>OY728162.1:455059477-456309477 GCA_963277665.1 Viscum album
TATCACCAGAACATGTTTATTCTAATTGCAAAGGATTTATTTTCCAAGTGGGATATGGTGTTTCCATTTAAGGAATTCAATTCTCATTATATCATTGAGTTAGTGAGATCCAATATCAACCATTGATTCATATCCCCTCCTAATGTTCTCACTAATAATAGTATTAAATTTTGAGTAGTTCAACTAATGAAATTGTACAGCAAGTACGGGATCCGGTCCAACCATATTTATCACTTCCATGCATTAGAAAATGGCCAGGTTGTGGAAATCAAAAAAACATTTTATAACAATTTTCACAATATTGTTGGTCAAAACATAAAAATCTGGCTAGACAAGATCCCCAATACTCTCTGGGCTTATTGGACGATGACTCAAAACTCCACCAAGGTGGCCCCGTATTCCCTGGTGTATTCAACAGAGGTAGTCCTATAAATCAAGATTTAGTTTCTATCACTCCATACTTCTATATATGATTAATAGATGTCATACAGATTAGTAGAGGTACATATGGATTATTTGGAAGCCCTTGATGAGAATAACCTCCAAGCCTTGCAAAATCTAGAGAGGCACCATAACAAGATATCCATATCTTTCAACAATAATGTTGGCCTCAGATCATTCCTTCAAGGTGATATGGAATTTTCTATGAGGACACCAAATATACCTATAAAGAATCCGTCGAAGTTGGAACCCAAATAGGAATGACCTTATATCATTCACAAGGAGTACACTGAGAGTGCATATTATCTGTTCACCAAGGATATAGAGGGATTTACTCCACCCACTAATTCCATGTTCCTCAATAAGTACTTTTCATAAGAGCTATTATGCCCCATTTTCATGATGTTAAACTGTATAACAACTCATGTCATAGATGAAGTAAAACTGTTTTTACATCCTGCATGATGATAAAATGTGTATGTTTTGTGTTCTATGAGAATAAACTATGATTTATACTATCCCACATAAAATTATACTATTTTATCCAACCTGCAAGATATTAATCTGCTTAGAATTTATGGTATTTTATACATTACCTTAAATGTAAGGTTCCTTTTTTTCTCACATGAAGTTAAATTATCCTATCCCACATGATGTTGAAACTACTGATTCATCCAGATAATATGACGATAAAATTCTCAACAACTGGATGTCCTCATTTGAGAGGGTGTCACCATTGGCATTGGTCACTCACTGTGCCTCTTTGAAAATTATGTATGGCTTAATTCCCATCCTCATGGGATATATAATGACTCTTAGACATTTTTTATGTTACCCACCTATAAGATTCCTTCAAATTCATGGTCTAGGTTCCTCTTAGGAGAGTGTGGTGTGGTGCTGAGACCTATTTGGCCCTCATCCTCATTCACATCAGGTTATAATAGGTTCACTATGTACCTCCCTAGAATATTCCCTTCCTTTCCTCATCTTTCCTAGATGATATTAAACTACACGGAGTTTGTGAACTATGTATGGATTGATTCCAATCCATATGGGATCTGTAAAAACTCCCGAACATTTTTTCTTCAGGCCCAACACCAATTTAAAAACCCTTATCTTGGGAATATGTGGTCTAGAGATGGACCTCATTGGCCCTTATTCATGTTGGATTCATTACATATCCATTTCATATATATCTATTAATAGGACCTTATTAGATGGTATGAGATCTAGGAAGAAAAACTAATATCTCGGTGTCCTATTCACATGATGGTAAAAAATGTGACACATTTGTCCTTACCAAATGATGTTAAACTGCCTAGGATTTTAGAACAATGTTTTGATATATTACCATCCTCATGGGATACATAATAATTTTCAGATGTTTTGTATTCTGATCCATCCCTTGGTTTCTTAAACCATCTTTTGTTTCTACTCATCCTCTTCACTTGGAATCGTTCAATTACCTTATCATGTACAAGAACCCCCTTTTGGCTTCTACCCTTAAGAAGGGATTCAGATCCCTCTATCTGATATACCTCATCAACATTACCGAATGTGGTGTTGTTTAAGACTTCGAGTGTTGGGTTCTGTATGAGAATTCCATCATTCCATCTCCACACTACATGTGCCCATTTTTGGGTCTCCATCATCTTTGACATTTGAATGGACCCCCTAGGAGTATGGTTCTTGGCCTCATGGATCACATATCATCTTGGTCTAATGCCTCAGAATAATTTGAATGGAATTTTGAGACAGGTACCATGTTTCAAACATGTTCATCAGTTAACCATCATTTTTCCATTCCCATTCGTGGTTACATATACGAATTTTGTTTTTTAAACCAACTCAGCAATTTTCCACCATCGTTACATCACCCACATTGTTTCCCAAATATTAGATTTTGTGATTCATTTCCATTTCCACATCCTTATGTCCAGACAAAACATCAACACCATTGGTGTTACCCCTCTATGAAGCATTGCATGTTGAGTAGGCCGCTAGACATCATTGGGATGTCTTTAACCCAACTTCCACATTCCCTTATTGTATTTCTCCATATTTGATAAGAATCGTATTTATCCCCTTGTTTCCCACACTTATCATGGATCATGTGGGCTTAGGAGTCATGGTAGGGTTGGTACCCGCATTGAAAAATTGCACCATCTTATGGTCCAAACTCTATGACCTTAAACACTAGTTCACATCTTAATATCATGATGTTAAACTGAGAATACAAGTATAAGATTAATGAATTTAAATTGTACATAAGCTTTTCCAGTTATTCCCCTTGTGACTCATTCGTTTAGTGTTTGTTATTCCAATACCTTATACATATTCCTCTTGAGGAACACCTCAATGATCCAAACCCTATGAACCTAAAAAAGATCTTATGAATCTTATTCTCTTCAAAGAAATGGTGTGTGTCATCGAGCTATCTAGTCCTCATTATTTTTTTGGTCAATCCGGAAACCATGTAATGTACAACCATCAAGATATTCTTTTATTGTCCATGTTCTACAACGTTAAACTAAGATATATTTATTCTAAAAAATATGATGATAAATTGTTCTTCCCTAAGCCACAAGATGTTAAACTATTTTTCCTTTCAATAAATGTTAAAATTCATAGACCAGTCAAATCATAACACCTTTAACTTTGGAATCATCATCCTAGAAACATGATGGAAAATGTCATAGTATTGTGGTGTTCAACCTTGAGGGGACATCACCATTGGAACTAGTCAACCACCATGCCTCCAATCAAGACCTATACATTGTTTGATTCCTATAGAGAATATAGAACTTTTTTCCCTCATCCAATTTCTCAAGAAAAAGTGGAAATAAAGAACCAAATAACTAACCGAAAAGATCTAAATCATTTTCTCTCTTTGAATGGGTTCGACTAGTATGGAACGATTTCCCTTTAAGAACTATGTGTGGATTGATTCCCATCCTTATGGAATATGTAGTGACATATGGGTCATTGTTATCAGGTACATCCACAACATTATTTTCCTTTTTCATGTCAAATCATCTTCATCTATACCACATGACGTTAAACTACCTAGAACTCTGTGTGACTTGATTCCCCTCTTACAGGATATGTACTAATGCACAGACACTTTTTATTTTGGCCCAGCCACAAACTCGGTGGTCTAATCTCTATGAACTTATACTAGTATCATAATGGTGCAAAATCCATTACCTTAAACTATGATCCAATATCCTCAATGCATGATATTAAACTACGTCCCTATCATGTGAATGTGTAGAATGTCTCATGATAATTTTGGGACGATTTAACTTCCATGAAAGGGAAGATTTCCCTCACCAATGTTGTTCTCTCACTATTATGTGATTCTAGACCTACATGTCACTTGATTCGAATCCTTATGGGATACATAGTGACACTCGGACATGTTGTCTTCGGGCCTAGACAAAGGTTTATTAACATTTTTTCCCTTTGACCCTGCTTACGGTCCAAACTCTTTGACATTAAAATAGGAGCCTCATAGGGATATGTGATGTGGTATTAGGTTTCCATGGCCTTAGTTCACATTGGGTTTTGTCCCTCACCTCATCACATATGCATCCTTCTCTTTTATTCCATGGTATTTATATTATTCACAAGCCTCCTTTAACTCATTCATATCGGGTTCATCTCCTCTATACTATGAAAACATTAATCAAATAGACATCATAGTTCATGTAACCTGAATTTAAACAGTTTTCCAGGATCTAGGATGTATGGCCAAAAACTATTTGCAACATCTAGGCCATATGACATTAAACTATGCCATACATCGTACTAATTATATGATGTTAAACTACATGTTCATCATCTTCGCCGTACAATACTAAACTATGTGTTCACCATCATAATTTTCAGGATGTAAAACTATGAGGCATCTATGCCTTCATCAGAGAGGTTTCTTTTCTAGAGTCAGGGTTGATATATGTTCATACCAATTCTCTTTCACCAATGTGCTCTTAGTCCTAGTGGTGTAATTTCAAGAGTGTTCCAATACTTTCGAACATTCCTCCACTCCACCTCACGCTTTGTGTTCTCCTTATTTGAATTATCATCCTCAATTATGTATGAAAGGGGACCCTGATAGAGTGGTCACATTATATTTTGTCTCACCTACTACTCTAGGACAATACCATAGATGTCTTTGGACGACACTTCGAGTTATGGACCTTATTTATGAATGAGGTTAGAAATTGGACCTTGTTTGTTTGTTTCATTCCCAGGATAATTTTATAAGGATATAGTGTCTCTAATAGAGTATATAGTTATCCTCCATCATCATTCCACCCCATTTTGTTCAATTTGTTGGTCATGTGATTCACACTTTTCATCCCCTTGGTTCGGATGGACTCCAGTGCCCTTGCCATTTTCCATCTTCTGGACCAACTCATATTGGGAAAGCATGTTTGATGTTCCAATAGACCTATTCTCTATCAATGACCTCTCTCATCCCCAATATTCCAAGTGGTTAGTCATTAATTATATAACCCTATTACTCGATGATTATCTAGATCACTCGTACAAAATGAACAATTTTTTGGTCCCCCTTGTTCCTCACACCGAGAATGAAAAATGTGAACATAAGGATTTATCATCATTTGTTCCATAGGTATGATGGAAGTGTGATAATTTAAAATACTAATGAAATGTGTATGTACTAGAAAATAAACATGAAATAATGAAATATGTTTTATGACTTTAGAAAAAGCATCACTTATCTATTGTCCCCTTTAATAGAGTCTTTTAGATCTTCCACCATTCGGTGTGTTGCTGCCATGATCTTTAATCATCTTCTATGATACTTTTCTACCTCGTTGGCCTCAGGGTGATGCCCATAATCCCTAATATTAACTCAGTCCCGCTCATCTCGGAGATTGAACACTTCATTAGATGCTTGATCAACTACTCTTATACATCTTCCAAATGGACCTTCATTTGTGACATGAGTTCTGACTGGGTGTTAGTGAAGGAAGAGGTCTCATTCATCCATGCTTCCAAGATTTGGACCTCCTATTCAGCCTCCTGGAGTTTCATAGTGTTTATATTCTTCTTATATTTCAAAGAAACATCCATGTAGTGATTTATCTCCCATATTATTTCAGAGAGGTAATCGCGTACAAGAATATTCAAACCTCGTGCATCCACCCCTCCTGTGTATACATCGCATAGCCAAAACCAAATTGATCCCATCTGTCTTATCCACTCTAATTCTAGGGTTTTATCAATGAAGAAATTGCTCAACTTTTTTGACCGTTGATGGACATATTGGTTTTCCTCCATGTCAGAATTAGACTCATCCAGTTCCTCTAGGTATGTGGGATCATACTCCGCAAATACATCCAGGAGCTCAACGGTGGTATCCTTTTATGGAATTATATAAAATAGGCTAGGTTCCATATCAAATGGTTCATCTTCATCAATTGATACCATGTGAATAATATTCTTCTTGTCAGCTTCAGGTTCTGCCCCACTAGTGGCTCTACTCACATCTGTGATTGTCACGGTCTAATTAACTTGGGCACCCAATTCCATGTAAATCAGCAATCTTGTCCGGAAAGGATCCATGGGAACCCATACCATCCTCACCAATAGCATGTTGGATACTGGATGACTATCCATATTGATATTATGTCAGTTAACCTAGTTGATTAAATAATCAGTATGACTCTATGGGGTAGGAAGATTATAGAGGAATGTGATGATTGTTCGTATCTTTGGGATTTCATTTTTTGAATCTCAAGACATCTCCCCCTATATATGGGTGGGAGATCTGTAAATTATAGAGAATCCACTCTGGTTGTTATAGCACTCTTGGACTCTTTATCCATTGTATCTGGGTCTTTTATGCCTATTATCGCATATTTTTTCCATCGGATGGGGTCCTCTGTGTAAGGCTCTCCTATTCTGAACAAATGGAAGTCGAGAAACCTAAAAAATAATCAAATATACATATAGAGGTATGATTTAGAGTTTACCTGAAGATATTAGGAAAGTACTCCCATATATGTCTCTTATATGTTCCTAACCTCACCTTCCTCTAAAGGACTCCCTCTATTGTCATCTTCCCCCCATGATCCATTTGATTTCATGCGTAGAAGAAAGTGGTCCACCATATTGGAAACAGAAAGTTGTGGTGGAGATGTCAGGTCTAGAAGTACATTCCCTCAATATTTCATTTCATTCAAAGATCCCCGAGACTACACCATTTCATCGAGCAAGGCCACATATCACTCCTCCTATGCCTGAGAGACCAGAAAGTCGGCCCTAGAATGACTAATGCCTGAAAGTAATTTTTTAAACTGGTTAAGCTGGTCCCATATTTCTGAAGGACTAAGAAATTTATTGTTGATGTCTTAAGACTCCCAATCCTCAGGGTAGTCATCATCCTTTGGTATATCCACACAAAGAAGAAACTTCCTGAGAGATTGGGTAGGTACTCTATGGTACCCTCTCAATGGCTCCCCTTCCTATCGAGTCTTCCCAACTAGAGATACTAGGTCCGCTACTGTTTCTCTTCTTTCAATTATGGTTGGTGCAGGACTTGGAAATATCATCCCCATTGTTATAACTCCACCACTATGATGTGTACATCCTGACCACTGCAATGTTCTCTTTTCGTTGTCTGGATCAGACCTCTAGGTTGAGGGGGTACCCTATCACTAGCTTGGGTGCTCTGTTGTTTCATAAAATCTCCTTTGTAGACTTCCTTCAAACTTTTGGAAAACTCTTCAACTAGACCAAAAGCAATGTTAGGTGGAGGCAACACGTTCTTCATCTTCATATTCTCTCATGTGAACATGAGAAAACATTTCCTCATCACACATGAGTAATATTCATGTTGTTCCCCTGAGGTAGACATTGGAGGTCAATCTATGTAGAGATCGAAACTTCCTTGTGAATCGATATGGGGTGTTTGGTTCACATATAGGATCTCAATCCACCTGTACTACCAGTAATCCACCTCAAAATTCTAGAGGATATGACTAATTCAATTAAGTTCCCTGAATATATTCAGTGAACATTATTTTTGGAAAATGGAATGAATGAAAGTTTCATACGACTTCCCTCCAGATCATGTCCAGCTCCACCATCAGGTTCAGTCTGAAGGGGTAGCCACATACCGTATTCAGAATTGTCAGTAAAAAGTCTGAAACAAGAGAGGAGATGGTGTTTATGTATTCATATACCCCCATGTATGCTTCCAACCATCCATGTTGAAAATGGAGCCGTACGAAAACGCATTGTGGCTTCTTCCCCTCAACGATATTCCAATGTACCTTATACAACATTTCCAACACTAGAACCCTAAGGTTGATATGCTGCCACATTGTTAGAATGGCAACCATAATGAATGTTCTTGGTCATTTACCCATGTGCGCATCTATAACTGGAATCATCCATCCCTATATGAGAACTAAAAAAATCCATCCAATCAATCCACCAGATGATGATCATTATTGATGTTGTACCCCCATAGCTTCCACTGGTTGTCCAATGGAATTTTCCAGTAAGAACGTTCCTTTTTGCACTAAGACTCTCTTGGATAGGCATGCTGCCTTATGGGTAGTTTCCTTGGTACCTCCTCCCCCTCACCAAGACTCTCTGTAGGAAAATTCCGAAAATGGACGAACCACTGGTTAAAGTTTACATTCCTCAACATAATATTATCTTTATCTACACCCTTTACCAGGTCTAGCAATGCCTTCTCTAGCCATAGTATCTACTCTAGATCCTCCCATTCATTCTCTATAGGGTTAAATTAATCATAAATCACCCCTATAATGGGAATGCCAAAGATATGGTGGAGGTCCCATAGTCAGATGCGAACCTCATCATGATTAAGATGAAAGTTATTAGTCTTCAAAAAACACCTACTCAGTAACTCAATCATGATATCTTTCAGTTTATAGATGTGGAGTTGGGAAGCCCACACATCCTTATACAGGCCTATAACCTTAGACCTACTCTGAATTTTGAATAGGTGGAAAATACCTAATAGGCCCTGACCCACTCCTTTGTGATGTTTACACCCTGTCATAAGTCTCAATTACCAATCCATCCTTTTGTGGGTTCCTGAAACTCTCCTTGAAGATGTTATGATGTTCTGGTGGAGAAACCTCTAGGTTCATCACATTCTCATCAATATCATTGACATGATTGTAAATAATGATGGCAGTAATATTGATGTGATCCTTGTAGGTATAGTCATCAAAAGATCTGAACCATTGGTATTGACAATGTGTGCCCCTAAACTAGTAATTCGGTTCATCCCTAATATCTTCAGGAATGAAAACATCGTCTCTCAGCCTGAAGTAATAAAAAAATAGTCTTTAGAAAAATGGTTAATCCTTTTTCCCATCTGAAAGTAGAACCATTAATGACTCTTGGTCAGAATGACTCCACACATACTCCCCTATCATGATTTTATTCATCATTTTTTCTCCCGGAGAAGCATCTGCAGGAACCCCTCAAGTAGATTCAGGATTGTCCATTGGTATGAGGGTTCAATGATTTTTTTTCTCTATTCGTGAAGATTCTTCACAATGATAGTTCATGGACCTCCACGTCGTGGATCCTCAATAAACTCTACATGTTTCATTGAGAAGAAAAAGGTCATGATGTATCATTTTTCTAAGTATCATTAATGGAGCACCAGACTTAGGATCTCAGTTCGGTGATAACATTCATGAGGGTATAGTAGCTTCGTGATTTGAGAGCTTGAGCACTGTATTCAGGAAAGATGTTTGCGGATAAGGGGAGCCCACATGCCAAATTTATAAGAGGTGACCCTTTGAGGTTTGTGGCACCATCAGCATTCGTGAGATTTTCAGAAATCTCAACCTCGTACTCCATACACCATCATCATGATCTGGCATCATTATCAGCATGTTTTTGGCGACCTACACTCAGAATTTGACCCTCTTTTTCCCCTCATCTACCATTATTATGGGGGAATTTTTTTGGAATCAAAATTCATGACAAGAATATGTTGAGGAATTCAACAGAAATTTGGTGTGAAATTCAAGCCTCACAAGTCCCAAAATCACCAAAGGGGTTTGTTTCATGAATCCCATTCTCCAAGCCTCCCACCACTATGAATGTAATGATGCTCCATTGATGTATAGATAAATGAGTCTAACGGTGTCCACAAATACTGCAAAGTAGTTTTATGAAAGCCTCTTAAAGTTGGACAACCTCTGAAGTTGCTTCCCAACCTCTTAATGGAATGCTCTGTGAGACCACCATGTCTTCCTATATTAAAGAAGCTTGATTTCCTTCACAACATATCTATGATCATCATGATTCTCAATGCCTATATATTTTCAATTTTCCCCCAACTCGCAGTATCTCTACCCTAACCTTTTACCTTACGAGATCACATTTCATGAAGCTACGTACGCTCCATGAACCGATGAGAAAATTCATCACCCAAGATATTTGACAATCGGGAAATAACTTTCCCTATATTTATATTTTCCTCCACATAAAGTAGAGAATCCATTAGCTATGTTCCATGGATATATTGAAGGAAGGAGTCCCTCTTGGGAACCTGGTACTTTGCGGAGCATTCAGCCTTCATGAAGCACCTCCCAAATACATGTGGACCCCATTCCTAGGCTAGGTCTCCATGCTTCATGAATCTCCTACCATTATGGAGAACCCTTTTTCATTCTTCATGAAGATCCTTGTCTCCACAAAGCACCATAGGTACATGAAGATCCTCTCTCCAAGGGATCCTTCTTCGTGAACCCCTTTCCCATGTGGCCCTCTAGGCTCGTACATAGTGATTTCTTTATTCTAAATGTAGTGTCCCTTATCATATATTCCTACAACTTTATTTTTTGAATAGATAAGATGATAGATGTTTCTTTTTAGCATAGCTAGGATAATGTGCACCCCAATATTGAAAAATCCTCTACACCCCTTATGTTGAGCCTTGTTTATGCAATATATTCCTCAATTTTGGGTAGGTATACGTTATATAATTCCACGGGTAAGGAGTGAAAATGCCCAATTTGATCTATAGGATTTCAAACTAGTAAACACCATCATCATCAGAACATGAAGTTAAATTGTAGTATCTTCCAATACAATTCACATGTGGTGTTCCATCTCAGGCATTCTCCCTACCCACTAGCATCCATAGGAGTGATATCTTCCTTGCACAAATGTAATGGAATTACATCCTACTCTCGTTGTACTAGATCCCCTTTGGGTGTCTCAGCTAGAATAAGTCCCAACCTCCCTCTCCCTAGGATTCTAATCATGCATAATCTACACACCATTTTTTATGGCCGCACATTTCAAAATATGACTGTCATGTCTACTAATTCCTCTGGTTTCTCACAATGAGCATGAATCACATGGAATTAGATTAATAGTGACCATAACATCCTACTAGGCCTTATAACCATGTTTAATCCCCTATCAGTTTTCTGGGTCACTATCCTTTTGTATTCCTGGATCCAAATACCATAATCATTGAACTAAGTGGACTTTGATCCATGTCTCTTATAAAAATGTACGTAGGAAGACTCTATGAGTTTCGATCCCATCACTCCCTAAAACCCATTTTTCCATCTATTTCGCATTAGTTTATTCATCCTATAAGATTTTAAACAGAATTCCCCAAACTATGTGGGTTTTTATCCCTTTTGGGTATGTAGGAAGCATCATTGCAGTTCAATCCAAAACAATGGTAAACTCTAGTCATCCCTTCTAGGGAAGTACCCCCGGATGTGTCATTTTTCCTTTTTCTAATACACATCACCTGGATCCACCGCTTGAGGTTGTCTGATCCATCCACCCAAGAAGCTAACCATGCGTATTCTTCACATATATCACATCCATCCAAGAAAGATTGATCCTATAGAAAAGGGCCGCTAACAAAGTGTAAGCCTCAGACACGCCTCCTGGTCATTGTTCATGTGTACGCACTGGTTCTCTACCTTAATCCTAAACTATGGGGACAATGATCCACGTATTCTAAACTGGGTATGTTGGATGTAGTTTTGAGCTCCAAGCCCGTCATCCATTCCCATCCATACCTTTCACATGGGTTTCTATCCCTTGAGAGGGTCATTATCCAACCTAGTGGTCCATTTTCTTTTAGGCCCCTATCCATGCATTCATTCTTAGGATTATCCTCCTTATGTGACTTACCACTCTCTCCCCTTCCTAAACTGTGGGCACTTTGATTCTCATCCACTGGGATACGTAGGAAGCCTCCCTTTTGTTCAGGCCCATTTCTTCCTAAACTCCATCTTCTTCATAATCAATTCATCCATACCCATTATGATTCTTAACCAGGTTCTCACATCCAGATGATATGATGCCATCAACTTCATCCTGCTTTTTATAGCACCCAGGAAGCTAACCATTCATAATCCCCACATAATTCATATTCCACCAACCAAGATCAATCCTCTTGTGATGCGATACTATCCATGTGTAATCACAAAAAGCCCCCTTTAAACTATTTGGGTTTTGATCCTTGTCCTCTACATAGGGTACGTAGGAAGCCTCTCTCTAAGGTTCAATCCCATAAAATGGTAAAACTTGGTGTTCCCCTACTTGTGTCCACCTTCATTATTTTCTGTTAATGGTGTCTTGATCATCCTTCAATGTGTGAATTATCCATTTTTGGGACATGAAACTCTTGGGTTTATCCTAATTGGGCATTCTAATCCACTCATCCAGTAAACCATATAGGTACTCCCTCATAGGGATATACCTTTCTACTCCACCTTTGTAAGTGTTATAACTAATCTGATCTATCTCTAAAATACATTAAAATTGTAGCATAACCCTTGTGAAACAAAGGAAGATGAGGAAACCTTCATAGAAATGCCTCTAGCATAAAATACCCCATAATGTACATGGGAATCATCAGGTTTCTAAACCCTTGAGAAGGCCTCTGTTGAGGAATAAAAAAAGGTTTTCTAGTGTTTTAGTTTCCAAATAATCCATTGATGACCAATGTGACTACTCTGCTCATCGAATAGTTTTTCCGTGACTTAACCACATTGAATTTCCAGGCATAAGCTTCAAAAATAACTAATGTCAACAATGGGATGATACTAGGAATGAGGTTGATGAATAACGTCTTAGTCTACGAGGGAGACCCAGATTAAGTGATGAATTCCGAGGAGGAATCCATAGAAAGAGGAACCAACATACCATCATCCCATTTTGATCAAGTAGAATACAACACTAAATAATTGATGAAAAGTACCCAACATGGGAATGAAAGAATTTTGGGTAAAAAGAACCTATTAGTGAGCGTTGACGATGATGGGCCAGGAGGTCACACCCTAGTGGAAAGCGGCAGAAACAACTACATTAAACATCCTAAAAAAACCAAACAATATAATATAGTCTTATAAACATATATATCTTGGAATTAGTGGTTTTAGTATTTTAAATAGACTATTCCAAGTGTACTTAATAAGTTATGTAAAAGAGACTTAATGAAGAATATGTAATCATCCTAACCCGCGTCTTTCAAATTATTTATTCTTCTACCACCTACATATCTATGGAATTTTTCATAAAATAATAAAATAAATATCTTAAATATCTTAAAAAATTATGATTATTAATTCACTATTATCCAATATATTTTATAAAAAATGGGAAATGAATGTATCGCATGTCAGTACAACTGGACTACCACCTCCACATAGAGATATGAGTTGTTTTCAATCACGATAATTCATGGTTGGATTTTATGATGTATTTAATATTCATAAAAATATTAGTTACTATATAATATTTATTCTAGAATTTTTATTTTTTATGCACCTTCTTATGTTTCCATATGTTGAAAAAATGATACCATTGCTTGTGAGCACATATGGATTACCAACTGCATGAAGCGATGTGATTCATTTTTTTTCGTCTACATTAACGGTAATTATGATGTATTTAATGAATATATATGATATATATAATATAATAACTATTTTGGAAAGGTTATTTATTATTTAATTTGATTTAGTTAAATATATTGAAAAGAATAAATCATAACGTTTTCACATGTGTCGAAAACCATCACATCATAGTGATGTAATTCATTTTAATCCCCATTTTATATTAATGGTTATAAATTTTCATATGATGAATATATATTATATTTATATCATAATTAAAATTTGGTATATTTTAAAAAAATGATCAAACTACAATTACTAGAACAAAAAAATCAAAGAAGGTATCAAAAATGAAACAAATATTTCCAGAAAAATGATTTTAATATAGACTTGTTACTAAATAAGATATAATTTGATATAAGTAAATAAGATACGGTAAGTTATAAATGATAATTTTTATGTGATATATATAAAATAAAATTATATTTATTATAAAAATATATTGTAATGCCGATGATGAAATAAGAATTTTTAGGAAAAGGTTTGTCGTCTCAAGTTGTCTCCTTTTGGATATATATTATGGTATAACCCTAACAACTTTTATGAGGTGTATATATTTCCCATTTTTAATTTTTCTTAATGAATATATTTATTTTCATGGAATCTAATTTTTTCTTTGATTTTATTCCCTTTGTGTGTGTTATGTTTGAAATGTTTTAAAATATGTAAGTACTTTGTGTTTTAGTTCATTTTTGTTAGGTATTATTTATGATTAAATTTAATTAGAGGAAGTTAAAATATATTTATCAAATAAATCCTATTAATTCCTTTATGATATGGTTATTTTATAAATTTTTATGTCATTTTCCTTTTTCTTTGCTTTGGCATTAAAAACGTTTTAGAAAATTTTTAGAAGAAATGTTAATCGTATTTGTCCTCTTTCTATTAAAAATGAATTTTCTTCTTTTTCCATGTTCTTGAAATATTTTCAGTATTTATTTAATATTCCTGAATTATTTTCTGAAATAATTTTTACACAGATGAATCTTTTTAAAAGAAATCTTTAAATAGTTTCTTCTTATCATTTCATGAATGAGGATATTTTTACTAATTGTGTGAACATAATCTTTGTTTTAATGATTACAGCAAAAATGATATTTTAGAATTTCATGGATGTTCAATTCTAGGAAGCTTCTTATATAATTTACCATTTTTTTCTATGAAAAAATTATCCATAATATTTTCTAAATATTTTTATTTCAAATATGTGATTTGAAAATATAGGTTATTTTCTTCATGAAATGTTCCCAGTGATCTATTGAAGAAAGTTTTAATTTATGATGCCTTCATTAGATATTACTTATGTTTAAAAGGGGATATGGTTCTATGATACCAAACATATATTTTTCCTAATAATTTATTTTTATGATGATGAGATTTCTATGAAACCCATTATATTTCAATCAGTTATATGATAATTAAAACATGGATGTTTTTATAATACTGTGGAAAATTTATATTTTAATGTTATGTGATGAGTGGGTGAATTATATCCATATAATTAATTTGGTAAAGATGTATAAATCAAGATATAATTATAATATGTGTGAGGATTATTTAATGTTCACTACATGACCTGTTAACCTATTTTCATTTCCATTGGATTATGTGTGGACCTTGTTTCCCATCCCTAATTTATTCATAGACACAGATTCTTGTAAATATATATATTAAAGGACATAATTTCATGATCATAACTTAATAATAATAATTTTTCTATTTATAAAAATTCCTAATTTTATAATCTTTTGTTTTTTCCATATTACTTTTTTTTCTCTCGTGGATCAGGATTTATTATTTGTGATTCCACAATCTTTTGAAACTTTTCATATAATATGACCAATCATTATGCCATTACTCGTGACTAAATGTATTAAATTGAATATGTATGGCGTTCTTCTATTATGAATATTTTTTCCACAATTACATACTCATATATGATCATCAATTGGTATCTTCTATGATTAACCTTATTAAGTGTCTTACCTCATTCATTCTTACAATTCCCTTACCCCGGTTAGGAATGATGGATTTAAGTATGGTATGTATATAAGTGAACTATATGAGAAAACCATTATTTTATTTATTAAATATATTTTATGGTATATTATGATTATTTATCTAGCCTCCAATGACACAAATCCTATATTTTTATATAATGGATAATGTTGATATATAACAAATACTCATCTAATAAGATACAACATTTATATATATAAAGTTTGGTTCACTGTATAAATTCTAAAGGACCACCTTTTTTTATAATTTCATCAAAATTATAATGATATTTAATCATATTTTTATCATTTATATAAAGGGTTTTTTGAACACACCACGAAATGAAAAGAGTAAAAAATTCAATATAATCATGGTTTCAATAAAAATTTTCAACTACTAAATTATAATATTGATTTATTAGTATAATTTAAAGATGAATGTAATTTTTAATATTTTCATTACACATTTATAAGTATTATAATGGGACTCACTTAATTCTTATAATGTTATTATTATTTACATAGAAATATAGGCTCTCGATGTAATAGTAAGAAATTTTTGGGTGTATGATGTACCGATCACAATAGTTACTCCAAAAATTCCAAATTGGTAAGAGGAACATATAGATATAAAATATATAATTATTTTAATAAAATAGGAGATTTAATATATGAATTAAAAATTAAATTCTATTATAGTGGGTAAAATAGGATTCACTTCACTTTTATATTTTCTAATATATATGCTCATATAATGAAAATATGGATTCTAAATTTAGTTTTAGTATATTTGATTGACTAAAATACATTTTTAACCAAAATAGTTTCTATCATGACTCATTTAAAAAAATTAATCAATAATTAATAAAATAAGTGTAAATAATTCATAGAAAATGTATTATTAAAGAGAATTAATAATTATCACTTTGAGTTCAACAACATAGAGATATATGACAATGGACACAAAAATTACAGTGATAAATCATGGAACAATATCATTGTTATATGTACCCTTGGTTTTATGAATTTTATAGTCATAAAATTGTTTCTATATATTAGTTCATTCTAAAAAATAATAATTTTTTTCATTTCTGTGAAAAAAATTCATGATTCTTTTAAAAATAACACATTCAATGGTTTTAATTATAGAGATAAAAATTTATTTTTGTCATATTGGTTTAATGTTTTATATTTTATTAATATAAAATAATATTATATACAATATTTAAAACTCTTGAGTGTATGATATATAATTTAATGTTAATTACACACAAACCATGGTCATTTCAGAACACACACAGATAGTATTCCAACTCAATTGTAGACATATTGTAGATGATTTTCAAAAACTATATTTTCAAAAGGATATTATATCATATCCATTAATTCAAGTTAAGAAAAAAAATATAAGTCTAAAAATTATATATTCTCTTCAACAACATTTTATACCATTACATGTATATTTCTTGTTTAATCCAGGTTTCTAGAATATGTGCTCAATATTATATGTTTGTTATTATTAATGATTGAACAATATTTAAATAATTTTATTTCACAACACATTGTAATGTATCGTATAAAAATGAAATTAAATATATAATAGAAAATAGAAATGAAAAGGGATTTAAGATTATATCCTTTCATATTTCTTAGTGGGGAGAATTCAAAAATAAATATTTTGGTGAGACATAAGTATATAATAATTAGTTTTCTGATAAAATAATTCAAAAACAATAGGGAGTATCTGAAATTTATAACCCAAATATATGAGATACTTCAAGAATTCACATTAAATATTTTATAACGACTCACCAAATTTTAGAATAAGTGATGAATAAAACCTGTTACATTATTAAATTTGTTATTATAATATCATTCCTTAATAAAATACCCTATGCACATTGGAATGCTATAAAACATCGTGGTTGTTATAATAATTTATTTGGGTTCAAATAACATATTTCTAGAACTTATGAAAACCTATGAATGTTTGAACCAAAATTATATGAATTATTAGTTGGGTATTGTTACTAAATTAATTCTTTCCATATACTAAGTAAGAGGTCTAATTTCATAGAAGAATCAATTAAAATCAAGTTTGATTACAAAGTTTCTAAATCATAACTACATATTGTTTCTAATATAGAAATAATAAAAAATATCAACCTCGGTATTCCAGGTAATTCAAAATAATGTGATGTTTTATAAGAAATAACATTATTTATAATCGCAATGTAATAGATAACAACCAAATAATATCCACTAAAAAATATTAACAATTGTTTAAAGGGTGATAATAATAATAGGATTATTGTTTTAATTGATATCGAGAATTGGTATTGTGTGTCACACATAGAACCAAAAAATATTTAATATACAATTAAAATTTAAATTTTGCTACTTTCTACTAAATAAGATTAAAATAAATTAAATAGTAAAAAACTTCTAGATCTTTTTGAAAAAATAAATAGTAGTCTAATGATTATTATAGTGGAACTTTAGAGAAAAATGTATATATTAAAAATAAATAGTACATCAAAATAAGGTAAAGTTGATAGCCTAACATTTTAATATAGATGAAAATATATATTCTGATGGAACATTTTCATGGGTTTCATAAAATGAATGAATTTGAATATTTTATGAATTCAACTATTATTACAATTCATTCTTTTTATAATAAATGACTAATATTATTTGTAAATTTTTTTCATCTTGATAATTTATATTTCAAGTTTCCTACTTATTTAGAGGAATATAAATTTTATAATAATGTATTTATTTTATAAAAAATATCCCTATAGATTAAATGATGCTCTTTGAATTTTTTATGAGTGGTTAAGTAAACTCCTCAAAAAGAAATAATTCAAAAAATGGAAATGACATTCTATTGTAATTTAAAATATTTTAAATAGATATGTTATTTTTGAAAATATATGTTTATGATGACATATTTTGTACAGCAATGTATTCCCATTGTTTTTTTAATATTTAATAAAAAAAATTATTTGAAATTATATCTATGTGTGAGTTATTGTTTTTTCATGGTTATGAAATTAACCAAAATAATATAAAATTTATTTATGCTTGGAAAAAACACTAATGATCTTATTAAAGTTTTTCATGTAGATATAAATAATATGATTAGTACACCTATGTATACATCATTCTTTGTTATGGTTGAAGGTAATAAAATAGTTGAAGATAAACATTACTAAGGAATTATTTGTATCATTCTCTATTATTCACTAACATAGAATGATATTATGTCTATTGTTTATATTTGATTTTGTTTTTAAGAAAATATAAATTAATAACACAAGAATGTTCTTACAAGGATATTTATATATCATAAATTAATTAAGAATATTAATTTTTTTATCAAAAATTATATGTCATTTGAAAGAGTATATTTTCATAAAATGAATTTAGTGTATATAAAAATTATAGAACATGTATACGTCAGATGTTTCTTTAATATAAAACATATTGAGTTTAATATAATTATAATATTAAAAATATAGTTTTCCACTCTACCATTAAAACATAATACATAACTATAAGAAGATGTTATTATAAAAAAATTTGAATGAAAAAACTGTCTAAGATTGGTACTTTTTTGGATCATGTTACATTTTTTGTGAATATTATAGATAAATATTTACCACCTAATATCATAATAAATATTCTCAAAAGAATAAAAATATATATTAGAAACACATTTTAATAGAACTTCTTAAACTAATAAATATTTCTTGAGTTTATTAGAATCAATCATCAACAATATGAAATATTCAGAAAAAAATCCTCCCTAAGACCAATTTTATTTTATTAATGTGGTTCACATGTGAAAATATTGTAATTGGGGAAAGGATATGAATTAAATTGAAATATATTTTAATATCTCAAAGGGTGTTGTCAATTTTGTACCGGGCTAGAAAATTTTAATGATTTGTAAACTCCCAAAAACGTTATAATAACTAATTAATATAGAATTTGGTAATTAAGAGGTTGAACTGATGAGCGGTGCACATATATTTTATGAAATTTAAAAAATAGTTGATTTATGTTTTTTTGGAAAAGATAAATTATGAATAAGATTTTTATTTTGATACTAGTTTGAGAAAGGATTCTATGATTTTATAGATTTTGGGTTCAGGAGATAATAAATATTATAATAAATTTTATTGATCATTTTTTTTAATTTAACATGAGGGAGATCCTTGGTCATGGTGTTCACTGATTAGTGCAGAAATTACCTATTTCATTTGGTCATGTACATTTGTATATTAATGAATTATGTTATATTGATACCATTTATAAACATAATTTTCCATAAAAATTTAAATTTCTTAAATAATTTAGGATCATTAGTAGCTGAATTAAAAATATAATTTGTAGATTCTTAAATTAATGGTCATGAAATAGGAAAATGAATGAAATTTTAATTGAAATATTTATTACGGAAACACAAAATGTGATAAAAATAAAATAAATAAAATTCAAAGAACCTTCCAAATTAATCTACATTACCTGACATTGATTTGGAGTTACCCATTCATGAAGTCCATGAATTAGTGATATGGAAGGATAAAATAATAGAAAATATAAAAAATAGTCTAAGAAAAAATTTGTAATGATTCTGTAACCTAGTATCACCTCATCATAGGAATTGGTTTACAAATGAATGATCATACATCCTAACCATTTTCTCTTTATTTTAAAGGTTATATATCATATTTTTGGATTTAATCTCTAATTAATGCATCCTTTAATCATTCATGATTTAATAACAAGGATTCATGGTGATTTTTTGACCAATATAACAACCAAAAGGTAATAAGATTGAAGGATGATGAATCTAGACTTAACACATCCATATGATTTATGAAGTGACACATAGTATCATGAAATAAATGTTTGAGATATTATCATGGGTGAGTTTTTGTAGGAATTCTATTAATACCATTATAAATTTTTTTATTTCATGTTTTTAATAGTTCATTCATGACATAAATGATGAATTTCAAGTGGGTTTGAGTCTTTTTCCACTTGTTTCTTCCATTCTAAGACATGAAAACACCCCATAGACATCCCACATTGTTAAATGTCTTCTTAAGATGTTAATAATTATAAATTTTTCTATTCTAGGTCATTTTCAATCAGTAATAATAACCTACATCAAAAAATAAAACAATTTAAATTAATAATTAATGACCAATTAAATTTCAATGGTCATAATTTTAAATAATAAATGTGTATGCATGAAAATTAATAATCAAATCCCACCACACAAGAATTCATCATTTTCATCAAGAGTGATTTATAAACATAATATAAAGGTTTTTCACTATATAATTATTTAAATACAATTCCAATAAAATCAATTAATAAAATTTTGAATTTAATTTTCAAGAATAGAATTTTAAAATTTCACAAACTCGTCACTTTACAAAAAAAAATTCAACCACATATTTTACTATATTTCAATTAAATAGACCATGAATCTTCAATATTACATTCATATTTTTTAGTAAATTATTAATGTGCATGACAAATTCCCTTTACATAACATTATTTTTTCCTATTAATCAACAATGTACAATGTTTATTGGATTTTAATATTATACCCTAAATCATGATCCTTACTAGAGGATTTCAATGACTTTACTCCACCACATAGATATAAAATCACATGTAATCAAGAGATATTCATAATTAAATTAAAATAATTCTAAATATTTTTTAAATTTAGTTAAATGATGTAAAATAAGTAGAACTAAAAAATGACAATATTATCTAAAATATATTTCTTAATCATTAATAAAATCCCAATGTAAATCATCCAGGAAAAATTAATAAACATTTTCCCCTAAAAATATTAAAGTAGGGTCAAGAGTTAAGGAATTACATAGAATTAAAGACCCTCCGGAATTATTAAAAACAATTATTTTTTGTTTTTCCAATGCTATAAATGGGAAAAATATCACATCCACCACAAAAACCAATATGATATCCTCATGAAACTATTAATATTGGTTATAATAATATCACCAGGTAATAAATGTTTATTTCTTTATTTCCCCAAGAACCAAACATTTTTTGAAGTGTATGAAAATCATGATCCTTTCCCCAAATCCAAAGAAATCACCCCAACATTTACTCATTTTAGTATGTCTAAATCTTTTAGGACATCATTTTTTCTTTCCATATTTATATTTTGATATTCTTGTAAAATACAGAGAGTGTGGTAGGAAAGGATAAAAATAGTTTTGTAACATGTCTATTTCATAACATTGATTCACATGGAATATATAGGATTAATATTAATTCATATATTACTAGTTCTTAAAACAGTGACTAATAAAAATATACCTCAATAATATTATACATGAATCTATAAAATAATTGATTTAATAAGACATAAATAAGGTTCTAAAATAATTCATCATCTAGTTTAACCTAATAAATATTCTCTTAAAATTAATAGAAAATTTTTTCTATGAAAATATATCTTAAATGAGGAAGATTGGTTTGGATAGTCCCACACTTCAGTACATACCAATAATAAATTCAAATAACAAAATTATTATAAATTCATGTTTCGAAAAACCTCAAAATAATCATTTACAAATAGTAAACAGTCTCTCTAAATCATGAAATCTCAAATCTAAATCACAATTCTTATCTCTAATTAAATATTTTCCCATTTTTATCATTCAAATCTACTAAAATGAAATTTAAAAACACCATGTGGTCATTATATGAAAAAAAAATTGTTTATCCAATATCAATGACTAAAGAATGATGTAAGAAAAGATTTCAAATTCATAATTAAAGTATCTGAAAAAAAAATATTGGTTTAAAATATATTAAAAAAAATTATCTCATATTAACCTTCAATTAAATATTTCAACCATGAGTTGTGAAAGTATTTTCTACATTATTTCACAATTGGAATCATCATAGGATGAATTGAGTCTTATACATGCATAATCTTCATTTTATTCTTCATTCAATTTATAGAGCCTCTATTTTAAACATGAAAATTCAAAGTAATCTAGTGAATGTGTAAGGACATTAAAATTTAAATTAAAATATTTTTTGTTGGTCTACTATGATCAAAAAGAAAATATAAAAAATCTTTAAAAATATAGGCTTCCCTTCAAAATACCTTTTAATTTTTTTTCCTATACCATATATTTTTTGATTAGTTTATTATATATTTGAATGATTATACTTGATCCAGATCTATAGATGACCTTATATTTGACATATCCACATAGTTCATCCCTCTCCATCCATTGAAATTATCTAATCCTTTCATACTAGAATAACATGCTAAATTTCCATCACACCAATCCACTAATGATTACTTAATCTTGGAAAACACAATGGAATATCATGTAACAACAAAACCATATGAACCTTGTTAAACATAGTGGAATAGTTTTCTCTATTACTTTCCTCAATTTTTTATGCCTACATATCAGCTCTCACACTTTATATGATAGAACAAACATTAAGATTTTTTGGAACTCCAACAATTTCCTAAACATATGGAAGGTTTTACTCCTCTATCACATCATCATATTTCCTATCACAATTCCTCATCACATGGTGATTTCTGAAATGTCACGACCCATCCCCCAGGGCTCGTTCCGTGACTACCCAAAGCCTTCCTTCAGTAGGCTAGGGGATGGTGACTAGAATTGGAAATGCATATCCCTTTATATGAGAATCCATATGCTCTAATCCTACAATCACACAGTCCGGGATCCCAACAAGAAGAAACCAAAAAGTAAACTGTTGTAGTAAAAAGTGTGATGAAAGTAAAGGGGCCAGAATACAAACCCTACTGAAAAGTAAAAGTACAACTCGGAAGAGAAAATAGCTCCAGAATCATCCATCGAGGATCCTAACTGAAGGGTAGTTAGAGCTCACGATTAGTAGTAACTGCGGCATGTCACGTAAAAGGTCCACCTCTAAGCATCGTCAAGTCCTGGATCTCTCTCAGCCTCAATCAATGATGTTCGTCATCTTCACAAGACACAGTAAGGTGTGGGCATAGCCCTTGCCGTGGTGAGTATAACAATACATAGTAGGGACCCCAAGACCCTTGAATATCTCCCAGAGTTCCACAAAGGAAAACCACAAAGAAAGACCGCAATCACAAAGCATGAAGAAATCATCAACTCTATATAGGTATATGCTCATAAATATACCTAAGTTGTCAAAATATCGTCATCTCATTCATGAGGAAACATAAGTCTCCAACTTTTAATCCATTTTGACAACTGATCCATGAGGGGAGAATACCAAAAAGGTAACACCACAAAGGTAACACCACGAAGGTAAAATTACAAAAAAGGTAAAGACTCATCTCACACCAGGCATAACTTAAGTACATAAGTATAGATGATTCGACGTAATGTTGGATAATCTTATTCTATTGGGAGACTATACTACTAACCCATATTGGATTGGTATATGCTCACTTACATAGGATCAATGAGTGTTGAACCACTTACGATCGTTGAGCGCAAACCCACATAGGATCGATAGATGCTGACCCACATAGGATTGATAGTTTCTAACCCATGTTGGATCTATGTTCTTGATTCACGTTACATCCTGCGACTAGATTCCTAGCACTAAACATGATTGATTCCAGTAGAATATTCACCTCAATCTTTTGGTCATACCTCAACCACCAAAAAGTTCCACAAAGCTGTATCCCAATGGACCTCCATGTCTTAAGGCTTCCAACGTGACTGACAGCGCGTCAATCAGGCACCTGATCTATAAGTTAGAGGCATTTCAATGCAAATAGCCTGGTTAGATTTGGGTTCGATCAAACCTGGACATACTCCAAAATTATCCAAAACTCATGTGGAGTAAACCAAAAGAAACATATCTCTCCAAGGATCATATCGCGATAGACAGTTCGTCAAACAGACATCTGGTTCGCATGTTATGGCCCTTTAAGCGAAACTGGACCTAGTTGGGTTTGTGGCCGGTCTGACCCCATCCATGTCTGACCCTACTGAGCTGGCCCGCGGCAAGCTAATCCAGTTGGGCTGGCGCGGCCTATCCCATGGAAGGGTGCAGCCCGCTGGGCTCGCGCTGCCTAGCCCGTAGAGAGTGCGACCTTCTGGGCTTGCGCGGCCCGGCCCACATAGGTGTTCGGCCCACTAGTTGGGGTAGGCCCTAAGAGGAGCGGGGGGGATGGTTCCCCCCTATTTGGAATATGGAGCGCCAATCCCACATGGCCCCACCAGGTTTCTTGAGGGACCTGTAGGGAGCCTTTCATAGTCCTCTGTCATGGCTTTCGAGCCACGACCATCATCAGTAGTGTGCGACGGCGCACAGATCATCTTCGGCCGGTACTGGTCCCCGCTGTCTAGCACAACCCTCTTCATCGGCAGTGCACGACAACACACCACCGCCTCCCTCACGGCCGTACCGATCTAGCCACTATCTTAAACTTCCATGTATAAGGTCATGGCCTTCTCCGCCGTCAGCGGATGATGGTTCATTAGTGTGCCGCCATATCCTCTACAGCCGGCTGTCGTCGGCCACTGCCATCACCCACCGGCACCGGTCACCATTTCTGTCATGTCCATGTTGCACCAGCGGTCTTATTTGGGTCATCAAGTGTGCTCTGGTGGCCCTTTTTTTCATCTGAAGGTTTTAACTTCCTCCCTGAGATGCCTTCTTTTCTACTTGATCCTCCGTTGTAGGTTCTGTTCAACCCAAAAATTTACCCTCAAAGAGCGCAGTGATAAAGAGATGGTAGAGGGATCAAGCCTTCTTCATTTTCCCGATCCCACTATGATATCATCTTAACAAGGGAGAGGATATATGACTCAACAATATCTTTAAAATAAATGAGAAAAAATTGTACCTATAAGATACATTTGCTGATGACGATCAAAGTAACACATTTTTCATTGTCATCAGTTCATGATTTGGTGGTGCTCATAACCGCTCGCTGGAACCAATACCATCCTCCAAGTGATTGGCGTCATGGTAGTTTACCAGAGCTTCGTTTCTTAGTGAAGACGTTACAACACCCCTTTTCTAATCTCCATATAAATAGGAGAGGTAAGAGGTGGGTAACACTATTGGGAATTTATGAGGTTCATTTAATTATGGAACATCCCAAATTCCAACAGAATAGTTACAAACATTGAGGAGTCAGAAAAATTAATGGATTGACTTGTAGTTGGTCATGCCACCACCGCTCATCCATTAGAGGTAAAGAAAAGAGAGAAATAAAATAACATTGTTATTTTATTATTCATTTAAATGTCAAAAAACTAAATTCTTCTCCTGACCTACTGAGGTTGATGTGATGCCTCTATTAAAAGAATCCTAGCACTGTAGATTCAACAGTTCCCTCGTATTTTTAATACAAGAACCAGCTAAAAAGCTATGAAACACCGGTCGTGTGTTTACTGAATGTACATTAAAAAAGTTCAGGAATTCATTCTGGGAACACCGGGCCTCAGATTCATGTGCAGTCAATTTTCATAAATTCATAATAATTCCATATAATTAAAAAATTACATTGAAAATATCGGTCTTTACATTCTATAAACCATAGGTATTTTCATCCCTGAAAGCCACAATAATGACTAAGGAAACAAGTGGGTGTAATGAGAATGAATCTGAGCCTCCCGCTCCCATGTGATCTCCTGGAGGTTCCCATTCTTCCAGCGAACTTGCACCAAAGGTATGCATCATCCACAAAGGACCCACTCTTGTCGATCCTTAATCTCTACTAGAACCTCTATAAATGTCTCCCCATCATCAAAATCTAGATCTCCATTGTTGATGTTGATAGATAGGTCAGGCACATATCTCCTCATCTAGGATATGTGGAATACCTCGTGCACACTCTCCAACTGCGGTGGCAGTGCTAAGCGGTATTCCACCTCTCCAATCTTCCGAAGTATTAGAAATGGTCCAATAAACCTCAGTGAGAGTTTTCCTACTCTGCAAAATCATTGTAGTCCCCATCGAGGGGGGACTCACAAGAATAGGTGGTCCCCCTCCAGGAACTCCAGATGTTTCTGCCTACTGTTAGCATATTACATTTGCCTGCTCTTTGCAGTCTTCATCCTCTCTTGGATTATTTTCACCTTCTCAGCGGTAGCCCGTACCAACTCTAGACTCATAAGTGTCGACTCCCCTCATTCTATCCATCATAGAGTTGATCTGCATGGTTGACCATACAAGGGCTCAAATGGTGTCATACCAATGGTGGAGTGATAGTTGTTGTTGTATGAGAACTCCACCAAGGGAAAGTTATCCTCCCATCTACAGCCAAAATCTATGATGCAAGAACGAATCATTTCCTCCACTATTTGAATAGTCAACTCTATCTGACCGTCCATCATAGGATGAAAGGGCAGTGCTCAACTGTAGCTGAATCCCGAATGCCTAATGTAATCCCTTTCACAACTGGTATGTAAAACGTTTGTCATGGTGAGAAACCATCATTTATGTTACCCTAGGAAGTCGCACCATCTCTTGTACATAGATTCATCTCAAGCCCTCCATTGATCATTGATCTCAAATGGGTAGAAAGTGGGCTAACTTTGTGAGTCAGTCAACGATCACCCAGTTGGAATTGTTCCCCCTGGATGTATGTGGTAGTCCTGTCCTGAAATCCATGAAAATTCCATCCCACGTGCACTCTAGAACCACTAGTGGATGTGAGAAGCCTGCTGGAACCTAATGTTTTGTCTTCACATGCTGATTATTTAGGCATCGTGAAACCAACTATGTCATTTCCTTCTTCATCCCTAGCCACCAGTGCTGATGTTGGAGGTCATGTTACATCTTCGCCACACCAGCATGTACTGCCATAGGGGATGTATGGAACTCACTCAACACCTCCTCTCATAGCACCATCGGTGCCGTGGTGCATCCTCTAAAGAAAATGATGTGGTCCCCAATTTCAGAAAATCCATCAGGTGCCTGTCCTAGGGATATCTCGGCATGTTGAGACTCATAGTTAATTTCCCCAAGCTAAGCCTCCCTGAATCAATGAAGGAGTGTTGAAGTGACAGTAATAGATTGGAGGAAATCGGTTTCATCCCTATCCGCAAAGGATGTCTGAAATGTGGCTAGCTTCTTTGTTGCCTCCCTCTGCAACTGTAACCAGACCCCCTGCTAAGTGCATCTGCCACTAAGTTCTCTTAACTAGGAGTATATACTATCTTCATGTCATAGTCCTGGAGGAACTCTATCCAACGTCGTGGTCTTAGGTTCAGGTCCTTCTGTGAGAAGATTTACCTGAGACTCTTGTGATCAGAGTAAACTGTAAATTGTTCACCCATCAAGTAGTTCCACCACATCTTCAGTGAAAAGACCACTACTTCTAACTCTAATTAATGGGTAGAATAATTATTCTCATGTTTTATCAGCAATCTTGAACTATAAGAGATCACAAGTAACTCCTTCATTAGGAAATATCCAAGCCCGGTCCCTGATGTGTCACAAAAGACTACATACCAAACTACCTCTGATGGTATACTAAATATGGGGGCACCCATCAGTCTCTTCCACATCTCCTGAAAACTCTTTTGGCATCTCTCGATCCATAAGAAGGGTTTTCCTTTCTTCTTAAAAGCTAAAAAGAGTGCCGCAACTCTGGAAAAGTCAGGTACAAATCTCTCGTAGTACCCAGCCAACACCAGGAAACTCCACACCTCGGTCACACACATTGGTGGCTCCAAATCTAGAACAACATCTATCTTTTCTAGATCCACTAGATCTCTAGACTATGAGATAACATGTCCCAAAAAAGTGGACTTACTGTATCAAGAACTCCCACTTCTAGAGCTTACCAGAAAACTGGTTCTCTCGGAGTGTATCCAAGACTATCTGCAGATGATAGGCAAGATCCTCCACCGACGCCGAGTATCTCAAGATTTCATCAATAAAGACCACAACAAAGAGATCGAGGTATGGTTGAAAGATCATGTTCATGATTCTCATCAACATTACAGGGCCCTTTTTCACACCGAATGTCATAACCAAGAACTCATAGTGTTTATACTGACATTTGAATGTCATCTTCTACACATCCTAATCTCATAAGTTGAGCTAATGATAGCCTAAATTGAGTTCTATCATCGAAAAACAATGATCACCCTTCAGCTGCTCGAAAAGATCATCAATCCTCAGAAGTGGATACTTGTTCTTCACGGTCACATGGTTCAAGCGCCGATAGTACACACAGAGTCTCACACTCTCATCTGCCTTTTGGTGAACCAAATCTCGGCTTCTCATGGAGAAAAACAGGGCCTTATAAACCCTTTCCACTTCAAGTCCTCCAACTATACTCGTAACTCATGAAGCATCATAGGGTAAATCTAATATTCCGGTGTAAATATTGGTGTCATCCCAGGGTACAAGTTGATGTAAAATTTCATCTCTCGGGGAGGAGGTGGTCCCAATATATCATCAGGAAAGACATCAGCATACTGGTCCACCACTACAGGATACCTCAGACTCTCATCATCAACAGTTATGGCTAGATAATTGGTGAGTGATAGGTTGCACTAACCGCCAGGTATGTCCATCATGTTCTGCAATGGTTACTTTCTTTCTACAGAAGGAAAACCTGGTCCCATCCTCACAAACACACCGAAAATTGTTCCTAATGAAGTCAATATAAGCATGGACTATAAATAAACAGTCGATACCCAATATGACATCCTAAAGCCTTTACACCAGTACTAGAAGATCCCATCCAAATATCTCTCCTCCTAGAGTAATCTCACACTTCCGGCACTAGTATGTTATTGTTGAGTCCCCTCTTGAACGAGTCTCTAGCCATAAGGATTGAGCTAACAGCTCCACAGGAATCTTTGAGCTCCGAATGAGGGCCATGGACATAAAATATTGACTAGAACCTATGTTTATAAGTATTTCATATAGGGGGGAATAGACACATATCATACCTCTAATCATATCTGGAGCACCGTAGTCATAGGCCTCAGCTACCTAGAGCTGAGATCATCCCTATCCTCCTACTCCCTGTTGTCTAGGTGGACCTCCTGGAGGTGGTGGCAGTAGAACCTCAAATCACTACCCACCACCTGCTGCATGGCTAGATCCTCTTCCACGTCTACTTGTTGCCTGCAGACCACCCCGATCAAAACTCTTCCTTTCCCTTGGTGGTCCTTCGACTATCTACTTTTCATCAGTATGGCGGGTCGGGAAGTCGCGAGCCATGTGGCCCTGCCCGCCGCACAAGTAGCACTTCCTACTCCTCATCTATCCTCATTTGTCCCATGAGCTCCACACCACCGACCATGTATCTTGAGGTCATCCTTTAGAAGTTCTGGTCCACATGGGCCTCTACATCATCTGTCTACTGCATGCAACAGATGACTCTACTACCTAACCACTAGTGGTGGCTCTCAATGTCGTTTGACTTATCAACTAGGAAGTTATCCACCAAAAGTTCTCTCTCTAGCACCCCATCCTGCGTCAGAATACTGGGAAATATCATTGATGATATGATCTCCCGTAGGAGAATCTGGTCAAAGGTCTGATACTTGAATAATGGGTTAGGTACCATGTCAGTGGAGTAGAGGGAGAGATCAGGGAACCTCACCGAGTATTGGTCCATGGTCATGCTGCCATACTATAATGGTAGAATCTTCTGTATACGCACTGAGCATAGAGTCACTAGGATGAAATCTACCCTGAAAAAGCTCTCAAAGTACTCCTAGGTGAGGTTTGACTCATTGTGTATCTGGAGTGTCAGACTCCACCATCCCCTAGATACTCCCTAGGAGAGACAGGCTGTTATGATCACCATCAGATCAGCTGGTGTCCCAACTAAGTGAAAAACTCTAGCCAGATTCTCCATCCAGTCCCCAGCCAACTGCGAATCCATCTTGCCTTAGAACCATGAAGACCTCATCCACTGAAACTGGTGCAATGTCCTCAGTCAGCGTGCACCATCTACTGGTGGGGCTAGTGGAAACGGCTTCCCAACAGGTAGTGGTTCTGCCGATACACCACCCGGAGGTGCTAATTCTATTAGAGGGCCCTGCACCGAGACCTCATCACTCGGTGGGCCTTTATCATGTACTCTCTCAGGAACCCTGGACGATTGTCTACGTGGTGAAATCCTAAAATAAAACCTATGCACCATGATCAATTATTTATACCTGGTGAGCTAACTCGAAGATATCACAAGAAAAACATTTCAAAATACAAGCAATTACTGTTTTCATGCACTGAGTCGGAAATCATAATTCAGGGTACTAGTGTATGGAACTGTTGGCCACTACACCAACACTAGATTCCCTAGACTATAAACCACACTCATAATAATTAAGACTATTTCCATGTTGAAACTATCAGAGTCCTAGTTCTTCAGTAGAACAGTCTCCTCTGATACCACTTTTTCATGACCCATCCCTCGGGGCCCATGTCGTGACTACCCCAAGCCATCCATCCATAGGTCAGGGGCTAGAAAATAGCTCTAGAAAGGCATTTCCCTTTTATCAATATGGAATTTCCTTTGAACCTGCAAACACAGAGTCCAAGAACACAACAAGAAGCAACAATGTAGTAAACAGTGGTAGTAAAAAGTGTGTTGAATGTAAAGGGACCAGAATACAAGCCCATCTTAAAAGTACAAGTAGAACTGGAAATAGAAAATAGCTCCTAGATCGGCCACAGAGGATTATACCTAAAGGGTAGGTATAGCTCACGATCATTAGTCACTGTGGCACGTCACTTCAAAGGTCACCACTAAGAACAGTCGAGTCCTGGCTCTCTCTCATCCTTGATCAACGTTGTCCATCGTCTGCACAACACAGAGAAAGGTGAGGTTGTAGCCCATGCAGGAGTGAGTATAATAATACCCAGTAAGGACCCCAAGACCCCCTAAAGTCTCCCATAGTTCCACCGTTGAAAACAAAAATGCAAGACCTCGATAAAAAATCACAAGGCAGTCATCAACTCTACTTAGGTATATGCCCATACATATACCTATGTTTTCAAAATATACTCATCTCACTCAAGAGGAAACATAAGGCTCCATCTTTTAAGCCATTTTAAAAACTGATCCACAAGGGGAGAATACCACAAAGGTAACACCAAGAAGGTAACACCATGAAGATAAATATACAAAAAAGGTTAAGACTCATCTCACACCAGGTATAACATAAGTAAAAAATTACAGAAGATTGAACATAATATTGGATCATCTTATTTTGTTGAGAGCCTCTACTGTTGAACCAAATAGCAATGGTAGATACTAAAACACATTGGATCGGTGAGTGATGACCCACTTAGGATCGTTGAGCGTGGACCCACAAAGGATCGATAGATGCTGGCCCACATAGGATCGATAGTTTCTTACCCACATAGGTTCGATGTTCTTTCTTCACGTTACATCCTGCCACTAAAATCTCTTCACTGAGCACCCTTGATTCTAGGAGGACCCTATCCTCAAGCCATCGGTCTTACCTCAACCACCATGAAGATCCTGGGATAATTATCCCAAAGTACCTCCATGTTGTAAGTGTTCTAAGGCAACTGACGATGCGTCCATCTGGCATTCATTCTGAAAGTTGCATGAATTTTAATGTCGAGGGCCCTATTGTATTCAAGTTCAATCCAACCCGGTGGTACTCCAACATTCTCCAAAACTAAAATGGAGTAAACCAAAAGGACCTTCTTGCTCCAAGAATCCCAAATCCGCAAATGTTTCGTCAAACAAGCGTCCAGTTTGCAAGTTATGGCTCATTAAGACAAATTGGGCCCAGTTTGGTCCGGGTCAGGTCCGACCTAGCCCGACCCGGTGGGGGATGTTTCAGTGTGGGTCTAACTCGGCTAGGCAGGGCCGTGAGAGGATCATATAGATGGGCTGAGTCCCAAAATATGGATGGGTGCGGCCCGCTAGGCCGTAGCTTGACCCTTGGAAGGGTGCGGCCCGCTAGGCTCGTGTGGCATGGCCCGCAGAGGAAACAACCTCCTGGGCTCGTGTGGCTCTCTAGTTGGGGTTCACCCGAGCTGGAAAGGGGGGAAGAGAGGGAACGACGCCCCCCCATTCGAATGATGGAGCGGTGGAGCCATGTGGCACTGCCAAGTCGCCAGTAGGGAGTGGGTCATGGTCCTCTGCCCCGGCTTTCACGTCACGACCATCTTCAGCGGTGGGCGTCGGCACGCCGCTCGGCTCTGCTTGGACCGGCGACTGCTATATTCCATGGCTATATGTTGTGGCCCTATTCACCAGTGGAACACAACGGCACAATTCCACCTCTTTCATGGTCGTCCCAAGCGGGCCGCTGTCTTCACTCATCATGGCTACGATTGTGGCCTTCTCTGCCGGCAGTGCATGAAGGCATGCCGCCATCTCCTCCACAGCTGGCTATTTCTAGTCACAACCGTCAGCCTATGGCTTCGGTCCCCAGTGCTATCGTTCCATTTCAACATCGGCGTTCTTCCTCGGGTCACCGGGTGAACTCTAGTGGTCCGTTCTTCCATTCGAAAGTATCAACGGCCTCCTTAGGACATCTTCTTCACCTCTTGAATCTCTGTTCTAGGTTCTGTTCAACCCAAAACATTACCAACAATGAACACAACGATAAATAGATGGAGGAGGGATTAATCCTTGTTCGTTTAGCCCGTGACCTCCCCATTAGTATCTTATCAAGGGAGGGTATATATGATTCAACAATATCCGGAAAATAAATTAGAAAAAATCCTACCTGGAAGATGATGTTTGCTTACGAGGATCGATAGAACTCCTTCTCCATTATCATTGGTTCATGATTCAGTGGCACTCATCACAGCTCACTAGAACTAGTCCAATCCTCTATGTGGTTGTTGTCATGGTATTTTACTAGATCTTCATTTCTTGGTGATTTCGTGCCAACATCGCTCCCCAATATCCATATAAAACTTAGGGGGAAGAGGTGGGTAACGCCATTGGGAATTTATGAGGTTCATTTAATTAATGATCCTCCAAAATTCCAACAGCATGGTTACAAACATTGAGAAGTCGATCCAATTAATGTATTTACATTTCATTGGTACAGCCATCGTCGCTCATCCGTTGGAGGTAAATAAAAGCGATAAAAAAAATAACTTTGTTATTTTATTATTCTTTTAAATGTTAAAAACTATCATTTTCTCCTGACCTACTATGGTTGAAGTGAAGCCTCCATTAACAGAATCTTGGTACTACAGATTCAACGGGGCATTCGTCTTTTTAATCCGAACACCGTTTAAAAAGTTAGAAAATTTTGCATGCGCATTTACTGGACGTACCTTAAAAAAGATTAGGAACTCATTTCAGGAAAACCAGACCGTGGAATCATGTGCTGTCAATTTCCACAGACATGTAATAATTCCATATAATTAAAATCAATACATGGAAAATACAGGTCTTTACATGAAACTTATCTTTTCACTAATTAATCTTGTGAATAAACATCTATTTTTCACATCAATAAAATATTTACCTCTATTAATTAAAAATAAAATAATTATAAGGGGATTTATCTCTTAATCCTTGTAGAAAAATATAATTTCACTAAGAATTGGAATTTATCCACTTTTAATATGATGATTTCACTCATTCACTAGGAGGATATAAAAATTAAATCATACAGTATGATTGAAACTCGTGTGTTTTTCATATTCTCTAATGTAAGGATATTTAATTTATGGAAGTAAATTGTTTTATCAATGACACATATATAGTATAGTAATTTTCAAAAAAATTTAGACAAATTTTTAATTTAAACTTAAAATATTCAAAGGTATTTATGCTTCATTGGTATTTCTTTTGATATAATAGTTGAGGACTTCCATAGAAGAATTACAGTTCCAAAATTATAGATAATTTTAATATTTTTAACTTCCTCTTTAATGGATTTAGTGAATGTCATTATTTCAGTGACTGTATCAATAATAGGGATATTATTGTCCAGTTTCATAAAAATTTATAAAATCTTAATGCATTCCTCTCTAATGTCCTTTACACTAGCTACTTTGGAAAGTGTATCCTTGGGGTATATAGTTTTGATTATTCTTCAGCTTCCATTTAACAATTCTCTATTATTAAGTACATCTTATCATATTCTTTTTTGGATTTTTATTTCATTCCTTTTACTTTTAAGGGTTATAGCCTTTAGTACTCCTAATGGGTTGCCATTTATGTTTCCTGGTAACTTTTGTCATAGTTTATCCCCATATTTATTTGCACCCACTTGGATCTCTGGGTTTTTTTGTATATAATTTTTGATCCCTAAAATCACCCTTATACTCTTTAATATCTACCACAAGTTCATTAAATTAAGTACTAATTTCTATTATGGTGACTGTAGATATAGTCATGAATGTGACCAATATCTCCGCCAGTGTGTGGACATGGGTCTAATGTAATGGTCCTTGTTTCTTCTGTGTTAACCTATGCTATTACAAATGACCTTTTTGTTATTATGGAACCTAAACCTTAGATTTATTACAATAATTTTAATTTTAATAATTAATTTTTTTTAATAATCACACCATAAGCATGTTTTTTTCCAAACATGGTATCTATGTATCTAATTAGTGCATTCATCTGCACTGTAATCTATTTATTTCCCTTTACAATGTTGTCTCCACATTACTGTGTTCCTTCCATATGGAATTTTAGGCTATTTCCCACAATATCATCAAGTATGTTGTTTATATCCTCTATAAATTTATACATAAATGATCCTCTTGGTATATCATCTATAAAATATTTGTTTCCATTTTCAAGAACATTATAGAGAGCTTGAATTAAAATCTAGATCATAGTACTTTAATGGGGGATTTTCATAATTAAGTTTTCTAACCACTCCATGAACTATATAGTGACTCTTCCTCATATTTATTTAAATTCATAATATTTATTTCGATATACAATGAATTAGAGGGAGAAAAAATCGGGAGGTAAAATGCCTCACCAACTCATCTTGAGTTGTGACGGAATGGGATAGAAAGCTCTGAATCCATTCCTAGGGTTTCCCAATAAATGAAAATACAAATAGGTTAAGATATAAAAATCAATTGATAGATAATAATATTTCAATGTGTTAAAAATATCAATGTGACTACCTATTTTTTTGTTCGGATCTTCACAAACATGTCTGGAGTAATTGCATCATGTTATAGATAACATGAATGATGGAATACATGATCTTTAATTTTAGCATAGTCACTAATGGTATGAGTAGGAACAAATTATCAGTTGAGGATTTATAATAGTTCATAATATACAAGTTCTCATAGTCCAATATCTCCTAACTTCACACATTTTGTGGCATGATTTTCTAATGGTGCATCCATTATTTAAAATACTTTGTTATTCATATGGATTTGTTAAAGCTCAATGATAAATCAATGGATCTATTTACCATTATAATTCTTTTGTAAATTTTAAATTAGTTATTTAGATATGAAATTATATTAAAAAACCATTCAATATAAAAGGAAAAAACAAAAAAATAATATATTAAAATAACTAAAAATTCCTCACCATACTTGGTCATTTCCCCAGTAATGGTTATAAATATTTGATAGACCAAATGTTGTCACTAGAATAATATGGAGATATGATAAGTTAATAATTAATAAAATCTCAAATAGGTCTCCATAACTAATTAAATATAACAAGTGTAATTTTCATGGTCTAACCCATGATGCGGTGTAATTGGATTTTTAGGAATTTTTAAAAATGATTGATTGACACAATTTTTGAAAAAGAGAGAGAAGGAACCGGATTTTTATTTTGAAACCAGTTGGAGTAAGAGTTCCAATGTTTTTTCGATTCCAATTTCTGATGATAATGAATTTGAAATTTTAATTGGTTTACCACGAATTTTTATAGAGTAATGTTAGGGGAGATCTTTGGCCTTGGTATTCCCTCCTTAATAAAAAAATTACTTATTTCCCATGATAAGGTAAATTATGGTATTAATGAATTATTTTATATTGACATAGTTTTTAAAAATAATTACACTAAACCCTTAAATGTTCATCCTTAATATAAGATGATTATTTTTATAACTATAATGGTACTTTCTTGATTCATTAGAAACTTTTCATGAAATTGAAAAATGAAAGAAATAAAAATTCAAATATTGATTATGGAAACCCAAATCACAAGAAAAATGAAATAAATTAACCTCAACTAACCTTCCACCATTATCTACATCAACCAATTCATATTGAGAGTGTCCCCATTATTTTAACCATCTGTGGGCGAGATAGATGCAGAATATAAAACAAAACTAGAAAACAGTACTAAAAGAGTAAATTATTAAGGACTCTACACCAAAAAAACACAAATCCTTGTTCTCTAGTCTCAAAATGAATGATACTATAACCTCATCTTATATTTATTTATAGTCCTAGATGTTTCATGTGATGAATTTTGTCCTTCATTAATTCTTATTTAAATCAATCTTTTGTTAATCTCAAATGGTTGTAACGGTTTTCACTTAAATGGTTCAATAAAAGGTTATAATTTTCATGATCAAAATATCTTTAATTCATAATCCACATAATTCATGGTATGACACATGGTGTGACACTTTGAATTTTGCAGATGTCCACATCAGTGAGATTTTTTACAGATTTTATTCACCTAATGATTCGTTTTCCATGTTTAAATTTGTTAGTAGTCCATTCCTTAGGTGAATGATTAGTTCCCAGAAAATTAGACTTTTTATCTAATTTCTTCTTTCATTTTGATCCTTGAGTACACCTCATAGACATCCTAAATCCTGAAAATTATTTAGATGGTGTAAATCGTGATCCATTTTTCTCTTTTCTCTCATTTTGTATCAGTTCATGAATCCCTCCATAACTGAATCGAACTTTGAAATATAAGAAATATTTATACATTCAATTAAAATAATCCTAATTTTAAATACAAAAATGTGAATTCATGAAATATATTAATTATAAATATATATATATTAAGAATTTTGATATCATATTGATGCATTTTTTCGTTCGAGACATGAATATAACTTTAAATTAATTTCAAGAAAAATCAACATGTTTAATTCCCTAAAAATATTTTATCAACTCATTAAATATAATTATATTATAACCAAGATCCCTATAAATATTTTCCTTATATTATGGGAGTTTACATGATAATAATATATGATCCTATCTTAATAAAAATGAATCCTGAATTCTATCATGACCCTCTTCTCACCACTAGTAACACTATTTGGCTTCTGTTGATGATGTGGATATAATAATCCATATTACCAACCTATAATTGCCCGTGGGGTGGTGACTAGCACCAATGGTATGAAAAAAAAACATATGGGATGCATTAACCTAAAATTAAATAAATTATTTGGAGATGATATAGAAAGACTCAAATACAATTTAGGATATAAATATAAATTTAAAGTTAGCTATATCGAATCATACATGTGATAGTCACTAAAAAGGAAAAACAAAAAAATGATACCAAAATATTTTGGGATTGACCAATCATTAAAACCTACATGAACATGTGATTTTATTCTTAGTCTACCAAGATACAATGTAAACATTATATATATATATAAGGGTTTATAATAATAAGAACTCTTAATAGGATTATCCAAAAAACCATTCAGGAAAATGTGGCATAAGTATATTAACGATATAGAGAATAAAAATCAGATACAATAAGAACCAATGTGATCAACTATTTCTCCAAGACTCACGATGTTTCAATCACTATAAATCAACTGAAATTATAGATTAATCAAAAATATAAGTAAAAATATTCCACCAGAAAACCAATTTCATCACCGGTTTTTTCATGCTTGTGCCTTAAACATCTATGTTCTTCCAAAGGCTCTCATGGTCCTTCGGAAACAAAATTAGAGGCCCACATAGACCTCCTTATGATAGATCACATGGCCACATGGAAAAACCTATATTTACCATCACATGGTGTTCCCTCTGAAGGCTCTCAAAATCTCTCGATTAGACCCCTCACTCTCACCCAAGATAACAAATGTTCTACTTTATTCCCACACGTCCGAAAACAAATTCCAAGATCGGTAAACATATAATGAAACAGATTTAAAAAAACATTTCCATTTTAATAAAAACATCATCAAAAAATAAAATCATTTATATGTACACTTTATAAATACATTTAAAATTACAAAACCTCTTTGATCACTTTTATCAAACACTTACTAGGCATACAAGACAATCCCATTTGGAAAAACCCTTTGACACTAGAATCACTAATCCAATCTATGAATCACATAAAACATGGAATATTCAAAGACCATAAATTATTTAAATTATTATTTAACTTAATTAAACTAATTGAAATTTGAATAAAAAATTATTTCATGATAAATCCCTATAAATACAAACACCAACCACATATTCTATCCAAAGATCATCACCCTTGTTGGAGACCAATCAAAAGAGATACAACTAATCCTTGCACACCTAATATATAAGGAAAAAAACTAAAACCCCCATTATATACTCTAAATTATACCAACAGAGCTCATAGGGTTCCACACTTCCTCAAAAAATAACCAAAGGGCGTGAGAATGGGGAACGAAGAAGAAAACATTAATAAATAAATTTAACACAATCCAAAGAAACAAAATTCCAAGAGAAAATGCACTACAAAGGATATATAGAATCTCTGTAACTAAATATTTTGGTTTTACTTATGGGGGTAGAAAAATGTTCCCCCAAACATTAATAAATTGATAAGGAAAAAAGTGAAAATAAACTCTTTATATGACTCAGGTAGGCCACATTGTTTGGAAACTCTGTTAGAAAAACCATGTTTCAACCATACATGTTCTAATATCCATAAAAAAATGTAACACTACATTCCATGGGGGTGTCACATGGTTCTAAAAACATTTTTGACACCCTAAAAACCCACTAATAAAATATTTATTCCACTCTCATTGTTAGATGCATGGTTATAAAAATTGTGTGCTAATTGTGCACCTTGATATTCTTCCCCCAAAACTCCCGTTATTAACACCTAGGAACTCCAAGAAAGTAAAAAGAGATAAATAAAACTCAAAATTCAATTTACTAGTAATCGATAGGGTGTCAAAAACTACCTTACATAAAATATTCTAAACCTAGTAAGTCCTAATGATTATATCGAAAAAAATAGCTAAGGCCACTACTACCTCACATAACCTTCCTAATCCCATGTATCTTGGATATAACCACTATGATTCAGAGAAAATATACCAATGGTATCACCTTCCTAGGGAGAACCTTGTTTTATATATCCGTGAAATGAACATGCTTCTCCAAAAAAATGGAATATGGATCTAACAGGTGGTATACCTTCCCTAGATACTCCACCACATGAAATAGCCCGACATAATGTGATGTAAATTCCATTTGATTCCCAAAAAACTCTGACCAAACAGAACTGATAACTAGAGTAACTCTTGATCATCAACCTTAAACACTAACGGACAATGAAAATGGTCAAAATAAGAGATATCATGAATTTGAGAAATCAATAAAAATTTATGAATCGACTACGTTTTCACACTCATCCCTTGGAAGATGCTTTGTCCAAATAAAAAATGTTTTCCCACTTCGTCTAAGTAGAATAGTAATTAGCATCACCTCCTGTACAGAACCTCCAATGGGGACATATTGATTGAATCCTAATAATTTTAATTATAATAAAACTCATCCATTATAATTTTCCCTTCCCATGAACCACAAAAATCAATAAACCACACCTTTAAAATTTACTTGAGATTCCAGATAGTCCGTTATGACTAGCCATCTATCTGACAGTGATACGCGGTGCTCAACATCAGTCGAGATTCTAAATCATCCTATATTCCTTACAAATACAAGAATTTAAATGGGTATACCAATCTAAATCTATAATTTAGGGAACCCAATGAAGCTGAAAAACCTCCCAAAAATAGACATCTAAGTTTCTCTACCTTCATCAAAACTATGAATGGTGGAAATTGGGAAGATTTTATTAGACGATCTACAATCACCCATATCGAATATTTCCCAATCCAATTATAAGGTAATCCAATCATTAATTACATATATATATAATCCCACATCATCATTGGAATGTAAATTTTCTATAATTACCAAAATAGTTTTTGATTATTAGCATTGATCATCTAGCAGGTTAAGTACATGGAAATAAAGTCTTCCACGACACGTCTCATCCCAGTCCATCAGTACTAACCTATCCTTGTGTACATCATCATGGTCTTGTAATGGTGAGCATACTAACTAGAATGATGAACCCCATAAAATACCACCTTATATATTCTAAAAATGAATAACCATCCACTTTTAGAAAAGAATATAACCATCAGGAAACTGATACCAGCCCCTCAAGGTCTCCCCACCATTTAAGGCACTTCTAATATTCTTTCACTCTTGGAAGCATACCTTCCCAATCCACAAATGATTGATCGTAGAGGGTATAAACTAAAAAAAAGAATACATTACCTATTTCTTCTATCATGACTATTACCATATCAGTAAACAAACAAATCAGACCCCCCCACCCCTCAACTGATTCCTAAACAGCCTGCACAAGAGGATTCAAGATTAATGCAACGGAGACCACAGTTCACTTCTCAGGTATATAAGAAATATCGAAATCGAAATTATTAAAGTATTACACCCAGTGTATTTACCTATGTTTCAGAACACATAAAATGAAAATGAACTTTAGGAACTTATTATCTAAATTCATTGTGATCTACTCCCCAAATAGGCAATGTGTCCACATCTTTAGTCCATGCGTAATATCTTCTAATTTCAATTCATGGGTGCGATATTTCTACTCATTTTCGTGTCTCTTTCTCAATATATAGTCCACCACAAGTTTATCCATTGTTCGAACACACCCAAAACCCACACCATAAGAATCACAATACACTTTATAATATTTACCATGCTCATATAGAATAAAAGTAGTTTTGGATGATAAAAATCTCTGAACTGCTCAAAATAAATCCGGTAATTCTCATCCAATTCAAACATCACCCCATTCCAAGTCAAATATGCCAAGGGAGAATCCAATCTGAATTAGAACATGATGAATATTTTATAATACCAATAAAATCCTAAAAAATTGCGGATCTCTAACACAATCATGGGTTTCTCACAAACCATGACTACTCAAACTTTCTTTGGATCCACAGAAACTCATCCCTTAAAAAACACGAGGCCCAAAAACATCACATCATTAAACCATAAATGGAACTTGGAAAAAATTTCATATAGATGATGATCTATTAAAACACCCAAGACAACCTCTATATGGTTTCATAATCCTATATAATCTTGGAATACACCAAGAAGTCATCTAAAACACAGCTGCAAAGGATTCCAAAAAGTGAGGGAAGATCTGGTTCATCATATCCATGAAAACTACATGATCATTAGTATGTGATAATTTCCTAACTAAATACCCAAAAATCTTCATATTATAATTTAAATATAGTCTTGGGAACATCCACTTCTTGGACCCTCAACTGTTGGTACCCTAAACATAGATCTATTTTGAAAACCAATGGACTATTTCAAGAAGATCAAAAAGATAAAAAATTATGGAAACTGGTTATTTATTCTTCACTATCAACTAGTAAAAATTATGATATTCTTTGGAAATCATAGGATACCATTCGTATTCTTCATAAATATCATTGATGAGGCCCATGGTGACATGATATGGAGTATAAAACACATGCCTTTGAGATCCTCTATCTAAAAATTTAACACAATCAATTCTTCAAGTTCTATATGATAATACGGAAGGGAAACTGAGCACATCATAGGAAGGATATCGATGGTAAACTCAACCACTCACTAAGGAGGGAATCCTGATAAGTCCTCTAGAAATAATCCTTCGTACATATCCATGAACACTATATGTTTTCTCACTCAACCATTCTTAACAACCTCAAGTAAAAATCTAGAAAATAGAAGAGGGATCAACATAAACTCTAAAGAAATAGGTCCAACCCTCATTTAATGGGGATCCATTTCACCCTTAAAGACGTTATTTATCCTTTAAACAGTAAGGAACAAGAAACTATGATGATAACAGACAACCATCACCTTAAATATAATCAAAAAATGATTCCAATAATAATGTCTAATATGTCTAGTTTTAAAATAAGGATGTACCAAATTGCTTCCACACCAACAGGCACAACACAATGCTCAGGGATCATGAAACATTTATCCTTCTTTCTACCCAACAAGGTTATAAAATCAATAAAATTTGGCATCAAATCATCTTGTATACACAAATAATAATTGCTATTCAGTGAAATTAATGAATAGTATGTGTTTGTGTTAGATAAAGTTTATTTCATTAATGAATCAAAAAGGATCATACCTCTAATAGTGGTTATCCAAAAATTTGGATCATCTAGAACAACCTGTGTTTATGAGGACACCCTTTCTTAGACCTGTTTAGAACCTTCTTCCCCTAGTGAATATACTCCCTTCCAAGAGGGGTTGATTATCCACCATTGGATGTCTATGACTATACATGATAACCCATATAAAAGGTGGAGCCCACATCATTCCCCCTTGAATCCAACTGATAGAAGCGCTGGATATTTTTTTAATGCCCGCACCAATGGAAAATCCTTGGAGTCTCTAACACTAAATAATTAAATTTAATGACATCCCACACTGATATAATACAATGGGATTATTATAGGAACAACCCAAAGGAACTAAACTTGAATACTATTGGACACTCTTTCCAATTCCCCTATGACACACATCACACATCCACATCTATCATGCCAAATGAATCTAGTTGCCTCCCAATGAAGGAATTCCATGGAGACCTGTTATGGAATTCAAATCATCATATTCTATATAATCCCATTATAAAACCTACAAATAGGTCAATATACATAAATTTATGATCAAATATCTAATCTATGGCCTCAATCCCATATCATAATTATGATTCATGAGGATATCTAGAGAAACAAGAAGTAACAAAATAAATATAGAATAATACACCATCACCAAATGACCTCCCTTCTATAGATTCATTAACTCACAGGCCTTCCCCACTCAAAAGGTCTATGGGTAGAACTGCTAACTGAATTCCACATTGAATGTGGTCCATGTAACTTCATCATGATTCCCTAAAAGCACCATCAATTATCCCCACTTCCTATCTGATCCTTCCTTCATATATGTTTAATTACAACTATAGTGTTCAATGGGTCATCAAAAACTCAATGATCCACTGAACAAGAACTAATAACTCTTTATGCCAATTGGGACCCCAGTCACTAAGGAATAGATGGGTATTTTGTCTACAGCACTCTTGAGCATAGTCCATGGTCTATGTATTCTAAAATTCAAGCACTTCACCCAAGTTACGGATCATATAAATTGATGACTCTACCAATTCTAGTTCAAAGATATGGTTTTCCTATAGGTTAATCTCAATTGGACCCTCCCAACACATGGAAGAGTTCCTTCTTGGTGTAATTATCTACAATACACAAAGAACAATAATCCACAAAAAAACTCAACCAAAGCCCCCAAAAAAATATAAAAAAGACCCACAATAGTGGAATCATCAAAAAATCCAACAAATTGAAAATATCAAAAACAACTATATCTATGTTCAAAAAAACAAAATCTGGAACCACCCATTGTTGAAATAGTGGGTGCCCTAGACCCATCTATTTAGTTATTTTGATTACCATATAGTGTATACAGTTATTTATACATGATTTCATCTTACCATTATAGTGTAGACTTTTTTTCATCCACCATTGAAATGGTAATGTCCAAAGATTAATTTTCATATCAAAAGTTTATATTGGCTCCCAAGCTATAATGAGAACCTTGAGATACCATGATACTAATCTTAAAAATATGTTCTATGGTCTAGATACATCTTATGAATTTTACATAGTAGATTTTTGACAATTAGGTGTCGGGGGATCATAAGAATTGTGACTTCTTCTCATAATGTTTTCACTTGGTGATCTCCAGTCGTGAGATCATGAGAACTGACCTGCAAATAAGAAATCCACGTGTTTTGGGTGTCATTGGATGTTACTATCTATGACCATGTGTAATGGTCTTATGAATTGATATCATTACCACTGTTTGTCATTTTATTGAGTAATTTGATGGAAGACTAAAACCATGTCAATTAAGTCATGGCAAGGTAGTTTTTGTTTGTTGTGTCATTGGTGGCATGGCATTGGTTGAATGGTTAAGAAATGATTTTTCACTTCCAGTTCATGGATGTAATATATCATTGGCCATTTTTATATGGATGGTAATACCTTTATAAGACCTTGACCAAGGAAGTCAAGGTTAAATACATCTAGTTAAATCAACAATAATAAAGCAAGAAAAATGGTGATGACATGTCAGTGTGTCTGGCATTATAATATATCATAGATAAAGAGATTATATTACACAGTGTGTGTTCATTTGTTGGTTTTCACTACTGTGACAATCCTAATCTCTTCAAGGGGAATTATTGGATTCTAGATCCCACTCTTGGTTTGTGAATATTATTCATTGCTATCGAGATAAGGGCATAGGGGGTCACACACAATAGCGTATTCGAGAATCTTCCTTATTCAGTTGAATAGGAATTTTGGACATGGTGGTCCCCACCACAGGGGTCTTGTATTATTTCTAAGGATAAATGATCACCAATTCAATAATTAAATTCATATTATTTGATTCTAGAATAACTAATATTGATTTTTTTTATTAAATGTATTTACAAGTTTTAAGTAAATACATGAAAAATATTTTTTGACGAATATTAAATATATTCAGGGTACAATTAATATTTATGGGAATGATGATTCAAGTAAATGACTTAATTATTTTCATAAAATATATTTTTAATATATTACAAGTAAATGATAATAATAATTATTCCTCAGTTTAGTATTCATAATATGTCGTTGATAGTGTATTGATTATTCAGGGGTCGGGTTGGCATTTCTGGTTAATTAAATGAAACTATAAATATGAGAAGAGAAGAGGTTGAAAATTACTATTCATGGAGCTTATATCTCTTCTCCTCTCTCTTATAATCTAGAGAGAGGCTCTGGATCCATGGAGCTCGAACCAAGATCCCTCTCAGGAATCACTAGCGAAGTAATGCGGTGGTCATTAGAGCGTCGAAGGCGTCATCACAATTCCACGCAAGTACATGGATTAAAATGAATGGAACTCCCATAGATTCTTTGAAGAATGTGTGGATGATGTAAGGGAATTCGACTTCGGATTCTTGGAGAAGAAATTTCCAACGACGAGTAGACGTCGTTCATGGGTACAGATTAAACCAGGAATTTTTACAGTTTATTTTTTCTTAAAATCCTTCATGTGAGTACCTCGGATATGATCGGTCTGCTGTTCACCAACGTTGACAATTTTACATCGATCGTCAGTGGAAAAAAATTAAAACCCAAATGTTTTGGGCTTCCGTTGTGAACTAGGTTCCAAGAAGTGGTATCAGAGGGAGTGCATGTCTATTTTAATCCAAGAAAAAAAGTTAAATTTGCATTAAGCTATAAAGAGGGCGTTGATATGATCTCAATGCTGAGAATGGAATCTGAATCGAATGTCAGATGTTCAGTCTGTGGACATCAGACGTTATGAATTCGGATTGCAAAAATTGCGGGTCACCAGAATAGTATTTTCCGATAATTCAAATAATTTTTATTATTATAATAATTATATTTTAATAATAATAATGGTTTCATATTAATATTATTTTGATTTGTATACTTTTATTATAATATTATTTTAAAGTTATTATTAATTTCTAAAACCTAAATAGATTTTAAAAATTTTAAAAGAGTTGTGTCTTTTTTTAATAAAAAAAGAGGGGGTTGACCTGCATAGGAGGTCAAGAATATTAAAAAATTATGGAGGTGTGGCTGTGAAGACCAAAACAAAAAAAAAGAATTGGGATGTTGGGGCGGAAAATCAAGACAAATAAACAACATGGTGCAAGGGGCCGCATGGCCCCCCTGTTCACCTATGGCAGCCCGATGTGGCTGACTCCTCCTCCCCTTCACAGCGCTACAACAGAAGTGCAGCACCAGGCTGCCACCTTCCTAAAACGCACAAGGCCTAGCCTTGTCATCTCCCTTACTGCTCCATGTAGCTGCAGCACGCAAGACCAAGGCACCGTGGTTCGCCTCCCTCCTCTGGAGAAAAGAGGCACATACCTCTCTCCTTCTCTCTCTAGGTTTTAGACTTGGATGTCTATGCCAACATCATCCTCTAAGCCCCCCAGTTCGTCGAGTGCTCTTCCTGCAGAGATGGTGTCGCACCAACCTGGGCCGGCTCCCCCATTCTATAGCTTTCTATGGCCAGATGCATGCCAGCTAGCTTCCACAAAGTTGGTGCACACCAATTTCCTCATTTGACTCTTGCTAGGTACCTCGATCAGGCTAGCTACCCTCGGTGGGCTGCCCGCACAGCCTCTAGCACCCCATCCAACAGCCTCCCACTAGTCTTCCTCCCTCGTCTGGTGCACTGCTACGGCGGTTGTGCTCAGCCAACACCATCCCCTTCATGCTCTCAACCAGTGGACCTCCGCAACAGCCACTCAAGACCAGCCGGTGAGACAAACCCCATTAAAACCCTCTGGCCTCCTCTCTCACTGCTAACGCGGACTGCCCTATCCTCCATAAGTGAAACGCCGACCATACCACCTCCTTTGTGTAGCCAGACATGGTATCCAATGTGAGGTAACCCCTTATACAGGAGAAGGTTCTGTTTGATTTTCCTCTCCAAGTGACTAAGCAGGTCTGCCATGCAAGGAACGATTGTGGGTGGGCCTGCTCGGTCTAGAACAACTTCGCATGGGGTCAGCACATTCTATGATGGGCCTGCGCAGGTTCGCCCAGACCCGCATGGGCCCTGCCTAGGGTTTATGGGGCTTGAGTAATTTAATTGAAACAAAATTAATAAATTTCATTTCGATCCAGAATTAAATTAATTAAATATTAACTTTGGTTTAGGTCATATGCGGCGTCATTAATTTAATTGGTGTTTAATTAAATTATTTAATTAATATAATTTTATTTTTAAAATTATATTAATTAATCAGGACCGAATGACATTAAATTTAATTAAAGACTAGAGTGATATTTTTTAATTCAATTAAATTCCCTAAAAATTATTTTAATGCATGTTTAATTTTTATTCTGCATTTAATTAGTATATGCGAGTTAAAGGGTATACTGCTCATTAACTCTGGACCAACCAATATATGTTTGGTTCTTTTTTATTTAATTTATATTTTTTATTATTTCATGGTGTTGTAATTATTATTTTAATTAAATAAAAGGTGATCTTTGTGTCGTCTCAATTGTAATTATATGTATAAGGGCATGTGCGCCCATTCTCAGAGTTGTAATTTTATACTCTGAGACCCCTTCGCCTGCGTGGGATTACTATTTTATAATGATGAGATGAGAAATGATGCACTTCATACCAAGTGATGGTGACACACCAGAAAAGAGTTCCATTGGATGGGCAGACATTGTTGTTCAAGTTGCAAGACATGTCACTAAAGTTACTTACCCCTAGGGTTTCAGTTGGTCCATTATTCACTCAACGGATCACCATTAGAATCATCTCATGATCAGTTTTTTCATTTTATTTCTACATGTATTATTATTTTTTGAATTTGTTTTTAGAATGTGATCATATAGAATAATAATAAACAAGCATGCAAGATAAAATGAACATGTGACATGATGCAATTTCAATATCTTTCACGGTAGGTTTTGGGTGTGATCACATAGTACGTTCTTATAAAAATATAAAAGGATTGCTTTTGTCACACTAAAAATAATTAAACACTCAAAAATATATTAATTCATAATAGCCTTCCTTCATTCAAATTTGTACAAAACAGGCTGTTTGAGGTGTCAATCATGCCATAGCTGAGGGCGCCTCTTACTATCGAGGAGTCCTTATAAAAATGATGGGTTGAATTAAATAAAATTGCAGCAAAGAAATATCCATAGATAATTTGTTGTAATTTTAGAGTGAAGCATTTAGTTAATCATGTTTTGGTTTTAGAAGTTGGGAATTAAATCAACAGTTCATGGAGCCGCAAGTTGAAGTGGTTGGCCAGCCAAAAGCCCACCTAGAACCCTCTATTTAGTGGCGTAGCCATAGCTTGTAGACTCTGAGGGGTAGTTCTAGGATCCTTACAACTAGAATACTCTAAAGATATACTAATCCAATTCTAGCATAGTGGATTCGAATAATCCGATAAAATAGTGGGAGACATTAAATGATTTATGTAATTAATCAAAAAATGCCTGAACTGGTAATTCATATAAAGGTCACTAATCTGCTAAAATATATTTCAATAGAAAAAATGGAAAGTAATACCACAATATTATAAATTTGAAATTATAATGGACAAATTAAATTTCCACACTAACACAAGTATCCATGAATAGTGCAGGTGCGTGTGCATAGTACTATGATATAGAAAACTCAAGGTGTCAGTGTCACCAACGTTGTTCTACTATCTCAAGAAGTGAGGGTGAAAATTGCTTACAGGAGACTAATGTACAAATCATATGATATAATTATGCTTTCAAAAATGTCCGGAGTCTATTGTGGTCGCTACACCAGGACTTGGATGAAAAAACATGAAGTCTCATCTCTGAGATGTTTGCAAGGAGAAAACTATGCAATGATATGAATAATGAAAATTTTACACTAGCATGTGTAAATTGAAAGATTGATCGTGATATTTAAATAAATCCCTTTCTCATATCATATCACCTTTTTACCCAAGTTTCTTTTTAAGTAATAAAATGAACAAGTATTGAGTAAATGCTCCATTACCAATTTAGGTATGTTTTTCCATGTGAATAAGAATAAAAGAAAGTTATGTTTTAATTATTGTGGAGAATAAATTGAAAGACAATGTGGAAAGGTGAATGGAATTTAATGCTAATGACAAATTTGTGACATCCTTCAATTAATAAAGTATTAAAAAGGTTATTCCATGACATATAATAAAATAATACAATGGAAGTTTAAAATAAATAAAATGATTTAAAGAAGCATGTTTCCACTTCTACATCAAGCACATTAATCAATGTAACGTTTCCTTTTACTTCTTGGATATTTAATACTATATGTTTTTACATATGTGTATTTTAATACAGTTACCAATTAAGTTTAGAAATATTACTAGAAGTTAGTTGTATTCTCCATGTGGGTGAAAAAGGGGGAAACCTAGTCCAGTGATGAGAAGTACACAGATTCTTTAATTTCCCAGTGTAAGATTCATGTTGAACTATTATTTATTGTAACCACAAATACCAATATCAGGTGTCCTTGGACGCAAGGAGACATTCTTTTAGGATTTGGAATGAATGTTGTTTTTGGTAAACTCAATCACTAGTTCAATAATACATTAATCGTAGGCAATTAGTGATGAGTATAAATGTAAGACTTATTCCCAGTTTTGACAAGATAGTTCTTTGTCAACTAATACTAAAAGTAGACATCCGGAATATTCAAAATATGGTATTTAGGTTCAGAACAGCTAAATAATTTTTGTATTATTGACGCCTTTAGTTTAGACAATGGAGCCTTTAGAAATAAAATTATATCACTAATCTTTTGGAAATAGTTCAACTAGTAAGCATGAACTATTCCAATTATATGCCAGAGGTATATATACATCAAGTAATTATGTAATAACAATGTGAAGTATATGCATGGTTAGGCGATATGATTTGCTTCAGGTTGGGATACCGAATATTATCTCGACCAAGCATTCATCAATCATGATAATGTAGCGTGGAGAAATTCCTAAATGCCCAATACCTTACCGACATCACAAAATTGATGTTAACGCGGAGGATTGATGATAAAGTATTACATATCCACATTTATCAACAAAAATGTTGGATGGAGTAATTCCCAAACACACATTTTATACATCAAAGTATTGATGTAAGTAATATTAATGTTGCAACTAGCAGAAACTTCCATTATATTTTATAACGTGCTTTGAAATTAACGGCAATATCCCACAACAATATGCCAACTATAATGACAAATGGATATCATACTAGTCATAGTATGATGTAAATTTATTATGTCATAAGGAAATCTGTTTGGATGAAAATAGTTTGTTCAGAAACAAAAAAAAACTTGAAACAAGACAAACACATTGTGCATTTGGTATAATAATCATAATCGTTTATTAGGATATTAAAAAATCCCTATCATAGAAAAGATATATTCAAGTTATAGACCGTATTTCTATAAGAGGGTGCACATATTTATTATAGATAGTGGGAGCTATATTGACTAGTGTTTAGTTAATGCTCAAAATGCACAAATAGTTGGCATATGAATTAGTTCCACAAGAACACGTGAAACAGAGTATGTTCCAAAGACACATATTGTGTAGGAAGGATAAAACTATGGTGATGGTTTTTATTCACTACGGTCTGTAATAAATTATTAAATGTGAATAATATTTCATACAAGTAAGTAGTATATGGAAATTACCTAAAATTGAAAAGACCAACTAAAATTCAATTAATGGATTCCATGTATCAAAGTCCAAATGGGGCTTATTATTTTGAATACTATGGTGGGTATTCAATTGAATTGATACATGGATGTTACAAGAGTAGTACTAATAAGGATTGATTGGTTTGACCAAGTTGTTATACCAAAATCCATTATAATTTTACTTATCATAGATAATATATATTATCAAATTATTTAGCATTAGATGTCATGACCACCAATTGTGGATAGTGTCTGTATGACGCAACCACAAAGGGATGGACACATCACTATATTCTAATAAAGTTTGAATGTTACTTAAATCCAATTTAGGATTAAAGTAAGGAACATGGTCATTGAAAATACAATTGCAACAAATGATTTATATGTGAATACCAGACGTTAGTGGGATCGCCAATATTTCTCCAAGAAGAAATTTGTTGAGGAAAAATATGGAAAACATACATAGGTCTCATAGTTAGTAAAGACCAAAATAAGATTTAATCTCCATTGATCGACATAATGTATGAACCAATGTTCTAGGGAATGGGATCTACTGAGGTAGACTGATAAGTTTTCTGGTACTATTCAATCATATATATAGTGACATTATATTGAAAAATACAATTTGGAACAATTAATGAGATGAATTTTTGTCTATGTCACAGGGCATAATCTCTCCATGTTGGCATGTCCATGACTTGGGAAGAGATAAACGTTGTGAGTTAAAATCTTTACGTCAGAGTGATGGATAAAGCACGTAGGCCAAGATATGTTCATGAACTTATATTTCAAAGGTATATTGGGCAGATATCAATTATATCCAAGAACACTGCAAAGGATACAGTTAGAGCAATATCATTAAACTTCGGAAAATACAAAATATATGTACTTGGTAAGTGGAGAAGAAAGGATACTAGTTTTGAGAGGAAAAACTAGTCTTATATAGAGCAATGTTATCTAGAATTTTAGTTTGGCTAAAGACAATAAGTGATTCATCCACATATCATACAGTGGTAGCCATTCCTATAAAGACTGGGTACGTTGCAGCTTCTAAGGCAGCTAAGAAGAAAATAAATTCAAAAATTTGTTCTAGTATATGGAATCTCACCTGGTAAGAAAAGTTTTATCATAATGTAAATTATGATATTCCTATAAGACAAGATGTCAAGTTATGAAAGTGGAAAAAAAGGTATACACTTGTGATACCATATCTTGATAAGTTTTACTCAATCAGATAGCGGATTCCCTATACCCACCTATTTAGTTCTTTTGATTAAAATATCATGGGTATAGTTAGTTATACATGATTTCATCTTACCATTATACTATCGAATTTTCTGATTCCACCATTGAAATGGTAATGTCCAAAGATTAATTTTCATATCAAAAGGTTATAGAAGTTCCCAAGATATAATTAGAACCTTGAGATACCAAGACACTTATCATAAATATATGTTCTATGGTCTAGATGCATCTTACTGATTCGACACAGTAGATTTTTTAATAGTAGGTGTTGGGAGCTCATAATCAAGGAGACTTATTCTCATTAATTTCGCACTTGGTGATCTCTAGTCGTGAGATCGTGAGGAGTCACCCACCAATAGGAACTCCACATGTTTTGGGTGCCATTAGAAATTCCTATCTATGATCTTGTGCAATGGCCTCATGAATTGGGATCATTACCAATCTATGTCATTTAATTGTGTACTTTTATGCAAGATGAAAACCATGGCAATGAAGTCGTGGCGAGGTAGTTTTTGATGGGTGCATCATTAGTGACATGGCATTGGTTGAATGGTCAGGAAATGATTTGTCGCTTCTGGTTCATGGAAGTAATATATCTCCATCCATGTTGATATGGATGGTAGTACCTTTATAATACCATGGACATGGAAATCAAGGGTAAATACGTCCTGTTAAATCAACAGACAATAAAGCAAAAAAATGGGTGATAACACGTGAGAGAATCCTTCATTATGAGATATTACAGACAAAGAGATTATATTACACAGTGTCTTTTCGTAGGTTGGTAGTTGTTGCTGTGAAAATCCTTATCTCTTCAAGGTTCATGATGGGTTTCTAGATCCTTCTCTTGTTTTGTGAATATTATTCACTACTATCAATATAAGGGCCTAGAGGGTCACACACAATAGCGTATTCAAAAATCATCCCTATTCAGTTGAATATGAGTTTTGGACATGATGGACCCCACCACAGGGTTCCGGGATTTTTCCAAGGAAAAACGATCACCAATTCAATAAATAAATTCATATTTTTTGAGTTTAGAATAATGATTATTGAATTTATTTATTAAATGTATGTACAAGTTTTATGTAAATACATGAAAAATATTAATTAACAAATATTAAATATATTTAAGGTACAGTTAATATTTATGCAAATGATGATTCAAGTTAATGCCTTAATTATTTTCATGTAATAAATTTTAATATATTACAAGTAAATTTTAATAATATTTATGGCTCGGTTTAGAATTCATAATATGTTGTTCATAGTGCATTGATTATTCGGGGGCCGGGTTGGCATTTCTGGGTAAACAAATGACACTATAAATATGATAAGATAGGAGATCAACAATAACTTATCATGAAGTTTCTCTCTCTTCTCATATCTCTCATAATCTAGAGAGAGGATTTGGATCCAATAATCTTGGATCAAGCTCCCTCTCAGACATCGCTAGAAAAGCGACGCGATGGTCCTTGGAGTGTCGAAGGCATTGTCTCAATTCCGCGCTTGCACCTAGATTATGAATAACGACACTCACATGGATTCCTTGAAGCATGTGTGGATGGTATAGAGGAATTCAACATCAGATTCTTTGAGCAGAAATTGCCAAAGACAAGCAAATGTCTTGCACGGATTTAGATTAAACCAGATATTTTCAGGGTTTATTTTTGTGCTTAAAATCATTCAAGTGAGATCCTTAGATATGATCAGACTTCTGTGCACCAACGTCGAAAAGTTTATGTCAATTTGCGGTGTAAAAGAAATTTAAAAACCACCTGTTTTAGGATTCCGCTACGTGCCTAGTTCCAACACCCATTGATGCCTGAGGTTTGACATGAAGAAGAGGTGGGAAAGTACTCTCTCATTCCTACAACTCAAATCCATCACTCCTAGCTCCCATATACAATTTAATCCCAAATAAAAAAGTATATAATACCATTTTTTTTAATTTACCAACCCATGTTGACCTAACATGTCAACAATGTCAGCCCACCACATGGCCCAAAGCATGTTCTCGATCACAGTGAACAAGAATCAAGCACCAAGTATAACCAATTAAGATTGGGAACATTTTTTCCACTAGTAAACTAGAATAACACATCCATAAGTGAGAAAACCACACAATTAACATAATATTCAATTGTAGAAAATAAATAAATACCATAAAAAATACATAAATCACATACAAAACAAGGAACAACTAAATATATAAATTTTATTTGAAAATAAACAACCCAATGTCAATAGAAAAGGTCCAAAATACTGAAAACATTTCACCTAATTATATTCCTAATAGGTCATGTCTCCTTCATAAAACATTGAGTGTAATTAATCATAATGATCTAATCTATAATGTGGTTCCCTTACCTTTACATGTTTCCTACAAAATGAAATATTCAAATTGACATAGTTTGAAGTACGGTGTGAGGAACGAATGCATTTAGAATACCACCATGAATATATATAGGTAATTTTCCCATGAAAACCAAAAAATATATCTTGAAATAATTTTTAAAACTAAATAAATTTTGAATCATTCAATTCTAAAATAAAGCATTTAAATTCCATTAGGTTTTCCAGTCCAAAAAACCTTATTTTCCAAAACAATTTCTAATATTTTTCAGATACATAAACATAGCCACTAGGATCAACACGATCAATATCATAACCAAACCATAATCAAGGATGAGTAACACAAATATGACATGTAATCATAGTAATTGGTGTTTTTTAAATTATATACCAATAAATAATAAAGGCACTAATTAATGCATAAATTATAAAACCCTATCTTGAATGAGTAATTTTTACCTACAGACTCTAACTATATGGACTGTTGTGAGTGAGTAAACATGTTTTCAAGAAATATATGAAAAATGAAATCACTCACTATCTTCCCTTAGACAAATATATAATACTTATAAGTATTCCTACAAAAATGATCTCATGGTCCCAAGGAAACCAATTTGGAGGCTTACATGATCCTCCCTTTTATGGCTCATACGACCACTCATAAAAACCAATATGGAGGCTTGCACAATATTCCATCTAATAGTCCACACTGTACATTGATAAATACCCTCTTCAAAACCGTAATTTAACTATATGATACTTCATGATAATACATCCAAAAATAGTTAAAGAAATAAATCATGTTATAACACAATAAATTTGGAAAACAAAAAATGACCATTTTGATAAAACACCCTTTATAAGGTAAAATAATTTGTAAACCCTCATTATAAACAAATTTAAATTCAAAAAAACCTCTTTAGACCATTTTTTCAGACACATGGTTGTCATTCAATCCATACCCATGTAAAAACCCCCCCTTTTAAATGCATAATTGCTAAGCTAATACATGAAACACATAAAACGTGGAATACACACTAAGAAACAACAATTTAAATGGAAATTTTATCAGAAAAAAACAAATTATATTAGAAATTTCAAGGTTATGAAGTAAAAAATTCCATTTAATAGAGAAAGCTGCCTCATGTTAGGACCAAATCTCGATACCCATGACAAATACCACTGAGAACATGTAGAAAAATTCCTCAAAACATAATCCAAAATATAAAGAATCAAAAACCCTATTAAAATTTCTAAATTTAGCAAACACCTATCCTAGTGTTCCAAATATTTATAAAAATGGATAAACAATTCTTGATAAGGTGGAAGGTTGAAGTAAACATGATGAAATAAACATACCTCAAGCCAAAACACCAAGATACCAAAAATAAATCCACTACCAAGGAGGATGAGTTTCACAACAAAAGAAGATGGGCTACAAAATTGGGGGAATTAAAATGAGAAACTAAACCATTACAAATTTATTGGGGAAGAGGGGTAAAAGGAAACTTTTTAAGTAAACTAGACATGATGCATGGTTTGGATGCATGGTTTGGTAAATAGGGTTCCAACTGTGTGTTTTCCACTATCCACCCAAAAAGGTTTTATGGATTTCCTTAGGGGTTTGTCATGGTTTGACAACCCCTTATCAAACTAAGAAAAACACCACTATTAAACACCATAGACACCTCACATGGATAGAAACATAGTTAGACAAACTTTTTCACCAACTGTGAACCTTGGCATATCTCCCCAAAAAATATTAATTTGAACGTCTCCCACTAGGGAATTCCAAGAACACACCAAGACATAAATATAACTCAAAACTAGACATACTGGTGACCTAAAAGGTTTCACACATACTACCAGATCTCTAAAATATCTACAATGAACCAAAAATTCATCATCAAAATGGTTCTAATGAAGGTGTAGACCCTTATGCACTAAAAAAAAGAAATCATAACCCATTAAATCCATGGAATTTCTCACAACCCTTTATAAACTAAAATAAATCATTATAAATGTATACTAATCATGGTATCTATCTTTGTCCTTATTCCACCATTATACCCCATATCTATGCCACATTCCATAAATTGAATCTTTAGCTACCCATGTTGCACCATGATATCAACCTTCCTAGGTATTAAAGACATGTTCCAATGATCTGACATTCAAGAGAATGTTTTAATTTCCAAGTGTAAGATTTGTGTTGAACTATTATTGATTGTAACCACAAATACTAATATCATGTTACCTTGGATGCACTGAGACATTCTTTTGGGATTTGTAATGAATGTTGGTTTTGGTAAACTCAATCACTAGTTCAATAATACATGAATTGTAGGAAATTAATGATGAGTATAAATGTATGACTTATTCCCAGTTGTAACAAGATAATTATTTGTCAACTAATACAAAAAGTAGACATCAGGAATATTCCAAATATGGTATTTAGGATGAGAATAGATAAATACTATTGGTATTATTGACGCCATTAGTTTGGACAATGGAGCCTTTAGAAATAAACTTATGTTACAAATATTTTGGAAATATTTCAACTTGTAGGCATAAACTATTCCAATTATATTCTAGAGGTATATATACATCACGTAATTATGTAATAACAATGTGAAGTATATGCATGGTTAGGCGATATGAGTTGCTTCAGGTTGGGACACCGAATAATATCTCGACCAAGCATTCATCAATCATCATATTGTAGCATGGAGAAATTCCTAAAGTCACATTACCTCATTGAAATCACAAAATTGATGTTAATGAGGAGGATTGATGATAAAGTCTTACATATCAACATTGGTCAACAAAAATATTGTTTGGAGTAATTCCAAAACACACATTTTATACATCAATGTACTGATGTAAGTAATATCAATGTTGCAACTAGCAGAGACTTCCATTCTATTTTATGGTGTACTTTGCAATTAACAGCAATATCCCACAACCATATGCCAACTATAATGGCAAATGGATATCATACTAGTCATAGTATGATGTAAATTCATTATGTCATAAGGAAATGTGTTTGGATGAAAATAGTTTGATCAGAAATAAAAAAACTTGAATAAAGAAAAACACATTGTACATTTGGTATAATAATCCTAATGGTTTATTTGGATATTACAAAAATCCCTATCATAGACAAGATATAGTTAAGTTATCGACTGTATTTCAACAAGAGGGTGCACATCTTTATTAGAGATAGTGGGAGCTATATTTAATAGTGTTTAGTCAATGCTCAAAATTCACAAATAGTTGGCATAGGAATTAGTTCCACAAGAACATGTGAAACAGAGTATGTTCCAAAGACACATATTGTGTAGGAAGGATAAAACTATGGTGATGGTTTTTATTCACTGCGGTCTGTAATAAATTATTCAATGTGAATAATATTTCATACAAGTAAGTAGTATATGGAAATTACTTAAAATTGATAAGACCAACTAAAATTCAATTAATGGATTCCATGTATCAAAGTCAAAATGGGGATTATTATTTTGAATACTGTGGTGGGTATTCAAGTGAATTGATACATGGATGTTACAAGCGTAGTACTAATAAGGCTTGATTGGTTTGACCAAGTTGTTATACCAGAATCCATTAGAATTTTACGTATCATATATAATATCTATTATCAAATTATTTAGCATTAGTTGTCATGACCACCAATTGTGGATGGTGTCTCTAAGATGCAACCACAAAGGGATGGACACAACACTAAATGATAATAAAGTTTGAATGTTACTGAAATCTAGTTTATAATTAAATTAAGCAACCTGATCATTGAATATACATTTGCAACAAATGATTTATATGTGTCTACCAAATTTTATTGGGATCACCAATATTTCTCCAAGAAGAAATTTGTTCAGGAAAAATATGGAAAACATACATTGGTCTCCTAGTTAGTTAAGACCAAAATAAAATTTAATGTCCAGTGATCGAAATAATGTAGGAACCAAAGTTCTAGGGAATGGGATTTACTGAGGTAGACCTGTGAGTTTTTTGGTCCTATTCAATCGTATATATATTGACATTATATTGAAAAATACAAGTTTGAACAATTAAAGAGATGAATTTTTATCTATGTCACAGGGCATAATCTCTCCATGTTGGCATGTCCGTGACATGGGAAGAGATAAACGTTGTGAGTGAAAATCCTTACGTCAGAGTGATGGATAAATAATGCAGGACAAGATATGTTCAAAAACTGATATATTGCCAAGGTATATTGGGCAAATATCAATTGTATCCAATATCACTACAAAGGATGCAGTTAGAGATATCTCATTATACTTCAGCAAATACAAAAGATATTTACATGGTAAGTGGAGAAGAAAGGATACTAGTTTTGAGTGAAAAAACTAGTCTTCCATAGATCAATGTTATCTTGTATTTTATTCATGAACATATCATCCTGTGGTAGCCATACGTATAAAGACTGAGCACGTTACAGCTTCTAAGGAAGCTAAGAATCAAATAAATGCAATAATTTTTCTAGTTTATGCAATCTCACCTGGTAAGAAAAGTTTTATCATAATGTAAATTATGATATTCTTACAAGACAAGATGTCAAGTTATGATAGTGAACAAAACGGTATACACTTGGGATACCATATCTTGATATGTTTTACTCAAAGAGATAGCGGGTTCCATATAACCAACTATTCAGTTCTTTTGATTACAATATCATGGGTATGGTTAGTTATACATGATTTCATCTTACCATTATAGTGTAGACATTTCTGATTCCACCATTGAAATGGTAATGTCCAATGATTAATTTTCGTATCAAAAGGTTATAGCAGTTCCCAAGCTACAATGAGAACCTTGAGAGACCAAGACACTAATAATAAATATATGTTCTATAGTCTAGATACATCTTACTAATTCTACACAGTAGATTTTTGAATAGAAGGTGTTGGGACTCATAATCATTGAGACTTCTTCTCATGAAGTTCGCCCTTGGTGATCTCTAGTCGCGAGATCATGAGGACTGACCAACCAATAGGAACTCCACATGTTTTGGGTGTCATTAGATGTTCTTATCTATGATCATGTGCAATTTCCTTCTGAATTGTGATCATTAACAATGTATGTCATTTAATTGTGTACTTTAATGCAATATGAATACCATGAAAATGAAGTCGTGGCGAGGTGGTTTGTGTTTGGTGCATCATTAGTGACATGCCATTGGTTGAATAGTCAGGAAAAGATTTTTCGCTTCCGGGTTATGGAAGTAATATATCTTCAGCCATGTTGATATGGATGGTAGTACCTTTATAATACCATGGACATGGTAGTCAAGGGTAAATCCATCCAGTTAAATCATCAAACAATAAATCAAGATAATGGGTGATGACACGTGAGTGCATCCTTCTTTATGAGATATTATAGACAAAGAGATTATATTACACAGTGTGTGTTCGTAGGTTGGTAGTCGTTGTTGTGACAATCCTTATCTCCTCAAGTGTTATGATGGGTTTCTAGATCCTTATCTTGGATTGTGAATATTATTCAATACTATCAATATAATGGCCTAGAGGGTCACAAACAATAGAATATTCAAGAATCTTCCCTATTCAGTTGAATATGAGTTTTAAACATGGTGGACCCCACCACAGGGGTCCAGGATTTTTCCAAGGAAAACGATCACCAATTAAATAAGTAAATTCATATAATTCGAGTTTACAATAAATATTGTTGAATTTATTTATTAAATGTATTTACAAGTATTTTGTAAATACATGAGAAATATTAATTGACAAATATTAAATATATTTAAGGTACAATTAATATTTATGCAAATGACAAGTCAAGTTAATGCCTTAATTATTGTCATGTAACACATATTAATATATTACAAGTAAATGATAATATTATTTATGGCTCAGTTTAGAAGTTATAATATGTCCTTCATAGTGCGTTGATTATTCGGGGGTCGGGTTGGCATTTCTGGGTAAAAAAATGACACTATAAATATTAGAAGAGAGGAGATTAAAAATCACTTATCATGGGGTATCTCTCTCTTCTCCTCTATCTCATAATCTAGAGAGCGAGGCTTTTGATCCAATAATCATGGATCGAGTTCCCTCTCAGGCATCACAAGCGAAGTGACGTGATGGTCCTTGGAGCGTGGAATGCATCATCGCAATTCTGTGATTGCACCCGGATTATGAATAATGACACTCACATGGATTCCTTGAAGCATGTGTGGATGATCTTGAGGAATTCGACCTCAGATTCTTTGAGCAACAATTCCCAAAGACAAGTAGACGTCGTGCACAGCTTTAGATTAAATCGGATATTTTTAGGGTTTATATTTGTGCTTAAAATCCTTCTTGTGAGATCCTTAGATATGATCGGACTGATGTGCACCAACGTTGACAATTTTACCTCAATTTTTGGTGTAAAAGAAATTTAAAAACCACCTATTTTGGGATTCCTCTATGTGCCTGGTTCCGACACCCATTGATGCTTGAGGTTTGACATGAAGAAGAGGTGTTCAAGTACTCTCTCATTCCTACAACTCAAATCCAACACTCCTAGCTCTAATATACAATTTAATCCCAAATACAAATTTATATAATACAATTTTTTTAATTTACCAACCCATGTTGACCTAACATGTCACCAATGTCAGTCCACCACATGGCCCAAAGCATGTTCTCGATCACAGTGAACAAGAATCAAGCACCAAGTATAACCAACTGGAGATTGGGAACATTTTTTCCACTGGTAAACTGGAATAACACATCCTTAAGTGAGAAAACCACACAACTAACATAATATTCAATTGTAAAAAATACTTAAATCATATAAAAAACAAGGAACAGCTAAAAATATACATGTTATTTGAAAATAAATAACCTAAAGTCAATAGAAAGGGTCCAAAATACTGAAATTATTGCACCTAAGTATATTTTTAATAGGTCATGTCTCCTTCATAAAACATTGAATGTAATTAATTGTAATGATCTACTCTATAATGTGGTTCCCTTACCTTTACATGTTTCCAACAAAATGAAATCTTCGAATTCACATAGTCTGAAGTACGTTGTGAGGAACGAATTCAAGTAGAATACCACCATGAATATATATAGGTATTTTTCCCATGAAAACCAAAAAATATATTTTGAAATCATTTTCAAAACTAAATAAATTTTGAATCATACAATTGTAAAATAAACCATTTAAATTCCATTGGGTTTTCCAGTCCAAAAAACCCTATTTCCAAAACAATTTCTAATATTTTTAATATAGATAAACATAGCCACTAGGATCAACACGATCAATATCATAACCAAAACATAATAAAGGATGAGTATCACATATATGATATGTAATCATTGTAATGGGTGATGTTTAAATTATATACCAATAAATAAAAAAAGTACTAATCAATGCATAAATTATAAAAACCTATCTCAAATGAGTAATTTTTACCTAAAGACTCTAACTATATGGACTGTTGTGAGTGAGTAAACATGTATGCAAGAAATCTATGAAAAATGAAATCACTCACTATCTTCCCTTGGACCAATATATAAACCCTCTAATTCTTCCAACAAAAATGATCTCATGGACCCTTGGAAACCAAATTGGAGGATTACATGATCCTCCCTTTTATGGCTCATACGACCACTCATAAAAACCATTATGGAGGCTTTCATAGTATTCCCTCTAAAATACCACACTGCCTATTGATAAATACCCTCTTCAAAACCCTAATTTAACTATATAACACTTCCTGATAATAAATCCAAAAATAGTTGAATAAATAAATCATGTTATAACACAATAAATTTGAAAAACAAAAAATGACCATTTTGATAAAACACCCTTTATAAGGTAAAATAATTTGTAAACCCACATTATAAAACAATTTAAATTCCAAAAAACCTCTTTGGACCCTTTTTTTAGACACTTGGTGGTCATTCAATCCATACCCATTTAGAAACCCCCCCTTTTAAATGCATAATTGCAAAGCTAATACATGAAACACATAAAACGAGGAAGGCACACTAAGGAACAACAATTTAAATGGAAATTTAACCAAAAAAACAAATTATATTATAAATTTCAAGGTTATGAAGTAAAAAAACTCCCTTTAATAGAGAAACCTGCCTCATGTTAGGACCAAATCTCGATACCCATGAAAAAGACCACCGAGAAGAGGTAGAAAAATTCCCCAAAACCTAATCCAAAAGATAAAGAATCAAAAACCCTATTAAAATTTCTATATTTATCAAACACCTACCCTAGTTTTCCACGAATTTATAAAAATGGATAAATAATTCTTGATAAGGGGGAAGGATGAAGTAAACATGATGAAATAAACATAACTCAAGCCAAAACACCAAGATACCAAAAATAAATCCACTACCAAGGAGGATGAGTTTCACAAAAAAGAAGAAGATGGATTTCACAATTGGAGGAATTAAAATGAGAACTAGAACCATAACAAATAGATAGTGGAAGAGGGGTAAAAGGACACTTTTTAAGCAACCTAGACATGCTGCATGGTTTGGATGCATGGTTTGGTAAATAGGGTGTCAACTGTGTGTCTTCCACTATCCACCCAAAAAGGTTTAATGGATTTCCTTGGGGGTTTTTCATGGTTTGACAAACCCTTATCAAACTACGAAAAACACCACTATTAAACACCATATACGCCTCACATGGATAAAAACATAGTTAGAAAAACTTTTCACCAACAGTGAAGCTTGGCCTATTCCCCAAAAAATATTAATTTCAACCTCTCTCACTAGTGAATTCCAAGAACACACCAAGAGATAAATAGAACTCAAAACAAGACCTACTGGTGACCTAAAAGGTTCCACACATACAAATAGATCTCTAAAATATCTACAATGAAACAAACATTCATCATAAAAATGGTTCTAATGAAGGCGTAGACCCTTATGCACCAAAAAAATGAAATCATAACCCATTAAATGCATGTAATTTCTCACAACCCTTTATAAACTAAAATAAATCATAATAAACTTATACTAATCATGGTATCTATCTTTGTATTTATTCCACCATTATACCCCATATCTATGCCACATTCCGTAAATTGAATCTTTAGCTACCCATGTTGCACCCTGATATCAACCTTACTGGGTATTAAAGACATTTTCCAATGATATGACATTAAATATAATGTTTTTATGGTATAAAATATTTAAAAAAATTATTATTGGATAAAATATGGTTCTAGAACCACGGATTCCAAGGCTTCATAAAAAAGTTATATTGCTTAGCCCTAGAAAATTATCTAGTCACACAACTATTTCACCATCGTTTATAATTATACTATTTATTATTCCTAACTATCTTTCATAAAATTACTCACAGTCAACAACTAACAATAGTTAAGACCAACCATTGGATTCTTCTATATTTCATCAATTACAATAAGGAAAGTAAACATATTTTATTCTACATACATTATTCAATACAAAATAAGTAGTGTTATGTTGATTAATCCATTTCATGTTAAATAATTATGTTGTCAACTACTAAGAAAGGGATAATACACTACCTAATGAATCTTGGTGTTATGTAAATAATAACTACATTTTATCACTATTCCACATCCATTTAATTAATAATTATGGTTAATAAAATAATTAGGATATTACATACAATCTACGTAGTGAAAACATAGTCATGTTAATTCCATAATTTATACATAAACATGATATTTTTTGAATCAACTATCAAAACTAATGCTTTCAAAATAACTATTAAATATAGACATCGTAGAAGACACAGGTATGATCCAATAATTACAACTAAAACCCAGATGAACCATGATCATAATGCCATCTCCTTGAAACCTCATCCCAGACATAACATTATCAAAACACCAACATCATAGAGAACTATAAATATAATAAATTTATGAGATCATAGGGATAAAGGTAATAACTCACTACAAATCAATGATATTAAACATCTAGAAGTGACAGACCATGGGAAATGAAGTAGGCATGGACGGGCCCCCAAATCCAATAGGATTATCACAAATTGAGAGGAATGATATAATTCAAAGGACCTATATAATATATATATTGGTTTTAAAAACATCCACACAATGTCATACACTAACTCACACCATGAATATTTGTTATGAATTACAATTTGTAGCTTGGATTCATATCAGTTACTAAATTCTTTCACATCCAAATCCATTAGATCTGTAATGAAAAACTTTGTGCCTTAGGATAAGTTTAATTTATGTTGTGAATCCTCATTTCCCTCCTCAAACCACCTTAACTATAACACCATAAAATATTACATTAAAATATCCCTATGAAAACTCAATCAATAAAGGACCTTCCAAAATTGCATTCTGAACTCTTTCACAGCATGGGGTATCGTTCTACTCTTTGAAAATCATTTTCAACCAAAATTTCTTCTTTAGCATTACCATCTCTTTCTCAAACGATCTCCGAATATTAGTGGAACAAAAACACCAAAAGGAACAACACTGGAAGGTCTATAACATTAAAGCAATGACCCATCAAACAATTCTAATACTCATGTTCCAAAAACAATTCTTAAAAAAGATCATCTATTATGCCCCCAATTGATACCTCTAAATTAGAATGATGTTATCAAACCCTAAATTGAGAAAACAAAATTGGTATCATAACGTAGTATCAACCCAAAAAATATGTAGACTAAAATAGAAAAATAGTAAATATTAGTATAAAGATATTGCATTGTAATTCATGTTCCTACACACTCTCTTATAAACCAAAATGCCTCTCCAAAACAAAAACTAGTAGAATGGATTATATATGTTGAAACTCCCCTCAACGGTCTTGTATCTCAATCGAACACCCTAAAAAATTTATTTCAATTGAAATATAAAACTCTCTCTAGTATATGATATGTACATTATTTTGAACATTGCTATGAATCTTTTATTTGTGTTAGAATTATTAAACTCCATCCAACTGTATAGGAATCAAAAACAGATACACTACATCACAAACATGTTATATCACTTAAAATAATCCAATAAACAAAGTAGATATCATAAAACCCCAACCAATCCTCAATTATCCACTATGTAGGTAAACCATCAAAAACACATGATATCCAGCCTCTAATTATATATGAAAACACCAATGATCTTAATATCAATTTTGGTAATCCTATACCACCTTAACCAAAATTTGAACTACAATGGTCTTTTCAGTCATATTGTGTCACTCATCCATGCCATGAATAGCTACTGAAGTGTCCAAGGATCATTCAGTAACACTAAGCAGGGGGTGAATCAGGTGTGAACAATTTTACTGAATTCAACTTCACCTTTTAATTTGAACCATTTTCCCATGTTAGGATTAATGGATCATGCATGAAATTCAAAAACTAAAAGAAACACAACACATAGTATTTTTACATGGTTCTCTACTAAGACCTACATCCTTTCTATGTTAATTGGACCCCCCAACATGGATTAACCACTATAATATTTTTTTCAATTAAAATGGTTTGGGTATAATAGTTATAAACAAAAATAATCACCCCTCCAACGGATTATGGTTATACCCACTAGAAATCAAACTCTTCTACCTTGATGGGTTATACCCCCCAACCGTTTGACTGGTTAGACCCCTCAGTCTCTCGAGCCTCTTCAGAAACTAGTTACACCCCTAGGCATAAGATCCTTATTCATCAGAATATGATATCCATATATAATATGATCACATTGATCTTCCATGAAAATCTTTTTGGATGACACTATCTCATGTACAATTCAATTTCTTTTGAACTAATGATGGAGTTGTTCAAATAATTATAATCACTAAATAATATCAGATACCTCTGTAAAAAACTTCTCTTGTAGTCATTCTTTCTTCTGCTAATGACTCATCATCCCTTACCAATGGAATCTTGGATACAAAAATTCTTTTGAAACACTGATGATAAAACTATCCTGGAGTTAATCACAAATCAGGACACCAAATTTAAGAAAGAAATATTTCACGTTCACTTTTAAAAACTTCATGCATGTATATAACACATTGGACGATCTTGTCAACTTATGTGAATGAGATTTCATGTGCATGTATGTATTTAATTCATGCACACTATAACATATAATGTTCACTTTCAAAATCACTTCACACTATCTAAAATATTTTTATTCATCCACACAATGACCAGAATTTGATACTCAATGCATGGAGGAGTTATATTGAATACTATTTTCATAAATTACGCTTCTAATCTAAAAAAATCTATGAACACATATCACTTTCACAATATTTGATCTATGTTTATTCTATGCTTGTGAATTTTCTTTATAAATTACTTTTGTCTGATGCACAATATTCCTTCATGAAAAAGGTATGCTCATTTTGAGGTATATACTCCTTCAAACACAACCAAAAACTCTCATTTTATAAATTTCTTCTTGAATGAAGTATCTTAATTTTTTTAATGTTTTCAGTGCAAACCCATGTGCTTCCCGAATAATACCATTGAAAAGTAAACAATCCATAGAAACTATCCTTTTCCTTAATAGTGGACCTAACTTCTTTCAACGTAGATAAACACAGTGAATCATATAAGGAATTCTCATATATATCATGAAAATCATATGAATTCCCAAGTAGATTATCTTACATTCTCATATGAATTTGTAAAATAGGTTCTTCAAGAATGAAAATATATCGTAACACCTTCTTCTTAACGAACCAAAATAGTTCATGGTTCATCAAATATTTTTAAAATAATAGTAGATATACAATTAAAATAATCGTGTTATCTTAGTTTCTTCATGGAACATTTTTCCTCACAACGCAACGAAAGTGTGAAATGAACATATAGGTTTCCCATGGAAGGACATATTCTTCTCACAAATATGAAGTGTTTGGTATCTTTTCTTCAAAAACAAATGAGATTCATAGAAAAAAAATGTCTCAAAATAAATAGAAAAAATTGAATGAAGGACCTAATATTTATAAGTAAAAACCATCAAATAGAATCCTTAGAGATACTTTGTAACTTCTTTAGTTCTATGCTAATGAGCATAAAATGAACCATCCCCATCATCAAAAAATTCAATTTTCTCCGCTCTCTAGATTCATGATTTGATCATTGATATGTGATGAAAATGAAGTTACATCCCATTTCAGTCATCCTCATATCTTCATAACTATGAAACAATGATGGGAGATCTTTTATATATCTTCATTCAAAGCTTCCATGGAGATCTGATGAGAATCATATTCTCGAACCAGCTCCTTCAGTGACTTGCTGGAGAAAATGAGTTGGACTGGCATCGAAATATGGATTGAACGGTTTAGGAAATTCATCGAATAGATTGAAAGATCGAGGTGTTATGATAGTTGATTGAATGGATAGAAAAATAGATCAAGCAGTAATATTTAGTGACTGGACAGAATAAAATTTCACATTTTTTAGTTCTATAGTAATCTGTTAATCCACCCTATTCTTCCACATCACGTGTGAGTCCCTCATCTAGATTGTGTTGGTCATGATTTTTTTATCAATGGCCAACCAAAAAAATATTAATCAAAAATGTCAAATACAACAACACTAAAATAAATTGGAAAAATAAATATCATTTTCAACATCTCTTCATATTTTTATTTCAATCATTATTTAAAATAATGTGTGAACATAAAAAACAAATTTCACATGTTTTCAGAACATTCATACCAACTCTATAATCGTCCAATTTGAAACTCATTGACATTTAATATTCTTAATGAATTGAAAAAAATTCAACCTCAAAAAATCATCTGGCCTCTTCAATATACACCTTTGTATTTTTTATCAATACCCTATTTTAAAATTCAATGATATCTTCTCCCCCTTATTGGATATAAAACCAAAGATAAAAGTATGGGAAGGAATTTCCATTTCTAAAATTCAAATTTTTTGAAGGTCCTATTCTATTCTAAATCAAATTGTCTAATTTATTTCTAAGAAGGTTGGAATCACTAATAACTTTGTATTGATCCAAAATAAATTGACTCTAATTCTATATGAGAAATGATCTACGTAAAAAATAAGAGTGATCAATTTTAAGATCAATGTTTTCTATAAAATTCCATCACGTGATACCAATCACAGAAAATTATTATGAGAAATTTTTCAAGATATTTTAGACTACTCTATTTCATACTTATCAACAAATAGATTAGAATCATTCAAGTTAAAGGATGTACTTATCCTATTTTAATCAAATAATAAATCACTTTCTTTCAAAATTGTTGAATTTTTTTATCATGAAAATTGGAGAATTTAAATAAGATACCTCATTGATGACATCATCATTTTCCAAAAATTTAGCTTTTAGAATTATTAAATTCAAACCTAACAAAGAATTTTTTATACTCGTTAGTTATCAATTGAGATAGAAATATATGATAGTAGATATATTATGCTCCCCATTAATATATGCACACAAAATTTTCGTCATCACGTATAAACACCGAGTATATTTAAATATTCTTCCATGATTGAAAATTGAAAGCTATAAGATTTTAACATCTTTTATCAGGTTCAGATCTCCCCTGAATATGTCCTTCACCATCAATTACTGATATGAATATGAGACACAATATATATATATGTGAATAATGTAGTTTTTCAATGCTCTTTAGTTAGAGATATATGGTTTAAAGTTGTTTATCAATCCAACAATATTCTTAAATGAAAACAGATTATTCATATTTACTAGAAATGATGTTTTATTTATCTCTACTTTCTCCATCATTCTTGCCTCTTCCAACTGTTTTGGCCATGTGATGAAACACTATTTAAAAACATGATCATTCTTCACTCTATTTGTAGACATAATTTTTCATATATTTAATTTCACATATACATTCTCATTATTCTTTAATAATTATTTTTTTCCATATTACATTGTCAAAGTATTTTTACTTAATTGTTTAGACATGTTGTACCTATCACACACAACTTTAGAATTCAAAATGCTTCCACTTTTAGGAATCTTTTCATATTGATTGTCATTTATTTCATTCACCAAGTCAATCACGTGTTTTTCTTCTAAATTGATTCTCTCTTTGATTTTATCTTTCTTTATCAAGTATGAATGTTCATGGCCAATTCATATTGATCCATAATGTGACCTTTCATACCACAATAAAATCATCTTTTCTTTGGTGATGTACACTTCACATCATTTTTCAAATACTTATTTGGAGATATTTTTTTAACAACTTTCATCTTTTTTTCACATCCCAAGGTTGACATGTCAACTTCATATCTTACATTCTTCACATTCTATTTTGGTCCTCTATTGCCATCAATAGATGATTTTTGCATAACTGTTACATACTAACACTCATCATAATAGTGACCACATTAGTTAAAATAGTCATTTCAATGTAAACATATTTGTTCTTAATAAATTTATTATCTTTCTGTGAATTCTTCTTTTATTAAACATATTTCAAATTTTATTCAACTTTTCTCCTCGTAAATATAGGAATTATATAATCTTCATAAATTGAAATATTGTGTGAGCATTTAATTTCCTAATTCCAAAACTTCCAATAGCACCAACATTATCCAAAAAATGTGATTTCTTCTTCAGAATCACATTCTGACTATCTTTGACATTTTTCTGCTTTTGGGTAGCACATATCTTCTTTTGTTCGTTCTTTGGGGAACAATAATTTTTCTTTACCCTTTTTTTTTCATATTTCAATGTTAAATCTACACTACTAATCAAATAAACATTAATACACACCAATTTATCTGGACAGATAGTGAAATTTTTTAAAGAGTCTATAGAATATATAACCTTTTATAATCTCAAACTCTCATTGCCAAAAGATTATGTCTTTTCAGAAATAGAACTATTATTAGATAAATCCTTGTTGGTACATATTTTATCAGCAACTAGAGAAGTATTACCTTGTTTCATTTCCATATCTCTTAGTTTCACTCATAGTTCAAGACACTTTATGTCGACAGAAATCTTCCCAACTTCAGTATATTTCATTCCTTCTTCCCAGTGAATCATCATCTTCTGAATCACTTCTCTATGCATCTGATTTTCCTTAAGTAACAAATTTACAAGATCCTTAATTCTTTTTACTTTATTAATCATATGAACATATATGAAATTCATATATATACTATGTATATTTTCAAGTTCGTTAATAACTTTTTTTAAAAGAATTCCAAAACTTTCTTTCTCACAGATGTTACATTCCAATTCTTCAATAGCACAATGAAATATTTTTTGAAAATATATATTGTTTATTAATTTTATATCACAAGTCTTGTGAGAGTGTAATAAATGCCAAACTTTTTTTCAAAGATTTTTCCAGAGCATCTACCTCTCCATCTAGCTAAGATTATTCTTCCTTAATTTCCTTGAAAACATTGGTCATATATGTTACCACTTCAATGAGAAGATTCTTCATATGCTTTATGATTTCAGAATTGATCGTTTCATCATCACATCTTGAACGTGATTTATCAACTGATTTCAATGAACAATTTACATTATGAGTACCTTTAGAAACCAGATTTTTTTTATTTATTTTTTAGTTATTCAACAGCTTTCTTGCCACCATTGTTTTCTCTTTTTTTTATTTAACTTCAACATCAACGTTTCTATCATTAGATGTAGAGATAGGATTTTAAATATAAATCACTTCTGAATTTTTGTCTAACTCAAATATACACATTATATACATCTAATATAAACCACTGGACAAGTATAGTATATCCAATCAAAGGTGGTTCTTCCTCTGATACTAATAAATGTTTCCAAAGATTATTCAGTCCCACTAAGAGGGGGAAACAGGTGTGACCCATTTTACCGAATTCCTTTTTACGATTTTAATTCTAAACTCGGTCACCTATTAGGATGAGTGTTTTATGCATGCAATTCATAGAAAAAATGAAACATTACACATAGTATTTTTTACAAGGCTCGGTACTAACACCTATATCCTTTCCATGTTGGTTTTCCCCCCAACATGTATTATCAACTATAATCTTTTTATCAATTAAAATGGTGCAGGTAGCGACTGTTTATACACCCCAGTAATTGACCCTCTAGTAGATTTTAGTTATACCCCTCAATAATCCAACTCTTCTGCCTCACTTGGTTAGACCCCCAAAATTTTCTATTTGTTAGACCCTCCTATATCTAGAGCCTCTTCAACAATTGGTTTGACCCCCCATCACAAGCTCCTTCTTCTTCAAAATATCTAACCCACAAATAGGTCGGTCACTATGATCTTCTTTCATGAGCATGATGGATCACACTTGATTTTGTACAATTCATGTTCCTTTTATCTAACTCTTGAATTTTTCAAATAATTATTATCAATGAATATAATTATATACCTCATTACAAAACAACTCGAATAATCATTCTTCCTTTTTCTGAAGACCCAAACTCACTTAACATAGAAAACTCAGATATATATACTCTTCTGATACACTGATGATAAAACTCTCCCAAATTCAGTCTCAAATCATTTCACCAGATTCAAGAAACATATCTTTCACATGAACTTTTTCAAACTTCGTGCATGTATATAACACACTGCATGATCTAGTCAACTTATGTGAATGACATTGCATGTGCATTCGTGTATTTAATTCATGCACACCATCACATACAATGATCACTTGCCCAAGCACTTCACCCTATCTCAAAAACCTTTCTTCATCAATGCAATGTCCAATATTTTATACTCATTGGATGTAGGACATATATTGAATAGTATTTTCATAATGTATGTTTCCAATCTCAAAACCAAAACACACACATATCAGTTGCATAATATTTGATCTATCTTCTTTTTATACATATGTATCCTACGTGTAGATGTTTATTATGAATTAATTCATTCTCATGCACACTATTCCTTCACATAAAACAGAATTCTCACTTTGAAATATATACTCCATGAAAAACCAAAAACTCTCACTATATAACTTTCTTCTTGTATGCAGTATTCTAAAACATAGTATCATTTGCATTTAAACACCCAAGTTCTTCGAGGATAAGACCATAATGAAGTTAACACTCCATATAAACTATCCTTATCCATTATAGTGTTCTTTTACTATTTCAACATACAGACACATGGTGAATCATATACGTGATGCACATATAGATCACACATACCATATGAATTCATGTGTAGAGTATCCTTCTTTCTCATATGACATCATGAAATAGGTTCATCGTGGAAGAGAAATTGTGGTATCAACTTCTTCTTCGCAAACCATAATAGTTTGTAGTTCTTCAAATCTGTTCGTGCAAATAACATGAGGTATACATATAAAAGAAACATGTTATCTCGATTGCTTAATGGAACACTGTTCTTCACTAAGTAACATGAAGTTGAACTGTACGTATAGGTTTCCCATGGAGTGACTTCTTCTTCATGAAAATAGAAATTGTGATGGATCATTACATTATGAACTAGAGTCATTTAAGGAACCTATTCTCTCAAAATAAATAGCAACAAAAACAAATGAAATCATCATTATTTATAGGAAATGAAAATCGACTCAGAATCTTCGATATCCTTCGAGACTCATTTGGTTTTAGGATAAAAACAAAGCATGAACTATCATCCTCATTAGAAAAAAAATCTCCGTGATTCAGATTCATGAATTGATCTTTGATATATGATGAAAATGATGTTGAATCTGATTTTGATCATATCCACGGATCTTCAAAACTACGAAAAAAAATTATGGGATAACTTGGATGAAGATTAAGTAAATTCTTCCATAGACATCCAATGAGAAGAATATTCTTAATATAACTAATTTAGTGACTTTCTGGAGAAAACAAGGTGGACTTTCATGGAAATATTGATCAAATGGTTTATGAAAATCATTGTACAGATCATATGATCGAGGTTTTCTACTATATTACAAGATGGAAAGAAAAATGGATCAAGTAGATTGATTTATTGAAATGTGAGGATAAAATGTCAAATTTTTTATTCAACAGTAATCTGTTAATCCACCATGTTCTTGTTGAGCAATGTATTGTTTTCAAACAATTCAAAATAATGTTTTTAAAGGGGAAGATTATTTTAAATAATACTCTGTCTCTTTATGATGATTTTGATGCTCACAAATACCCTTAATTATTTACTAATTATTTCGTTGAGTATTTTGCAGGAATTTATTTCATTTATTTATTTCATATAACGAGATTTCATACTTCATTTATTCCGAGGTCAAGTTTAGCGCGTTCTGGAATCACTGTAGCGCGAGATCAATTTTAGCGCGTACTGGAATCACTGTTCATACCCTACGTTAATGAACGTAATGTATGGATGAAAAGTTTACTTTTTATGTTAAAAGAAACGTATGGTTAAGGAACCTTACGTTATTTTGAAACGTATGGTTAATGAACCTTACGTTGTTGAAAAGTATTGAAGAAGAACATTACGTTTGGAAGGAACCTTACGTTTTCGTTGTTGGACAAGTATGGAAGAGAAACCGTACGTTAGTTTTCAGTGTTGAGATTGTTTCTCAAAAGTATGGATCATCAATCTTACTTTTATAATCAACCGTACGTTCTTTGAAGAGTTGAAGCGAGACAAAGTATGGATGATCAACCCTACGTTTGAATGCTAAAGAGAAAGTATGTATGTTCAACCTTACGTTTGTGAACCCTACGTTTGGAGCCACGTCATCAACCCTACGTTTGGCGTCGGGATATTTTTGATAGACGATATTACCATTTGCATTGGTCAAACAAGCGGATTATTAGGCGGATTTCGAGCCGATTCTTAAGCACGACTTTGACTGAATCAAAGACGATTTACAACGGATTACTGATTGATTTAAACGGAGCTTTTTATGCCGATTCCTCAGGGGAGTTACAACGGCTCTGTTATTTCATTTAATATCACGAATCTAAAGGAGATTTTTATGGATCTATTTATGCGGAAGAATCTCTCAGATTTGAATATATGTTCTATCTTGGAAACTTCGGAGATATATATATACACAGGAAAGTGTGTGAGAAAAAGAGATTTTGATCTTTTAACGAGCAAGAAACAGAGGCTGTGAAAAGGCGTTCTTTTCAGGTGATCAAGAAGAAGTGTAAATCCTTTTTACCGAAAGAAGATCTTAATAACAGATTCACGTGTTTTACATCGACTATCTGTTGTGAATCTATTGCTGCTGAAGTTGTGAAGTTTCTGGTAATATCTATTGCAACTGGATCGACTCAGAACTGTTTTGATTACAGATCATTATTTTCTGAAGACAACGATCTATCTACTGTCAATTGCATTCTGTTGCAATTGTGAAGAACAACTGGAGAAGTGTTTTCTTTATCGAAACTCTTTTTATTTTTTGAGTGATCAGCTTCTCGTTCTAAGCTGTGTGGGTTCGTGTTTGAACCAGGAAGGCTGTGTGTGCCTGAATCTTGTAAAGGTGTCAACTGCCTGTACTCAGTTGTGGACAGGTCTGTGGAAACGAGGACCAGATAGTGAAAATCGCCAAGCTCGTGGATTTGAGCGTTGGTGGAGTGGACTAGGGGCCTTCTGTTCCCCAAACCACTATACATCCGTGTGTTCATGCTTTTACTTTTTCCGCTGCATATTTAATCGAGCAAGAGCATCATGGACAGAATTTGTCTAAATTGAAGAGATTGTAATAATTTTGAAAAGACACAATTCACCCCCCCCCCCCCCTCTTGTGTGTAATCCGTAGATTCAGATCCAACAATTGGTATCAGAGGAGGAGCTTCTTATTTTTAAAGACTTATCAAGCTAGAAGTATTTAAAGATTATACATAGTGTATCATGGATGATATGAGAGAGGGAATGTCAATGGTCAGAGCACCTTACTTTAATGGAGATAATTATGGCTGCTGGAAATCACGTATGATTATTTATCTGAAAAATCTTGGTTACAGAGTCTATTCAAAGATTCTGACTCCCTATGAAATTCCTAAAAATCCCGATACATGGAGTGCTGCTACAGAGGCTGAGTATGACATAAATTCAAAAGCTATGAATGCAATCATCTGTGGTCTAGGACCAGATGAATTTAACAGAGTATCTCAATGCCCGACTGCATATGAAATGTGGCAAACAATAGCTGTTGCTTATGAAGGAACAGATAATGTAAGACAGATGAGATATGCAACTGCTAAGTTAAAATTCGATACTTTCAGAATGATTGATGGAGAGAGCATCACTCAGATGAATGGAAGATTGACAGAAATTGTCAATAATATAATAGCTCTAGGAGAACCAATCAAGCAGGCTGATCAAGCGTTGAAGGTACTAAGAGTACTTCCTACTCGATGGAATGGAATCTCTGCAGCAATCAGACAATCAACTTCTGTTAAAGATCTAACTATGAGAGAACTGATTGGTACATTGATGATGTACGAGGCTGAAATGCAAGATGAGGTAAATGAGCATAAAGTATATATAAAAAGGGAAAACACTGCGTTGAAAGTGACTTCTCAACAAAAGGATAGAAAGATGAAGAACAGAGAAGTAAGTGCTAAATCAGAAAGCTCTGATTCTTCAAATTCGGATGAAGAACTGGCTCAGCTAGCCAGAAAATTCAGAAAGTTCTACAGTAAGAAGAAAGACTTCAAGAAATCCTTCAAAAAGGATAACAAGGATGTGAGATGTTATGAATGCAAAAATATGGGACACATCAGACCGGATTGCCCTAAATTGAAAGATGCAAAGAAGAAGAAATTCTTCAAAATAGATGATTATGAGCAGAAAGACAAGAAAGCTATGAAAGCTACTTGGAGTGTTTCTGAAGACTCAAGTAATTCTTCTGAATCAAGCTCAGAGGAGGAAGCCAATTTAAAAGAAAATATGTGTTTCATGGCTGAAACTGATGAGGTACACTCATACTACTCCTCTGACTCAAATAATGAATCAAACTCTGAAACAAGCTTCTCAAATAAAAAAACTAGCAGCTTACTGCAATATGCTTGAAGAAAGGTATGACTCATTATTTAAAAAATATAAATCTATAAATAACTTGCATAAAGCTATTTCAGATGAAAGAAATACTTTGCTAAAACAACATAAGGAATTAATTGACAAATACAACTCTGCTGACTCAAATAAAATTAATTTTGAATCAAAAATAAAAACTCTACAGGATGAAGTAGAATCTTATAAAGAGGCTGCATTAGTTTTTACAAAAGGAGAAAACAACTTAAATGAGATACTTGGAAAAACTGTAATTAAAAGGGAAAGGTTTGGAATTGGAAGTAAAGGAGAAAAACCTAAGTTATACAAAAATTATTTTGTTCCTAGCACTAAACAGGTTATTTGTAACTTCTGTGGAACAAAAGGTCATATAGCTAAAAACTATTTTCTAAGACAACCTCAAATATGTGGAATTAAGAAAGCTTATATTTCCAATGATCTATATGATTCAATCAATTTTAAGAAAACAAAGCAAATCTGGATACCCAGATCACTGCTTGCTAACACTCCTGGACCCAACAAAATATGGGTACCAAAGCAATTTGTTTAAATGTCTTTGCAGGTAGCAGGTCACCAAAGAAAGAAAGAAATATGGTATATGGACAGTGGCTGCTCAAGACACATGAGTGGAACTTCAGCTAATTTCTCTTCTCTTACTCAAAAGGAAGGAGGACTTGTCACCTTTGGTGACAATGCCAATGGAAAGATTATTGGTATTGGAACAGTTGGAGATTCAGAGACAGTCTCAATCAACAAAGTACTTTATGTACAAGGGTTAAAAAACAATCTGATAAGTATCACTCAACTCTGTGATGATGGATACACTGTTGATTTTACTAACAATAGTTGTACTGTTTCTAAAGATAAACTGTTTAAGTTTAGAGCACCCAGAACTGATAATGTTTATACTTTGGATTTGTATTCCTTGTGTAAACAACAAGTAAACTGCTTAACTGCTAATATAAGTGAATCCTGGATCTGGCATAGAAGACTTGGTCATTGCAATATATATGCTTTACATAAATTATCTAAGAAACATCTAGTTTCTGATTTGCCTAGTCTCAAATTTGAAAATGACAGATTCTGTGATGCATGTCAGCTTGGCAAGAAACACAAATCATCATTCAAATCTGTTAATAAAGTTGCTACAACTAAACCTCTAGAACTTATCCATATGGATTTGTTTGGACCTTCAAGAGTAGCAAGTTTAGCTGGTAAATTATATGTTTATGTATTAGTTGATGATTATTCTATATTTACTAGGATTTTCTTTTTGAAATTTAAAAGTGAAGCTTTTAGTTTATTTGAAGGTTTTTGTAAATCTATTCAAAATGAAAAAGGTTTTAATATAATCTCATTGAGAAGTGATCATGGTGGAGAATTTGAGAACCAGGAATTTAATTCCTTTTGCTCAAACATGGGTATTAAACACACCTTCTCTGCTCCAAGAACACCTCAACAGAATGGGATTGTAGAAAGAAGAAATAGAACTATTCAAGAAATGGCTAGAACTATGTTAAATGAATATAGCCTACCTATATATTTTTGGGCAGAAGCTGTTAATACAGCTTGTTATATAATGAATAGAATTTTAATAAGACCTATTTTGAAAAAGACACCCTATGAACTATGGAATAACAGAAAACCTAAAGTAAATTACTTTAAAGTTTTTGGATGCAAGGTTTACATCTTGAATACCAAAGATAATCTTGGTAAATTTGATCCAAAATCTGATAAAGGTATTTTCTTAGGATATTATGCAACCTCCAAAGCTTATAGAGTCTATAATAAAAAGTCAAGGATTGTTGAAGAATCAGTTCATGTGAAATTTGATGAATCTGATCCTTTTGAGAAAAGGATAGAACAAATAGATGAACCTGATTCTAATGAAAACTTGAGACTTGAGAATTTAAAGAATGATTTTGAAAATGATATAAAAGAAATTCAATCCAGTTCAGAAGAACATGATACTGAAGAACCTTTGAATGTAATGCCTAGACAGTCTAGAACCTTAAAGAATCACCCTTTAGAATCTGTGATAGGTGACTTAGAGACTGGTATTCAAACTAGAAGAAACCTTGGAAACATAGTTGAATTCTCTGCTTTCCTATCCCAACAAGAACCTAAGACCATAGAAGAAGCCTTAAATGATGAGAGCTGGGTAATAGCAATGCAGGATGAATTGAACCAGTTCAAGAGAAATAAGGTTTGGGAATTAGTTGAAAGACCACATGATTATCCAGTAATAGGAACTAAATGGGTCTTTAGGAATAAACAGGATGATCAAGGGATAATAACTAGAAATAAAGAAAGATTAGTATCTAAAGGATATAATCAAGAAGAAGGAATAGATTATGATGAGACCTTTGCACCTGTAGCCAGGTTAGAATCCATTATAATCCTTTTAGCCTATGCATCTTATATGAATTTTAAATTATTTCAGATGGATGTTAAATCTGCCTTTTTAAATGGATATTTAATGGAGGAAGTTTATGTTGAGCAACCTCCTGGTTTTGAAAATTCTCAAAAACTAGATTCTGTTTTCAAACTTACTAAAGCTCTTTATGGCCTTAAACAAGCACCTAGAGCTTGGTATGAAAGACTAAGTTCTTTTCTTTTGAAAAATGATTTTACTGTTGGACTAGCAGATCCAACACTATTTAAGAAAACTGTGAAAAATAATGTTTTGTTGGTTCAAATTTATGTTGATGATGTAATTTTTGGATCGACCAATAAAATTCTTTGTCATGAATTTTCAGAATTAATGCAAAAAGAATTTGAAATGAGTATGATGGGAGAATTAAATTTCTTTTTGGGTCTTAAAATATTTCAAAAAGATTTTGGAAATGTTTTAAATCAATGCAAATACATTACTGATTTACTTAAGAAATTTGGACTTGAAAACAGCAAGACATTTACAACTCCTATGTGTACTAATATAAAACTTGATTTGGATGAAACTGGAAAATCAGTGGACAACAAGTTATATAGAGGTATGATTGGTAGTTTGTTATATCTTACTGCTAGTAGACCAGGTATAATGTATTCAGTATGTCTTTGTGCTCGATTTCAATCAAATCCCAAAGAATCCCACTTAACTGCTGTTAAAAGAATTTTTAGATATTTAAAAGGTACTATTTATCAATCTCTGCTTTATCCAAAAACCTCTGATTTTAATTTAATTTCATATTCAGATGCTGACTTTGGAAGCTGTAGATTAGATAGGAAGAGTACTTCAGGAACATGTCACTTTTTAGGAAAGTCTTTAGTATCATGGTCTAGTAAGAAACAACACTCAGTTGCCCTGTCAACAGCCGAGGCAGAATATGTGTCTGCAGGTAGTTGCTGTGCACAGGTGTTGTGGATGAAAAACACTCTTATGGACTTTGGATTAAATTTCAATAATATGCCTATTTTATGTGATAATACTAGTGCAATTAATATTTCAAAAAATCCTATTAGTCATTCTAGAACTAAGCACATTGATATAAGACATCACTTTTTAAGAGATCATGTGTTTAAAAAGGATATATTTTTAGAATTTGTAAATACAGAAAATCAATTAGCAGATATTTTTACTAAACCACTTCCCACGGAAAGGTTTGAATTTATTAAGGGGGAGTTAGGTTTATTTAATTTTAAATAATTTATTTTTAAATCTTATTCTGTTTTCGAATTCTGTTTAATTTTTTGTTTCCCGCTATAAGTAATTTTATTTTGTTTTAAATAAAAATAATGATTAGTGATTACACGGGAATCAAGGCTGTCAGAACCGTTTCACCTTCTAAACTGTTTCACCTTTTTCGGAAACCCTTTCGAAAAACCTAAACTCGCACATCTGCTCCAAAACCCTTTTCTGAATCTTCAAACCCTAAACTTATGAACCTTCATAAATCGTTGTTGGAATGGCAAAAACTAAGCGTCCCGATGAAGCCGAGAGCAGTGCTGCAAAGAAATCTAAAGTAGTTGGTCGGAAAATACTGCAAGGTAAAGTCATCGATTTAGAGTGGCTGTTTGAAACTAATTTACTATTGAAGCAAGCGTTATCGTTTCAAAGCCTTGAGCAAGCTTTTAATAGTGAAAATTCTGAGTTTCTTTATGAGGCAGAAATGAGACATTTCTTTAGAACTGTTCAGTTTAGCCTTGGAGATACGGAGGACAGTTTGTTAGCTCAAATAGAGGATAAGGATTTTTCCATATCATCTGTAGAGATAAGTCAAATTCTTAACTGCCCTCATGAAGGAGTTTTTCATTTCGATTTACGGAATATTGGAGATTCTGTACATAAGTCTGAAGACATTATGTCTTTTCTGTTTGGAACCAGAGTGATAAAGAAAATGCTTATTAAAGATTTGGAGCCCGATTAGAAAATCTTGGTAAAGTTTGTTCAGACTGGTTTAGCACCAAGGATGGCTGAGATGGAGAAAATTCTATACCCTGACATGTACATAATGTATCTTCTGATGTCTGATATTAAGTTTAATTTTCCTTGGTTCATGATAAGATATCTAAGATACTGTTGTCAGAGTGAAGCAAGAATGACCTTTTTCCCTTATGGAAGGTTCATTTCTTTGTTTGTGTTTAAAAGAGGAATGATCAGATTGGTCGATGCTGGGGTGAAATGTCACCACAGTAATGTTTTTAATGCTGGGACTTTGAGGAAAGTCGGATACTTCTGGAGCACTATTAAAGGAAAACTCTTACCTGTTGGAGCTGAGGAAGACTCGGAGAGTGCTCAGGCTCAACCTGCTAAGTCCAAGGAGGGACAAGCAGAATCAAGGGTTAGTACAGTGGCTAGGAGAATTCGCTTTGAAATGGAGGAAGTTGAGGAAGAGAGAAGTCAGGAAGGACTTCAATCTAGAAGGAAGAGGTCAATTGATGAAGAAATTATCTCTCCTGCCTTGAAATCCTCTGAACCGGTAATTTCTTATTCCTTTGTGAGAGAAGCTATTGTGGAGCAGACTGCACCGATAGAGGAACCAGCAGCTCAACCGGAAATCCAAAAAGAACCTCAATCTGCTGCTGTGGCTGTTGAAAATGTAATACAACAAGAACAACCTATGGAGGCAGTGCCTGGTGAAGAAGTGGCCCGACCTCAAGATTTACATGAAGATATTGTTCTTGATCATTCAGCAGAAGTCAGAGAGACTACTGTTCATGATGAACATACTTCTGAAGCTAATACAGAAGTACTTCAGGAAGATTTTTCAGTAGAAGAATTTCAGGCTTCAAAAGCTAGTTCAGTGGATCAACCTTGTCAGGACAAGGACAAAGAACAATCAGATGCAGATTCTTTACCACCTACCTTGCCTCATCAACCTATTTCTGGACATGAGAATAGAGCACAGGGTGCCCCTGATTCGAGAAAAGAAGAAGTTGTTGAGTTGTACAAGTGTATCTCTCAGTTGGAATCTGAGAATGATAGTCTCAGAAATTCTCTGAACTTAGAGCAGTTGAAGTTTCAGAAGCTGAAAGAATGTACTGTTTCAAGACAGGAAGTAGATTTGTTTAAGACTGATATGTTGCATGCTGTTGATCAGTTAAAATTAGAGATGGTAAAGAAAGATGATTTGGCTGAGATGAAGATATACATGGAGAATAAATTTGAGTCTGTTGCAAACAATGCTGTGAGTGGATCAGGTTCTTCACCTGATTTGATTCGAAGATTTCAAGAAATTACAGGAGCACTAAGCAATATGAGTGACAGATTACACGATCTTCAGTGTAATAGTGCCCATTTGTCAGTTTTGCTGGATAATCAGAAATTTTTAGTGGATCAGTTGACATCTGGAGAGCAACCGATTAGGATTCTTTTGAATCAGTTATCAGAGAAGCTGACTCTTTTTGTTGAAAAAGAAGAAAGAATGCATGAGTTTTTCAGAGTTAATTTGATTGAAGATATTCATATGACTCAAGAGAACAGAGATCTTATCATCAAGTTAGGAGATGGGATGATGAAGAGGCTCAGAGAACAGTTTACAGAGATCAAGACCGTGATTCAAAGGAGATAGACACCTTTTTTTTTCCCTGTCTTATCCATGAACCTTGATTCCTCTGTATATCACAATCATTTATATATATAACAGCTTGTGAATGAAAATTCCTTTCTGATTTCTTTTTTGTTTTGTTGTTTATTGATTTATGATTAAGTTAGCTAGTATAACAAATTCACTTATTCATACACAGTTAATTATAGCATTTACTTATAGTTCAGTGCAATATTGAATGTGTTCAAATCCGTAATTTTTCATTCTTTTTGATATCACAAAAAGGGGGAGAATTTGGATAAACACAACATTTAAATTCATTTGTTTCCTATGAAGAAATTTGGATATATGGGAGAAGACATTTATCTTTTATTTATTTTTTAGCTGAAAATTTATTTTTATGGGGGAAAAATTTTAGTATAGTTAAATATTGTTTTAATCCTTTCAGAATTCTAAAATTTTATAAAACTAATTTTTCAATAAAGATTGCAATTAAATTAGTTCTATTATTTTATGGGTTTTGTGATCATCAAAAAGGGGGAGATTGTTGAGCAATGTATTGTTTTCAAACAATTCAAAATAATGTTTTTAAAGGGGGAGATTATTTTAAATAATACTCTGTCTCTTTATGATGATTTTGATGCTCACAAATACCCTTAATTATTTACTAATTATTTCGTTGAGTATTTTGCAGGAATTTATTTCATTTATTTATTGCATATAACGAGATTTCATACTTCATTTTTTCCGAGGTCAAGTTTAGCGCGTTCTGGAATCACTGTAGCGCGAGATCAATTTTAGCGCGTACTGGAATCACTGTTCATACCCTACGTTAATGAACGTAACGTATGGATGAAAAGTTTACTTTTTATGTTAAAAGAAACGTATGGTTAAGGAACCTTATGTTATTTTGAAACGTATGGTTAATGAACCTTACGTTGTTGAAAAGTATTGAAGAAGAACATTACGTTTGGAAGGAACCTTACGTTTTCGTTGTTGGACAAGTATGGAAGAGAAACCGTACGTTAGTTTTCAGTGTTGAGTTTGTTTCTCAAAAGTATGGATCATCAATCTTACTTTTATAATCAACTGTACGTTCTTTGAAGAGTTGAAGCGAGACAAAGTATGGATGATCAACCCTACGTTTGAATGCTAAAGAGAATGTATGTATGTTCAACCTTACGTTTGTGAACCCTACGTTTGGAGCCATGTCATCAACCCTACATTTGGCGTCGGGATATTTTTGACAGATGATATTACCGTTTGCATTGGTCAAACAAGCGGATTATTAGGCGGATTTCGAGCCGATTCTTAAGCACGACTTTGACTGAATCAAAGACGATTTACAACGGATTACTGATTGATTTAAACGGAGCTTTTTATGCCGATTCCTCAGGGGAGTTACAACGGCTCTGTTATTTCATTTAATATCGCGAATCTAAAGGAGATTTTTATGGATCTATTTATGCGGAAGAATCTCTCAGATTTGAATATATGTTCTATCTTGGAAACTTCGGAGATATATATATACACAGGAAAGTGTGTGAGAAAAAGAGATTTTGATCTTTTAACGAGCAAGAAACAGAGGCTGTGAAAAGGCGTTCTTTTCAGGTGATCGAGAAGAAGTGTAAATCCTTTTTACCGAAAGAAGATCTTGATAACAGATTCACGTGTTTTACATCAACTATCTGTTGTGAATCTATTGCTGCTGAAGTTGTGAAGTTTCTGGTAATATCTATTGCAACTGGATCGACTCAGAACTGTTTTGATTACAGATCTTTATTTTCTGAAGACAACGATCTATCTACTGTCAATTGCATTCTGTTGCAATTGTGAAGAACAACTGGAGAAGTGTTTTCTTTATCGAAACTCTTTTTATTTTTTGAGTGATCAGCTTCTCGTTCTAAGCTGTGTGGGTTCGTGTTTGAACCAGGAAGGTTGTGTGTGCCTGAATCTTGTAAAGGTGTCAACTGCCTGTACTCAGTTGTGGACAGGTCTGTGGAAACGAGGACCAGATAGTGAAAATCGCCAAGCTCGTGGATTTGAGCGTTGGTGGAGTGGACTAGGGGCCTTCTGTTCCCCGAACCACTATACATCCGTGTGTTCATGCTTTTACTTTTTCCGCTGCATATTTATTCGAGCAAGAGCATCATGGACAGAATTTGTCTAAATTGAAGAGATTGTAATAATTTTGAAAAGACACAATTCACCCCCCCCCCCCTCTTGTGTGTAATCCGTAGATTCAGATCCAACAGTTCTGCCACCTCATGTGTGAGTCCCTCAGCAAGCTTGTGTTGGTCAAGATTTTTTTTATCAAAGTCTAATAAAAAAATAAAATTCAAATTTTTAAGTTAAAAAAATAATAATATAATTATGAAAAATAAATATCTTTTTTCATATCTCATCTTATTTTTATTTCAATCATTATTGGAAAAATTTGGTCAACCAAAAAACAAATGACTCATGTTTTTAAAACTTTCAACCCAACTCTGTAATATTCTAATTTGAAGCTCATTGAATTTTCATCTTCTTAATTAATTGACAACAATTTCAACCTCTATAAATCATTATGGCTTCTATAGAAAATTCCCCAACCCCATCCAACATAATGTTTCCCAACATGGTCACCCATGAAATACATTTTACAAATCTATATTTATTAAAGAGATAAAAAAAATTATTGTAGGAAAACTAAAATATGGACATCATCTTCACCCATTATTCTCCAAAGTCCAAGATACAAGACCGTAACAATTCATTCAAAATCCCTATAGTAATCTCAATATAAACCTCTAATTATGTAGGAAGGCCTTACTAAAGAATAATGAGGAGAAAAGTAAATACAAAAATCCCATCTATAATCTAGCGATAAAAGGATCCTTTATGTCATACATGATGGTCATGTGAAATATATGAATCCATGCATCCTTATCCCTATATTTATTTCCCTATGTATCAATAGAAGATGACTCCCTGGTCGATAAGAAATGATATCACTTCATCTGTCATCCCACAACCACCGAAATGGTGTCAAAATATACCTACACCCAAGGAAACCTGATTATAAAATCCATTGAGATCCCCCCCCCCAATTTCCATGTAGGTAAATATAAGGGATAAAATAGTCCTCTCGGTATTGGTTGGTTGTAGAACACCAATATAAAAACCAACAATCATGTCACAAACTCTACTATATACTAATTTATCTTAGACTAGAAAATCTATCTCTTCAAGCCATAAAACATCATGGATACACCATGATGCACCACTAATGCAAATCTGTTGAGCACATAAAGATCAACCCCTCATAATAATAAGGGTACATACAACATTCCCTAGAATAACATCTAATTCTAACAAACCTCAAACCATCCTTTTGGGGTATCTATATGAAGAATACGGTCCATCAAAACATCTACCATTATTTCCCACACTAACACTCTTATACCAAATGCAAAACGGGGGATTTCACTATAAAAAAAAATAAAAACCTCTATTTCTATCATCAATAACGTCTTGTTGCATTTCCTTCAACACCTCTATCACACTCTATAAATGTCCACACTCTAAAGAAACATCACCAATTTACTTCATGCTCAGTATTTCTACCGCAAATATTCCTTTAATTAAGGTATAAGAGATCTCAAAATTGATGAAAAGAGAAACAAAATATACTCTCACTATATCATATTCAGATCACAAATAGAGAAGAAAAATTCCAAACTCTTATTTTTTGTTAAGATAAAAAAGTGTTAAATAATGTGTTAGTGTTAATGAAACTCAAGTTAAAATAAAAATTCCCCAAACTAAAAATATTCATTGGGATATACACACAAATAGGGATTTAAATTTTTAAACAAATAATGTATCACTTCCTACAACATCATTAGGACATAACCGACTCCCTTAAATAATATGTCTCAAATCCAATAAACTATCCCATCCTTCTCGATAAACTAAATCACTTAGGAACTGAACAGTTGTCATTCAAGTACTAGAAAGAAACTAGATAGTTTCCAATAAAAATAAAATCTCTATCATTTCTTGATAGAAATGTAAGTGGGGTTCATGTCCCTTGAGTATTTAGACAAAAAAATCCAATAATAGCTTATAATATTAAGGAATCTTTGATCATCTACCATGTTCCTGGGTACATCCCAATACACAATAGCATCAATCAAATATGTGTCCACAACATCTCCCTACCAAGACATAACATTTCCATGGAATTGTGCCTCACATGTCGAAAACAGTTACTTATAAATTGTATGATAAAGCCAATATTGTAGAAAGAAACATCCTAAAAAATCTATAGATCTTACCATTCTCCTCCTCTAACACTGGTAACAATAGTGTATCATCACTGAATATAAAATTGGATTAGTATTGGAAATTTTCGAGGACTATGTTCATGAATCCCATGAATAGAGATGGTGTACTCTTTACAAAGCATAGAAAAACTATAAATTCATAGTTCCCATATCAATATAGTCTGTAATTATTTGTTACAAAATTCTTCATCACACTCATACAGCTATAACAAGATTTTAGAGACATTGTATTAAAGAATTTTTCACCTGTTACCTATTTAAATATTTCATCTATCCATTAGATGAGATAATGGTTCATGAATGTTACTTGGATCAACCACAGGTGATATTTGAGAAACATCAAACTACCCTATATTTTATTGTTGAATAACAATGAAGAAACCCATAATGAAAAACTCAACTGAATGAAAACTATTTTTACCATATCAATGGCATGTCCCTCACCTCCTGCATCTCAAAAGTTACATATATATTAAGCCATAAAAATTATTAATTTCACTAGGTTGCAATTATATCTCTTACTAAACTACATGATGAGTAAGTAATTCCACATTATATTAAGGAAAATCATATATTAACTCATCTAGAACCCAAATAAACTCCACCTTATACTCATCAACTAACCATGATGTCAAATGTTCTAATTGGGATATAAATTACCTAAAATCCATCAGTTTATTTAGTAGTCTAATTCACCAATTAATAATAATCATCATCCATTGTCATTATAGGACATAAATATCCCTTGAAAATAGTTGGTAACTTCCCAAATTTAAAAAAAAATTTGACGATAAGGATTATGATTTACATTTGTATCTAAAGAAGAAGGAAATATGATAAATATTATTACTTCCCCATCATTAGACTATATTACTAACATGCATAAAACCTTAAATTCTATAATCCAAGTAGTGTAGAAAAAGCTATGGGAACTACGAGCCTCTCATACTCTAGTCTAATGGTATAGACCATTTATGATATTAGAGTGCAGTGTTACACTAAAAAATCATAATTAGACTAATTATTTGTAGAAAATTTGCATTGATTACGTTGTTAGAACATTGGTCACTCTATTAAATTCACATCAATATAATTTTTCAACCCATATCTAGATCCAATTCCTTTCTGATAATTACAACACCATATCTGAACTCTAGACCAGGCCCATCAAGATAAGGAACATCCCAGTGTTTACCACCACTATATATATCTTTACTTGATTGATATGTGTGATGATAAAATGAAAATTGTAGTTGAAACTAAGGAAGATATATAATCTTACCACTCACACTATTAGGATCCCAAGAAAGTCTACTAAATTGAATTTATGATGACTGGGCATCCCACCAAAATAATAGAACATCCATGTTCACCATATAGGTGTGAAATAAACTCTATGAATAAATAAAATGGAACTAATATCTATGATTTAATCTTCTTGGATATAAACCTCAATCATCCATAATGTAACAAATAATATTTTAGATATTAGTTCATTCACTAGTTCACCTTGTTTTATTTTTATCCATGAGTTGGTGAATATTATGATATAGTTTTGTTGGGGTGAATTGTGGCATGAATATGTTTTTTGGAAATTTTGGTGTAAAATAGAGCGCCCCATGAACAATTTAGTTTTTATGGGTTCCATTGTATCCACATATAAAAAATACATAGATAAACCATAGAAATTGTATAGCGTAGTCCATAGTGTGGCTATTGGTGGCCACCTTGTGTTACATAACCAAACACCCTGACCAAAGGTGTGGTAATGGATGTGGATAGACCAAAATGTATTTAGTTTTAGGAGAATGTTATGGTTAATCCATATGGTTAAACATCAGAAAAAGAACATCATGGTTGGGTGGGTAGTAACATTTCATAGTGGTGGGGGTGTCAATTTTTTGAAATTCATTGATGGTGCATATTTTTCATGAAGTTGTTTCCATAGAATATTATGTTCTTATTGAGGTGTTCTTAAGCATATTTTAACTCCTTCCCCTATATTAAAATGTATTCCATCCAATTAGCTCATATTTCAAATTGAGGGAGTTCTAGGATTTTGTTTTATAATATTTTATCAGTAGGGGTTTAGAGTTACCACATTTCTTATTTGATTTCTTATTGATAACCTAGGATTATGGGGAACAGATCACTTCATGTCCCATCAATAGGCTAGAAGGTGGTGATTTATTCATCATTACTAATTTAAATGGCCTCATAATGAAATTACTATGAATTTAAATTATTTTATCTTGATTAATTTGAAATGGAATCCTGAATGGGTTTCAAATGAATGAATTTAGATTCTGGATAAATAATTTGAAATGGGATTATGTGACATAAAACCTCTTTGCAAATGGAAATTTTAATAAATATTTTTTTTTTGAAAAAATGATTTTCAATCAAAATATATGGTTGTAAGAAAGAATTTGACAAGTATTCATTATAAATAAATGAATAAAATCATTTATTTATTTGAAATTAAACAAAAAACATAATGGAATGTGTATAGTTGAAAACTATTTGATTTTTTTGAAACGACATGGAATGTTAAAATTATTATTTGGAGCTGTTGGAATGATAATTGGTGAAATTTATTTTAGATGAATTCATTTCATCTTAATTTATTTCTTTAAACCACATAAAAGCTTAGAGGATCCTCGAACAAAATTATGTTTTGATAATTAAATTGATTTATATATTCTTTTCTATAAAATGTATTTATAATTGGAATTTTATATTATTTAATTTATATGTAATATAAATCAAATTAAAATATTTACTTTCATAAAAAAATCATTAGATTCCATGTTTCTAATGTTCAAAACATTTTCAATAACTTTATTAAAGTGTTAGTTGGATAAATGAATCATTTCGGGCCTTAAAATATCATTAACATGTGTTATTTACTATACCCATTTACAAACTATATTGTAATCCATATTTCCACATAATAATCCATGTAACAATTTCAAATTCATGTAGCTATTTTGAGGTCCACATAGCTAATTTCTTATTTTAGTTACCCTATTTATTTTTACCATAAAAAGATCTCTAGAACTCAAAATTGACTAATTTATTTTATTTTTTGGATATCAAAGAATATTATCTACATTTTATTAACATACAATAACTTCTGAATTGTTCTCTATTTCATATGAAACTAATTTATATTTAACTGCATATTTTATATAAGATTTTTTTGACTTCCATAACTGTTATAGAAATAAATTATGACAAATTGAGCTATATAAATCCGATTAAGGATATTATATATTATATATAAAGATAATTAAATTGTATAAATATAAGCCGAATGGACCTAAATATTTTTCAATCATTTAGATGGTATGATTTATGTTTGAAATTAGAGAATTGAATTTTCTTATAAATTATAGAAATTGAGATTACTGATCAATTCCTATATATCAATTTTAGTTAACTGAATCAATTATTCAATCCATCCCTTATGTGAATCTCTAATATACTAGATCACTAATGTCAAATTGGTTTCATAAATTCTACAACAAAGTCATTTTTAGTACATAGAGAAACAAAATTACATGACATTCACCAATAAGAATGTGGATATGTAGTTCTAGGGAATCCTATAAGAATTTATGCTTTGTTTTTAATTTTGATTAATATATTGATGTGATTATGTTTTATTTATTATGTATAATCTATTCCCATGACTTTATAAATTCAAATTAGTTATATAGAAGTTATTCATTGTGTTTTTCATTGTTTCAAAATAGGTTTTTATGATGATCAATGTGTTGTTATGTTTTATGCATGAAATAATAGCTTCAAACTCAAATATTCCTTTTTGTTATTTTATGATGATTTCATTGATTTAGTTGTATCTAAATTATTATTAGTTCATATTAAACTCACTAAAACTTTTTTTAATACCATTAGTAGTGTTTTAATAATATTTATTATTCTCCCCATGTTTACTACTCATATTAAACTAATTGTTAATTTGAATTTCATATTTCAAATTCAAAATGAAATTTTAATAGGATTTATTTTTGACATATTATTCTAAAGAATATTTTAATTATTTAATGAATATTTCATATATTTTTATTCGTTGTATATTTTTCTTACATTGGGATTGATTTGAGTGATTATTATGCAATGGTGATATTCTTCTTTCTTTCTCTCTCATTAACAATCCGATAATATTATTTTTTTTATTTTTAATTTTATAATGGTTGATCACCTTTTTTAAGTTCATTTTTATTAAAATTTCGTCAATCTTTACTTAAAAGAATATATGTAGAAGTGAAATAATTATAATATAATACATATTCAATGAGAGAATTTATATTTCAAAAGATACATTCCTACAAAAAAAAGTGGTGTGAATATTCTTCTTAGGATCAAAATTTCACACTATTATTGGATGAACCCTCATGGGAGGAAAAAAACCTATATGACTTCTTCTACTACTATAATGAGATAATCAATCTAATCAGATGACCAAAAACCTTTACAAGTGTTTTATTATCTTTTTGTCTATTTTTTTCTTTTTTCTTGAGTCTATAAACTTCATCCCATCTCTCTTAAACAGTCAACTTATCTTTATGGTTTTACATAAAATAAATTATATATTTTCATTGTGATTCATGATTTATAATATCAAGACAATTCATGTTCTGACTCATGTTGTATAAATTCAATAATGTAATTATTTTTTGACTCTACATACAAAGGTTTGTTGTCTAGTTATTATTCAACTATAAAAATTATAATGTAATAATTTCATAACTTCCCCATTAAAAATTATATTACTCACTAAGAATATCTCACCATGTATAGAGGTATAAAAGTAAACTATCTAATCTTTGGACCCAATTGATATAAAAATATCCTTTTGGGATTTATTTTATTCCGTTTATAATTTAAATTATTAATTAAAATTCATAATTAATATAAATCGGTATTTAATTAATTTTAATAAATTTTAATCTAGTTTATTCACCCCCCTCCTCTAGATTTTCTATTAAATTACTATTAGACCTAAATATTTATATCAGAGATTGATCCATTTTTAATTTAAACAAACCTTATTGGAGTATTTTTATTACATTTTAATGTATTTACCTTTTCCTATACATCATATTCAAAGGAAAATATGTTTAAGATGGAAGGAATGATCACAAATGTTGCATGGTTTCCTGAAAATCCACCGGAATTTCATGGAAATAATTTTGGCTTCTAGGGGTCCATAATTAAGGTGTACATAAAATAATTAAGCATTAAAAAATAGTCTGATATGTAAAAAATAAATACACTACCATAATATTTCTTAGATACATTAAAATAATTAATTCTTTTAAAAATGTTTTAAATTAAATATTTGTGAATATTTGATAATATTATATTAATTGATGTTTGTTTAATCATGTTCCTATGTGTATAAAAAGACATGATATTTCTAATATTCTAAAATTTATTCACCTTGTATATGAAAAATTGATTCAAACAATGATTTTAATTCTTTGGTATGAGTACCAAGACAACAAGATATGTGATAAAAACATTGAAATAAATTATCCATTGATTCACAAGAATTTTCAATAAAGTGAATTCACCTAGAGATGCTTTGGAGTATCACATATTATTTGAACATGTACTATTATAACTAAAAATGAAATGGAAGAAAAATATGGTCACCATTGATGAAATAAAGAATGTAGAAGAGTGCTCTATTGATGATTTGACAGGATCACTGCTTCACTTTCATCTAGAATAAAAATATAGGTGAATACAACACACAAAAATTAAAATTTATAGAATTTATATATATAATATTCTTATAATAACTATTCTAATTCAAATATTTGAGATAGTGAAAATTAAGATATAGATTATATTGTGACTAGATATTACAAGTGAATGAAAAATATAGTATTCAATAACTGATTTAGATGAAACCCTCAAAATGAAAATTAAAAGGGAGGTTATAAAGGTTATAATAATTATAATGCTACATATATTCCTTGTTATGGGTGTATAAAGAGTGGGAATATAAATATGAACTTTCCAAAAATATTGAATAAATAAAAATAAAAAAATTATAAAAAAGGATTCTTCAATGTTTTGTAATATTATAAAATATTTTTATTATATTAAATAATCTAAAAATAAAAATAAAATATGTACACTTATGATTCCTGGATTTTCTTAATGAGGTTTTTGTTTCTTGATTTTATTCTGGATGTTTTAATTATGAATATGATTCTTAAAATCTAAATGTTTCTCTATTAAATATATAAATTTAATGTTTGATAAAATATTTTTTCATAGATTATTATTTATATAAAAATCTTAAAGAAAATAATTAGAAATGTTCTTCTAATATTAATTTACTTTACAAGAGAATGAAAAATTATGAAATATTGCATATACTTTCATTTAAAAATTTATGATCATTTCAACTATATTTGGGATTTGACTGAAATTTTGAAAAGGGGTTTTTAATGTCTTAACAAATGCTTATATTATTTTATTAATGGTCATGAGAATACATAAGATGTTTCCTTTCAATAAAATTAATTAAAAAAATGATGGTTTTGGAAACGATTGAATGTCACCTCAAATATATAAAAATATTTTTTTAAGTAAAAATGGTTTAAAATATACTGTAACATGTTTTCAATGTTCCATGAATGGTCACTATGAAAATAATTTTTCTCTTAGATTAAAATAGTCTTTGTGATTTAAAAAAATGATATTTTTAAATATTTTTTTTTTACATTACCATAAAAAATTAGTTTAAATTATATATGTGTACCAACTAATTTTATTAATAATTTGATTGGACCTGATCTTGTTTGGGTAGAAAAAGATTCATGTAATTTATTTTTTTAGGAAAAATGTCTTCACTTTATCAAGAACTACATATGTTTCATTGAAAACAGATACTCTAAGTATAGGAATGGATACCAATGAAATTTCATTACTTATATAAAATGTGATGGTGTAATTGTTACATTTAGATATAATTCCAGTTAAAAAGTACAATGATTTGGTATAGTTGGTATTTATAATTCTATTTTTATTTATAATTTTTTATATGTCAAATTATTTAGACATAATTTAATTATTATAACTAACATATGTGATTATATAATGGAATATAAATTTAAAAATGATATGTTTATTGTTTTTAAGGATGATTTTTTTTATTTTATAATAATCAAAAGGTAAATATTTATATTATTTATTTTTCTAATCTAACCATTAATCATGATATGTGTTTTAATGATTTTCATAATCATAGTATTATTTGGCATTGACGTTTAGGTCATGTTATTTTCCAAATGTTACATAATCTCTCGAAATAATAGAATGTCCAAAAATTACCTAACATGAATAAATAATAGCTTCATTTTTTCGATGCTTACATGAACATGAACATTCATAGAGACTCTTTTAGATCTATCAAACTAATAACTATTAATTTTCCTTTTTAGTTAGTATACCTTGATCTAGTTTTCATACTAAAAAAATATTGTAGGAAAAAATATACTTTAGTTATCATTGGTGATTATAGTAGATATATATGGTTCTACTTTATTGAACATTAAAATGATACATTTTCTATATTTATTTATTTTTGAATGTTATTTCAAAATTAAAAAGGATATATAAATATTTATATTCATAGAGATAAAGGAAGGAAAATTTATATTATATATATTCAAAAAAACTGATAAATAATTGTTATAAATATAAATTTTAGTCTCTTAGAACAACATAAACAAATATTTTGTAGAATAGAAAAATATAATTCTTATCAAATTAGAGAGATCATTTTTATGTTAGTAGTACATAACTATACATGTTTTAGATGAGTTCATTTTTTCAACTTGATATATTTCAAAAAAGAATTAATGTTGGACATTTTTAAAAGAAATATTCTTATGAACTTTTTAAAGGTAAATATCCTAATGTAGGTTACTTAATATTTTTTTGTTGTAAATTTATTATTATAAAATCATAGGATAATTTAGTTAAATTTGATTCTAAAAGTGATAAAGGTATTTTTCTTATTTATTCAAATAATATAAAATCTTAAAGAATTTATTATAAAAAATATAGATATTTAAGAATCGGTTCATATTATATTTGATGAAAATAATATAAAATTAAATTCCTATTGTAATTTTTTGGTGATGAGTATACATATTTTAATTTTGTTTAATAATAACCATAATATAATTATAAATAAAGCGAGGGGGATCATACTCCTTATCTTTCACGAACCGAATCTGATCGCCACAGAAACTGGCACAACACCTGGCCCTTGACAAGGCCCGAAGGGCATTCCCGATCACTACGGGCTGGCACAAGTGACTTGGTATCATTAAATGAGAATTGGGAATGATTTACCCATGTTTATAAACATAAAACAACAAATGAATCCAAAAAATGAATCTGGAATTATCAAACCAAAACAATGTTTTACAAAAATTCAGAACTGAATTACATAGTCTAAAAAAACTCACCAAGACTATAACAAAGGTACAAAACCAATAATAAAAATCCCAATAACCTCAACATGGCAAGAGTCATCTCCCTCAAGCCATCTCTAGAACAACACATCATGAATGACTGGTTAAAACCCGAACTGTTAGCACAAAAGATGTAACCAAACCTGCGACAAAAAAAATAACCAAGTCTACTTACACCCAAGGGTGTAAGTAAGGTGTGATCCAAATCCCAGTAGGATACCACCACTAAGAGATTCCATGTGGTAAACACTCAAAGGCGAAAATCATTCAAGTTTTCAAAAACATGTATTTTCTAGTTACAATTTCTAAAAGATGCAACTTAAAAAATCAGTTTTCAAGTGGGATAATTTAAAGAATCAACACTTTTAAAATAAATTCAAAAGATACTGAATCTATCCAGCCAAATATATTATATACCAATGTTAATTATAAAAGATCTAATGAGAACATGGAATAGGAAATAACCCCTAGGCACTAGCTAGCTGTGGGTCCCAGGTACCTCGTATCTCGGTGAGATTAACCACACAAAATAATATTTGTTCTCATACACGAGCCACTAGTAGGGAACATACCCATAACCTAGTGGTACCCAATCATCATCATCATCATAGTTTAGTTACAGTTGTAAGCGTCAATCTTGCTAAGTGAAACTGAGGCCAAACCTCACAGATTCACTAGCATACTAGTACACATCCACCCACATAGATACCCGGGTTCTCTCTTTGTGCTCAAACAAGTTCAACAGGCCAAGAAATTTAGTTTTCAAATGAAAATATCACTTCCACATAACACATTAACCAAACAGTTCCATGTACATCACACAAGTCACAAATTCCACTTTTCATTCAAACGCATTTTGAAATCACACTCACACTAAAATAGCCCAGCAAAATTTTTAGATAAATTTCACAATCCAACACATCATTTATCAATTTTATAAAGTATCTACAAATATGATAAACATCACATAATATCCCACTCACATGTTTCATAAAAACCTTTTTATAAACAAAATCTATTTTCACATCGCACCCACACAAACATCCCACATCACGCTCACACCTCTTTCACATTTCAGTAAATCCATTAAATATTTTTGTAAAACATCTCCAAGAGGATACACATCACATAACAGACCTATTCACATTTAAAATGGTCCATTTGAAAGTATAAACAATCCAAAACAATTTTCCAATATGGTTTTACCTCTTACATAAATCATTAAACCATTCAAAACATTCATAAAGCAATTCTAATGAGTGTACCAAAGATATTCACATAAAACCCATTTCAAAACCATATTTCAAGGACAAAATCACACCAATAAAAATTTAAAACAGAATTGGAAGCCCCGAAAACATTTATTAAACTACCCCCAAGTGTATAAAAACACCTCAAACAGTACCACAGAAGATCCACATGAAAAACACACATTTTAAAAATCACTTTCAAAAAGTACAATAATTTTTTACACATTAAACTCATAAAAAACCTCTTTAAAACCTAATGGCACACCAATACCCTACCAAATCAGAATTTTAAGCCCAAACAATATTTATTAAACCAATTTCATATGTTATAAAACACACCTAAACAATACCCAAAGGGTTACACATGAAAAACATCCAATTTTAAGCTAAAATGAAACTATAAAAACAATTGCTTAACCAAATCCAACATAAAAACTTTTCGCACCACACACAGTATATAAGGAACATGAATAATAAGTAATTCAAGAAAACTAACTCATCTAGAAATGATTACACATGGAATCACCTACCTTTTATGTCTAAACCCTCAAAACATGGTGCAAACATGAACGGCACCACCACCGCACCTCAAGGAAGATAAATCTAGACCTAAACCGCAATATTTGACCACAAATACACCAAATCAACCCATAGGTTCTGACCACAACTTATGTACATGTGTAACATCAAGAAAGGGTGAAATAAACCCTAAGGAAGGGGAATAAATCAATGAAAGAAACACTTACTTGAAACATCTTGAATCAAACGAACCAAATACACAAAAATTTGAGTCTCCAAGAAACCAAAACTGATATGGAGGATCTAATGGGGATGAAAAGGTCATGTGGGGACTGAAATTGGGGAATAAGAGTGACAATTAAAAGATTTATGAAAGAATCAACATACGTTCTCAAATCTAGAAGATTTGAGGAACCCTAATAAGTTTTTCCCTACTTTATGAGGCAAATGAGGTCCAAAGTGGAAAAATGAAGAATGGTAATGAGGCTAGATATTTTGGATTTATGTGGGAGGTGGAATCATGGGAATAAGGTAAAAAAGGAGTAAGATGTTAAAGAATTAAAAAAACAATTTAAAACTGGAAATTGCTCACGGGTTGACCCAATTCCAAATTAATTCACTCAAACCCAAAATGATAATGGGTTAAAAAAGAGTCCAAATAGACATGGTGATTTGTATAGGTCATAGGTGGAAAAGTGGGAAGTGGAATGGATAAAAAATGTTAACAAATTATGTACTTATAAAAGAAAAAAAAATTGTTTTTAAATCTTAAATTGGGCTCACGGTTTGGGCCAAATTTCGAAAACCCTCAATTTCAATAAAAATGAATAGAAAACCCCAAAACAAGAAAAAAATGGAAATTAAATGAAAATTTAATTTAAAATAAGTTATGGACGTGACAATTCTCCACACTATAGAACTTTCCATCCCCGGAAATCCACAGCAAGGCCAAATACTAAAACCAAACCCAACTGATAAACCAAGAAGTAATTCTTTGCCAAGATTCACCCCCAAAGGTCAAAACACCTCCAATGATCATTTAAGGAAGGATCACTCTCACAACCAACATAAGACTAAGGAAAAAATCTTAGTTACTCATGTGAAGAGACACAAATGGGCTCCCCACCATAAGAGACAACTTAATTTTTTTCCGAGACGGAATCAGGACACTAACTGGGGGAGGCTCGAAAATAATACCTAGTATAAGGGGTATAAATTCATTATAAATTTCCAAAATAATATTCATGATACCCATGGTGGGTCTCCCCACCCCAAGAACCAACCATCTTAACCAACCAGCGGGGTCTGACATGAAAAGACCCCAAAAATTTAATGATTTGGGATGGCTTCACAGTTAGTCCACACGGTTTGGTAATCCGTGCACTAAATGTGGAGATCATTCTTCCCATAGCTTCCTGGCACATGGTCACTACAATTCATGCACATACTGTGTGCTCAGCCTATCTAGAAAAATTTCAATCCCTTCTCCAAAGACTCAATGGAAACTAAAGGGGGGGAAATATATTGGTGGATGAAATGTTTACAAGGCCCTCCACATATTTCCACCGAACGAGAACAACAGAAGAAAGATGATGAAACCATAGGTTTAAACACTTCCTATCTTTCATACTAAGGATAGGACTTTGTAAAAGGGTGTATGTTACACTGGGGTTTCCTCTGACTATGCTCTAGCTTCTCTCAGATACCTATGGCTGGAGCTTAAATGATTGAAGCATCTTTGGCCTCGCAGTTATCCTTTGGAAACCCACTGAATGAGAATTCTTCATTAGGTGAGACCAAAAACTACACTGTAATCCCAGATAAGTTTTCCAGACATAACACATTCTAAACTCACTTTACTCTATCCCAATAATTCAATGAAACGAGGGCTAAGAATATTCACACACAACACACCTTGTTTCATCAGTTGAGAAACAATAGTAGTAAAGAATACTTGCACTCACCTTCCTCTAAAATGGAAGATTTTGAAGTTTTTTCAAGAGAGAAATTTTCCCAACATAATAGGGACTCTCATAGTATTTCACGACATTCACTTATATAGTCAATTGAGCACATGACATCATAAGTCATCACTGAACATCACCATTGTGACTGATATAAACAATGCATAGAGAGGGACCTTATAAAACATCCCCAAAAAATACACAATTCTAGAAAGTGTCCACAATATCCTATCGTGGCCATATTTCTCACACCGGTGGTTTAACAAGAACTCGTTCTTCCAAGAAACATTGAAGAACCCAAAGGCCATCTTAGACACCATCAAAACAGTCATCCACACTAACAACCCTAGACCGCATCCACCATCGATGAATCTGGAAATTTAAGAAACAACGGTTTATTTCAACCTTCCACGAGCAATCTCCCATTATAAGGGGATCTAAAAATCAAAGAAAGGAATGGGTGTAGACTCAATATACATATCTCGATAAAAAAAATATTCCTTAAATTGATCAACTGGAGGATTTTCCAATGGAGAAACAATCTGGGTTACACTTTAGTTATGCATTAACCTTTAATGGGGGCATACCTTTTCCAAAAAAGAACCTAAAGACCCAACCAAGCTGTTCCATTGGTAAAAACATGCCACAAAAAATATCCAAAAACCTGAAGGGATCCACCATAAAGGTGTCCCCAAACATATCTCAGAGGAGACTACTAACTGATCCTTCTACCCAGCTTACCGACCAAACACAAACCCAAAACACAGTTCGAACAGGAGAGGTTCTTGGACTCAAAACATCCCACAATATCAACATTTTCCAAAAACACATAATATAAACCATCCTAAAAAATCATCAATACATCATGTTTTTCTTTAAAAACATTTCTTTGAAAACAATTGGTTCAGTAGTTAGCGCATCCACCAATGGTACCCCATGGGCCTTACACATACATGTTTTTGTGCCACACCAGGCACCCTCCTCATATCAATCCCGAAACTCATCCAGTTAGGTTATCAACCATCCATATTCCCATATAACCCCATGAATTTGGTTTCTCACGAAAATTCCAAAGGTTAAAACAGAAATTGTTTCCACTTTTCAAAACCAAAACGGTCAACGAACACATCCTTTTTCTCAAAACTGCAAACCACGAGATCAAAATCCCAACTCAAATCTTACAAAACATTTCATAAAGACACAACCTTTTAGAAAAGAACTCACTTTAATGATATTCACATCAATTTCAATGCATCTCATTCCATTAAAACCCTCTTTGATTTTTTAGAAAACTATATTGGAAACACTTTTCAAAACCAACTTCAATATAGTTCGTGCTTTCAAAAGAGGTGTAAGCACACCATTTTCCATTTCAAAACAATTCTGAAAATTCAGTTCCACCATTTCATAAACCCAACCATTCCCTCTTTATTTTAAAATCATTTCATAAAAACTTTACGCTTCTTAAAACCAAGTCACATTAAAACCAAAGTGTCAATATTTCAAAACTAAAGCACAAAACAATGCGAGAGGAAACTAGTTTCAGTGGGTGACTTGGAAATATGGTTGTAAGCCATATTCTAATCACTTCACCATCATAGAGAGTGTTCTAGGGAATATCATCGGCTCCACATGGCATTCCAGGCCCTGCGAGCTCACTGAGACCATTAACCCAACTCTCTTTTCATTTCCCCTAATCTTCATTAAAGAAAGAAAACCAAAGGACTCTGAAAGGTCTCGACTTCCCCTGGAGACCTGAATCCTTTCATGAGGTCTGGTGATCATCCACACTAATAATAACAGAAATTCCAAGTCCCAAAATTCCTAACTCCAGACTATCCCGATTGTTCCCCAAATAACATGACCCAAAGAGAGCGAACCACCTCTGATACCATTTTTTCATGAACCGAATCTATTCGCCACTGAAACTGGCACTAAACCCGGCCCATGACAAGGCCCGAAGGGCATTCCCAATCCCCACAGGCTTGAAAAATTTCCGGGGTATCATAAAATGAGAATTGGGAACGATTTACCCATGTTTATAAACATAAAACAACAAATGAATCTAATAAAACGAATCTGGCTTTTTCAAACCAAATAATGTTTTACAAAAATTAAGAACTGAATTACATAGTCTAAACCAACTCACCAGGACTATAAAAAACGTAAAAACCCAAAAATGAACAGCCTAAGAACCTCAACATGGTAAGAGTCATCGCCCTTAAGCCATATCCAGAACACCACATCATGAATGACCGGTTAAAACCCGAACTGTTGGCACAAAAGTGGTACCGATACCTGGGACAAAAAAACCAAGTCTACTTACACCAAAGGGTGTAAATAGGGTGTGAGAAAATTCCCAGTAGGATACCACCACTAAGAGATTCTATGTGATAAACATTCAAAGACAACAAGCATGCAAGTTTTCAGAAACATGAAATTTCTAGTTACAGTTTCTAAAAGATGCAACTACAAAATCAGTTTTCATGTGGGATAATTTAAAGAATCAACACTTTTAAAATAAATTCAAAAGCTACTGAATCTTTCCAACCATATATACCATACGTCGATGGTAATTATGAAGGATCTAATCAGCACAAGCAATAGATATAACCCCTAGGAACTAGCTAGGTGTGGGTCCCTGGTACCTCCTATCTCGATGAGAGTAACCACACCAAAAAATATTTGTTCTTGTGCACAAGCCACTATTAGAGAACATACCAATAACCAAGTTGTCCCAAATCATCCTCATCATAGTTTAGTTATAGCTTTAATCATCAATCTTTCTAAATGAAACAGAGGCCAAACCCCACAGATTCACTTGCATACTAGTACACTTTCACACACCTAGATACTTGGGTTTTTCCTTTGTGCTAAAACAAGTTCAAAAAGTCAAGAAATATAGTTATCAAATGAAAATATCACTTACACATCACAAATTTACCAAATAGACCCATTTTCAAAACACAAGTCACAAATTCCACTTCTCATTCAAATGCATTTTGAAATCATACTCATAATAAAATAGCCCACAACACTTTTTGCATAAATTTCGCAATCCATACATCCTTTAACAATTTTATAAAGTCCCTAAAAATATGATAAACATCACATAATATCCCACTCACATGTTTCATAAAACCCTTTTTATAAACAAAATCTATTTTTCACATCACACTCTCACAAACAGCCCACATCACGTTCACACCTCTTTCAAATTTTAGTAAATCAATTAAACATTTTTGTAAAACATTTCCAAGAGGATACACATCACATGACAGACCTATTCACATTTAAAATGGTCCATTTGAAAGTATAAACAAACCAAAATAGTTTTCCAATATGCTTTCACCTCTTACATAAAACATTAAACCATTCAAAATTTTCATAATGCAATTTTAATGAGTGTACCAAAGCTATTCACATAAAACCCATTTCAAACCCTTATTTCAAGGAAAAAATAGCACCAATGAAAATTCAAAACATAATTTTCAGCCCCAAAATCATTTATTAAACTACCCCCAAGTGTATACAAACACCTCAAAAAATACCAAAAATGATACCCATGAAAAGCACACGTTTTCAAAATCACTATCAAAAAGTACAATAAGTTTTTACACTTTAAACCCATAAAAACCCTCTTTAAAACCTAATGTCAAACCAATACCCTACCAAATCAAAATTTTCAGCCCAAACAAGATTTATTAAACCAATTTCATATGTTATAAAACACAACCAAACAATACCCAAAGGGTTACACATGAAAAACACCGAATTTTAAGCTAAAATGAAACTATAAAAATAAATTCTTAACCAAATCCAACATAAACAATTTTCACACCACAAACAGAATATTAGGATCATGAATAATAAGTAATTCAATCAAACAAACTCATCTAGAAATTATTACAAATGGAATCACCTACCTTTTATGTCTAAACCCTCAAAACATGGTGTGAAACATCCACCGCACCACCGCCGCACCTCAAGGAAGATAAAACCAGACTTAGACCACAATATATTTCCAAAAATACATCAAATCAAACCCTATGTTTGAACAACAACTTCTGGACATGAGTAACTTCAAGAAAGGGTGAAAGAAACTCTAACGAAGGGGAAAAAATAAAGGAAAGAAACACTTACTTGAAAAAACATGAATCAAGCGAACCAAATACACAAATATTTGAATCTCCAAGCAATCAAACATGATATGGAGGCTCTGATGGGGATGATAAGGTCATGAGGGGACTAAAATGGGGGAAAAGAGTGAAAATTAAAAGATTTATGAAATAATCAACTTACCTTCTCAAATATGGATGATTTGAGGAACCCTAAGAATTTTTTCCCTAATCAACGAGGAAAATGAGGTCCAAAGTGGAAAAATAAAGAATGCGGATGAGGCTCGCAATTTTGGATTCAGGTGGCAGGTGGAATCACTGGAATATAGTAAAAAATGAGTAAGACATTAAAGAAAAAAAAATTAAAACTGGAAATGGCTCAAGGGTTGGCCCAATTCCAAATTAATTCACTCAAACCCAAAATGATAATGGGTTGAAAAAGTTTCCAAATGGACATGATGATTTTGATAGGTCATAGGAGGAAAAGTGGGAAGTAGAATGGATGAAAACTGTTAACAAATTAAGGAGTTATAAATGAAATAATTTTTTTTTAAAATCTCGAATTGGGCTCACTGTTAGGCCCAAATTTTGAAAAACCTCCATTTCCATCAAAATGAATAGAAAACCCCCAAAAAAGGAATTAATGGAAATTATATGAAAATTTAATTTAAAATAAGTCATGGATGTGACAGAAAGTAGTTTTAGTATGAAAATAAGGACAGTGATAAAATCCAAGAAATGCAACTTTCAATAGAAAACAGTTTTCAAGCTAAAATTTTCCGAATGTTCACACATTTAAATAGACATGTAGCTAATGTAATGTACTTCCAAAAACACCCAAATAAAATGGAAAATATCACAAACAAAATGAGCCAAAAAATCAGGAACACCCCTAGGCACTAGATAGTCTCGGGCCCCATGTACCTCATACCTCGGTGTAATGTAACTATAGTAAAATTTGTTCTCGTGCACGAGCCACTAGTAGGGAACTTACCCATAACCTAGTGGTCCCTAGTAATCATCCACATAATTTAGTTAGAGTTGTAATTTTAAAAATTCTAGGTGAAACAGGGACAAAACCCTTCTGGTCCACTCGCCATACTAGTACACATCCGCCCCAACCTTGGTATTCGGTCTTCCCCCTCTGTGCTCAAACAAATTCAGCATGCCACATGCATCCATTTTCATATAAAAAAACCAATACTAGTCACTTAAAAACAATAATGTAGATATAGACACTTTATACCATATAAAACACACAATAAAAGACTTTGATTTTCCATAAAACAATTTCTCAAAAAACCACATTTGTTTGGATACAACGCTCCCGGAAAAACCCACTTTGCACACTATATGCACACCTATAAGTTACCAAAATAGAAAAGGAAGAATTATAAATTTCAATTAAACCAAAAAAAAAATTTAGGGCAGCCCCATGTGAACCAAGAAATATAATTATTGTAAAACATCAATTTTTAAACAAACACGACACTTAAGGTTCACAAGTTTCACAACACCATTAAAACCATCATTCATAACATCAAAAATAAGGGATAAACATTCAAAATAGTATTTTCAGACCTATTAAATCCCAATAAAATAAAATAACTAGTGATAGGGCAGCCCCAAAACAACCAACAATAGACTTCTATGAACAACCCCCAATTTCACCTAAAATTGGCATTTAAAATTCATTTTCATTACAAAAACCACTAAAACTATTTTTTGCAGCCACCATAAAATTAAATGAACAATAAAATTTCATAAAAATATAAATTCAATTCATATAGATTGCATACATATGTAATCACCTACCAAATTAGTTAAAACCTTGAATCCTTTGTGAAAAAATCAAATCGCACCACCACCGCACCAAGAGGGACCTAGATCAAACATAAAACCACAAGAATTGTAAAGTAAAATCCAAGGTTAAACCTTGGATTCGAAATCCTACCCCTGTTCATTTGGTACATCAAGGAAGAGGGAATAAACCCTAATAAAAACAAATGAAACCCTCAATAATTTGGAAGAGGAAAGAAATATACTCACTTTCTAGAAGTATCCTGAATTAATCACTCCAATAACAATAGTAGCTGAAATTGAAAAGTGAAAAAATTCAGGGGTTGTTCGAACAAGATTTAGGAGGTCATTTAGGAACTATAATGGAGTAAAAATAGTAATAATTTGTAGAGTTAAGAAGGGATAAAGTTACCTCTTTAATTATGGCTGATTTGAGACACCCTATGAAGTTCTTCCCCATGTCGTGACTTCAAAGATCTCCAAGAAGGGTGGAAATGAAATGGGAGAACTCTTTGACTTATTAGGGTCGAGTGGGAGGTGGAATCACTGAAAAATTAATTATAATAAATAAGATATTTAAAAATTAGAGAAATAATTTAAAATTGTAAATGGCTCACGGGTTGGCCCAATTCCAAATTAATTCACTCAAACACAAAGTGATAATGGGTTAAAAAAGGGTCCAAATGGACATGGTGATTTCGATAGGTCATAGGAGGAAAAGTGGTAAGTATAATGGATGGGAAATGTTAACAAATGAAGGAGTTATAAAAGAAATAAAATTTATTTTTAAATCTAAAATTGGTCTCATAGTTTTGGCCAAATTTTGAAAACCCGCCATTTCCAGCAAAATGAATAGAAAACCCCCAAAACAAGGAAATAATGGGAATCAAATGAAAAGTTCATTTTAAATAAGTAATGTATGTGATGTTATCGGTATGATCCTAGATCTTGTATGATTATTGAAAGTCATACCATTCAAAATGTAAATGGTAATAATGTTTTTGGTTTTAAAACTAAAAAATCTATTTTAAATATTTTTTCATATTCTTATTTTATTTCTAATCATGTTTCTAATAATGTTGCTTATTATTTAAATGATTCTAACTAAGATGGTGTTAAACTATATGAGATTGTTAAATATATTTAAAAAAATTGGCCTCTAGTTGAATTTTATTTGGGTAAGTAAGAAATCAAAACTAAATGGATATTTAAAAACAAGGTGGATGTATCTAGATAGACTGTCAAAAACAAAGTAATACACATTTCCTAAGGATACTATAAAAAATAATGTATAGTCATTGAAGATTAATTGTCACACATTTATAGGTTATGTGATATTAACATCATGTTGTGTTTTTAATTTTTTTAATTTTTTAAGTTTTATCAAATTTATGTTAAAATTTCATTCTAATATGGTTTGACAACTGATGAAGTTCATCTTTGTCAACCCCCTTATTTGAAAATAGAAAATTTTATAATAATTTTTATAAACTATCTAATTTTTTGAATATAGGCTATAGAATTAAAAGAAAAATTATGCTATGAATGTGACAATTTCCTGTAACAAGTTTAATTTGATGGTATTATATTAAGAAACAATATATTTTTCTATCTACTATAGATTCTTAGTATATCTATACTTATAGATTTTATGTTAAATGTATTGTGGATGAAGAAATATTTATGTGATTTTGGAATTTATGTTAATAAATTTCATATAAATTATGATAATACATCTGAAATTAATATTTCTAATATTTTTTCACATCATTCTAAAAAAATAATATATATGTTAGTGTTAATTTTATTATAATTCATTTAAATAATGGAAATTTTGTTTTAAAATTTATCCTTACTAAAAATATACTCTTTGATGTGTTTAATAATCCATTAGTATATAATCAGTTTGAAAATATTAAATTTAAACTTTTAATGTTAGTGTGTTAATAGTTTTATGTTTGAAAGGGTTTTGGGGGAGTTTCAGTGTGTTTATATATTTAATTGATTATATTTACCTGAAATATGTAAAATATGGAATTTTTTTAATATTACTATTATATAAATTTTGTATGTATTTTTTGACTAGATAACTATTTTAAAACCTTATATACATCATATATGATGTTATATTAATATTTAAAACATTATATTTCGTAATATCTTATATTGTTAAGGATGTTTCATTATTTATCCTAAACACTATTTTAAACATTCTTCTCACAGCATTTACTTCTATGATTTAAGAGTGGATGTTAGATAGTGGCCCATTGATATATGTTTTAGTACAAGGAATTTATAGTATCTCCTTAACCTAATTTTTTACATATGAATGTTTAATAAGGTTTTTTATGCTATTTAAAGAGAGTCATTTTTCTACTCAAACCTTATCTTTTTTATAATTTCAAAATAAGCAACATGATTTTGAAATTATACATGGTTTTGTAATTATTAAAAAGGGCTAGAATGTTTATTGTCTTCATGAAAACTTTATTTATTGATAATTTTATTAATTTTTTGTATATTTATTTGAAATTTATTAATAATTTAATTTTTTTATTTAAAATATAATTACGTTAGATCATATCATAATTTTTATTTTCATAAAGAATCATTATCATTCATGTTTTCAATGTTCTTAACATTTTCTACAAGTGTATTGAAGTGTTATTAGAAAAGAAAATACATTTAGGGCCATTAAATATCATTTATACATGTTTTTTATTATTCTAACACAACAAATATATTTTATTCTTCATATCCAATTAATAATATAGGTATGAAATTTGTAATTCCTATAGCTATTTTGAGATACACATAGCCAATTTCAAATTTAAGTTACACTCAATATTTAAAACATAACTTGATATATATATCTCCCAATTGAGTAATTATTCTTTAATTTATACAAAAAAATTATTATCATCATTTCATTATAGGGAATAAACTTCAAAATATAGATATATCTTATGTGAAATTATCATAGAATTCACAATATATTTTTAATCTAGTTTCTATAGTTTTCAATAGTTTTATTATTGTTATTTTTTTATGATAACATAAGATACAAAATCCAAATTAAGGTGATTCATTATTATTTATAAAGATTAATATATTTTATTAATATAATTTAGAATTAATTAATGTTTTTCTATAATTTATATGTTTTTTTATGTCAATAATTTTTAACGAAAAGTTGTTTGAATATTTCTTAAATTCATATTTGTGAGTAATTTTCCAACATCAATTTCATGTATCTGAATTGAATTTGTGATGAATCCCTTAAATGAACTACATATTTAGTGAATCACTTAGATCCACATGGTTATATCTATTAAACAACATGTAATTTTTGTAACATAATTATAAAATATTTCATAAAATTCGCCTATGTGAATTTGGCTATGTAGTTCAATGAAATCCTACATGGAAATATGCATTGTTTTATATGTTGGTACATATATTGATTTCTTATATTTTTATATATTATAATTAAAATGTTATAGTGACTTTATAAATTTATATAAATTATTTTAATCCTATTTGAGGTTTTCACATTGTTTTATATATATTTTTATGAAGATCGAAGTGTTTTATAGTTTCATGCATACAAATTACATCTTTAAACACAAAAAATAATTTTTATTATTTTATGTTGTGTCCATAAATTTTATTGTTTATAAATTAACATTAGTTTATATTAAACTCTTTAAAACTTGTTTTTAATATATTTTTTTGGTATTATATATTTTTTATAATCTCTACATGTTAACTTCTTGTTTTAAATAGAATGTTTTTTGAATTTCATATTTCAAATTCAAAAATATGATTTAAAAAGAATTTGTCATTGAACTAATAAATTGGAGAGTGTTTCAAATACTTGATTGATGATTTAAAAAAAATTAACCATTTTAAATATTTTTTGTACTAAATGTGATTTGATAGATTATCATGAAATTATAATATTCTTCTCTCGTCATCTCTCTATCTGATAGGCCAAAATTATTCTTTTTTAATTTTAAATTTTCTAACTAATTATCAGATATTAAATCTTTTTTAAAGGTTATAAATATTTTATACTATGTGAAAGTGAACAATTGAAATAAGTATGATATGATTCATTTTTTATAAGAGAATTCATATTCCAAGTGATACTATGCTACAGAAAAGATTTGTGAATATTGTGCTGGTTTTGAATATTTCTAGCTACTACTGGATGGTATCTAAAGGGATGAGAAAAAAAATTGACTTCTTATAATTGATTTATGTGACAATAAATATGATAAAATACTCAATAACAAGTTGCAATGTTTTATTTTTTCTATATATTTTGTTCTAGTTTTTTAGTCCATAACACTTCTTCCCATCTCTCATAAGTGTTCACTTGATCTTTTTTCTTTTACAAAAAAAAATAATTTTCAAACATCAGGATGTAACAATCCTATTCTAATGTCAAGACCACTCATTTTGGGACTCCCATAGTTGTAGTCAGTGTCGTAATTCTATTTTTACACCAAGTACAAAAGCGAGGTGTCATGTTGTTCTTCAACTTAAAGAAATTATATAGTAGTCTTGTTTTGATTCCCATTCAAAAATCATATTAGTGTTGAACATATCTCACTGAGTATAATGGTATAAGAATATATTAGTTCCACATTAGACTAATCTACTATAATCATTGTGTTCATTATTTCATTCCACTAAGAATTAACATTATCAAATAACTTTAATAATTATTTTAAGTCATTATTTGAATCATTTTAATAAATTATAACCTACTACATTAAAAAACCCTCCAACCCCACTTTTAGACCATCCATCATCTTTTTATCGAACCAAACAATGGGAGCATAGAATGTTAGGTGGGTATTAAAGGTTTCTTCACTATAGGATTATATTATCTCTATAGAGAAATGGATTGAAGATAATAATTTCACATAAACTTGATGAGGGTAAGAGGTTCATTCCGTGGTATAGAAACTTATTCCACCTGGGCAAGAGATCTGGTGATTTGTGGACATTAGAAGTGGTATTTCATCAAGATTTTTTGAAACCATTTAATATGATCTAACTATCCCTGAGGATTAAAATATTGGTTCTATAATTTAAAACCACTTATTACATGCTAGTATTTCTGAAATTATGTATTCATTCATGTTTTCATGAAAAGATTTATCATACCTCTTTTTAAGGAAATTATACTTTTTTTACTTTATTTCTTACACTGAAATAACTTGAAATTATGTATTATTATGAATTGTGAAGAAAATTACCATTCTATATTTGATTCATAAATTTGAATATTTTGTTTAATTAATATTGTGTAAATTTGTACTATCATGGTGGAATCTTACTAGGACACTATTTATAACACACCACGTGTGATTTTATGTGTGGTTAAACATTATTCTTCTAAGACCAAGAAATGTAAATTGCTACTTGGAGGTAGAGGTTATTCTTGATATCAATACTTTTAGACTTGGTAGTTGAAGGTGGTGATTTCATCATTGGTTTAAATGATATTTTTTATATTTTACTATTCTATGTTTTCTTCCATGTCTACCATATGGTACTTTTCTCTTAATGGATGTATTTAAACACCAATTGTTAATATATTTTTATACATTTTTCAAAATTGTTTGTTTTTTTCTTTTTGAAAATTAATTCCCCCCTTAATTATTATTCACTTCTATGTGCTAATTTCTAGACTAAGAGTATAAATAATTCCCTTTGGACTATTTCATTATTGATTTTCATATTCATTAAGTTGGTTTCCATGTTTGGAGTATGAGAAATTGATATACTATGGAGTTTTTTTATCTACATTAAAGCTAGAATGTTGTTTGTGACGTCTTCGTATAACTGATATATGAATTTTTGGATTTAAGGGGTAGGTTATGAATTAGTTCTTAGCTAGATCTCATTATATAGTGCCTTGCGTTACTAGAGAATATATAGAAGGTGTCAATGGGGATTTATTTTATCGGAATCTATACTTTTACAAATTCTTTATCTAATATTTGTGTTTCCTATTTGAGTTCTAAAAAATAAAGTTGTTATTCCCATGAATCTTGACAAATTATTCCTTATAATCTATAGAGGTTTCACAGTACCATGCACCCATGAATATTTTTGATAAGGCATTAGAAGGTACCTAGTATTGAACTGCTACAATCAGATCCACTGGTTGACTAGTACCATATAGTTGTAGTATTTGGTATAGTTTAACTTCTATTCCAAGTGGTCACACCTATCCCCATTCTTGTTATAGATGTGGCACCTCATATTGATATTTTTAGATATCATTCCAATAATTTTAATTTTTTATAAACAATTATATTTCCATGAAATAAATTATCATTGGTAGGATATAGATTTTTTGGGAAAGATTGAGAGAGTCATTGAGTTCTTGGAGACATCATATCCAATTTTGATTATGCATTTCATCTTCCACCATAAAGGGACTTTTAGGATACGAAGGTATTCTATATTTATATAAATATTGGATGGGGGATTTTATTTAAACAACTTCTTGAAAAAATTTAGTAATAGATACTATCCATCTTAGATGGTATTTCCCATGTCTATGGAATTTCTCAATTTCTAGAAAGGTGATTGGATAGTGTCATATAATGCTAACTGTTATTCCTAAAATGATGAATTTTCACCTAATGTTTTTTTAATGGAGAAGCAGATAGACCTGAGTTTTGAAATGGGTCTTCGATCATATATTTTTCTCAATTCATTATGTGGAATATTAACTAATATTATGACGTTGTGGATAGGGCTCTCATAGTGAATATTTAATTATCCAGTACCTCATGCTTGACTACAGATCCTCCAAATCCTAGTTATAGCTTTAATAACCAATTTATGGTAAATTGATTGAAAAATAATCCTTGTAGTGTAAAAATTGGTGTTTCTCCTCTTTAGCATACTTACTCTAGTCCTACTAAAGTTCTTATTAAGGGCCTCTATACTTGTTTTTAATGTTGAAATATTGGGCATATGAAGTGTTCTAGATTGTGGGTGCCAAATATTTGAAACTCAAATAGAGATTCAAGAAAAATATAATAGTTTTATTATGGTTTTTCAAATATATAATATATTGGAACATGATCTCTAGTATTGATAGGAATAATAGAAAATTAAGATTCATTAATAATAATAGGGTTACAACCACAAACCCCCAGAACAAAGCTTCTTTATGTAGTTGATGAATATTTGGTTGGAACTAAAATGGGTCTTATGGTACTGATATCTACAAGTTATAGTGATCTATGTTTAGTGAATATGTTATTTGATATGGGTTCATCTTGTTATTTTGTAACATCACACTCTATAGTAATAAACGATCTTCTAATTGAACTAATGAATTTTGTGATATAGATTCCAACATCAACCAAGAAGAAAAGATATCAGTGTCTCTAATAATCAAGTTTTTTATTTCCTATAGAATAGTTCAAAATACTATAGTAATTTTTAGTTTTTTTTATGAATCCCCTAGTTTTTATTCTCAATATGGACCATTTTTTGTCACAAATATCAAATTGATAGTTATAAAAGGTAGGTTTCCTTTAATACTTCAATGGTATATTCTGAGTTTTTCTAGGATAATGGGACATGAGGTCAATATAAATCATACCTCTTGTTATAAATATGTATAGGATTATATCCTTAAAGACTATTTAATAAGAGTATGGTGTATGTTTTAGTGAGATTCCTAGAGTGACTGGTGAATTTTAAAATATGTTTCAGTCAGAAATTCCACACCTACTGCTGATGTTGGAGGTAGAATTCTTTATTGACACAGTGTATGGTAACCTAGTAGAACAAATTCTATCTTACTATAGTGAACCATATGAAGTATCGGTGTTAGGAAATGAGTTGGCTGATTTGATTTCTTAAATAATCAATCTACCTTCTGTTACATCATGCGTAGTTCTAGTGATTTTCTATAAGAAGAAAGATGAAACCCTTCTCTTATGTTTTCATTAACAGGAACTCAATTTTCATGTGGTCATGAATAATTATCTATTTATAAAAATTGAAATTTTATTTTATTAGTTTAAAGGGGGAACATATTCTCTAAGATTGATCTTTGTTCTCGTTACCACCACCCCTAAATGATGGTGTCTGATATTCAAGAGGCCCATTTCAGAAGCATGTATTGGAACTATGAGTGTCTTTTAATGCCCTTTTCTTGAAAAATACTCCATATATGTTTATATATTTTATTAATAAGAAATTACACCAATATCATGACTCTATTGTTTTAGTATTCATTGAAGACATCAGGGTATTTTTTAAAAATGAGGAATATCATGTACTTAAAGATAGTAAAGTTTTGGATATCATCATGAAGCAATAAAATTATTCTCTTATTTCAGTGTAAATATTATATATAAGGGATATGATGTTCTTGGGGGACATAGTTTCATATTACGGTAACTTAGTTGATCCAAAAAGTGTAATTTTTTCATTTTTAGGATGAATTGTGTAATGTCATTGATATTTTTATATTCTTATGTTTGGTTGGGTATTATCAATAGTTTTTCAATTATTTCATAATGAATGAATTTTTTTGAATACTCCAACTTATAAGGGTGTTATGATCATGTTTAATTATAAATTAAATAATTTCATCGATTAGTTGATGATATTTTTTTTCAAACATAGGGATGACTCTTCGAGTTAATGGACAAGGCTATGTGGTTTTTTATGATTCGTCGTTATCATGTTTTATTTTCATTATCATTCAGGGTGATCATGAGGCGAAATATGGTTCTTTTTGGTTATAAAACATGAGAATAAATATCTGATTCATAATCAATAACACACTGCTTTGAATATCCCTCCATAGAGTTCGTTGTACTAACTTTTGGGTGAAAGGTTTAAAACCTACTATACTCCAAATACAATGACTTATATCATTTCATAAAGAGGATTAATTATTCATCATACGAGAATGATGGAGCAACTATGATCTTTTGGAATTTACATGGACTATACCTCTGGGAAGAGGAAACTTTTTTCCTAATTCTCTTATTTAGAATATTCTGTCATAGTCAGTGATCGAATCATCATAACAGTGGAATCCAATTCAACTCTATTCTCTCGTATAGTTTGGAGTTTGAGATGATGACATTTAATCTTCTCTAGTGAGTTTTTATTTGGAGTCCTCACTTCTTGATATTATCCACCATTAGAAATTTATTAATTATATATTCTGAGGTATAATGAATTCATTATATGGGGGATAACATTAGTGAATAGAATATATCTCATAAGGAATTTATTTCTCCCAGAAAATGTTATAACATTATATCCCTATGATAAAGGTTTTAAAGGGTGATTTTAACCATTATCAATGGGTGTTTCACTTAATCATGAATAAGATGTTTTATGATATGATTGGTTGATTCTGGTTTCCATATCTAAAACATTACATCACATGTTTGGGTTTCAATTATCATACAAGTAAATAAATCAAGTATAATCAACTCAACCCTTATGGACTACAATAACTTATTCCTAGGATGACTTGGAAGTGAGAGGAGATATTTATGGACTTGGTAGTAAGATTCCCACATACTCTATTGGAAAATAAAGTGATTTTGGTGGTGATTAATTGATTGGACAAATCTAAATAGTTTATTCCAATTCCTTCTAGCATTAAAGTTAATCATTTTGGAAATATGTATATACATAAGATAAAAGGGTTTCAATGGGTTGCATATAAAATTTTTTGATACATATCACCATCTCACATATTAAATTTTGAAGGGACTCAAGTAGATAGTGGGATCCTAGGTCATGTTGAGCACAGTGTACCATCCTTAGATGGATGGTTAGATAGAATGAGAAATAATGATTGTTAAGGAAATAATTCATGATTTTTCTATTAACTTTATAATAACATTGGTTTTCCATCTAGTGATATTTTATTTAAGAAAAAAATAATATCTACTAGAAATCCATTAAAATTAAACCCATTAATTTCTTTTAAGGTCAACCATATTAATCTTATATTTTCTTTTAATTAGTTGGGGAAGCTTCCATTTTTAGAAACTTTTTGTTCATGTTGATGCTGATGATCCCAATTATTCATCTGAGGTTGGAAATGGTTTAGATGTAGAATAAATTTTCATTTCATCATCATTTATATTAATTATTTCTCTCAGTTGGTGACTTGGAGTTCCTGAGAGTCTCACCTTAACAGGATCATATATGGCTTGGAAAACTGTGGAAGTTATCATGGAGGAATGAATGATATTTTGAAGTAATCAATAATATTAGGAAGGAAGAATACTATTTTCCATTAGAAATAAAATGAATTAAATCAATAATTTTTTTTCCACATGCCACAACATAAGAAATATATTTATGAATTGTATCATGTTTTGAATTAGGTGGACCAAGATATAGTTTATGATATGATAGTGACCGAACAACTTTTCCTTATTATTAATTCCCAAGTGAAGGTTCTACTTGGAATTCATATACCATTGTTATCGGTTCATTAATAACTTTGTTTTAATTCTCATCATACATGGAATAGAGATTCAATATTTAAATAAAATTGGACTCACATTTTTATGGACTATTCTTCTTAATTTGGATTTCGGAAACAAAAAGAATTTATGGTGGGGAGAATTGTAACATAAAAAATTTTCATTCAGGCATATTTTTTTTACTTTTCATTTTTATTCCTAATGTTTTTCATATTTTGGTTTTGAATGTGTTGTGTTGAATGGTTGATTGTTAAATGGAGTGTGTACTTTTTTCTTTTATACATGAAAAATGCCACAACAGTTGATTATAGGGGGTTTCTTTAACTCTCTTGTGTAAAATATCATAATACAATAGGCCTAGTGTATGGTGTGGTCCCAAGCATGAAATTTTAGTGGTTTCATTATGCACCATCATTAATAAACCTCACCATATTCATGTTGGAGGTCATATAAGACCAAAATGGAATGGTTTTGTGGGCTTGGGAATGATCAATATTTATGGATGTTCTCTAGGGTGAGTCCACTACACCATGATGGGTAGAACTAAGGAAAGATGGTGGGGTTTTTTTTTTGAAATTCCCTATAACTTCATAATTTTTTTTAATCACTAAATATATCCACATGAATCATTAGTGATGTTTTTTGGTTCATTATTTGACTCATTTCCCCACTATTAAAATTTTCTCCCTAACCCTTTTTGTACAAATTTCAAATTGATGGTGTTCTAAGAAGGGGGTCCGGGTTCTTTCATCATGATGTTACTTATGATGTATGCCAATATTTATTCATTAAACTTTGGAGATATAGGATCACGAGGAAAAACCTCTTCCACTGCCATCATCTAGATTGATTTTAGTGAGGTATTATTAGACTTTTTGGTAGTTACTTTCATAATAAAATTCCTATTAATAGAAAACATTATTTATTTTTTTATTTGAAAGGTATTCTTGAATTCAATTTAAAATAATGATTCTATATTCTTGATAAATATTTTAAAATTACTCTTTATTAGATAAATATTCCTTGTAGATGGCCTTCAAAATAAAGAAACTATTTTGATAAAATGATTTTAAATTGAAACTGATGATTTGAAGAAAATGTATAATGATTATTTTTAAAAAATTAATGTATCTAATGAATTTTAAATTATAAATTATATGAAATGTTTTGAAATTAACAAATTTGAAGAAACCCATTTTACATTAGTTGTTGAGAAGAAATTTCTTTTTGAAAAATGATTTTCGGTTTTCTAAATGATGATTGATGAAACTGATTTGAGATTAATGATTTACCCCTTGATTGAATTCATAAAAGAACATGGGATATATGGTAGTCAATAAGGTATCTCAAGATATTCATTCTAGGATTATATTAGCTTTACCTAGTAATGGATTAATGATAACAAAAATAAGTAAATTTCATTTGCATAGGGGGTTTATTCATTGGGGTTGACTCTTATTCCCCATGGGATTGGGACATAGTAAGGGGCGCCATATTTTTTTGAGATTGTGTGAATCCGTTTTACATGGACTAATAATCAAAAGCACTTATAATAATGGTTCTATTATTGAAAATGAGTTATTATATGCTACGGATTATAGAATGATATATTAATTCCTATTTTAATGAATCTTTTTTTTATTTCTATATTAATGGAAATTAATTTTTGTAACTTCTCTATACTGTCCATTTTAATGATTTAAAAGAATGTTTCATTATGAATTGTGGAAAATATTACCGTTACATTTTTATTTATAATTGGGATTACATGCATTGTCTTATGTGGAATTCTTGTGAAATGACATAAGGGGTCCTATTGGGCTATTTTTCCTCATATACTACATGTTCATTTTCGTGTATAGACTTTCATTTTTCAAGACCAAGATATTGGAATGAAATGATTAGAGGATTTTGGGTTTTCTAAATAGTGTGGCGTTGATACTTTTTGGTTTGGGGGGTTATTTCATCCTCATTTTACTTGATATTTTTACATTATGGGTTTTTTAAATTTATGCCTTATGGTACTTTTCCCTTGATGATATTATATACTTAGTGACAAGTTATGGAATCATATCCACTGTTTTTACTATTTTTATTTCATATGGTGAAATCACTCTACCTATAAATTTCTTATTATATAGGTGTTATGCACTATCCCATAGGGATTTTTAAATAACTTATAGTAATGTTAGGTGTGATTTAGGTATGATTTTAATTGGTTATCATATTTGGTTCATAACATAGAAGCATGTGATCAACTATCAAAAGATCTTCTCATTGAATTGCTCTATAGGACTCCCTCTCAAGGTGATACTCATGGTGGATGAATCCTATATATAACCTCATACTTATTTTACACCTCCAAATACATAGGAAATAAAATTAAGATATCATATATTTTATATTCAAATAGAATTCCACATCAATTCATCTCACTCTAGACTCCTCATCTAGGAAAAGATGCAGGAAAAATGAATATTTTCTTGAAACATGGTATGTTCCCTAAAAAAGTCGTTCAACCCTATTTAAGGTAATGTGGATAATTTAACAAAACATCACACACCATTAATTATAAATAATATCAATGAAACTATTTCTAAAAATAACCGATGAAACATCTACCTATGACCAGTGACATAGATACATAATCCCTCACTGATAGACTACCCCTCTCATCTGATTCAATGCCAAAGAAAATATTATGTGGATCATTCCCAAATAATACCTAAAATTAACTTTATATCCTCAATAAAATTATATTTCACATAATTAGAGACACTAACCTCATATACTCCACTTCTCTAGTGATGAAAATCCTAGATTTTCCTTTTCCATTGCTCATTCTCCTTTATTGGGATGAATCTCTAATGATCAACAGGGTCTCCCAACAAAACCTATAAAAAATAAACTATACGAAATCACTACAAATATTCCATATTTAAAAACAAGGTTAAAGTAACCAAGACCAATAGAATGGAACAAATATTGATTCATTTAATTATTATTCGTTTTAATTTTTCAGATACACCCCATTATAATAAACATTGGCAGTGAGTATAAATAACTTAAATCTAATAGGTATCTACATTATAGACCACAACACATCACAATTAACATTAATTAATCTTAATTTTCATATATAAAAACACATGGAGACCTCAAATACATGTTCATATCCAGTTTCCTTTCCTTACACAACTTACCAAGCCTAGTTACAATTATTCACTACAAAATCTATATAGTCCACAATACTATATAAATCCAAACTGCATACTGTCCCTCATTGATCATCCTTTAATACTTGTCTATCAAGTCCCACATACCCCAATTATACCCCTCCTATGTTGGAATTGAATATAAGGAGATTGCTAACCTTGAATCCTGTAACACCCTAAGATATTATGAAATATTTTTTTTCAAATAAATTTAATCATTTTCATATTTTTCATTACACGCAACACTAATTATATATTTTGTTAAACGTAACATTGGGATTAGTTTTAGTTACATTCATCATTGTGAATATCTTATGTTACAAGAATTTCAGCGTTTAAACGAAATATGACATACTATTAAAATATTATTATTCAATATGATATTTATCATCTATAAATTAAAATTTTGGTTATGAATAAGACTAACTAAATTATTAAAATATGGATTACACATGTATATAAAATTAATTATTTTTTGAACAATTATTAATTCAATGAATAACAATTTTAAATGAAAAAGAAATCTTTTTCTAAATAGATATTTATATGTGCATAAATGTGGTTTACATCAAAAAATTAACCAAAAAATATTTGGATAATAATTTTAATGAAATTTATATATTAGATATTCATTAAAATATTTAACATTAATATTATTTTTTTATACAAGATATGAGAACAAATCAAATTTCATTCTTAAAATTTTATTTTTTTTTTCTAAAAGGAAATTTTTCCTTCAATGGCATGGTTATTTTAAAATTTATTTTTAAAAGAAATTAGAAATTTATTTTAAAAAATAAAATGATTTTTTTAATCCATCATGTCAAAATTATCTTAGGGCTAATTTTTTATAATTTTCTAAAAAGATTAATGTTTTCATGGATAGTAAAATTTGCAGAATTTGAATTGAAATTTTCAATTTTCTTTAAATTATTTACCGATTTAAATTATAATTTTAATTGGTATTATAGTAAAAATTAGTAGAGTTTTATATCTATTAATCCAATTTAGGTAATTTTAATCAATATTTTAATGAATTTTTATATAAAAACATTTCAAACTTTCAAACATTTAATCTTTAAAAACCCCCATTCTCATCATGTCTACAGGATTATTTTAAAATTGAAATTTTACAATTATATGAATTGAAATTGAAAAAATATATTCCATAACTGGAATAATTACAATATATATTTTATAATAAGTTTAAAAAAAATTCAAATTCAATAGGTAAAACAGTCAAAATTAACTACCATTATTATGGTAAAAATGAATTTACTCGGGGTTGAACAGAAAAGATAATGGTTAAATAACCATTAAACTTGTCTAAAAACTAATTTATGGACATATTTAGAACATGGTATGAGGCTTTATAATAGAACATTATAAATCCTTTTAAAACATGAAAAACATGGGATCACTTAATTAGTTTCAAAAATATCAAGTGTGTCATCTCCCCCAATTATAAAAGGACACCCCTGTCCTCTCTTATTCACACCTTCACAACATTATGTTTCATCCAAGTCCTACAAATATAACATTATATATTCACTCATATAATTCTAGAATCTTTATATTTTATATAATTGCAACCATGTATTTATTTTGGTGAAAACATATGGAGGATATTCAAACAAGATATAACGTTCATCAATGAGCATTTTTGTTTTATTTCTTTCTCTACATATTAAACCATATTTATATAAGAACATAAGTATACTAAATATTCTAATTTGGTTTTATTATTATTTAATTTCATACAAAAATCTTCACTTCTATCAAATGGGTTTTGAAAACATCGTTCATGTATATGGTAAAATACAAGCTTGCGAACCATTGTCATTTTTTATCCATTTCCTCCTCTCTAGGTAGGGTATGATGATAGATATAAAGTATATATATAATATTTATTACATATTTTTACCTATTTATTACTTATATAATATATTCCTATCTTTATTTCCATTCCATTGGGTACATGATAACATCACTCTTCTGTACGGCTAACTACCCCCTTGTGAAGTGATGTGATTCATTCTTACTAACTTTTTACATGGAAGATAATATTGAAAATATTAATTAATATATTTTATATAAATGGAATAATTTTGACATTAATGACTTTTTAATCACTATTTAATGACAATTTATCATTTTATATCTTACCTTTTTCACTCATTGAATGGAAATTACGTTATTCGTGTGCATATGGATTATCACCTTCATGAAGGGATATTAATATATTTTCATCACCACACCACATGGATGAAATTTATAAGTATATATTAAAAATTTATAGATAATTAATGATATTTCTATGATTATTTAACGATAATATATTACATATCACCTTTCTATAGTGATCATTGAAAAATAAAAATGTTGCTCATTTGTACTTACAGTCTGCCGCCTAAATGATCGTAACATAATTCGTTTCTCAAAAACCCATTCGATGATTTTAAATATAATTATAATTGATTTATAAGTATTATAATTATATAATAATTACTATTATTCCAAAAATAGATCCTTTTTCAAGGTAATATTTCCTAAAATAGAAAATAAAAACTGAGGAAAAACAAAGATGTTTTACCCTAAACATGACTATAACAAGATATTGGTAATAAATGTGTAATATAAGGACATAATAAAATAATATATCATATTATATATATATATATAATTTTTTATAAAATATATTTTCAATAAACATATATTTATTATAAAGGATGTTTGAACATGTATGAAGGAATAGAAGACTTATGGAAAATGATTTCTAGTCTCACTTTTATTTCTTGGTGACTTATACAATATTCAACAATCATTTTTTATGTGTGTTGTATATAATTACTTATGACATGATATATAATTAACATATATAATTTGTGGATAATTAATGTTTATATTTATTTTATTATTTCATGTGGCTTATAATTCAAAAGTTACACAAGTGGTAAGTTATTTTTCTCAATATGCCTTCTTTGAGTTGTATGTTATGTTATGCACCTACATTCCATTATGAGCTGTATATATAGAATCTTTCACATGTAATATCATGAATTTATTTATCCTAACTACATTTTATGTTTAATTTAATGTTATTATTTCATATTTTATATATTTCAATGTAACTAAAGTGGTATGTTTTTTATGTTATAATATAATTGTTTATCGATATTCTTAATGATTGTTCTTCCAATGTAGAAGTAATAAGATTTATATATCCAGAAACTAGTGAACTTTATTAATCTATAGTTATATAATGACTATACATTTTCCCCTTCATTATCCATTATCTATGTACTCAAGAGTTAAAAAATATTGTTTTTATGAGAAATGAAATCTTCAATAGAAAACTCTTTTCCTTCCAAAAAAAATTTTCTAAACAATATTTCAATAATGTTTCTATTTTTTAATTATTTGTTAAATATATTTTTACCCTAGAATTATTTTTTAAAAAAATTAAAAGGAATCTTTATATAATTTACAAAAAAATTAATGTTTTGACTTTACCAAAAAAAAATTAAAAGAATATTTGTTTTTAGCATGTATGGCATGAAAAATATTTCCTATTTTCATGAATGGACAATGATTTCAGACAACCATTACAAGTTTTAAAATTCCTTTTTAATGAAAAGTATTTACATAATATTTTTGAATTTTTATATTTAAAATAAATTAATTCAAAATGTAATGATTTAGAAAAAAAAATATGTCTTTAAAATTATTTTTCAAAGAGGAATGGATAGTTTTCTTTAAGAAATGTTCCAAGTGACCATTAAAAATACATATCCATATAATATGATATAATTTGAGGTAACATATAAATTTTTGGGGATATGAACTGAGGATACCATTCTTATTTTTTCTCTAAATGGTTTATCATGACGAAAAATTATGAAACCTGTTTTTTTCTCTAGGTTATGATATGATGAAATGATGAAATGATTATGATACCCATATCTTTTCTAATGGTTATGAGATAAAGAAATTTTTATGAAACTCATTTCATTACATGGGTTATGTTGTGATGAATGTTTTATTATCTTTCGGAACAGATATGTATGATTTTCATTATGTGATTGTGGTTACGTTATTACCAATGATGGTGGTTAAGTTATAACCAAAGATGGGTGTAATTTATATCTCCCATAAATTCATTAGTTAATGACTTATATATCATGATATGTGAAGTAATGAAATTGGGAGTAAACATTAATTAGTAAGGGATTTTTTCCTCTATGATGGTCTTGGGGGTGAACCATGACTAATATGATGGTTTGGGAGTGAAACCATTCAACTATGATAGACTTCTTAGTAAGCCTTGGATTATATAAAAATGATTTTCTATGGTTATGGGTTTGCCAAAAATTCCATCTCTTAATCCAATGTAATGCTCTCGTGGACCATGTTCTTTGATTTCCATATTATTCATGTCTTATGAACATCGTGTCTTTATTCAATGACATGGTTTTATAACCATTAATCAGCACGGTTTGGTTTTAAAATTTTATTCTCATGTTTCCAAACCATTATGTTCGTGATATGCTTACGTGTCTCTCTTTTCTACCCATTCTGAGCATCTGATATCAACCTTTATTAGGTTTCCTTTTCCTAGGTTATGAAGAAATTTATAATGTATGATATTTATAATAAGGGTGCTAGTTTTGTATAACATAGGGAGAGATGATGTAGCTCACTTATGCGCCAGTGTTTATGTTTCCTTGTGTCCAAATCAAATAAACAATTATGGTCTTTGGGAATGTGTTTGTGTAATGTAATGAATATTCTTAAAAAAATTATGTAATATATATGTATGATAATCCTAGGTCACTATATTTTGTATCAGATGAAAGGTTTAGTTAACCATTGGAAATTATGATGAGAAAACTTCAATGAGATACCTAGGATATTTCTAAAGAAATTTCTAGGGATGTCTCTAAGAATAAAACTAAGGATGAGTCCAAGTATAGAAAAATGTTCTGGAACTTTGGTAATGAATTGAGAAAGTGATATCTGATAAATTACATACCTATCTAGATACTAAAAGTTGATGTGTCTCTAGCATAGATATACCTTGGGGAAATAACACTAAAAAGGTTTCATTGTGTTGGACTTGATCATCACCTAATTTAAATTGATGATGACTATGAATAACTTAAAACCAAAGGTTTCATAAATTAAAAATAGTTTTTTCGGGATTTAGAGATTTTATTAGTGATTTTTTAGGATTATGTGGTTTCCCACTATGAATAATATTACTCACACAATGTTTTTTGGTTTTGTAAAATGGAGATTACTAGAATGAACTAGATTAACAATGAATATGGAAAATAATTTACAACTGAGAATTCAAATGGGATGATGGATAGAGTAATGGATCGCTAATACAAAAGTGGAATTTTAAAATTTTTTTGTTTGTTAGAGCAAGAAAAAAGAAATGATTAATGTCATATTTATCAGTGCTAAAGAAAGTACTGATAAATTTAACCCTTCATTAGCTCATTCTTTTTACCACTAATAAAGGGTACCCTTTATCTGTGCTTTATTTTTAGTTCTGATAAAGGGTTAACTTTGTTCACGCTTTATTTTTAGCATAGAAAAAAGTCACATTTTATCGGGGCTAAAAATAAAGTGCTCTTAAAGTCATCCTTTATCAGTGATTTTTTAGCACTAATAGAGGTACAAATAAAAAAAATAGAATAATTTAAGAAATAAAAAATAAAAATTGAGTTTATTAAAAAAATATGGCAGATTTTATTAATTAAATAATTATTAATAAAAATTAATAAATTAATTATACTATATTTAAATTATAAATACTAATATATAGTATGTATAAAATATATAGATATACGCAAAATAAAAATTAAACAAACTAAAATTAAAAATAAGTAAATTGGTAAAAATATTATTTATTTTATTAATTAGAATATTATTGACAATTTAAAAAAATATATATATATATACTAAATATATAGATATATATTAATGTATATGAATATGATTTATATATTACAAAATACTTATGCACTTTACATTAAATAGTCATATATTTAGTGAATAATGGTTTGTAATTAAAAATTAATGTCAATTAAAAAACAGACTAATTTCATTGAGTAACGGAAATTTAATTGATTTTTATTAGATTTTTCAATGTAACATAGATCAAAGGTGTGTTATATAGATTTCACACATAAGTAATTAATTCATTTTTATATACAATTTACACATACAAAAATTCCAATCTTTTCAAAAAATTAATGTGTGCTTATTTTTAATTTATTCAATTTCGCTCTTTTTTAACATGAATGCACTTAAAATTATATATTCATTAATAATATCAAAAAAATATTTGTAAAAAAATATTTGAAAAAAATAAATTTATAAATAAATATATTTATGAATTTACACACTATATTTATAAATGTACATAATATATTTATAAAAATATATATTTATAACAATAAAAAAAGTATTTATGTAATTGTAAATTAATACTTATATTTATTTAAATAATTGTTAAATTTATAATAAATTTACTCAAATAATGAATATATTTACAATATTTATATTAATATAAATTTAGTAATTTTTTTAAAGGTAATGTCTTGGTCACTGGCTAAGACGTATATTGTTATAAACAAGTGAGTGATTACAGAAGTCTCAAACATGGAATTTTATTACAATATTTAATAAGGAGAGGGAGGTGGTCATCCAGCAACTCATAAAACCACGTAATGCCCTGGTTGATCCCCTTTTTGGCAAGATCATCTTCCACCATATTAGCTTCATGGTAGGCATGGGTGACAATATATCTGATCTCCAAAAGCGAGTTCAGGAAGATCTTCCAACTCGCAGTAAGATGCCAAGAGAGGTGGACCTCCCCATTCCAAATAGCTTGAACAATTGTGGTGGAGTTTCATTCGATCCATATATTGTTCAATCCTTTATATTTGACAAATTGGTTGGCATGGATGAGAGTTAGCATCATAGCTTCAACGGAAGAAGTGGCCCCATAACTACCACAGAAACAACCATGGTATTGACCTGTGGAGTCTCTGAAGATTACCCCAAAACCCGCAGGGCCTGGATTTCCTTTGGAAGCACCATCCACATTGATCTTAATCCATCCAGGAAGTGGGGCCTGCCAGAAGACTTCAAGAAAACGTTTTGGATGAGGAAATATGTCTTCGATCTGCAGACATCGCAGGATCACAAAGTCACTGATCGTGTTTTCACAATTGGCTTTCTGGATCGAGGCAACATCTTTAATAGAAATCAAGATTCTTGTGCGAACGACAATGGGATTGGACGAGCAATTATTGTGAATAGTGGAATTTATATCCTACCATATAATGTATTGAACGTCCTCCATAGAAGATAGGAAGAGGTGTCTGATTTGTAGCGATAATTTAAGCTCCAAAAAATGCTTTAGCTAAAAGAGAATATTGGAAAAGGGGGTCCATCTGCAATCAAAACTATCAGCAATAAAATTCGACATATCAAACGCCTTAGCACAAGATAAAAAGAGATGGTCGATATCTTCTCGATGTTGGTGGCATAGAGGGCATGTAGAACAGAGATGAATACTAAAATATTGGATACAGGTCTCAGTATGGATATTGTTGTGAGAAAAGCGCCAAATAATATTATGTCTGGAAGGTTTAGTCCATGGTTTTAAAAAAATAACCAGGACAAATCAGAATTAGAGTTAGAGAAATAATGATTGTAAAAAAAATTTAGATTCATGCATACCATTTTGAGCCAGTTCCCAAACCAGTTGGTCATCATCGCTAGAGAAAGTGTATCCATTAACCACCTGCATGATGGAGGCAGGTAGCTCTAAGGTTCTAGAATGCATCACTTATGTTATAGTGCAGTTAATGCTATTAGGGGAAGTATTATGAGGAATCAAGGAGATAAGTGGGGAGCTAGTAAGTAGAGACCCGGAGCTTGACGTACATGGACATTACATTACTTTTATGGAATACTTAATACATAACAAAAATAGACACACAAGGACCATAATAGTTTAGTGTCTTTGGAAACATGGAACATAATCTTCTAATCGTGGTGAAATATCTTCAACATCTCCCATAAAGATCTTCCCCTTTTGTTTTCTTACCTAAAACCCTTATTTATATCATGGGGAAAAGAAAACATATAAAGGGTGAGCTCAAATGCTCAGTAAGGGTATGTGTGGATAAAATAAAAAAATCATATAGATTAGAACTTAAAAACATGAATATAATGTTTAAACATCAAAATCTTGGTCAATGACATAAAACATGGAAGTACGTAAGGCATAGATCATAAAGAAATATTAAGCATGATAAAATAGAATGGGAGTAAAACACGTAATTGTGGAAGCCATTCAGCACATGTCATGATTTCTATAGTAGCCAAGGCATTGCTGGCAAGACCATCATAGTGGGCAAAGTCCATTTCTGAATCGACTTCACTCCTCGTTTCAGTCATGTAACACTGAACCATATTAACTTACCGTTCCAGCCATGTCTATCTCATGAGAAATAAATCTTTACCCAATGCATTGGAGGGAGATATATGTCCCACCCATCTCATAATTAAATCATTCTTACTTGTGCCACAACATAAATATAAATCATTCATCATAACCCAAAGAAATAAATGGGTTTCATAAACATCATCCCATCATCACATAATCCATATAAAACAAATGGATATCACTTCATCATAAGAAAAGTTAAACGATGTAAATCATAGATACATTATACCTGAAACATAATCATACTAAATAATGTCATCTTATATGGAAAATAGTTTTGAAAAAGCACTTCAAATGAATTCTTGAGGAAAATATACTTTCTTTCTCAAAATAATTTTCTTTTCAGAAAATGCCATGCAATTTTAAAAGAAAAGATTTTTTTTGAAAATATTTATGAAATTTTTTAGAGAAATATTTATGTAAATAATGTATTTTGAAATCGTAAAAGTCCATTCATGCCATATAAGATTAAAAAAACATTCTTCTCATACTTTTGTCGGAAAAGTCCAAAAGTACATTGTATGGTAAACAAAAGAAAGATTCCTTCCAAAAATGTGGTAAAAGTAAAAAAGGGTAAAAATCAATTTAATCATACACAGAAGAAAAGTAAAAATTTTATGTAAACATTTTGAGAACATATGGACACGGATAATATACATAACCCCAGTAAATACTTACGAATAAACAATCTTGGATAAGAATGGGATTGGAATAATTTTCTCTTACCTTAGGTCTGATATGCTTCCTACATATCCGAACCTTATGTATAATGATTTAAATAATTTCATTGACTTATTACATAATCATATTCATTGTTATGATATCATATATGGTTCACTTATGAATTTATATTACCCGTTCTTTTGTAAATTCCATGTTAAGGAGCGTTTTGGGTAAAATCGTTTCATATGTCGTCCGTGTTTTGACTTGTAATTATTCATATAATTACTTAAATAATGATTACTTAATTCCAGAATTTAAAACATGATTTATATATAATATATATTCATAATATACATATATATAATAGATCAATAAATGGAAATAAATACACCGTTCATGGAGACAGTAGGTCGTACGTACGCATGAATGTTGTTTTCGTTTTCTCATTGAATTGAATGGAATTAATTGGATGACATACATATATATACATAAATCCATTATAATTATTATGTCATATATTTCATGATTACTTATTATATATACTTTATAATCATTCATGAATGGTTAATCATTGAGAATGAATCTCATCGCGTCGTGGAGACGGTAGTCCGTCCGTACGCCCGAGCGATGATATCGTTCCCATAATTATTGAATTGAATTGGAGTGTATGATACAATATATCAGAATCAGTATGATGTTATAATAACTATATACAGTTATTCTTTACACCATTATACCCATACAAGTATGGTGGTGTTGAAAATACAGATTACACCACGGTGTGGAGACAGTATTCCGTACGTACGCACGCGTGGTGATTTCGTTTTCCATAGGATGGATAGAAGGTGAAATGGGGTTGTTTCATATTTATAATAACATATCAGTATATTAGTGATACTGATGTTATTAATTTATAATGAAACAACTAAAGAAGAAGAAGTTGAAGATGAAATAATCTTTACATAATCGGTAGAAGAGATTACCTCTTCTTCAACACACCTCCTTTAAACTTCTTCTTAGGGAACTAGAGTTGGTCTTTTGAGAAGACCAGTACCTCTATAAGGTTTCTAGGGAAGTCTGGAAGTGAAATGTTCCAAGGTTGGCTGAGCTTCAAGGCTCAAAATGGTGTGAGGAAGAGAGGGAGGAGGTTCCCTTTTATAAGGGAGGAGAGGGGCACCTTTGGAATCCTCGAAAATATTAGTTTAATATAAATTCAAAACCCACATAAAAACCTCCAAAAATGACTCAATTAGAATATTAGATGAGATAGGGTTGTACATTATCAACCAATAAAATTTATTCATGTTTTGATCTTATTTTAAAGGTTATCATTTTGATTTATCCTTATTTAATCTATTTAAGTTTATTTGTTGCAATAAAATTATAAATTTTAAATGGTTATAAATAATCACTTATGTGTTGTTAATTTTCCATAATTGGATAATTTATGATATTTTTGACTATAAAATTTAAATTTATAATTTTAAAATAATTTTGGTGATTTTAAAACAATTTAGCAATATGTTATTTTTATAAACTAACAATTGTGTCAATTTTGACACTATTTATTTATTTGAATTTAAAAAAAAATCTACACAGAGGATATATTCGTACTAAAATATTTAATAGATTACTAACATGTCAAATTTGACTATAAAATTAGTGTATAACATTAAATAGTTCATATAATATTTATTTTAATATTTTTAAAACCATTTATTTGTTATATCTCTTAATAAAATAATTAGTACAATGTTTTTGTATAATTATTTAATATACTTATTTGTTGCATAAAAATTAAAAATAAAATCCTTTTAAGAAGAGAAATATCAAATCATTTATAATAATAATTTTACTCGAATTTATCATCTTAAAATAATGACATGTAAATTTTTATCTTTATTAAATTATGAAGGTGACAACTTTGGAATCATTTAAAATAAAATATTATAAGTGTTATAATCACCATAATAAGGATCCCAATGGTAAATAATTAGGTCAGTGGATGACTAGGGCTTACATATACACTAATAATAAGTTTTGTGCAGATTTTGGGCCTTTGGATATGTATTACTATTTCAATAAAAACTATATTATTGATTTTTTACTAAATAAATAATTTCTCTATCATTAATGTATAAGATAATAAGGTAATTAAATAACTCTTAAAAATTACAAATAAATTACCATGATAAATAAAAACATTTTATCATTCAAATGAGTATTTATAAAGGAATTTATATTTTGTATATGCTTATATTAAAAAAACTTTAATTATTAAAGTTGAGTGAGACATATTTTGCATTCCTTTAAATAAAATAAACTAAAGGTCTTAATCACCTCCAAGTGGGTTTTAATGGATTCCATTTCGCCCCAAATATGACTTAGGATGAAATATAATCATCCAATTGTATTAATACAAGTATTAGGATAATTTTATAATTTTATATTTACCCTTAATTACCCAATTTACCTTTTACTATGGTAAATAAAATTTATCGTTGTTACTATTCATAAAGCCCAAAAATAAAAAGTAGTCTATTAATATAATTTGGACCCACTGATTCCAAATATGGAATCCATTTTTAAAAATTCAATAAATAGAAGGTGCATAAATTAAATTAAAATTAATCTCGTTGTCGAAAGAAAATGGGTTTTTGTTTAAATTATTGTAAAAGATTGAATTTATTTATCCTACGAATTCAATGTAAAATCAATTCTAATGACATACATTATATTAAATGGTAAAAATATATTATATTTATACTTTAAAACCATTCAATATTATAATTTTACCACATAATTTATTACGATGGAAAAAGTTGTTTTTAATTAAAATATAGCTTGTTTTTACTATTCATTAAAATATGAAAGTTATCAGAATAATATGAAAATTTTATACAAGGTAAAATTTTATATCATGATTCGAGAGAATAATTTTATTTTGTAAAATTGAACTTATAAACATGTCAAAAACTAGATTTAAAGTGGGTGCGCCATCAAAAGGCGGCAAAACTGCATTTTTTTTAAATTACTTATTTTACCCGAAAAATTTATTTTGTTCTCATACCATGTTCTAGAAAATGTGTAAGATGAATAATAATGTTATAAAATTAAATCCATAGTTAATACTATTCATAACGGCTAGTTCATGATAATATTATAACCATATATCATTGTTTAGTAAAAACCGGTATTGCGTACAACACACGCTATCGAGGAAGGTCGTGATTGCGTGTAATGCAAGCCAAATCAAGGTTGTGTGTAGTCAAAGACTCCATTGTTGTTGTGTATAAAAAAATACAACCATATTTCATTTATACATTGAATATATATATATATATATACAAACACACTCAATGTTGCGTAGAATAACAACTATCAAACAAACTTGAAATTGTGTGTAACATGATCCAAGAATAATGTTGCGTATACTGCAAGATAATAGGGTGTTGCGTATATCACAAGATAATCTTGGTGTATCGTACTACAGAAGATATGAATGAAGTTAAAAAGAATATATCTTATAAAATCTCGGGTAATTACATTCTACGCCATTAAAATGAATTTCACCCTCGAAATTCTTCAGGGTTATAAATGGTTTTCTACTTGAAAGTTTCTTTAATTGAAACCCACATCATAAAAATAAATACCAAAACTTATCTTTGAAAACTATAGTATGAAACGTAATGGTTACCCAAATAAACTAATCATTGGGTTTCCACATAGGAGAACATAGGTGAAAATATGGATATGGAAGATAAATATAACCATCATGTTCTGATAGAGAGTGGTAGAGAACATGGCTATTAAAAAGCCAAAAATCACAAAGACATAGATTTGTGATGATCTATGGTACCTTCTGATTCATCAGATATAAGGGCACTAGGACAACATTTTTGGTTTTCAAGATCATTTCCCTAAATTAGATGAATTAAAAGAAATACTTACATGATTTTGGTACAATCTCACTGTTGTTTGTGAATTGAACAATTTCCACATCATCCCTTAATAAAATGAAGTTGAATTTGTTATTCGTGATGTGTTAGAAGATCATGTGATAGAATGATGGGTCATTCCATCTGTTTCAAACAAAAGTTTAGGAAAATTTATAAGTCCATCTTATGGTTAGATTAATCATATATGGTTCCAAAAATGAACTTATACTTCATATATCATACCGCTTAATAAAATAAAACTAGTTTCTACTAACCAGGGACTTCCTGTAGGCCAGTGGTAGGCGATAAAGTCTAGTTGAACTTCGGTTGTGGGTTCGATTCCCACAGCCTTGTCCGGCGCAATGGGTTGTCTCCCATTCTGCAGGATGTGCTTTTTCTAAAACTACATTACTATAACATCCTATCAATAATATCAAAAAAAGTTCTATCCTTATACAATACTAACTTAGGTCAAACATAATCCATTCCAATCTTTAGGCTTATCTAAAATGATTCGATCCAAGCTCATAGTATAAAGAAAACAATTATAAGAAAGGTAATCTACCAAGAATGTGAATACAAGAATTTATCTCACATATATCATAAGATATATCTTGTTGGTTGCATTCCAAACACATGAATTCCTTAGTTATATATTCTCTTGAAACATAAATTACCATAGAACCTTAGTGAAAACATGAATACTGTCAAAAGGTAACTCTTTCCTCATACCAAAATCCCAAAAATCTATATAATCAAACCATAATATCACTTAGTCCTTATATTAGTCATGAGCTCATGAATACAATCAACCATCCCATTATCTTCTTATCCCTTCATTATGCGCATATCATCTACTTTCCAATAATATCTGAATAACCTTCAATGGTTACCAGTACCATTCAACATATAATTCCAAATACATTAGGAAAAAAATAGTGTAACAATCCATAGATGATTCTATATTCCATAGTACCATACATTATTCTTTATAAACATACAATCATTCCACTAACTTCTTAAACCACTGACTGAGCTTCATCATTTCTTTCATCTCATATTTCATTTGTAGTCTCTTCATCATCATCCACATAAATACTACTCATATGACCATGCTGATTCTCTTCATGAGATTTCTCCTTAGGGAATTGGTTTGAATAATGCCCATACATTCCACATTTAAAACATCTAATCATTGTTGATATCGTAGAAATGCCATTATCCTTGTCCATGGTGTTAACTGAACCTTTTCCTTTGCACTCACTGGCTTTGTGCCCTTCTTTTCCACACCCAAATCATCTTCCAGTTCCTTTAAAACAATCTCCATGATGCCTCTTCCCACGTGATTTACATGAGGGAAATTGAAATTTCTTTCCTCTATGATCATCATGAAACTCCATCTTTCTCTTTTTATGTGAGTCGGGAAACTTACCAAAGTTGAGATTATTGATCATATTATGATATTTATGATTAGGCATAATAACAATGTTTGGACTTCCAAATCCCATTTCATTTGGTTTCTCATGAAGAATTTCATTCCATTATCCGTCATATCCTCCATTATCGTGAATCTTCCTGTTTCCAGTCATTTTCTAAAACCCAAAATAAATAGTGTGAGAGGAAAAAATCATGCTAGGGAAAACAACATAATAAGGGGGGGTACCCTCAATATCTAACAGCTTAGGATAAATTCTAAGATCGTTACCGTAGTTCTAGGACTATATCCTATACGTATACTTATCTTTAGGGACATCCTTTGACAAACCTTAGAAATATCTCTAGGTATCTCACTAACATTTTTGCATCCTAGTTTCCAAAGGTTGACTAAACCTTTCCTATGATGCCAATAGTACAGACCCAGATCTTGACGTACATGGACATTACATTACTTTTGCGGAATACTTAATATATAACAAAAACAGACACAAAAGGACCGTAATAGTTTAATTTCTTTGGAAACTTGGAATGTAATCTTCTAATCGTGGTGAAAGATCTTCAACATATCCCATAAAGATCTTCCTCTTTTGTTTTCTTACCTAAAACATTTCTTTATATCCTGGGGAAAAGAAAACATATAAAGGGTGAGCTCAAATTCTTAGTAAGAGTAAGCATGGATAAAATAAAACAAATCATATACATTTGAACTTAAAAACATGAACATAATGTTTAAACGTGAAAAGTTTGAGAAATGACATAAAAAATAGAAGTATGTAAGGCATAGATCATAAAGAAACATTAAGCATGATAAAATAGAATGGGAGTAAAACATGTAATTGTGGAAACAATCTATCACATGTCATGATTTCCATAGTATCCAAGGCATTGCTTCCAAGACCATCTTAGTGGACAAAGTCCCTTTCTGAATCGACTTTACTCCTCGTTTCAATCATGTAACACTGAACCATATTAACTTACCATTCCAGCCATGTCTATCTCATGAGATATAAATATTTACCCAATGCATTGGAGGGAGATATATTTCCCACCCATCTCATAATTAAATCATTCTTACTTGTGCCACAACATAAATATAAATAATTCATCATAACCCAAAGAATAAAATTGGTTTCATAAACATCATCCCATCATCACATAATCCATATAAAAAAAATGGATATCATTTCATCATAAGAAAAGTTAAACCATTTAAATCATAGATACATTATACTTGAAACATAATCATACTAAATAATGTCATCTTAGATGGAAAATAGTTTTGACAAAACACTTGAAATGAATTTTTGAGGAAAATATCCTTTATTTTTCAAAATCATTTTCTTTTCAGAAAATTCCATGCAATTTTAAAAGTAAAATAATTTTGTTGAAAATAGTCATGAAATCTTGTAGATAAAGCTTTATGTAAATTAGTCATTTTGAAATCATAAATGTCCGTTCATGCCGTATAAGTTAAAAAACATTATTCGCGTTCTTTTTCTAGAAAAGTCCAAAAGTACCTCGTATAGTAAACAAAAGAAATATTCCTTCCAAACAATGTGGTAAAAGTAAAAAAAGGGTAAAATGACTTTAAACATACATGGTAGAAAAGTAAACATTTTATGAAAACATTTTGAGAACATATACACACGGATAATATACATAACCCCAGTAAATACTTACGAATAAACAATCTCGGATAAGAATAAGAATGGAATATTTATCCCTTACCTTAGGTCCAATATGCTTCGTACGTATATGAAACTCCGCTATAATGATTTAAATAATTTAATTGAATTTTTATAGAATCATATTCATTGTTAGAATATCATATATGGTTCACTTATGACTTTATATAACTCGTTCTTTTGTAAATTCCATGTTAAAGAGCGTTTTGGGTAAAATAGTTTCATTTGTCGTCCGTGTTTTGACTTGTAATTATTCATATGATTACTTAGATCATGATTACTTAATTCCAGAATATAAAACATGATTTATATATAATATATATTCATAATATATATATATATATATATAATAGATCGATAAATGGAAATAAATACACCGTTCAAGGAGACGGTAGGCCGTACGTACGCATGAACGTTGTTTTCGATTCATCATTGAATTGAATGGAATTAATTGGATGAAATACATATATATATAAATAAATCCAGTATCATTATTATGTCAAATATTTCATGATAACTTATTATATATACTTTATAATCAATCATGAATGGTTAATCATTGATAATGAATCTCATCGTGTCGTGGAGACGGTAGTCCGTACGTACGCATGAGTGATGATATCGTTCCCATAATTATTGAATTGACTTGGAGTGGATGATACAATATATTAGAATCAGTATGATGTTATAATAACTATTTATAGTTATTCTTTACACCATTATACCCATCCAAGTAAGGTGGTGTTGTAAAAACAGATTACACCACTGTGCGGAGACGGTATACCGTACGTACGCACGCGCGGTGATTTCATTTTCCGTATGATGGATAGAGGGTGAAATGGGGTTGTTTCATATTTACAATAACATATCATTATATTAGTGATACTGATGTTATTACTTTATAATTAAAAAACTAAAGAAGAAGAAGTTGAAGAAGAAATAAGCTTGAAATAATCAGTAGAATAGATTACACCTTCCTCGACGCACCTCTTTTAGACTTCTTATTAGGGCACTAGGGTTTGCTTTTTTAGACGACAAGTACCACTATAAGGTTTCTAGTGAAGTGGGGAAGTGAAATAGGCAGAGGTTGGCCGAGCTTCAAGCCCCAAAATTGTGTGAGGAAGAGAGGGAGGATGTGCCCTTTTATAAGGGAGGAGAGGGGCACCTTTGGAATCCTCAAAAATATTAGTTTAATATAAATTCAAAACCCACATAAAAACCTCCAAAAATGACTCAATTATAATATTAGATGAGCTAGCGTTGTAATATATTCAACCAATAAAATTTAGACATGTTTTGATCTTATTTTAAACCTTATCATTTTGATTTATCTTTATTTAATGTATTTAAGTTTATTTGTAGTAATAAAATTCTAAATTTCAAATGGTTATAATAATCACTTATGTGTTGTTAATTTTCCATAATTGGATACTTTATGAAATTTTTGACTATTTAAATTTCAATTTATAATTTTTAAATATTTTGTTTATTTTTAAACAATTTAATAATATGTTATTTTTATAAAATAACAATAGTGTCAATTTTGAAACTATTCATTTATTTGAATTTCAATAAAATATAAACAGAGGATATATTCGATCTAAAATATTTAATAGATTCCTAACATTTCAAATTTTTCTAGAAAATTCGTGGAGCACATTAAATAGTTCATATAATATTTATTGTAATATTTTTAAATCCATTCATTTGGTATATCTCTTAATAAAATAATTAGTATAGCATTTTTGTATAATTATTTAATATAATTATTTGTTTCAAAAAATTAAAAAAAATCCTTTGATGAAGATAAATATCAAATATTTTATAATAATAATTTTACTCGAATTTATAATCTTAAAATAACAGCATGTAAATTTTTATCTTTATTAAATAATGAAGGTGACAACTTTGGAATCATTTAAAATAAAATATTATTAGTGTCATAATCTCCATAATAAGGATCCAAATGGTCAAAAAATCGGTCAGTGGATGATTAGGGATCATATATACAGTAATCATAAGTTTTTTTCATATTTTTGGGCCTTTTTATATGTATTACTATTTCAATAAAAACTATATTGTTGATTTCTCACTAAATAAATAATTTCTGCATCACTAATTTATAAGATAATAAGGTAATTAAATAACTCTTAAAAAATTACAAATAAATTACCACGATAAAGATAAACATTTTATCTTTCAAATTTGTATTTATAACAGAATTTATATTCTGTATAAACATGTATTAAAAATACTTTAATTATTAAAGTTGAGTGAGACATATTTCACTTTTCTTTAAATAAAATAAACTAAAGGTCTTAATCACCTCCATGTGGGTTCTAATGGATTCCATTTCGCCCCAAATATAACTTAGGACGAAATATAACCATCCAATTATATTAAGACAAGTATTTGGATAATTTTATAATATTTTATTTATCCTTAATTACCCAATTTACCTTTTACTATAGTAAATAAAATTTACCATTGTTACTATTCATAAAGCCAAAAAATAAAAGGTTATCTATTAATATAATTTGGACCCACTTATTCCAAATATGGAATCCATTTTTCTAAATTCAATACACAGAAGTTTCATAAATTAAATTAAAATTAATCCCATTGTCGAAAGAAAATGGGTTTTTGTTTAAAACATTACAAATGATTGAATTTATTTATCCTACGAATTCAATGTAAAATAAATGCTAATGACATAAATTATATTAAATGGTAAAAATATATTCTATTTATGCATTAAAAGAATTCAATATTATAATTTAACCACATGAGTTATTACGATGAAAAATTTGTTTTTAATTAAAATATAGCGTGTTTTTACTATTCGTTAAAATATGAAAGTTATCAGAATAATATGAAAATTTTATCCAAGGTATAATTCTATACCCTGATTCCAAAGAATAATTTTATTTTGTAAAATTGAACTTATAAACATGTAAAAAACTATATTTAAAGTGGGTGTGCCGTCAAAAGGCGGCAAAACTGCATTTTTTGAAAAATACTTATTTTACCCGAAAAAATTATTTTGTTCTCATACCATGTTCTAGAAAATATGTAAGATGAATAATAATGTTATAAAATTAAAAACATTGTTAATAATATTCATAAAGGCTAGTTCTTGATAATATTATAACCATATATCGTTGTTTAGTGAAACCCGGTATTGCGTACAACACACGCTGTAGAGACCCGAAGCTTAACGTACATGGACATTACATTACATTTGCGGAATACTTAGTACATAACAAAACACACACACACAAGGATCGTAATAGTTTAGTGTCTTTGGAAACTCGGAATATAATCTTCTAATCGTGGTGAAAGATCTTCAAAATCTCCCATAAAGATCTTCCTTTTTTTTACCTAAAACCTTTCTTTATATCCTGGGGAAAAGAAAACATAAAATGGTGAGCTCGAATGCTCAGTAAGGGTAAACAAAAGAAATATCAATCACATCATATACATAAGCACATAACTTTTGGAAATCTTAACCTGCAAAAGAGATCATAATTTCATAACATGGGGAAAATCATGGCAGTGAAATGTAATCACAATAATCATAACATAAAACATGAAACTTTGTGTCATTCACACATAATCATATAGAATAATTTCTTGTTAGTCAAGACTCATTGCCAAGACTATCTTAGTGGACAAAGTCCCTTTCTGAATCGAGTAACCCTCGTTTCAGTCCTGTTTCACTGAACCGGTATAACCTACCATTCCAGCCCTGTCTATCTCATGAGATATAAAATCATTACCCAATGAATTGGAGGGAGATATAGGTCCCACCCATCTTATAATGAATCCTTTCTTATGTGTGCCACATAATCATAAATCATACATCATCGCATAACACATGTAACAAAAATGGGATTCTTGAAACATCATGACATCATAAAACAAATCATATAAGGTAAATGACTTCATAAAAATAATTTCCTCAAAACATAATCAAATCAGTGTAATAATAGGGATAAAAACAGAACCCTATATTATCTTAGATGGAAAATAATTTTGATAAAACATTTGAACTCCATTCTTGAGGAAAATATCCTTTCTTCTTCAAAAACACTTTTCTTTTCTTAACTTGTCATACAATTATAAACTAAAAGAAGTTGATTATAAATAAACTTGAAAACTTGTAAAGGAAGCTTCTTGGAAATAATGTTTTAAAAATCCATTCATGTCGTATAAGTTAAAAAAACATTCTTCTCGTACTTTTGCCGAAAAAGTCAAAAAAGTACCTCGTATGAAAAATGAAAAAAGATTCCTTTCATATATTTTACTAAAAAGTCACCGAAGGGTAAAATTAGATTTAAACAATTGTATGTGGATGGAAATAATATTACATATTGAGGAAACATGGGTGATAAAATACACCCCAGTAAATTTCAAAGTATAAACAATCTCGGATAAAAATGAGATTGTGATATTTCCCTTACCTTAGGTCTGATTTGCTTCGTATGTGTCCGAACCTCCTGTATAATGATTTAAATAATGTCATTGACTTATTACAGAATCATATTCATTGTTATGATATCATATATGGTTCACTTATGACATTATATTACCCGTTCTTTTGTAAATTCCATGTTAAAGAAGCGTTTTGGGTAAAATCGTTTCATTTATCGTATGTGTTTTGACTTGTTGTTATTGACATTATTATTACTTATATCATGATTTACTTACTTCCAGAATATAAAATATGATTTATATATCATATATATTCAGTATATATATATATATAATAGATAGATAAATGAAATGAAAAACACCATTCATGGAGACGGTAGTACGTACGTACGCATGAACGATGTTTTCCTTTCCTTATTGTCTTGAATGGAAGTAAGTAGATTCCATACATATATATATATATACATAAATCCAGTAGATTTATAATGTCATATATTTTATTATTATTTCTTATATATACTTTATAATCATTCTTAAATGATTAACATGGAGAATGAATCTCATCGCGTCGTGGAGACGGTAGTCCGTACGTACGCACGAGCGATGATATCATTTCCATAAATATTGAATTGGAGTGGAGTGGATTATAAAATATATCAGAATCAATATTATGTTGTAAAAACTATGTATAGTTATTCTTTACACCATTATAACCATCCATGTAAGGTGGTGGTGGAAAATAGATTACACCACGGCGTGGAGACGGTATTCCGTACGTACGCACGCGCGGTGATTTATTTTTCCGTAGGATGGATAGATGGTGAAATAGGGTTGTTTCATACTTATAATAACATATCCGTATATGAGTGATACTGATGTTATTACTTCATAATGAAGAAACCTATGAAGAAGAAGTGGAAGAAGAAATAAAGACGAAAGAATTGGTAACGGTAATTACCTCTTCTTTGAAGCGCCTCTTTGAGACCTCCTCTTAGGGCACTAAAATTGGTCTTTGAGGAAGACCAGAACCTCTAAGATGTTGCTAGGGAAGTGGAGAAGTGATTTTGGCAGGGGTTGGCCGAGCTTGAGTGCTCAAATTGGTGTGAGGAGGAGGGGGAGGAGGTGCCCTTTTATAAGGGAGGAGAGGGGCACCTTAGGAAAATCTCAAAATATTATTTTATATTAAAGTCAAAATAGGTTTATAATGGTTCCAAAGGGTCTTATTTCGAAGCTAAAGTGGGGATGGGTCGAAATACTATCAACCAATAGGATTTAGACAAATTTAGGGTATTATTTTTACCTTATCAATTAGATTTAACTCTGAGTTAAATAATTTAACTTTTACCGTGTCTTTTTGTTTTCTTTCACTATATGGTTAATACACATACTATAACATGCCAAACGAACCCCAAATTGTTTATTATTAATATATATATCCTTCTCTAAGTCATTTTGCCTAACCTTAGATTTTTAGGAATAAAATAACAATTAATAATATAATATTTGATTTAAAAACTATTTTGTGTCGATTTTGACACTATTTGATATATGATTTTTGTGAAAGTCATAACAGAATTATATGATCGAAACAATTTTATTAAATCAAAACTAATATATCATAGTAACCTAGAAAATTAGTTTAATTCATTAAAAGTCTCAAATTACATTTATTTGAGCATTTATAACATCAATTATGTTATCATTTCCTTAAAAGGCTAATTACTGCATCATTGTTGTGTCATAAATAAATTAATTTATTTAAAGTCTAAAAATTATAAATAAAATATCATTATGTAAGAAATCTTTTTAGCTTTCTAATGAATATTTATAGTCTAATTTATCTTATGTATAACCCCATATTAAAAATGTTTTAGTTATTAAACTTTGATTTTAACTATTTTAACTATTCATTAAATAAAATAATATTAAATGTCATAATCTAATCCAAGTGGACCTAAATGGTCATATTATATTCATAAGGTTGTTTTTGGTCGAATTACACTTATCCAATAGAATTAGGACATGTGTTAGGGTAATATTAATATCATATTTACCCTTAGTTGCCCTATTTACTATTAACCGTGGTAAAAAAAAATAAAAAGTTACTATTCACCAAAAATTATTTTCATCTCATTGAACCACATTTTAGTCCTTGATATTAACCGTGTCTGTCGGATTTTCGAAATTCCATTCACAGAAGCGGTAAAATTAAGTTTTATGCAAAATTCAGTTTTTAACCTACCACTTAGTGGTTTCACTATTCATCAAAAATTGAAAGTTTTCAGAAAAGTACAAAAATTTCACCCTAGGCTATAATTGATATTCCAAATTCAAAAATGATTTCTATTTTACAATATTCCCAACATATAATTTGCATTAATTAATTTTATAATTAATTTCCGCTACCACAACAAATAGCGTGTTTTTAAGAGATAATAACTATCAAAAGATTGACACTTGTTTATAACTGGTTTAAATGTGAAATTACATCCAGTGTCCAACATTGTATTAAATTGTAAAAATATATTCTAAATATACTTTAAAACCACTCAAATTAATAATTTATCACTATTAATTATTTCGATTAAAAAAGTTGTTTTTAATTACAATTTAGTAATTTTCACTATTCATCAGAATATGAAAGTTATCCGAAAAGTACCAAAATTGCACCTTAGGCTAAATTCGATACTCCTAATCCAAAAATGAATTCCATTTTGAGAGATAAAATTTCTAAAATTTAAAAAGTGGTTATTACTATTCATAACGGCTAGTTTTAATAATATTTTAATTGCATATCGTTGTTTCGTGAAACTCAGTATTGCGTACTACACATGCTATCGAGGAAGGTTGTGATTGCGTGTAATGCAAGTCAAGTCAAGGATGCATGTTTTGAAATCTCCTTTTGGTGTAGCATACAACACAAGACATTAATAAAATTAAAAAGATTATTTTTCATAAAATCTCGGGCTGTTACATTCTACCCCCCTTAAAATGAATTTCGCCCTCGAAATTCGTCGGGGTTATAAATGCTTTACTATTCGAAAGTTTCTTTAATAGAAACCCACATCATAAAAAGGAATATCAAAACCAATATTTAAAAACAAAAGTATGAAACGTAACAGTTACCCAAATAAACTAATCACTGGGTTTCCACATAGGTGAAAATATGGATATGGAAGAGAAATATAACCATCATGTTCTGATGGAGAGTGGTAGAGAACATGGCTATGGAAAAGCCAACAATCACAAATCCATAAATTTGTGACGATATAAGGTACCATCCAATTAATCAGATATAAGATCACTAGGACAACATTTTTTTGGTTTTCAAGATCGTTTCCCTAAAGTTGAAGAATTTGAATTAGAATAAATACTTACTTTATTTTGGTACAGTCGCACTATTGTTTGTGCCTTGAACAATTTCCACTTCATCTCTTAAATAAATGAAGTTAAATTTGTTATTCATGAAGTGTTATCAGATCATGTGATAGAATGACGGGTCATTCCATCTGTCTCAAAAAAAAGGTTAGCAAAAATTATATACATAAGTCGATCTATAGTGAGATTAATCATATATGGTTCCTAAAATGGACTTATACTTCATATATCATCCTGCTTAATATAAAAAATCTTGTTTCTACTAAACAGGGACTTCCTGTAGGCCAGTGGTAGGCGATAAAGGCCAGTCGCACTTTGGTTGTGGGTTTGATTCCCACAGCCTTGTCCGAAGCGATGGGCTGTCGCCCGTCCTGCAGGTTGTCCTTTTTCTAAAACTACATTACTATAACATCCCATCAATAATATCGAAAATCTTCTATCCTTAAACTAACTTATGTCCCACATAATCCATTCTAATCTTTAGGCTTGTCCATAATACTACAGTCCACTCTCATAATATAGTGGAAACGATTACCAGAGATTTAATACTGTCGTTAATCCCCATATATCATAAGATATGTCTTGTTGGTCACATTCCAATCATTCAAAGGCCTTAATCATGTATTCTCTTGAATACCCATTGAACCTTAGTGAAAACATGAATGCAGTTAAAAGTTAACTCTTTCCACATACCAAAATCCAAAAATTCTATATACTCAAACCATGATATAACCTTCTCCTTATATCAGTCATGAGCTCATGAATACAATCAAACACCTCATTATCTTATTATTCCTTCATTATGCGCATATCATCTAAATTCTAAAAATATCTGAATAACCTTTCATGGATAGTGGTACCATTAATCATACACTTTCATAACTCAAGGAAAGACAACAGTGTAACAATCCTTAGATGTCTCTTTATTCCATAGTACCATGGGATTTCTTATACAACATTACACATGATAAAAATGTAATAATTCCACTACATTCTTAAACCATTGACCGAGATTCAACAATTCTTTCATCTCACATATCATTTGTAGTCTCTTCATCATCATCAACATAAATACTTCCCATATGACCATACTAATTATCTTCATGAGACTTTCCCTTAGGGCATTGGTTTGCATAATGCCCGTACATTCCACATTTAAAACATTTAACCATTGTTGATGTCGTAGCAATACCATTATCCTCATCCATCGTGTTAACTGAACCTTTTCCTTTGCACTTACTTGCTTTGTGTCCTTCTTTTCCACACCCAAAGCATCTTCCAGTTCCATTGAAACATTCTCCTTGATGCCTCTTCCCACATGATTTACATAGGGGAAATTGAACTTTCTTTCCTCTATGATCATCATGAAACTCCATCTTTCTCTTATTAGCCGAGTCAGGAAACTTACCAAAGTTTACTTTATTGATCATATTATGAGATTGCTGATTCGACATAATAATGATGTTTGGACTTCCAAATCCCATTTCATTTGGTTGCTCATGAAGAATATCATTCCATTGTCCATCATATCCTCCATTATCGTGAATCATCTTTTTTCCAACCATTTTCTAAAACCCAAAAAGAATAGTGTGAGAGGCAAAAATCATAATAAAGGGGGAGTAAATTCAATATCTAACATCTTTGGTTTAATCTAATATCGTTACCATAGATCTAAGACTATATCCTATACGTATATTTATCCTTAGGGGCATCCCTAGACATACCTTAGAAATATCTCTAGGGATCTCACTAACGTTTTCGCATCCTAGTTTCCAACGGTTGACTAAACCTATCCTCTGATACCAACTGTAGAGACCTAAAGCTTAACGTACATGGACATTACATTACATTTTCGGAATACTTAGTACATAACAAAAAACACACACACAAGGATCGTAATAGTTTAGTGTCTTTGGAAACTCGTAATATAATCTTCTAATCGTGGTGAAAGATCTTCAAAATCTCCCATAAAGATCTTCCTTTTTTTACCTAAAACCTTTCTTTATATCCTGGGGAAAATAAAACATAAAAGGGTGATCTCTAATTCTCAGTAAGGGTAAACAAAAGAAATATCAATCACATCATATACATAAGCACATAACTTTTGGAAATCTTAACCTGCAAAAGAGATCATAATTTCATAACATGGGGTAAATCATGGCAGTGAAATGTAATCACAATAATCATAACATAAAACATGAAACTTTGTGTCATTCACACATAATCATAGAGAATCATTTCTTGTTAGTCAAGACTCATTGCCAAGACTATCTTAGTGGACAAAGTCCCTTTCTGAATCGAGTAACCCTCGTTTCAGTCCTGTTTCACTGAACCGGTATAACCTATCGTTCCAGTCCTGTCTATCTCATGAGATATAAAATATTTACCCAATGCATTGGAGGGAGATATAGGTCCCACCCATCTTATAATGAATCCTTTCTTATGTGTGCCACATAATCATAAATCATACATCATCGCATAACACATGTAACAAAAATGGGATTCTTGAAACATCATGACATCATAAAACAAATCATATAAGGTAAATGACTTCATAAAAATAATTTCCTCAAAACATAATCAAATCAGTGTAATAATAGGGATAAAAACAGAACCCTATATTATCTTATATGGAAAATAATTTTGATAAAACATTTGAACTCCATTCTTGAGGAAAACATCATTTCTTCTTCAAAAACACTTTTCTTTTCTTAACTTGTCATACAATTATAAACTAAAAGAAGTTGATTATAAATAAACATGAAAACTTGTAAAGGATGATTCTTGGAAATAATGTTTTAAAAATCCATTCATGTCGTATAAGTTAAAAAAACATTCTTCTCGTACTTTTGCTGAAAAAGTCAAAAAAGTACCTCGTATGAAAAACGAAAAAAGATTCCTTTCATATATTTTACTAAAAAGTCACCAAAGGGTAAAATTAGATTTAAACAATTGTAGTTGGATGGAAATAATATTACATATTGAGGAAACATGGGTGATAAAATACACCCCATTAAATTTCAAAGTATAAACAATCTCGGATAAAAATGAGATTGTGATATTTCCCTTACCTTATGTTTGATTTGCTTCGTATGTGTCTGAACCTCCTGTATAATGATTTAAATAATGTCATTGACTTATTACAGAATCATATTCATTGTTATGATATCATATATGGTTCACTTATGACATTATATTACCTGTTCTTTTGTAAATTCCATGTTAAAGAAGCGTTTTGGGTAAAATCGTTTCATTTGTCGTAGGTGTTTTGACTTGTTGTTCTTGACATTATTATTACTTATATCATGATTTACTAACTTCCAGAATATAAAATATGATTTATATATCATATATATTCAGTATATATATATATATAATAGAAAGATAAATGAAATGAAAAACACCGTTCATGGAGACGGTAGTTCGTACGTACGCATGAACGCTGTTTTCCTTTCCTTATTGTCTTGAATGAAGTAAGTAGATGACATACATATATATATATACATAAATCCAGTAGCTTTATAATGTCATATATTTCATTATTATTTCTTATATATACTTTATAATCATTCTTAAATGGTTAACATGGAGAATGAATCTCATCGCGTCGTGGAGACGGTAGTCCGTACGTACGCACGAGCGATGATATCATTTCCATAAATATTGAATTGAATTGGAGTGGATTATAAAATATAAGAGAATCAATATGATGTTGTAAAAACTATGTATAGTTATTCTTTACACCATTATACCCATCCATGTAAGGTGGTGGTGGAAAATAGATTACACCACGGCGTGGAGACGGTATTCCGTACGTACGCACGCGCAGTGATTTCTTTTTCCGTAGGATGGATAGATGGTGAAATAGGGTTGTTTCATACTTATAATAACATATCAGTATATTATTGATACTGATGTTATTACTTCATAATGAAACAACCTAAGAAGAAGAAGTGGAAGAAGAAATAAAGACGAAAGAATTGGTAACAGTAATTACCTCTTCTTTGAAGCGCCTCTTTGAGACCTCCTCTTAGGGCACTAAAATTGGTCTTTGAGGAAGACCAGAACCTCTAGGATGTTTCTAGTGAAGTGGAGAAGAGATTTTGGCAGGGGTTGGACGAGCTTGAGTGCTCAAATTGGTGTGAGGAGGAGGGGGAGGAGGTTCCCTTTTATAAGGGAGGAGAGGGGCACCTTAGGAATATCTCAAAATATTATTTTATATTAAAGTCAAAATAGGTTTATAATGGTTCCAAAGGGTCTTATTTCGAAGCTAAAGTGGTTATGGGTCGCAATACTATCAACCAATAGGATTTAGACAAGTTTAGGGTATTATTTTAACCATATCAATTAGATTTAACTCTGAGTTAAATAATTTAACTTTCACCGTGTCTTTTTGTTTTCTTTCACTATATGGTTAATACACTTACTATAACATGACAAACGAACCCCAAATTGTTTATTATTAATATATATATCCTTATCTAAGTCATTTGGCCGAACCTCAGATTTTTAGGAATAAAATAACAATTAATAATATAATATTTGATTTAAAAACTATTTTGTGTCGATTTTGACACTATTTGATATATGATTTTTTTAAAGTCATAACAGAATTATATGTTCGAAAAACGTTTATTAAATCAACACTAATATATCATATTAACCTATAAAATTAGTGGAATTCATAAAAAGTCTCAAATTAAATTTATTTGAGCATTTATAACATCAATTATGTTAACATTTCCTTAAAAGGCTAATTACTGCATCATTGTTGTGTCATAAATATATTAATTTATTTAAAGTCTAAAAATTATAAATAAAATACCATTATGTAGGAAATCTTTTTAGCTTTCTAATAAATATTTATAGTCGAATTGATCTTATGTATAACCCCATATTAAAAATGATTTATTTATTAAACATTGATTTTAACTATTTTAACTATTCGTTAAATAAAATAATATTAAATGTCATAATCTAATCCAAGTGGACCTAAATGGTCATATTATATTCATAAGGTTGTTTTTGGTCGAATTAAACTTATCTAAGAGAATTATTACATGTGTTAGGGTAATATTAATATCATATTTACCCTTAGTTACCCTATTTACTATTAACCGTGGTAAAAAAAAGTAAAAAGTTACTATTCACCAAAAATTATTTTCATCTCATTGAACCACCTTTTAGTCCTTGATATTAACTGTGTCTCTAGGATTTTAGAAATTCCATTCACAGAATCGGTAAAATTATGTTTTATGCAAAATTCAGTTTTTAACCTACCACTTAGTGGTTTCTCTATTCATCAAAAATTGAAAGTTTTCAGAAAAGTAAAAAAATTTCACCCTAGGCTATAATTGATATTCCGAATTCAAAAATGATTTCTATTTTACAATATTCCCAACATATAAGTTGCATTAATTAATTTTATAATTAATTTCCGCTGTCACAACAAATAGCGTGTTTTTAAGAGATAATAACTATCAAAAGATTGACACTTGTTTATAACTGGTTTAAATGTGAAATTACATCCAGTGTCCAACATTGTATTAAATTGTAAAAATATATTATAAATATACTTTAAAACCACTCAAATTAATAATTTATCACTATTAATTATTTCTATTAAAAAAGTTGTTTTTAATTATAATTTAGTAATTTTCACTATTCATCAGAATATGAAAGTTATCCGAAAAGTACCAAAATTTCACCTTAGGCTAAATTCGATACTCCTAATCCAAAAATGAATTCCATTTTGAGAGATAAAATTTCTAAAATTTAAAAAGTGGTTATTACTATTCATAACGGCTATTTTTAATAATATTTTAATAGCATGTCGTTGTTTCTTGAAACTCAGTATTGCGTACTACACACGCTATCGAGGAAGGTTGCGATTGCGTGTAATGCAAGGAAAGTCAAGGATGCGTGTTATGAAAGCTCCTTTTGGTGTAGCATACAACACAAGACATTAATAAAATTAAAAAGATTATTTTTCATAAAATCTCGGGCTGTTACACACGCTATCGAGAAAGTCGTGATTGCGTGTAATGAAAGCCAAATCATGGTTCTATGTAGTGAAAGACTCCTTTGTTGTTGCGTATAGCAAAATACAACAATATTAAATTTATACATTGAATATATATATATATATATATATATATACACACTCAATGTTGATGAAATGGGTACAAGGCCCTCCACATATTTCCACCGAATGAGAACAATAGAAGAATGATGATGACACCATAGGTTTAAACTCTTCCTATCTTTCATACTGAGGATAGGACTTTGTAAAATGGTGTAAATGACACTAGGTTATCCCCGGACTATGCACCAACTTTTCTCAGAGACCTATGGCTGGAGCTCAAATGATTGAAGCATCTTCGGCCTCGCAGTTAGTCTTCGGAAACCCACTGAATGATAATTCTTCTTTAGGTGACACCAAAACCTACACTGTAATCCCAGATAAGTTTTCCAGAAATAACACATTCCAAACTCACATTACCCTATCCCAATAATTCAATGAAACGAGGGCTAAGAAGATTCACACACATCACACCTTGTTTCATCAGGTGAGAAACAATAGCAGTAAAGAACACCTGCACTCACCTTCCTCTAAAATGGCAGATTTTGAAGTTTTTCCAAGGGATAAATTTTCCCAACATAATAGGGACTCTCAGAGTATCTCATAAAATTCACCTATATAGTCAATCGAGCACATGACATCATAAGTCATCACTGAACATGACCATTTTGACTGATATAAACAATGCATGAAAAGGGACCTTATAAAACATCCCCCAACAGTAAACAATTATAGAAAGTGTCCAAAACATCCTACCATGACCATATTTCCCTCACCGGTGGTTTAACATGAACTCGTGCTTCAAAGAAACTTTGAAGAAACCAAAGGCCCTCTCAGACACAATCAATATACTCATCCACACTAACAACCCTAGACCGCATCCACCTTCGATGAATCAGGAAACTTAAGAAACTAAGGTTAATTTCAACCTTCCACGAGCACTCTCCCGTTATAAGGGGATCTAAAAATCAAAGAAAGGAATGGGTGTAGACTCAATCTACATATCTCGAGAAATAAAATATTCCCTAAATTGATCAACTGGAGGATTTTCCAATGGAGAAACAATCTGGTTTACACTTCAGTTATATAATTTTTTATAAAATATATATCATATTATATATATATATAATTTTTTATAAAATATATTTTCAATAAACATATATTTATTATAAAGGATGTTTGAACATGTATGAAGGAATAGAAGACTTATGGAAAATGATTTCTAGTCTCACTTTTATTTCTTGGTGACTTATACAATATTCAACAATCATTTTTTATGTGTGGTGTATATAATTACTTATGACATGATATATAATTAACATATATAATTTGTGGATAATTAATGTTTATATTTATTTTATTATTTCATGTGGCTTATAATTCAAAAGTTACACAAGTGGTAAGTTATTTTTCTCAATATGCCTTCTTTGAGTTGTATGTTATGTTATGCACCTACATTCCATTATGAGCTGTATATATAGAATCTTTCACATGTAATATCATGAATTTATTTATCCTAACTACATTTTATGTTTAATTTAATGTTATTATTTCATATTTTATATATTTCAATGTAACTAAAGTGGTATGTTTTTTATGTTATAATATAATTGTTTATCGATATTCTTAATGATTGTTCTTCCAATGTAGAAGTAATAAGATTTATATATCCAGAAACTAGTGAACTTTATTAATCTATAGTTATATAATGACTATACATTTTCCCCTTCATTATCCATTATCTATGTACTCAAGAGTTAAAAAATATTGTTTTTATAAGAAATGAAATCTTCAATAGAAAACTCTTTTCCTTCCAAAAAAAATTTTCTAAACAATATTTCAATAATGTTTCTATTTTTTTAATTATTTGTTAAATATATTTTTACCCTAGAATTATTTTTTAAAAAAATTAAAAGGAATCTTTATATAATTTACAAAAAAATTAATGTTTTGACTTTACCAAAAAAAAATTAAAAGAATATTTGTTTTTAGCATGTATGGCATGAAAAATATTTCCTATTTTCATGAATGGACAATGATTTCAGACATCCATTACAAGTTTTAAAATTCCTTTTTAATGAAAAGTATTTACATAATATTTTTGAATTTTTATATTTAAAATAAATTAATTCAAAATGTAATGATTTAGAAAAAAAAATATGTCTTTAAAATTATTTTTCAAAGAGGAATGGATAGTTTTCTTTAAGAAATGTTCCAAGTGACCATTAAAAATACATATCCATATAATATGATATAATTTGAGGTAACATATAAATTTTTGGGGATATGAACTGAGGATACCATTCTTATTTTTTCTCTAAATGGTTTATCATGACGAAAAATTATGAAACCTGTTTTTTTCTCTAGGTTATGATATGATGAAATGATGAAATGATTATGATACCCATATCTTTTCTAATGGTTATGAGATAAAGAAATTTTTATGAAACTCATTTCATTACATGGGTTATGTTGTGATGAATGTTTTATTATCTTTCGGAACAGATATGTATGATTTTCATTATGTGATTGTGGTTACGTTATTACCAATGATGGTGGTTAAGTTATAACCAAAGATGGGTGTAATTTATATCTCCCATAAATTCATTAGTTAATGACTTATATATCATGATATGTAAAGTAATGAAATTGGGAGTAAACATTAATTAGTAAGGGATTTTTTCCTCTATGATGGTCTTGGGGGTGAACCATGACTAATATGATGGTTTGGGAGTGAAACCATTCAACTATGATAGACTTCTTAGTAAGCCTTGGATTATATAAAAATGATTTTCTATGGTTATGGGTTTGCCAAAAATTCCATCTCTTAATCCAATGTAATGCTCTCGTGGACCATGTTCTTTGATTTCCATATTATTCATGTCTTATGAACATCGTGTCTTTATTCAATGACATGGTTTTATGACCATTAATCAGCACGGTTTGGTTTTAAAATTTTATTCTCATGTTTCCAAACCATTATGTTCGTGATATGCTTATGTGTCTCTCTTTTCTACCCATTCTGAGCATCTGATATCAACCTTTATTAGGTTTCCTTTTCCTAGGTTATGAAGAAATTTATAATGTATGATATTTATAATAAGGGTGCTAGTTTTGTATAACATAGGGAGAGATGATGTAGCTCACTTATGCGCCAGTGTTTATGTTTCCTTGTGTCCAAATCAAATAAACAATTATGGCCTTTGGGAATGTGTTTCTGTAATGTAATGAATATTCTTAAAAAAATTATGTAATATATATGTATGATAATCCTAGGTCACTATATTTTGTATCAGATGAAAGGTTTAGTTAACCATTGGAAATTATGATGAGAAAACTTCAATGAGATACCTAGGATATTTCTAAAGAAATTTCTAGGTATGTCTCTAAGAATAAAACTAAGGATGATTCCAAGTATAGAAAAATGTTCTGGAACTTTGGTAATGAATTGAGAAAGTGATATCTGATAAATTACATACCTATCTAGATACTAAAAGTTGATGTGTCTCTAGCATAGATATACCTTGGGGAAATAACACTAAAAAGGTTTCATTGTGTTGGACTTGATCATCACCTAATTTAAATTGATGATGACTATGAATAACTTAGGTTAAACCAAAGGTTTCATAAATTAAAAATAGTTTTTTCGGGATTTAGAGATTTTATTAGTGATTTTTTAGGATTATGTGGTTTCCCACTATGAATAATATTACTCACACAATGTTTTTTGGTTTTGGAAAATGGAGATTACTAGAATGAACTAGATTAACAATGAATATGGAAAATAATTTACAACTGAGAATTCAAATGGGATGATGGATAGAGTAATGGATCGCTAATACAAAAGTGGAATTTTAAAATTTTTTTGTTTGTTAGAGCAAGAAAAAAGAAATGATTAATGTCATATTTATCAGTGCTAAAGAAAGTACTGATAAATTTAACCCTTCATTAGCTCATTCTTTTTACCACTAATAAAGGGTACCCTTTATATGTGCTTTATTTTTAGTTCTGATAAAGGGTTAACTTTGTTCACGCTTTATTTTTAGCATAGAAAAAAGTCACATTTTATCGGGGCTAAAAATAAAGTGCTCTTAAAGTCATCCTTTATCAGTGATTTTTTAGCACTAATAGAGGTACAAATAAAAAAATAGAATAATTTAAGAAATAAAAAATAAAAAATGAGTTTATTAAAAAAATATGGCAGATTTTATTAATTAAATAATTATTAATAAAAATTAATAAATTAATTATACTATATTTAAATTATAAATACTAATATATAGTATGTATAAAATATATAGATATACGCAAAATAAAAATTAAACAAACTAAAATTAAAAATAAGTAAATTGGTAAAAATATTATTCATTTTATTAATTAGAATATTATTGACAATTTAAAAAAATATATATATATACTAAATATATAGATATATATTAATGTATATGAATATGATTTATATATTACAAAATACTTATGCACTTTACATTAAATAGTCATATATTTAGTGAATAATGGTTTGTAATTAAAAATTAATGTCAATTAAAAAACAGACTAATTGCATTGAGTAACGGAAATTTAATTGATTTTTATTAGATTTTTCAATGTAACATAGATCAAAGGTGTGTTATATAGATTTCACACATAAGTAATTAATTCATTTTTATATACAATTTACACATACAAAAATTCCAATCTTTTCAAAAAAATTAATGTGTGCTTATTTTTAATTTATTCAATTTCGCTCTTTTTTAACATGAATGCACTTAAAATTATATATTCATTAATAATATCAAAAAAATATTTGTAAAAAAATATTTGAAAAAAATAAATTTATAAATAAATATATTTATGAATTTACACACTATATTTATAAATGTACATAATATATTTATAAAAATATATATTTATAACAATAAAAAAAAGTATTTATGTAATTGTAAATTAATACTTATATTTATTTAAATAATTGTTAAATTTATAATAAATTTACTCAAATAATGAATATATTTACAATATTTATATTAATATAAATTTAGTAATTTTTTTAAAGGTAATGTCTTGGTCACTGGCTAAGACGTATATTGTTATAAACAAGTGAGTGATTACAGAAGTCTCAAACATGGAATTTTATTACAATATTTAATAAGGAGAGGGAGGTGGTCATCCAGCAACTCATAAAACCACATAATGCCCTAGTTGATCCCCTTTTTGGCAAGAGCATCTTCCACCATATTAGCTTCATGGTAGGCATGGGTGACAATATATCTGATCTCCAAAAGCGAGTTCAGGAAGATCTTCCAACTCGCAGTAAGATGCCAAGAGAGGTGGACCTCCCCATTCCAAATAGCTTGAACAATTGTGGTGGAGTTTCATTCGATCCATATATTGTTCAATCCTTTATATTTGACAAATTGGTTGGCATGGATGAGAGTTAGCATCATAGCTTCAACGGAAGAAGTGGCCCTATAACTACCACAGAAATAACCATGGTATTGACCTGTGGAGTCTCTGAAGATTACCCCAAAACCCGCAGGGCCTGGATTTCCTTTGGAAGCACCATCCACATTGATCTTAATCCATCCAGGAAGTGGGGCCTGCCAGAAGACTTCAAGAAAACGTTTTGGATGAGGAAATATGTCTTCGATCTGCAGACATCGCAGGATCACAAAGTCACTGATCGTGTTTTCACAATTGGCTTTCTGGATCGAGGCAACATCTTTAATAGAAATCATGATTCTTGTGCGAACGACAATGGGATTGGACGAGCAATTATTGTGAATAGTGGAATTTATATCCTACCATATAATGTATTGAACGTCCTCCATAGAAGATAGGAAGAGGTGTCTGATTTGTAGCGATAATTTAAGCTCCAAGAAATGCTTTAGCTAAAAGAGAATATTGGAAAAGGGGGTCCATCTGCAATCAAAACTATCAGCAATAAAATTCGACATATCAAACGCCTTAGCACAAGATAAAAAGAGATGGTCGATATCTTCTCGATGTTGGTGGCATAGAGGGCATGTAGAACAGAGATGAATACTAAAATATTGGATACAGGTCTCAGTATGGATATTGTTGTGAGAAAAGCGCCAAATAATATTATGTCTGGAAGGTTTAGTCCATGGTTTTAAAAAAATAACCAGGACAAATCAGAATTAGAGTTAGAGAAATAATGATTGTAAAAAAATTTTAGATTCATGCATACCATTTTGAGCCAGTTCCCAAACCAGTTGGTCATCATCGCTAGAGAAAGTGTATCCATTAACCACCTGCATGATGGAGGCAGGTAGCTCTAAGGTTCTAGAATGCATCACTTATGTTATAGTGCAGTTAATGCTATTAGGGGAAGTATTATGAGGAATCAAGGAGATAAGTGGGGAGCTAGTAAGTAGAGACCCGGAGCTTGACGTACATGGACATTACATTACTTTCATGGAATACTTAATACATAACAAAAATAGACACACAAGGACCATAATAGTTTAGTGTCTTTGGAAACATGGAACATAATCTTCTAATCGTGGTGAAATATCTTCAACATCTCCCATAAAGATCTTCCCCTTTTGTTTTCTTACCTAAAACCCTTATTTATATCATGGGGAAAAGAAAACATATAAAGGGTGAGCTCAAATGCTCAGTAAGGGTATGTGTGGATAAAATAAAAAACTCATATAGATTAGAACTTAAAAACAAGAATATAATGTTTAAACATCAAAATCTTGGTCAACGACATAAAACATGGAAGTACGTAAGGCATAGATCATAAAGAAATATTAAGCATGATAAAATAGAATGGGAGTAAAACACGTAATTGTGGAAGCCATTCAGCACATGTCATGATTTCTATAGTAGCCAAGGCATTACTGGAAAGACCATCATAGTGGGAAAAGTCCATTTCGGAATCGACTTCACTCCTCGTTTCAGTCCTGTAACACTGAACCATATTAACGTACCGTTCCAGCCATGTCTATCTCATGAGAAATAAATCTTTACCCAATGCATTGGAGGGAGATATATGTCCCACCCATCTCATAATTAAATCATTCTTACTTGTGCCACAAAATAAATATAAATCATTCATCATAACCCAAATAAATAAATGGGTTTCATAAACATCATCCCATCATCACATAATCCATATAAAACAAATGGATATCACTTCATCATAAGAAAAGTTAAATGATGTAAATCATAGATACATTATACCTGAAACATAATCATACTAAATAATGTCATCTTATATGGAAAATAGTTTTGAAAAAGCACTTCAAATGAATTCTTGAGGAAAATATACTTTCTTTCTCAAAATAATTTTCTTTTCAGAAAATGCCATGCAATTTTAAAAGAAAAGATTTTTTTTGAAAATATTTATGAAATTTTTTAGAGAAATATTTATGTAAATAATGTATTTTGAAATCGTAAAAGTCCATTCATGCCATATAAGTTTAAAAAAACATTCTTCTCATACTTTTGTCGGAAAAGTCCAAAAGTACATTGTATGGTAAACAAAAGAAAGATTCCTTCCAAAAATGTGGTAAAAGTAAAAAAGGGTAAAAATCAATTTAATCATACACAGAAGAAAAGTAAAAATTTTATGTAAACATTTTGAGAACATATGGACACGGATAATATACATAACCCCAGTAAATACTTACGAATAAACAATCTTGGATAAGAATGGGATTGGAATAATTTTCTCTTACCTTAGGTCTGATATGCTTCCTACATATCCGAACCTTATGTATAATGATTTAAATAATTTCATTGACTTATTACATAATCATATTCATTGTTATGATATCATATATGGTTCACTTATGAATTTATATTACCCGTTCTTTTGTAAATTCCATGTTAAGGAGCGTTTTGGGTAAAATCGTTTCATATGTCGTCCGTGTTTTGACTTGTAATTATTCATATAATTACTTAAATAATGATTACTTAATTCCAGAATTTAAAACATGATTTATATATAATATATATTCATAATATACATATATATAATAGATCAATAAATGGAAATAAATACACCGTTCATGGAGACAGTAGGTCGTACGTACGCATGAATGTTGTTTTCGTTTTCTCATTGAATTGAATGGAATTAATTGGATGACATACATATATATACATAAATCCATTATAATTATTATGTCATATATTTCATGATTACTTATTATATATACTTTATAATCATTCATGAATGGTTAATCATTGAGAATGAATCTCATCGCGTCGTGGAGACGGTAGTCCGTCCGTACGCCCGAGCGATGATATCGTTCCCATAATTATTGAATTGAATTGGAGTGTATGATACAATATATCAGAATCAGTATGATGTTATAATAACTATATACAGTTATTCTTTATACCATTATACCCATACAAGTATGGTGGTGTTGAAAATACAGATTACACCACGGTGTGGAGACAGTATTCCGTACGTACGCACGCGTGGTGATTTCGTTTTCCATAGGATGGATAGAAGGTGAAATGGGGTTGTTTCATATTTATAATAACATATCAGTATATTAGTGATACTGATGTTATTAATTTATAATGAAACAACTAAAGAAGAAGAAGTTGAAGATGAAATAAGCTTGAAATAATCGGTAGAAGAGATTACCTCTTCTTCAACACACCTCCTTTAAACTTCTTCTTAGGGAACTAGAGTTGGTCTTTTGAGAAGACCAGTACCTCTATAAGGTTTCTAGGGAAGTCTGGAAGTGAAATGTTTCAAGGTTGGCTGAGCTTCAAGGCTCAAAATGGTGTGAGGAAGAGAGGGAGGAGGTTCCCTTTTATAAGGGAGGAGAGGGGCACCTTTGGAATCCTCGAAAATATTAGTTTAATATAAATTCAAAACCCACATAAAAACCTCCAAAAATGACTCAATTAGAATATTAGATGAGATAGGGTTGTACATTATCAACCAATAAAATTTATTCATGTTTTGATCTTATTTTAAAGGTTATCATTTTGATTTATCCTTATTTAATCTATTTAAGTTTATTTGTTGCAATAAAATTATAAATTTTAAATGGTTATAAATAATCACTTATGTGTTGTTAATTTTCCATAATTGGATAATTTATGATATTTTTGACTATAAAATTTAAATTTATAATTTTAAAATAATTTTGGTGATTTTAAAACAATTTAGCAATATGTTATTTTTATAAACTAACAATTGTGTCAATTTTGACACTATTTATTTATTTGAATTTAAAAAAAAAATCTACACAGAGGATATATTCGTACTAAAATATTTAATAGATTACTAACATGTCAAATTTGACTATAAAATTAGTGTATAACATTAAATAGTTCATATAATATTTATTTTAATATTTTTAAAACCATTTATTTGTTATATCTCTTAATAAAATAATTAGTACAATGTTTTTGTATAATTATTTAATATACTTATTTGTTGCATAAAAATTAAAAATAAAATCCTTTTAAGAAGAGAAATATCAAATCATTTATAATAATAATTTTACTCGAATTTATCATCTTAAAATAATGACATGTAAATTTTTATCTTTATTAAATTATGAAGGTGACAACTTTGGAATCATTTAAAATAAAATATTATAAGTGTTATAATCACCATAATAAGGATCCCAATGGTAAATAATTAGGTCAGTGGATGACTAGGGCTTACATATACACTAATAATAAGTTTTTTGCAGATTTTGGGCCTTTGGATATGTATTACTATTTCAATAAAAACTATATTATTGATTTTTTACTAAATAAATAATTTCTCTATCATTAATGTATAAGATAATAAGGTAATTAAATAACTCTTAAAAATTACAAATAAATTACCATGATAAATAAAAACATTTTATCATTAAAATGAGTATTTATAAAGGAATTTATATTTTGTATAAGCTTATATTAAAAAAACTTTAATTATTAAAGTTGAGTGAGACATATTTTGCATTCCTTTAAATAAAATAAACTAAAGGTCTTAATCACCTCCAAGTGGGTTTTAATGGATTCCATTTCGCCCCAAATATGACTTAGGATGAAATATAATCATCCAATTGTATTAATACAAGTATTAGGATAATTTTATAATTTTATATTTACCCTTAATTACCCAATTTACCTTTTACTATGGTAAATAAAATTTATCGTTGTTACTATTCATAAAGCCCAAAAATAAAAAGTAGTCTATTAATATAATTTGGACCCACTGATTCCAAATATGGAATACATTTTTACAAATTCAATAAATAGAAGGTGCATAAATTAAATTAAAATTAATCTCGTTGTCGAAAGAAAACGGGTTTTTGTTTAAATTATTGTAAAAGATTGAATTTATTTATCCTACGAATTCAATGTAAAATCAATTCTAATGACATACATTATATTAAATGGTAAAAATATATTATATTTATACTTTAAAACCATTCAATATTATAATTTTACCACATAATTTATTACGATGGAAAAAGTTGTTTTTAATTAAAATATAGCTTGTTTTTACTATTCATTAAAATATGAAAGTTATCAGAATAATATGAAAATTTTATACAAGGTAAACTTTTATATCATGATTCGAGAGAATAATTTTATTTTGTAAAATTGAACTTATAAACATGTCAAAAACTAGATTTAAAGTGGGTGCGCCATCAAAAGGCGGCAAAACTGCATTTTTTTAAAATTACTTATTTTACCCGAAAAATTTATTTTGTTCTCATACCATGTTCTAGAAAATGTGTAAGATGAATAATAATGTTATAAAATTAAATCCATAGTTAATACTATTCATAACGGCTAGTTCATGATAATATTATAACCATATATCATTGTTTAGTGAAAACCGGTATTGCGTACAACACACGCTATCGAGGAAGGTCGTGATTGCGTGTAATGCAAGCCAAATCAAGGTTGTGTGTAGTCAAAGACTCCATTGTTGTTGTGTATAAAAAAATACAACCATATTTCATTTATACATTGAATATATATATATATATATATACAAACACACTCAATGTTGCGTAGAATAACAACTATCAAACAAACTTGAAATTGTGTGTAACATGATCCAAGAATAATGTTGCGTATACTGCAAGATAATAGGGTGTTGCGTATATCACAAGATAATCTTGGTGTATCGTACTACAGAAGATATGAATGAAATTAAAAAGAATATATCTTATAAAATCTCGGGTAATTACATTATACGCCATTAAAATGAATTTCACCCTCGAAATTCTTCAGGGTTATAAATGGTTTTCTACTTGAAAGTTTCTTTAATTGAAACCCACATCATAAAAATAAATACCAAAACTTATCTTTGAAAACTATAGTATGAAACGTAATGGTTACCCAAATAAACTAATCATTGGGTTTCCACATAGGAGAACATAGGTGAAAATATGGATATGGAAGATAAATATAACCATCATGTTCTGATAGAGAGTGGTAGAGAACATGGCTATTAAAAAGCCAAAAATCACAAAGACATAGATTTGTGATGATCTATGGTACCTTCTGATTCATCAGATATAAGGGCACTAGGACAACATTTTTGGTTTTCAAGATCATTTCCCTAAATTAGATGAATTAAAAGAAATACTTACATGATTTTGGTACAATCTCACTGTTGTTTGTGAATTGAACAATTTCCACATCATCCCTTAATAAAATGAAGTTGAATTTGTTATTCGTGATGTGTTAGAAGATCATGTGATAGAATGATGGGTCATTCCATCTGTTTCAAACAAAAGTTTAGGAAAATTTATAAGTCCATCTTATGGTTAGATTAATCATATATGGTTCCAAAAATGAACTTATACTTCATATATCATACCGCTTAATAAAATAAAACTAGTTTCTACTAACCAGGGACATCCTGTAGGCCAGTGGTAGGCGATAAAGTCTAGTTGAACTTCGGTTGTGGGTTCGATTCCCACAGCCTTGTCCGGCGCAATGGGTTGTCTCCCATTCTGCAGGATGTCCTTTTTCTAAAACTACATTACTATAACATCCTATCAATAATATCAAAAAAAGTTCTATCCTTATACAATACTAACTTATGTCAAACATAATCCATTCCAATCTTTAGGCTTATCTAAAATTCTTCGATCCAAGCTCATAGTATAAACAAAACAATTATAAGAAAGGTAATCTACCAAGAATGTGAATACAAGCATTTATCTCACATATATCATAAGATATATCTTGTTGGTTGCATTCCAAACACATGAATTCCTTAGTTATATATTCTCTTGAAACATAAATTACCATAGAACCTTAGTGAAAACATGAATACTGTCAAAAGGTAACTCTTTCCTCATACCAAAATCCCAAAAATCTATATAATCAAACCATAATATCACTTAGTCCTTATATTAGTCATGAGCTCATGAATACAATCAACCATCCCATTATCTTCCTATCCCTTCATTATGCGCATATCATCTACTTTCCAATAATATCTGAATAAACTTCAATGGTTACCAGTACCATTCAACATATAATTCCAAATACATTAGGAAAAAAATAGTGTAACAATCCATAGATGATTCTATATTCCATAGTACCATACATTATTCTTTATAAACATACAATCATTCCACTAACTTCTTAAACCACTGACTGAGCTTCATCATTTATTTCATCTCATATTTCATTTGTAGTCTCTTCATCATCATCCACATAAATACTACTCATATGACCATGCTGATTCTCTTCATGAGATTTCTCCTTAGGGCATTGGTTTGAATAATGCCCATACATTCCACATTTAAAACATCTAATCATTGTTGATATCGTAGAAATGCCATTATCCTTGTCCATGGTGTTAACTGAACCTTTTCCTTTGCACTCACTGGCTTTGTGTCCTTCTTTTCCACACCCAAATCATCTTCCAGTTCCTTTAAAACAATCTCCATGATGCCTCTTCCCACGTGATTTACATGAGGGAAATTGAAATTTCTTTCCTCTATGATCATCATGAAAATCCATCTTTCTCTTATTATGTGAGTCGGGAAACTTACCAAAGTTGAGATTATTGATCATATTATGATATTTATGATTAGGCATAATAACAATGTTTGGACTTCCAAATCCCATTTCATTTGGTTTCTCATGAAGAATTTCATTCCATTATCCGTCATATCCTCCATTATCGTGAATCTTCCTGTTTCCAGTCATTTTCTAAAACCCAAAATAAATAGTGTGAGAGGAAAAAATCATGCTATGGAAAACAACATAATAAGGGGGGGTACCCTCAATATCTAACAGCTTAGGATAAATTCTAAGATCGTTACCGTAGTTCTAGGACTATATCCTATACGTATACTTATCTTTAGGGACATCCTTTGACAAACCTTAGAAATATCTCTAGGGATCTCACTAACATTTTTGCATCCTAGTTTCCAAAGGTTGAATAAACCTTTCCTATGATGCCAATAGTACAGACCCAGAGCTTGACGTACATGGACATTACATTACTTTTGCGGAATACTTAATATATAACAAAAACAGACACAAAAGGACCGTAATAGTTTAATGTCTTTGGAAACTTGGAACGTAATCTTCTAATCGTGGTGAAAGATCTTCAACATATCCCATAAAGATCTTCCTCTTTTGTTTTCTTACCTAAAACATTTCTTTATATCCTGGGGAAAAGAAAACATATAAAGGTTGAGCTCAAATTCTTAGTAAGAGTAAGCATGGATAAAATAAAACAAATCATATACATTTGATCTTAAAAACATGAACATAATGTTTAAACGTGAAAAGTTTGAGAAATGACATAAAAAATAGAAGTATGTAAGGCATAAATCATAAAGAAACATTAAGCATGATAAAATAGAATGGGAGTAAAACATGAAATTGTGGAAACAATCTATCACATGTCATGATTTCCATAGTATCCAAGGCATTGCTTCCAAGACCATCTTAGTGGACAAAGTCCCTTTCTGAATCGACTTTACTCCTCATTTCAGTCCTGTAACACTGAACCATATTAACTTACCATTCCAGCCATGTCTATCTCATGAGATATAAATATTTACCCAATTCATTGGAGGGAGATATATTTCCCACCCATCTCATAATTAAATCATTCTTACTTGTGCCACAACATAAATATAAATAATTCATCATAACCCAAGGAATAAAATTGGTTTCATAAACATCATCCCATCATCACATAATCCATATAAAAAAAATGGATATCATTTCATCATAAGAAAAGTTAAACCATTTAAATCATAAATACATTATACTTGAAACATAATCATACTAAATAATGTCATCTTAGATGGAAAATAGTTTTGACAAAACACTTGAAATGAATCTTTGAGGAAAATATCCTTTATTTTTCAAAATCATTTTCTTTTCAGAAAATTCCATGCAATTTTAAAAGTAAAATAATTTTGTTGAAAATAGTCATGAAATCTTGTAGATAAAGCTTTATGTAAATAAGGCATTTTGAAATCATAAATGTCTGTTCACGCCGTATAAGTTAAAAAACATTATTCACGTTCTTTTTCTAGAAAAGTCCAAAAGTACCTCGTATAGTAAACAAAAGAAATATTCCTTCCAAACAATGTGGTAAAAGTAAAAAAAGGGTAAAATGACTTTAAACATACATGGTAGAAAAGTAAACATTTTATGAAAACATTTTGAGAACATATACACACGGATAATATACATAACCCCAGTAAATACTTACGAATAAACAATATCGGATAAGAATAAGAATGGAATAATTATCCCTTACCTTAGGTCCAATATGCTTCGTACGTATATGAAACTCCGCTATAATGATTTAAATAATTTAATTGAATTTTTATAGAATCATATTCATTGTTAGAATATCATATATGGTTCACTTATGACTTTATATAACTCGTTCTTTTGTAAATTCCATGTTAAAGAGCGTTTTGGGTAAAATCGTTTCATTTGTCGTCCGTGTTTTGACTTGTAATTATTCATATGATTACTTAGATCATGATTACTTAATTCTAGAATATAAAACATGATTTATATATAATATATATTCATAATATATATATATATATAATAGATTGATAAATGGAAATAAATACACCGTTCAAGGAGACGGTAGGCCGTACGTACGCATGAACGTTGTTTTCGATTCATCATTGAATTGAATGGAATTAATTGGATGAAATACATATATATATAAATAAATCCAGTATCATTATTATGTCATATATTTCATGATTACTTATTATATATACTTTATAATCAATCATGAATGGTTAATCATTGATAATGAATCTCATCGCGTCGTGGAGACGGTAGTCCGTACGTACGCATGAGCGATGATATCGTTCCCATAATTATTGAATTGACTTGGAGTGGATGATACAATATATTAGAATCAGTATGATGTTATAATAACTATTTATAGTTATTCTTTACACCATTATACCCATCCAAGTAAGGTGGTGTTGGAAAAACAGATTACACCACTGTGCGGAGACGGTATTCCGTACGTACGCACGCGCGGTGATTTCATTTTCTGTATGATGGATAGAGGGTGAAATGGGGTTGTTTCATATTTACAATAACATATCATTATATTAGTGATACTGATGTTATTACTTTATAATTAAAAAACTAAAGAATAAGAAGTTGAAGAAGAAATAAGCTTGAAATAATCAGTAGAATAGATTACATCTTCCTCGACGCACCTCTTTTAAACTTCTTATTAGGGCACTAGGGTTTGCTTTTTTAGACGACAAGTACCACTATAAGGTTTCTAGTGAAGTGGGGAAGTGAAATAGGCAGAGGTTGGCCGAGCTTCAAGCCCCAAAATTGTGTGAGGAAGAGAGGGAGGATGTGCCCTTTTATAAGGGAGGAGAGGGGCACCTTTGGAATCCTCAAAAATATTAGTTTAATATAAATTCAAAACCCACATAAAAACCTCCAAAAATGACTCAATTATAATATTAGATGAGATAGCATTGTAATATATTCAACCAATAAAATTTAGACATGTTTTGATCTTATTTTAAACCTTATCATTTTGATTTATCTTTATTTAATGTATTTAAGTTTATTTGTAGTAATAAAATTCTAAATTTCAAATGGTTATAATAATCACTTATGTGTTGTTAATTTTCCATAATTGGATACTTTATGAAATTTTTGACTATTTAAATTTCAATTTATTATTTTTAAATATTTTGTTTATTTTTAAACAATTTAATAATATGTTATTTTTATAAAATAACAATAGTGTCAATTTTGAAACTATTCATTTATTTGAATTTCAATAAAATATAAACAGAGGATATATTCGATCTAAAATATTTAATAGATTCCTAACATTTCAAATTTGTCTAGAAAATTCGTGGAGCACATTAAATAGTTCATATAATATTTATTGTAATATTTTTAAATCCATTCATTTGGTATATCTCTTAATAAAATAATTAATATAGCATTTTTGTATAATTATTTAATATAATTATTTGTTTCAAAAAATTAAAAAAATCCTTTGATGAAGATAAATATCAAATATTTTATAATAATAATTTTACTCGAATTTATAATCTTAAAATAACAGCATGTAAATTTTTATCTTTATTAAATAATGAAGGTGACAACTTTGGAATCATTTAAAATAAAATATTATTAGTGTCATAATCTCCATAATAAGGATCCAAGTGGTCAAAAAATCGGTCAGTGGATGATTAGGGATCATATATACAGTAATCATAAGTTTTTTTCATATTTTTGGGCCTTTTTATATGTATTACTATTTCAATAAAAACTATATTGTTGATTTCTCACTAAATAAATAATTTCTGCATCACTAATTTATAAGATAATAAGGTAATTAAATAACTCTTAAAAAATTACAAATAAATTACCACGATAAAGATAAACATTTTATCTTTCAAATTTGTATTTATAACAGAATTTATATTCTGTATAAACATGTATTAAAAATACTTTAATTATTAAAGTTGAGTGAGACGTATTTCACTTTTCTTTAAATAAAATAAACTAAAGGTCTTAATCACCTCCATGTGGGTTCTAATGGATTCCATTTCGCCCCAAAAATAACTTAGGACGAAATATAACCATCCAATTATATTAAGACAAGTATTTGGATAATTTTATAATATTTTATTTATCCTTAATTGCCCAATTTACCTTTTACTATAGTAAATAAAATTTACCATTGTTACTATTCATAAAGCCCAAAAATAAAAGGTTATCTATTAATATAATTTGGACCCACTTATTCCAAATATGGAATCCATTTTTCTAAATTCAATACACAGAAGTTTCATAAATCAAATTAAAATTAATCCCATTGTCGAAAGAAAATGGGTTTTTGTTTAAAACATTACAAATGATTGAATTTATTTATCCTACGAATTCAATGTAAAATAAATGCTAATGACATAAATTATATTAAATGGTAAAAATATATTCTATTTATGCATTAAAATCATTCAATATTATAATTTAACCACATGAGTTATTACGATGAAAAATTTGTTTTTAATTAAAATATAGCGTGTTTTTACTATTCGTTAAAATATGAAAGTTATCAGAATAATATGAAAAATTTATCCAAGGTATAATTCTATACCCTGATTCCAAAGAATAATTTTATTTTGTAAAATTGAACTTATAAACATGTCAAAAACTATATTTAAAGTGGGTGTGCCGTCAAAAGGCGGCAAAACTGCATTTTTTGAAAAATACTTATTTTACCCGAAAAAATTATTTTGTTCTCATACCATGTTCTAGAAAATATGTAAGATGAATAATAATGTTAGAAAATTAAAAACATTGTTAATAATATTCATAACGGCTAGTTCTTGATAATATTATAACCATATATCGTTGTTTAGTGAAACCCGGTATTGCGTACAACACACGCTGTAGAGACCCGAAGCTTAACGTACATGGAAATTACATTACATTTGCAGAATACTTAGTACATAACAAAAAACACACACACAAGGATCGTAATAGTTTAGTGTCTTTGGAAACTCGGAATATAATCTTCTAATCGTGGTGAAAGATCTTCAAAATCTCCCATAAAGATCTTCCTTTTTTTTAGCTAAAACCTTTCTTTATATCCTGGGGAAAAGAAAACATAAAAGGGTGAGCTCGAATGCTCAGTAAGGGTAAACAAAAGAAATATCAATCACATCATATACATAAGCACATAACTTTTGGAAATCTTAACCTGCAAAAGAGATCATAATTTCATAACATGGGGTAAATCATGGCAGTGAAATGTAATCACAATAATCATAACATAAAACATGAAACTTTGTGTCATTCACACATAATCATAGAGAATAATTTCTTGTTAGTCAAGACTCATTGCCAAGACTATCTTAGTGGACAAAGTCCCTTTCTGAATCGAGTAACCCTCGTTTCAGTCCTGTTTCACTGAACCGGTATAACCTACCGTTCCAGCCCTGTCTATCTCATGAGATATAAAATCATTACCCAATGAATTGGAGGGAGATATAGGTCCCACCCATCTTATAATGAATACTTTCTTATGTGTGCCACATAATCATAAATCATACATCATCGCATAACACATGTAACAAAAATGGGATTCTTGAAACATCATGACATCATAAAACATGTCATATAAGGTAAATGACTTCATAAAAATAATTTCCTCAAAACATAATCAAATCAGTGTAATAATAGGGATAAAAACAGAACCCTATATTATCTTAGATGGAAAATAATTTTGATAAAACATTTGAACTCCATTCTTGAGGAAAATATCCTTTCTTCTTCAAAAACACTTTTCTTTTCTTAACTTGTCATACAATTATAAACTAAAAGAAGTTGATTATAAATAAACTTGAAAACTTGTAAAGGAAGCTTCTTGGAAATAATGTTTTAAAAATCCATTCATGTCGTATAAGTTAAAAAAACATTCTTCTTGTACTTTTGCCGAAAAAGTCAAAAAAGTACCTCGTATGAAAAACGAAAAAAGATTCCTTTCATATATTTTACTAAAAAGTCACCGAAGGGTAAAATTAGATTTAAACAATTGTATGTGGATGGAAATAATATTACATATTGAGGAAACATGGGTGATAAAATACACCCCAGTAAATTTCAAAGTATAAACAATCTCGGATAAAAATGAGATTGTGATATTTCCCTTACCTTAGGTCTGATTTGCTTCGTATGTGTCCGAACCTCCTGTATAATGATTTAAATAATTTCATTGACTTATTACAGAATCATATTCATTGTTATGATATCATATATGGTTCACTTATGACATTATATTACCCGTTCTTTTGTAAATTCCATGTTAAAGAAGCGTTTTGGGTAAAATCGTTTCATTTATCGTATGTGTTTTGACTTGTTGTTATTGACATTATTATTACTTATATCATGATTTACTTACTTCCAGAATATAAAATATGATTTATATATCATATATATTCAGTATATATATATATATAATAGATAGATAAATGAAATGAAAAACACCGTTCATGGAGACGGTAGTCCGTACGTACGCATGAACGATGTTTTCCTTTCCTTATTGTCTTGAATGGAAGTAAGTAGATTCCATACATATATATATATATACATAAATCCAGTAGATTTATAATGTCATATATTTTATTATTATTTCTTATATATACTTTATAATCATTCTTAAATGATTAACATGGAGAATGAATCTCATCGCGTCGTGGAGACGGTAGTCCGTACGTACGCACGAGCGATGATATCATTTCCATAAATATTGAATTGAATTGGAGTGGATTATAAAATATATCAGAATCAATATTATGTTGTAAAAACTATGTATAGTTATTCTTTACACCATTATAACCATCCATGTATGGTGGTGGTGGAAAATAGATTACACCACGGCGTGGAGACGGTATTCCGTACGTACGCACGCGCGGTGATTTCTTTTTCCGTAGGATGGATAGATGGTGAAATAGGGTTGTTTCATACTTATAATAACATATCCGTATATGAGTGATACTGATGTTATTACTTCATAATGAAAAAACCTAAGAAGAAGAATTGGAAGAAGAAATAAAGACGAAAGAATTGGTAACGGTAATTACCTCTTCTTTGAAGCGCCTCTTTGAGACCTCCTCTTAGGGCACTAAAATTGGTCTTTGAGGAAGACCAGAACCTCTAAGATGTTTCTAGGGAAGTGGAGAAGTGATTTTGGCAGGGGTTGGCCGAGCTTGAGTGCTCAAATTGGTGTTAGGAGGAGGGGGAGGAGGTGCCCTTTTATAAGGGAGGAGAGGGGCACCTTAGGAAAATCTCAAAATATTATTTTATATTAAAGTCAAAATAGGTTTATAATGGTTCTAAAGGGTCTTATTTCGAAGCTAAAGTGGGGATGGGTCGAAATACTATCAACCAATAGGATTTAGACAAATTTAGGGTATTATTTTAACCTTATCAATTAGATTTAACTCTGAGTTAAATAATTTAACTTTTACCGTGTCTTTTTGTTTTCTTTCACTATATGGTTAATACACATACTATAACATGCCAAACGAACCCCAAATTGTTTATTATTAATATATATATCCTTCTATAAGTCATTTTGCCGAACCTTAGATTTTTAGGAATAAAATAACAATTAATAATATAATATTTGATTTAAAAACTATTTTGTGTCGATTTTGACACTATTTGATATATGATTTTTGTGAAAGTCATAACAGAATTATATATTCGAAACAATTTTATTAAATCAAAACTAATATATCATAGTAACCTAGAAAATTAGTGGAATTCATTAAAAGTCTCAAATTACATTTATTTGAGCATTTATAACATCAATTATGTTATCATTTCCTTAAAAGGCTAATTACTGCATCATTGTTGTGTCATAAATAAATTAATTTATTTAAAGTCTAAAAATTATAAATAAAATATCATTATGTAAGAAATCTTTTTAGCTTTCTAATTAATATTTATAGTCGAATTTATCTTATGTATAACCCCATATTAAAAAATTTTTAGTTATTAAACTTTGATTTTAACTATTTTAACTATTCATTAAATAAAATAATATTAAATGTCATAATCTAATCCAAGTGGACCTAAATGGTCATATTATATTCATAAGGTTGTTTTTGGTCGAATTACACTTATCCAATAGAATTAGGACATGTGTTAGGGTAATATTAATATCATATTTACCCTTAGTTTCCCTATTTACTATTAACCGTGGTAAAAAAAATAAAAAGTTACTATTCACCAAAAATTATTTTCATCTCATTGAACCACATTTTAGTCCTTGATATTAACCGTGTCTGTCGGATTTTCGAAATTCCATTCACATAAGCGGTAAAATTAAGTTTTATGCAAAATTCAGTTTTTAACCTACCACTTAGTGGTTTCACTATTCATCAAAAATTGAAAGTTTTCAGAAAAGTACAAAAATTTCACCCTAGGCTATAATTGATATTCCAAATTCAAAAATGATTTCTATTTTACAATATTCCCAACATATAATTTGCATTAATTAATTTTATAATTAATTTCCGCTACCACAACAAATAGCGTGTTTTTAAGAGATAATAACTATCAAAAGATTGACACTTGTTTATAACTGGTTTAAATGTGAAATTACATCCAGTGTCCAACATTGTATTAAATTGTAAAAATATATTCTAAATATACTTTAAAACCACTCAAATTAATAATTTATCACTATTAATTATTTCGATTAAAAAAGTTGTTTTTAATTACAATTTAGTAATTTTCACTATTCATCAGAATATGAAAGTTATCCGAAAAGTACCAAAATTTCACCTTAGGCTAAATTAGATACTCCTAATCCAAAAATGAATTCCATTTTGAGAGATAAAATTTCTAAAATTTAAAAAGTGGTTATTACTATTCATAACGGCTAGTTTTAATAATATTTTAATTGCATATCGTTGTTTCGTGAAACTCAGTATTGCGTACTACACACGCTATCGAGGAAGGTTGTGATTGCGTGTAATGCAAGGCAAGTCATGGATGCATGTTTTGAAAGCTCCTTTTGGTGTAGCATACAACACAAGACATTAATAAAATTAAAAAGATTATTTTTCATAAAATCTCGGGCTGTTACATTCTACCCCCCTTAAAAGGAATTTCTCCCTCGAAATTCGTCGGGGTTATAAATGCTTTACTATTCGAAAGTTTCTTTAATAGAAACCCACATCGTAAAAAGGAATATCAAAACCAATCTTTAAAAACAAAAGTATGAAACGTAACAGTTACCCAAATAAACTAATCACTGGGTTTCCACATAAGTGAAAATATGGATATGGAAGAGAAATATAACCATCATGTTCTGATGGAGAGTGGTAGAGAACATGGCTATGGAAAAGCCAACAATCACAAATCCATAAATTTGTGACGATATAAGGTACCATCCAATTAATCAGATATAAGATCACTAGGACAACATTTTTTTGGTTTTCAAGATCATTTCCCTAAAGTTGAAGAATTTGAATTAGAATAAATACTTACTTTATTTTGGTACAGTCGCACTATTGTTTGTGCCTTGAACAATTTCCACTTCATCTCTTAAATAAATGAAGTTAAATTTGTTATTCATGAAGTGTTATCAGATCATGTGATAGAATGACGGGTCATTCCATCTGTCTCAAAAAAAAGGTTAGCAAAAATTATATACATAAGTCGATCTATAGTGAGATTAATCATATATGGTTCCTAAAATGGACTTATACTTCATATATCATCCTGCATAATATAAAAAATCTTGTTTCTACTAAACAGGGACTTCCTGTAGGCCAGTGGTAGGCGATAAAGGCCAGTCGCACTTTGGTTGTGGGTTCGATTCCCACAGCCTTGTCCGAAGCGATGGGCTGTCGCCCGTCCTGCAGGTTGTCCTTTTTCTAAAACTACATTACTATAACATCCCATCAATAATATCGAAAATCTTCTATCCTTAAACTAACTTATGTCCCACATAATCCATTCTAATCTTTAGGCTTGTCCATAATACTACAGTCCACTCTCATAATATAGTGGAAACGATTACCAGAGATTTAATACTGTCGTTAATCCCCATATATCATAAGATATGTCTTTTTGGTCACATTCCAATCATTCAAAGGCCTTAATCATGTATTCTCTTGAATACCCATTGAACCTTAGTGAAAACATGAATGCAGTTAAAAGTTAACTCTTTCCACATACCAAAATCCAAAAATTCTATATACTCAAACCATGATATAACCTTCTCCTTATATCAGTCATGAGCTCATGAATACAATCAAACACCTCATTATCTTATTATTCCTTCATTATGCACATATCATCTAAATTCTAAAAATATCTGAATAACCTTTCATGGATAGTGGTACCATTAATCATACACTTTCATAACTCAAGGAAAGACAACAGTGTAACAATCCTTAGATGTCTCTTTATTCCATAGTACCATGAGATTTCTTATACAACATTACACATGATAAACATGTAATAATTCCACTACATTCTTAAACCATTGACCGAGATTCAACAATTCTTTCATCTCACATATCATTTGTAGTCTCTTCATCATCATCAACATAAATACTTCCCATATGACCATACTAATTATCTTCATGAGACTTTCCCTTAGGGCATTGGTTTGCATAATGCCCGTACATTCCACATTTAAAACATTTAACCATTGTTGATGTCGTAGCAATACCATTATCCTCATCCATGGTGTTAACTGAACCTTTTCCTTTGCACTTACTTGCTTTGTGTCCTTCTTTTCCACACCCAAAGCATCTTCCAGTTCCATTGAAACATTCTCCTTGATGCCTCTTCCCACATGATTTACATAGGGGAAATTGAACTTTCTTTCCTCTATGATCATCATGAAACTCCATCTTTCTCTTATTAGCCGAGTCAGGAAACTTACCAAATTTTACTTTATTGATCATATTATGAGATTGCTGATTCGACATAATAATGATGTTTGGACTTCCAAATCCCATTTCATTTGGTTGCTCATGAAGAATATCATTCCATTGTCCATCATATCCTCCATTATCGTGAATCATCTTTTTTCCAACCATTTTCTAAAACCCAAAAAGAATAGTGTGAGAGGCAAAAATCATAATAAAGGGGGAGTAAATTCAATATCTAACATCTTTGGTTTAATCTAATATCGTTACCATAGTTCTAGGACTATATCCTATACGTATACTTATCCTTAGGGGCATCCCTAGACATACCTTAGAAATATCTCTAGGGATCTCACTAACGTTTTCGCATCCTAGTTTCCAAAGGTTGACTAAACCTATCCTCTGATACCAACTGTAGAGACCTAAAGCTTAACATACATGGACATTACATTACATTTGCGGAATACTTAGTACATAACAAAAAACACACACACAAGGATCGTAATAGTTTAGTGTCTTTGGAAACTCGTAATATAATCTTCTAATCGTGGTGAAAGATCTTCAAAATCTCCCATAAAGATCTTCCTTTTTTTTACCTAAAACCTTTCTTTATATCCTGGGGAAAATAAAACATAAAAGGGTGAGCTCGAATGCTCATTAAGGGTAAACAAAAGAAATATCAATCACATCATATACATAAGCACATAACTTTTGGAAATCTTAACCTGCAAAAGAGATCATAATTTCATAACATGGGGTAAATCATGGCAGTGAAATGTAATCACAATAATCATAACATAAAACATGAAACTTTGTGTCATTCACACATAATCATAGAGAATCATTTCTTGTTAGTCAAGACTCATTGCCAAGACTATCTTAGTGGACAAAGTCCCTTTCTGAATCGAGTAACCCTCGTTTCAGTCCTGTTTCACTGAACCGGTATAACCTATCGTTCCATTCCTGTCTATCTCATGAGATATAAAATATTTACCCAATGCATTGGAGGGAGATATAGGTCCCACCCATCTTATAATTAATCCTTTCTTATGTGTGCCACATAATCATAAATCATACATCATCGCATAACACATGTAACAAAAATGGGATTCTTGAAACATCATGACATCATAAAACAAATCATATAAGGTAAATGACTTCATAAAAATAATTTCCTCAAAACATAATCAAATCAGTGTAATAATAGGGATAAAAACAGAACCCTATATTATCTTATATGGAAAATAATTTTGATAAAACATTTGAACTCCATTCTTGAGGAAAACATCCTTTCTTCTTCAAAAACACTTTTCTTTTCTTAACTTGTCGTACAATTATAAACTAAAAGAAGTTGATTATAAATAAACTTGAAAACTTGTAAAGGAATATTCTTGGAAATAATGTTTTAAAAATCCATTCATGTCGTATAAGTTAAAAAAACATTCTTCTCGTACTTTTGCTGAAAAAGTCAAAAAAGTACCTCGTATGAAAAACGAAAAAAGATTCCTTTCATATATTTTACTAAAAAGTCACCGAAGGGTAAAATTAGATTTAAACAATTGTAGTTGGATGGAAATAATATTACATATTGAGGAAACATGGGTGATAAAATACACCCCAGTAAATTTCAAAGTATAAACAATCTCGGATAAAAATGAGATTGTGATATTTCCCTTACCTTATGTCTGATTTGCTTCGTATGTGTCTGAACCTCCTGTATAATGATTTAAATAATGTCATTGACTTATTACAGAATCATATTCATTGTTATGATATCATATATGGTTCACTTATGACCTTATATTACCTGTTCTTTTGTAAATTCCATGTTAAAGAAGCGTTTTGGGTAAAATCGTTTCATTTATCGTAGGTGTTTTGACTTGTTGTTCTTGATATTATTATTACTTATATCATGATTTACTTACTTCCAGAATATAAAATATGATTTATATATCATATATATTCAGTATATATATATATATAATAGAAAGATAAATGAAATGAAAAACACCGTTCATGGAGACGGTAGTCCGTACGTACGCATGAACGCTGTTTTCCTTTCCTTATTGTCTTGAATGAAGTAAGTAGATGACATACATATATATATATATATATAAATCCAGTAGCTTTATAATGTCATATATTTCATTATTATTTCTTATATATACTTTATAATCATTCTTAAATGGTTAACATGGAGAATGAATCTCATCGCGTCGTGGAGACGGTAGTCCGTACGTACGCACGAGCGATGATATCATTTCCATAAATATTGAATTGAATTGGAGTGGATTATAAAATATAAGAGAATCAATATGATGTTGTAAAAACTATGTATAGTTATTCTTTACACCATTATACCCATCCATGTAAGGTGGTGGTGGAAAATAGATTACACCACGGCGTGGAGACGGTATTCCGTACGTACGCACGCGCGGTGATTTCTTTTTCCGTAGGATGGATAGATGGTGAAATAGGGTTGTTTCATACTTCTAATAACATATCAGTATATGATTGATACTGATGTTATTACTTCATAATGAAACAACCTAAGAAGAAGAAGTGGAAGAAGAAATAAAGACGAAAGAATTGGTAACAGTAATTACCTCTTCTTTGAAGCGCCTCTTTGAGACCTCCTCTTAGGGCACTAAAATTGGTCTTTGAGGAAGACCAGAACCTCTAGGATGTTTCTAGGGAAGTGGAGAAGAGATTTTGGCAGGGGTTGGACGAGCTTGAGTGCTCAAATTGGTGTGAGGAGGAGGGGGAGGAGGTTCCCTTTTATAAGGGAGGAGAGGGGCACCTTAGGAATATCTCAAAATATTATTTTATATTAAAGTCAAAATAGGTTTTTAATGGTTCCAAAGGGTCTTATTTCGAAGCTAAAGTGGTTATGGGTCGAAATCCTATCAACCAATAGGATTTAGACAAGTTTAGGGTATTATTTTAACCTTATCAATTAGATTTAACTCTGAGTTAAATAATTTAACTTTCACCGTGTCTTTTTGTTTTCTTTCACTATATGGTTAATACACTTACTATAACATGACAAACGAACCCCAAATTGTTTATTATTAATATATATATCCTTATCTAAGTCATTTGGCCGAACCTCAGATTTTTAGGAATAAAATAACAATTAATAATATAATATTTGATTTAAAAACTATTTTGTGTCGATTTTGACACTATTTGATATATGTTTTTTTTGAAAGTCATAACAGAATTATATGTTCGAAAAAAGTTTATTAAATCAACACTAATATATCATAGTAACCTATAAAATTAGTGGAATTCATAAAAAGTCTCAAATTAAATTTATTTGAGCATTTATAACATCAATTATGTTAACATTTCCTTAAAAGGCTAATTACTGCATCATTGTTGTGTCATAAATATATTAATTTCTTTAAAGTATAAAAATTATAAATAAAATATCATTATGTAGGAAATCTTTTTAGATTTCTAATGAATATTTATAGTCGAATTGATCTTATGTATAACCCCATATTAAAAATGTTTTATTTATTAAACATTGATTTTAACTATTTTAACTATTCGTTAAATAAAATAATATTAAATGTCATAATCTAATCCAAGTGGACCTAAATGGTCATATTATATTCATAAGGTTGTTTTTGGTCGAATTACACTTATCTAAGAGAATTATTACATGTGTTAGGGTAATATTAATATCATATTTACCCTTAGTTACCCTATTTACTATTAACCGTGGTAAAAAAAGTAAAAAGTTACTATTCACCAAAAATTATTTTCATCTCATTGAACCACCTTTTAGTCCTTGATATTAACTGTGTCTCTAGGATTTTAGAAATTCCATTCACAGAAGCGGTAAAATTATATTTTATGCAAAATTCAGTTTTTAACCTACCACTTAGTGGTTTCTCTATTCATCAAAAATTGAAAGTTTTCAGAAAAGTAAAAAAAATTCACCCTAGGCTATAATTGATATTCCGAATTCAAAAATGATTTCTATTTTACAATATTCCCAACATATAAGTTGCATTAATTAATTTTATAATTAATTTCCGCTGTCACAACAAATAGCGTGTTTTTAAGAGATAATAACTATCAAAAGATTGACACTTGTTTATAACTGGTTTAAATGTGAAATTACATCCAGTGTCCAACATTGTATTAAATTGTAAAAATATATTCTAAATATACTTTAAAACCACTCAAATTAATAATTTATCACTATTAATTATTTCTATTAAAAAAGTTGTTTTTAATTATAATTTAGTAATTTTCACTATTCATCAGAATATGAAAGTTATCCGAAAAGTACCAAAATTTCACCTTAGGCTAAATACGATACTCCTAATCCAAAAATGAATTCCATTTTGAGAGATAAAATTTCTAAAATTTAAAAAGTGGTTATTACTATTCATAACGGCTATTTTTAATAATATTTTAATAGCATGTCGTTGTTTCTTGAAACTCAGTATTGCGTACTACACACGCTATCGAGGAAGGTTGCGATTGCGTGTAATGCAAGGAAAGTCAAGGATGCGTGTTATGAAAGCTCCTTTTGGTGTAGCATACAACACAAGACATTAATAAAATTAAAAAGATTATTTTTCATAAAATCTCGGGTTGTTACACACGCTATCGAGAAAGTCGTGATTGCGTGTAATGAAAGCCAAATCATGGTTCTATGTAGTGAAAGACTCCTTTGTTGTTGCGTATAGCAAAATACAACAATATTTAATTTATACATTGAATATATATATATATATACACACTCAATGTTGATGAAATGGGTACAAGGCCCTCCACATATTTCCACCGAATGAGAACAATAGAAGAATGATGATGACACCATAGGTTTAAACTCTTCCTATCTTTCATACTGAGGATAGGACTTTGTAAAATGGTGTAAATGACACTAGTTTATCCCCGGACTATGCACCAACTTCTCTCAGAGACCTATGGCTGGAGCTCAAATGATTGAAGCATCTTCGGCCTCGCAGTTAGTCTTCGGAAACCCACTGAATGAGAATTCTTCTTTAGGTGACACCAAAACCTACACTGTAATCCCAGATAAGTTTTCCAGAAATAACACATTCCAAACTCACATTACCCTATCCCAATAATTCAATGAAACGAGGGCTAAGAAGATTCACACACATCACACCTTGTTTCATCAGGTGAGAAACAATAGCAGTAAAGAACACCTGCACTCACCTTCCTCTAAAATGGCAGATTTTGAAGTTTTTCCAAGGGATAAATTTTCCCAACATAATAGGGACTCTCAGAGTATCTCATAAAATTCACCTATATAGTCAATCGAGCACATGACATCATAAGTCATCACTGAACATGACCATTTTGACTGATATAAACAATGCATGAAAAGGGACCTTATAAAACATCCCCCAACAGTAAAGAATTATAGAAAGTGGCCAAAACATCCTACCATGACCATATTTCCCTCACCGGTGGTTTAACATGAACTCGTGCTTCAAAGAAACTTTGAAGAAACCAAAGGCCCTCTCAGACACAATCAATATACTCATCCACACTAACAACCCTAGACCGCATCCACCTTCGATGAATCAGGAAACTTAAGAAACTAAGGTTAATTTAAACCTTCCACGAGCACTCTCCCGTTATAAGGGGATCTAAAAATCAAAGAAAGGAATGGGTGTAGACTCAATCTACATATCTCGAGAAATAAAATATTCCCTAAATTGATCAACTGGAGGATTTTCCAATGGAGAAACAATCTGGTTTACACTTCAGTTATGCATTAACCTTTAATGGGGGCATACCTTATCCAACAAGAGAACCTAAAGACCCTACCAAGCTGGTCCATTGGTCAAAAAATGCCACAAACCATAACCGAACACATGAAGGGATCCACCATAAAGGTGTCCTGAAACATATCTCAGAGTAGACTACTAACCGGTCCTTCTACCCAGCTTACCGACCAAACACAAACCCAAAACACAGTTCGAACAGGAGGGGTTCTTGGACTCCAAACAACCCACAACATCAAAATTTTCCAAAAACACATAATATAATCCATCCAAAAGAAATCATCAATACATCATGTTTTTCTTTAAAAACATTTATTTGAAAACAAATGGTTTAGCAATTAGCGCATCCACCAATGGTACCCCATGGGCCTTACACATACATGTTTTTGTGCCACACCGGGTACCCTCCTCATATCCATCCCGAAACTCATCCAGTCGGGTTATAAACCATGCATCTTCCCATATAACCCCATGAATGTGGTTCCTCATGAAAATACCAAAGGTTAAAATAGAAATTGTTTCTACTTTCCAAAACAAAAACGGTCAACAAATGCATCCTTTTTCTCAAAACCGCAAACCACGAGATCAAAATCCCAACTCACATCTTACAAAAAAATTCATAAATACACAACCATTTAGAAAAGAACTCACTTTCAAGATATTCACATCAATTTCAAAACATCTCATCCCATTAAACCACTCTTTGATTGTTTAGAAAATTATATTGGAAACACTTTTCAAAATCAACTTCAATATAGTTCCTGCTTTCAAAAGAGGTGTAAGAACACCATTTTCCATTTCAAATAAATTCTGAAAATTCAGTTCCACCATTTCATAAACCATACCATTCCCTATTTATTTGAAAATAATTTTACAAAAACATTACACTTCTTAAAACAAAGTCACTTTAAAACCAAAGTGCCAAGATTTCAAAAATAAAGCACAAAACAATGTGAGAGGAAACTAGTTTCAGTGGGTGACATGGAAATATGGTTAGAATCCATTATATAATCACATGGCTCCACATGGATTTCCCGGCCCTGCAATCTCACTGACACCATTAACCCAACTCTCTTTTCATTTCCCCTAATCTTCATTAAAGCAAGAAAACCAAAGGACTCTAAAAGGTCCCGACGTCCCCTGGAGACCTGAATCCTGTCATGAGGTCTGGTGATCATCCACACTACTAATAACAGAAATTCCAAGTCCCAAAATTCCTAGCTCTAGACTATCCCGGTTGTTCCCCAAATAACATGACCCAAAGAGAGTGAACCTCCTCTTATACCATTTTGTCACGAACCGAATCTGATCGCCACTGAAACTGGCACTAAACCTGGTCCATGACAAGGCCCATAGGGCGTTCCCAATCTCCATGGGCTGGAAAAATTTCCTGGGTATCATAAAATGATAATTGGGAATGATTTACCCATGTTTATAAACATAAAACAACAAATGAATCCAATAAAATGAATTTGGATTTTTCAAACCAAATATTGTATTACAAAAAATAAGAACTGAATTACATAGTCTAAAACAACTCACAAGGACTATAAAAAAGGTAAAAACCAAAAATTAACAGCCCAAGAACCTCAACATGGTAAGAGTCATCACCCTAAATCCATCTCTTGAACACCACATCATGAATGACCGGTTAAAACCCGAACTGTTGGCAAAAAGTTGTACCCATACCTGGGACAAAAAAAATAACCAAGTCTACTTACACCCAAGTGTGTAGGTAGGGTGTGAGACAAATCCCAGTAGGATACCACCACTAAGATATTCTATGTGATAAACATTCAAAGGCGACAAGCACGCAACTTTTCAAAAACATGTAATTTCTAGTTTCAATTTCTAAAAGATGCAACTAAAAAATCAGTTTTCATGTGGGATAGTTTAAAGAATCAGCACTTTTAAAATTAATTCAAAATGTACTGAATCATTCCAGCCAAATATACCATATGTCGATGGTAAGTATGAAGGATCTAATGAGCACAAGCAATAGAAATAACCCCTATGCACTAGCTAGTTGTGGGTCCCTGGTAACTCGTATCTCGGTGAGAGTGACCACAAAAAAAATATTTGTTCTTGGGAACGACCCACTAGTAGGGAACATACCTATAACCTAGTTTTCCCCAATCATCCTCATCATAGTATATTTATAGTTGTAAGAGTCAATCTTGCTAAGTAAAACTAAGGCCAAACCCCACAGATTCACTTGAATACTAGTACACGTTCACCCACCTAGATTGCTAGGTTTTTCCTTTGTGCTAAAACAAGTTCAACAAGCCAAGAAATATAGTTATAAAATGAAAATATCACTTCCACATCACAAATTTACCAAACATCCCCATGTACATCACACAAGTCACAAATTCCACTTTTCATTCAAATGCATTTTGAAATAATACTCACAATAAAATAGCCCACAACAGTTTTTTCATAAATTTCACAATCCATACATCCTTTAACAATTTTATAAAGTCCCTCCAAATATGATAAACATCACATAAAATCCCACTCACGTGTTTCATAAAACCCTTTTTATAAACAAAATTCATTTTTCACATCGCACTCACACAAACAGCCCACATCACGTTCACACCTCTTTTACATTTCAGTAAATCCATTAAACATATTTGTAAAACATTTCCAAGAGGATACACATCACATGATAGACCTATTCACATTTAAAATGGTCCATTTGAAAGTATAAACAAACCAAAATTGTTTTCCAATATGGTTTCACCTCTTACATAAAACATTAAACCATTCAAAATTTTCATAAAGCAATTCTAATGAGTGTACCAAAGCTATTCACATAAAACCCATTTCAAACCCTTATTTCAAGAAAAAAATCTCACCAATGAAAATTAAAAACATATTTTTCATCCCCAAAAACATTTATTAAACTACCCCCAAGTGTATAAAAACACCTCAAACAATACCAAAAAAGATCCCCATGAAAAGCACACGTTTTCAAAATCACTTTCAAAAAGTACAATAGGTTTTCTCACCTTAAACCCATAAAAACCTCTTTAAAACCTAATTTCAAACCAATACCATACCAAATCAGAATTTTCAGCCCAAAAAATATTTATTAAACCGATTTCATATGTTATAAAACACAACCAAAAAATACCCAAAGGGTTACACATGAAAAACACCTGATTTTAAGCTAAAATGAAACTATAAAAATGAATGCATAACCAAATCCAACATAAACAATTTTTTCACCACATACAGCATATTATGAACATGAATAATAAGTAATTAAAGCAAAAAAACTTATCTAGAAATTATTACAGATGGAATCACATACCATTTATGTATAAACCCTCAAAACATGGTGTGAAACATCCACCGCACCACCGCCGCACCTCAAGGAAGATAAAACCCGACCTAGACCACAATATTTTACCAAAAATACAACAAATCAAACCCTAGGTTTGAACCACAACTTCTGGACATGAGTAACTTCATGAAAGGGTGAAGGAAACCCTAAGGAAGGGGAAGAAATCAAGGAAAGAAACACTTACTTGAAACATCTTGAATCAAACGAACCAAATACACAAATATTTGAATCTCCGAGAAACCAAACATGATATGGAGGCTCTGATGGGGATGGGGATGATAAGGTCATGAGGGGACTAAAATGGGGGAAAAAGAGTGAAAATTAAATGATTTATGAAAGAATCCACTTACCTTCTCAAATCTGGATGATTTGAGGAACCCTAATATGTTTTTCCCTACTCCACGGGGAAAATGAGGTCCAAAGTGAAAAAATGAAGAATGAAGATGAGGCTCACGATTTTTTCTTCAGGTGGGAGGTGGAATCATGGGAATACAGTAAAAAATGGGTATGAAATTAAAGAATAGAAAAACAATTTATAACTGGAAATGGATCAAGGGTTGGCCCAATTCCAAATTAATTTACTCAAACCCAAAATGATAATGGGTTGAAAAAGTTTCCAAATGGACAAGGTGATTTGGAGAGGTAATAGGAGGAAAAGTGGGAAGTGTAATTGATGAAAACTGTTATCAAATGAAGGAGTTATAAAAGAAATAAAATTTATTTTTAAATCTTGAATTGGGCTCACTGTTAGGCCCAAATTTTGAAAACCCTCCATTCTCCATCAAAATGAATATAAAACACCCAAAACAAGGAAATAATGGAAATTAAATGAAAATTTCATTTAAAAGAAGTCAGGGATGTGACATAAAGTAGTTTTAGTATGCAAAGAAAGACAATGATAAAATCCAAGAAATGCAACTTTTAATTGAAAATAGTTTTCAAGTTAAAATTTTCCGAATGTTCACACATTTAAATAGACTTGTAGCTAATGTAAAGTACTACCAAAAACACCCAAATAAAATGGAAAATATCACAATCACAATGAGCCACAAAATCAGGAACACCCCTAGGCACTAGATAGTCTCGGGCCCCATGTACCTCATACCTCGGTGTAAAGTAACCATAGTAAAATCGGTTCTCGTGCACGAGCCACTAGTAGGGAACATACCAATAACATAGTGGTCCCTAATCATCATCCATATAATTTAGTTATAGTTGACATTATACAAATGCTACGTGAAACAGGGACAAAACCCATCCGGTCCACTCACCATACTAGTACACATCCGCCTCAACCTATGTACCCGGGCTTCCCCCTTTGTGCTCAAACAAATTCAGCATGCCACATGCATCCATTTTCATATAAAAACACTAATAATAGTCACTTAAAAACAATAAAGTAGATATAGACACTTTATACCATTTAAAAAAACAATAAAACACTTTGATTTTCCATAAAACAATTTCTCAAAAACCACATTGTTTTGCATACAACACTCCCTGAAAAAACCACTTTTCACACTATATTCACACCTATAAGTTACCAAAACAGAAAAGAAAGCATTATACGTTTCAATTAAACCAAAAAATATATTTTTATGGCAGCCCCATGTGAACCAGAAAATGTAATCATTGTAAAACATCAATTTTTAAACAAACACGACACTTAAGGTTAACATGTTCCAGAACACCATTAAAACCATCATTCATAGCATCAAAAAGAAGGGATAAACATTCAAAATAGTATTTTCAGACCTAGTACATCCCAATAAAATAAAATAAATATTGATAGGGCAGCCCCAAAACAACCAACAAGAGACTTCCATGAACAACCCCCAATTTCACTTAAAATTGGTATTAAAAATTCATTTTCATTACAAAAACCACTAAAAATATTTTTTTCAGCCACCATAAAATTAAATGAACATGAAAATTTCATAAAAATAGAAATTCTATTCACATATATTTCATACATATGTAATCACCTACAAAATTAGTTAAAACCATGAATCCTTTGTGAGAAAATCAAATCGCACCATCGTCGCACCAAGAGCGACCTAGATCGAACATAAAACCACAATAATTGGAAAATAAAATCCAAGGTTAAACCTTAGGTTTGAAACCCTACCCTTGTTCATTTGGTACATCAAGGAATAGGGAATAAACCCTAATAAAAACAAATGAAACCCTCGGTAATTTGGAAGAGGGAAGAAATATACTCACTTACTAGAAGTATCCTGAATTAATCACTCCAAAAACAATAGTAGCTGAAATTGAATAGTGTAAAAATTAAGGGGTTGTTCGAACAAGATTTAGGAGGTCATTTAGGAACAATAATGGAGTAAAAAGAGTAAGAATTGGGAGAGTTAAGAAGGGATGAAGTTACCTCTTTAATTATGGCTGATTTGAGACACCCTATGAAGTTCTTCCATATTTCGCGATTTCAAAGAGCTCCAAGAAGGGTGTAAATGCAATGGGAGAACGCTTGGACTTCTTAGGGTCGAGTTGGAGGTGGAAGAACCGACAAATTCATTATAATAAATAAGATATTAAAAAATTAAAGAAACAATTTAAAACTGTAAATGGCTCATGGGTAGGCCCAATTCCAAATTAATTCACTCAAACCCAAAATGATAATCGGTTAAAAAAGGGTCCAAATGGACATGGTGATTTCGATAGGTCATAGGAGGAAAATTGGTAAGTATAATGGATGAAAAATGTTAAAAAATGAAGGAGTTATAAAAGAAATAAAATTTATTTTTAAATCTAAAATTGGTCTCACAGTTTGGGCCAAATTTTGAAAACCCGCCATTTCCATCAAAATGAATAGAAAAACCCCAAAACAAGGAAATAATGGGAATTAAATGAAAAATTCATTTAAAATTAGTAATTTATGTGACATTATCGGTATGATCCTAGATCTTGAATGATTCTTGAAAATCATACCATTCAAAATGTAAATGGTAATAATGTTTTTGGTTTTAAAACTAAAAAATCTATTTTAAATATTTTTTCATATTCATATTTTATTTCTAATAATGTTTCTAATAATGTTTATTATGCTTTAAATAATTCTAACTAATATGGTGTTAAACTATATGATATTATTAAATTTATTTAAAAAAATCGGTCTCTAGTTGAATTTTATTTGGGTAAGTAAGAAATCAAAACTAAATGGATATTTAGAAATAAGGTGGATGTATCTAGATATATTGTCAAAAACAAATTAATACATATTTCCTAAGTATACTATAAAAAATAATGTATAGTCATTGAAGATTAATTTTCACACATTTCTAGGTTATGTGATATTAAAATCATTTTATGTTTTTCTTTTTTTAATTTTTTATGTTGTATAAAATTGATGTTAAAAGTTCATTCTAATATGGTTTGACAAATGATTAAGTTTATCTTTTTCAACCCCCTTATTTGAAAATAGAAAATTTTATAATAATGTTCCTAAACTATCTAATTTTTTGAATATAGGCTGTAAAATTAAATGAAAAATTATGCTAGGAGTGTGACAATTTCCTGTAAAAAGTTTAATTTAATGGTATTATATTAAGAAACTGTATATTTTTCTATCTACTATAGATTCTTAGTATATCTATACTTATAGATTTTATGTTAAATTTATTATGGATGAAAGAATATTTATTTGATTTTTGTATTTATGTTGATAAATTTCATATATATTATAATAATACATATGAAATTAATATTTCTAAAAAAATTTCACAACATTCTAAAAAATAATATATATGTTAGAGTTCATTTTATTATAAGTCATTTGAATAATGTAAATTTTGTTTTAAAATTTATCCTTACTAAAAATCAACTCTTTGATATGTTTAATAATCCATTAGTATATAATCGGTTTGAAAATATAAAATTTTACCTTTTAATGTTAGTGTGTTAATAGTTTTCTGTTTGAAAGGGTTTTGGGGGAGTTTCAGTGTGTTTATATATTTAATTGATTATATTTACAAGAAATATGTAAAATATGGATTTTTTTAATATTACTATTGTATAAATTTTGAATGTATTTTTTGACTAGATAACTATTTCAAAACCTTAGATACATCATATATGATTTTATATTAATATTTATAACATTATATTTCGTAATATCTTATATTGTTAAGGATGTTTCATTATTTATCCTAAACACTATTTTAAAAATTCTTTTCACTGTATTTACTTTTATGATTTAAGAGTGGATATTATATAGTGGCCCATTGATATATGTTTTAATACAAGGAATTTATAGTAGCTCCTTAACATAATTTTTTACATATGAATGTTTAATAAGGTTTTTTAAGCCATTTAAAGAGAGTCATTTTTCTACTCAAACTTTATCTTTTTTATAATTTCAAAATGAGCAAGCTGATTTTGAAATTATACGTGGTTTTCTAATTATCAAAAATGGCTAGAATGTTTAGTGGCTTCATGAAAACTTTATTTCTTGATAATTTTATTAATTTTTTGTATATTTATTTTAAATTTATTAATAATTTAATTTTTTCATTTAAATTATAATTAAATTAGAGCATATCATAATTTTTCTTTTCATAAAAAATCATTATCATTAATGTTTTGAGTGTTCTTAACATTTTCTAAAAGTGTATTGAAGTGTTATTGGAAAAGAAAATTCATTTGGGGCTATAAAATATCATGTATACATGTCTTTTATTATTCTAACACAACAAATATATCCTATTCTGCATATCCAATTAATAATATAGGTAAGAAATTTGTTATTCATGTAGCTATTTTGAGATACACATATCCAATTTCAAATATAAGTTACACTCAATATTTAAAACATAACATGATATATATATCCCCCAATTGAGTGATTATTCTTTAATTTATACAACAGAATTATTATCATCATTTCATTATAGGGCATAAACTTCCAAATCTAGATATATCTTATGTGAAATTATCGTAGAATTAACAATATATTTTTAATCTAGTTTCTATAGTTTTCAATAGTTGTATTATTGTTGTTTTTTTATGATAACCTAAGCTACAAAGTCCCAATTAAGGTGATTCATTATTATTTATAAATATTAATAAATTTTATTAATATAATTTAGAATGAATTAATTTTTTTATATAATTTATATGGTTTTTTATGTATATAATTTTTAAAGATAAGTTGTTTGAATATTTATTAAATTCAGATTTGCGAGTAATTTTCCTACATCAATTTCATGTATCTAAATTGAATTTGTGATGAATCCCTTAAATGAACCACAAATGTAGTAAATCACTTAGATCCACATGGTTATATCTATTAAACAACATGTAATTTTTGTAACATAATTATAAAAGATTTCATAAAATTCACCTATGTGAATTTGGCTATGTAGTTCAATGAAATCCTACATGGAAATATGCATTATTTTATATGTTGTTACATATATTGATTTCTTATATGTTTATCTATTATAATTAAAATGTTATAGTGACTTTATAAATTTATATAAATTATTTTAAACCTATTTTCGGTTTTCACATTGTTTAATATATATTTTTATGAAGATCGAAGTGCTTTCTAGTTTCATTCATACAAATTATATCTTTAAACACAAAAAATAATTTCTATTATTTTATGTTGTGTCCATCAATTTTATTGTTTATAAATTAACATTAGTTTTTATTAAACTATTTAAAACTTATTTTTAATATATTTATTTTGGTATTATATATTTTTTATAATCTCTACATGTTAACTTCTTGTTTTAAATGGAATGTTTTTTGAATTTCATATTTCAAATTAAAAAATATGATTTAAAAGGGATTTATCATTGAACTAATAAATTTGAGAGTGTTTCAATTACTTTATTGATTATTTAAAAAAATTTAACCATTTTTTAATATTTTTCGTACTAGATGTGATTTGAGAGATTATCATGAAATTATGATATTCTTCTCTCATCATCTCTCTATCTGATAGGCCATAATTATTCTTTTTTAATTTTATATTTTCTAACTAATTCTCAAATATTAATTATTTTTTAAAGGTTATAAATATTTTATACTGTGTGAAAGTGAACAATCGAAATAAGTATGATATGATTCATTTTTTATAAGAGCATTCATATTCCAAGTGATACTATGCTACAGAAAAGATATGTGAATACTCTGCTGGTTTTGAATATTTCTAGCTACTACTGGATGGTATCAAAAGGGATGAGAAATTTTTTTTACTTCATATAATTGATTTATGTGACAATAAATATGATAAAATACTCAAGAACAATTTGCAATGTTTTATTTTGTTCTATATATTTTGTTCTGGTTTCTTGAGTCCATAACACTTCTTCCCATCTCTCAAAAGTGTTCACTTGATCTTTTTTCTTTTACAAAAAAAATAATTTTCAATCATTAGGATGTAACAATACTATTCTAATGTCAGGACCATTCATTTTGGGACTCCCATAGTTGTAGTCAGTGTCGTAATTTGTTTTTGACTCCAAGTAGAAAGTGAGGTGTCATGTTGTTCTTCAACTTTATAAAATTATATAGTAGTCTTGTTTTGATTCCCATTCAAAAATCGTATTATTGTTGAACATATCTCACAGAGTATAGTGGTATAAGAGTATATTAGTTCCACATTAGACTGATCTAGTATAATCATTGTGTTCATTATTTCATTCCACTAATAATTAACATTATCAACTAACTCTAATAATTATTTTAAGTTATTATTTGAATCATTTTAATAAATTATTACCTACCACATTAAAAACACCTCCAATCCCACTTTTAGACCATCCATCATCTTTTTATCGAACCAAACAATTGGCGCTTAGAATGTTAGGTGGGTAGTACAGGTTTCTTCACTATAGGAATATATTATATCTATAGAGAAATTGATTGATGATAATAATTTCACATAGACTTGATGAGGGTAGGAGGTTCATTCCATGGTATAGAATATTATTCCACCTGGGCAAGAGATCTGGTGATTTTTCGACACTAGAAGTGGTATTTCATCAAGATTTTTTGAAACCATTTAATATGATCTAACTATCCCTAAGGATTAAAATATTGGTTCTATAATTTAAAACCACTTATTACATGCTAGTATTTATAATATTATGTATTCATTCATGTTTTTTTGAAAAGATTTATCATGCCTATTTTTAAAGAAATTCTACTTTTTTTACTTTATATCTTACACTGAAATAACTTGAAATTATTTATTATTATGAATTGTAAAGAACATTATCATTCTATATTTGATTCATAAATTTGAATATTTTGTTTAATTAATATTGGGTAAATTTGAACTATCATGGTGGAATCTTACTAGGACACTATTTATAACACACCACGTGTGATTTTATATGTGGGTATACATTCTTCTTCTAAGACCAAAAAAATGGAAATTGCTACTTGGAGGTAGAGGGTATTTTTGATATCAATACTTTTAGACTTGGTAGTTGAAGGTGGTGATTTCATCATTGGTTTAAACGATATTTTTTATATTTTACTATTCTATATTTTCTTTCATGTCTACCATATGGTACTTTTCTCTTAATGGATGTATTTAAACACCAATTGTTTATATATTTTTATACATTTTTCTAAATAATTTTTTTTTTATTTTCGAAAATTAATTCCCCTCTTTATCATTATTCACTCCTGTGTGCTAATTTCTAGACTAAGAGTATAAATAATTCCCTTTGGTCTATTTCATTATTGATTTTCATATTCTTTTAGTTGGTTTCCATGTTTGTAATATGAGAAATTAGTATACTAGGGAGTTTGGTTATCTACAATGAATCTAGAATGTAGTTTGTGACGTCTTCATATAACTGATATATGAATTTTTGGATTTAAGGGGTAGGTTATGAATGAGTTCTTCGCTATATCTCATTATATGGTGCCTTTCATTACTAGAGAATATATGGAAGGTTTCAATGAGGATTTATTTTATCTGAATCTATACTTTTCCAAATTCTTTATGTAATATTTTTGTTTTCTAGTTGAGTTCTAAAAATTAAAGTTGTTATTCCCATGAATCTTGAAAATTTATTCCTTGTAATCTATAGAGGTTTTACAATACCATATACCCATGAATATTTATGATAAGGCATTAGAAGGTACCTAGTATTGAACTACTACAATCAGATCCACTGGTTGACCAGTACCATATAGTGGTAGTATTTTGTATAGTCTAACCTCTATTCCAAGTGTTCACACCTATCCCCATTCTTGTTATAGATGTGGCACCTCATATTGATGTTTTTATATATCATTCCAATAACTTTAATTTTTTATAAACAATTATATTTCCATGAAATAAATTATCATTGGTAGGATATAGATTTTTTGGGAAAGATTGAGAGAGTCATTGAGTTCTTGGAGACATCATATCCAATTAAGGTTATGCATTAAATCTTCCACCATAATGGGACTTTTATGATACCAAGGAATTATATATTTATATAAATGTTGAATGGGGTATTTTATTTGAACAACTTATTGAAAAAATTTAGGAATAGATATTATCCATCTTAGATGGTATTTCCCATGTCTATGGAGTTTCTCAATTTCTATAAAGTTGATTGGATAGTGTCATATAATGATAACCATTATTCTTAAATTCATCAATTTTCACCTAATGTTGTTTCAAAGGAGAATCAGATAGACCTGAGTTTTGAAATGGGTCTTTGATCATATATTTTTCTCAATTCATTATGTGTAATATTAAATAATATTATGACGTTGTGGATAGGGCTCTCATAGTGAAAATTTAATTAACCATTACTTCATGCTTGACTACAAATCCTCCAAATCCTAGTTATAGCTTTAATAACCAATTTATGGTAAATTGATAGAAAAATAATCTTTGTAGTGTAAAAAATGGTGGTTCTACTCTTTAGCATACTTACTCCAGTCCTACTAAAGTTCCTAGTAAGGGCCTCTTGACATGTTTTTAATTTGGAAATATTTGGCATATGAAGTGTTCTACAATGTGGGTGCCAAATATTTGAAACTCAAGTGAAGATTCAAGAAAAATATAATAGTTTTATTATGTTTTTTCAAATATATAATATATTGGAACACGATCTCTAGTATTGATAGGAATAATAGAAAAATCTGATTCATTAATAATAATAGGGTTCCAACCACAAACCCCAAGAACAAAGATTATTTATTTAGTTGATGAATCTTCGGTTGGAACTAAAATGGTTCTTATGGTACTGATATGTACAATTTATAGTGATCTACATTTAGTGAATATGTTATTTGATATGGGTTCATCTTGTTCTTTTGTAACATCGAAACACTATAGTAATAAACGATCTTCTAATTTAACTAATGAATTTTGTGATAGAGATTCCAACATCAACCAAGAAGAAAATAGATCAGTGTCTCTAATAATCAAGTTTTTTGTTTCCTATAGAATAGTTCAAAATCCTATTTTAATTTTTAGTTTTTTTATAAATCCCCTAGTTTTTATTCTCAATATCGACCATTTTTTGTCACAAATATCAAATTGATAGTTATAAAAGGTAGGTTTCCTTTAATACTTCAATGGTATATTCTGAGTTTTTCTAGGATAATGGGACATTAGGTCTATCTAAATCATACCTCTTGTTATATAGATGTATAGGATGATATCCTTATAGACTATTTAATAAGAGTATGGTGTATGTTTTCGTGAGATTCCTTGAGTAACTGGTGAATTTTAAAATATGTTTCAGTCAGAAATTCCACACCTACCGCTGATGTTGAAGGTATAGATCATTATTGAAACAGTGTATGGTAACCTAGTAGTACAAATTCTATCTTACTATAGTGAACCATATGAAGTATCGGTGTTAGGAAATGAGTTGGCTGATTTGATTTCTTAAATAATCAATCTACCTTCTGTTACACCATGTGTAGTACTAGTGATTTTCTATATGAAGAAATATGAAACCATTCTCTTATGTATTCATTAACATGAAATCAATTTTCATGTGGTCATGAATAATTATCTATTTATGAAAATTGAAATTTTATTTTATTAGGTTAAAGGGGGAACCTATTCTCAAAGATTGATCTTTGTTCTCGTTACCACCACCCCTAAATAATGGTGTATTATATTCAAGAGGCCTATTTCATAAGCATGTATTGGAACTATGAGTGTCTTGTAATGCCCTTTTTCTTAACCAAAACTCTATATATGTTTATATATTTTATTAATAAGAAATTACACCAATATCATGACTCTATTGTTTCAGTATTCATTGAAGACATCAGGGTGTTTTTTAAAAATGAGTAATATCATGTACTTAAAGTTAGTAATGTTTTGGATATCATCATGAATAAATAAAATTATTCTATTATTTCCGTGTGAATATTATATATATGGGATATGATGTTACTGGGGGGCATAGTTTCATATTACAGTAACTTAGTTGATCCAAAAAGTGTAATTTTTCCACTTTTAGGAGGAATTTTGTAATGTCATTGATATTTTTAGATTCTTATGTTTGGTTGGGTATTATCAATATTTTTTCAATTATTTCACAATTTATGAATGTTTTTTGAATACTACCACTTATAAGGGTGTTATGATCATGATTAATTATAAATTAAAAAATTTCATTGATTAGTTGGTGATAATTTGTTTTCAAACCTAGGGATGACTCTTCGAGGTAATGGACAAGGCTATATGGTTTTTTATGATTATTCATTAACATGGTTTCTTTTAATTATCATTCAGGGTGATCATGAGGTGAAATATGGTTCTTTTTGGGTTCAAAAAGATGAGAATAAATATCCAATTCATAATCAATAACACACTACTTTGAATATCCCTCCTTAGAGTTCGTGGTACTAACTTTTAGGTGAAAGGTTTAAAACTTACTATACTCCAAATATAATGAGTTATATCATTTCATAAAGAGGCTTAAGTATTAATCATACATGAATGATGGAGCAACTATGATCTTTTGGAATTGACATGGACTATACCTCTGGGAAGAGGAAACTTTTTTCCTAATTCACTTATTTGGAAGATTCTGTCATAGTCAGTGATGGAATCAACATAACAGTGGAATCCAATTCAACTCTATTCTCTCGTATAGTTTGGAGTTTGATATGATGACATTGAATCTTCTCTAGTGAGTTTATATTTGGAGTCCTCACTTCTTGATATTATCCACCATTAGAAATTTATTAATTATATATTCTGAGGTATCATGAATTCTTTATATGAGGGATAACATTAGTGAATGGAATGTATCTCCTAAGGAATTTATTTCTTCCAGAAAATGTTATAACATTATATCCCTATGAGAAATGTTTTAAATGGTGATTTTATCCATTATCAATGGGTGTTTCACTTAATCATGAATAAGATGTTTTATGATATTATTGGTTGATTCTGGTTTCCATGTCTGAAACATGACATCACATGTTTTGGTTTCAATTATTATACAAGTAAATAAATCACAGATAATCAACTCAAGACTTATGGACTACAACAACCTCTTCCTACAATGACTTGGAAGTGAGAGGAGATATTTATGGATTTGGTAGTAAGATTCACACATACTCTATTAGAAAATAAAGTGATTTTTGTGGTGATTAATTGATTAGACAAATCTAAAAAGTTTATTCCAATTCTTGGTAGCATTAAAGTTAAGGATTTTCGAAATATGTATATACATAAGATAAAAGGGTTTCAATGAGTTTCATATAAATTTTTTTGATACATATCACCATCTCACATATTAAATTTGGAAGGGACTCAAGTAGATAGTGGGATCCTAGGTCATGTTGAGCACAATGTACCATCCTTATATAGATGGTTAGATATAATGAGAAATAACGATTATTGGGAAATAATTCATGATTTTTATATTAACTTTATAAAAACATTGGTTTTCCCTCTAGTGATATTTTATTTCATAAAAAATAATATCTACTAGAAATCTATTAAAATTTAACCCATTAATTTATTTTAAGGTCAACCATATTAATCTTATCTTTGTTTTTCATCAGTTGGTGAAGCTTCCAATGTTAGAAATTTATTGTTCATATTGATGATGATCCCAATTATTCATCTAAGGTTGGAAATATTTTAGATGTAGAATAAAATTTATTTTCATCATCATTTATATCAATTACAGTTCTTAGTTGGTGACTTGGAGTCCATGATAGTCTCACCTTAACAGGATCATAGATGGCTTGGAAAACTATGGAATTTATCATGGAGTAATGAATGATATTTTGAAGTAATCACTAGTATTAGGAAATAAGAATACTATTTTCCATTAGAAATAAAATGAATTAAATCAATAATTTTTTTTCCATGTGCTACAACATAAGAAATATATTTATAAATTGTATCATGTTTTGAATTAGGTGGACCAAGATATAGTTTATGATATGATAGTGACCGAACAAATTTTCCTTATTATTAATTCCCAAGTGAAGGTTCTACTTGGAATTCATATACCATTTTTATCGGTTCATTATCAACATTGTTTTAATTCTCATAATACATGGAATAGAGATTCAATATTTAAATAAAATTGGACTCACATTTTTATGGACTAGTCTTCTTAATTTGGATTTCAGAAACATAAATAATTTATGGTGGGAGAATTGTAACATAAACAATTTTCATTCAAGCATATTTTTTTTACATTTCATTTTTATTCCTAATGTTGTTCATTTTTTTGTTTTGAATGTGTTGTGTTGAATGGTGGATTGATAAATGGAGTGTGTACTTTTTTCTTTTATACAGGAAGAATGCCACAACGGTTGATTATAGGGAGTTTCTTTAACTATCTTTTGTAAAATATCATGATGTTACTTATGTTGTATGCCAATATTTTTTCATTAAACATTGGAGATATAGGATCATGAGGAAAAACCTCTTCCACTACCATCATCTAGATTGATTTTAGTGAGGTATTATTAATTTGTTTGGTAGTTACTTTCATAATAAAATTCATATTAATAGAAAACATTTTTTTTTATTTGAAAGGTATTCTTGAATTCAATTTAAAATAATGATTCTATATTCTTGATAAATATTTTAAAATTCCTCTTTATTAGTTAATTATTCCTTGTAAATGGCCTTCAAAATAAAGAAACTATTTTAATAAAATGACCTTAAATTGAAACTGATGATTTGAAGAAAGTGTATAATGATGATTTTTAATAAATTATTGTATAAAATGAATTTGACATTCTAAATTATATGAAATGATTTGAAATTATTGAATTTGAAGAAACACATTTTAAATTAGTTTTTGAGAAGAAATTTATTTTTTAAAAATGATTTTCGGTTTCTAAATGATGATTGATGAAACTGATTTGAGATTATTGATTTACCCCTTGATTAAATTCATAAAATAACATGGGATATATGGTAGTAAATAAGGTATCTCAAGATATTAATTCTAGGATTATATTAGCTCTACCTAGTAATGGATTAATGATAACAAAAATAAGTAAATTTTATTTGTGTAGGGGGTTTATTCATTTGGGTTGACTCTTATTCCCCATGGGCTTGGGACATAGTAAGGGGCGCCATATTTTTTTGAGAGTGTGTGAATCCATTTGACATGGACTAATAATCATAATCACTTATAATAATGGTTCTATTATTGAAAATGAGTTATTATATGCTACAGATTACGGAATGATATATTAATTCATATTTTAATGAATCTTTTTTTCATTCCTATATTAATGGAAATTAATTTTTGTAACTTCTCTAAACTTTCCATTTTAATGATTTAAAAGAATGTTTAATTATGAATTGTGGAAAATATTACCCGTACATTTTTATTTATAATTGATATTACTTGCATTATCTTATATGTAATTCTTGTGAAATGACATAAGGGGTCCTATTGGGCTATTTTTCCTCATATACTACATGTTTATTTTTGTGTATAGACTTTCATTTTTCAATACCAAGATATTGGAAAGAAATGATTAGAGGATTTGGGTTTTCAAAATAGTGTGGCATTAATAATTTTTGGTTGGGGAGGTTATTTCATCCTCATTTTATGTGATATTTTTACATTATGGGTTTTTTAAATGTATGCCTTATGGTATTTTCCCCTTGTTGATACTATATACTTAGTGACAAGTTATGGAATCATATCCACTGTTTTTACTATTTTTCTTTCATATGGTGAAATCACTCTACCTAGAAATTTCTTATTATATAGGTGTTATGCACTATCCCATTGGGATTTTGAAATCACTTAGAGTAATTTTAGGTGTGATTTAGGTATGTTTTTAATTGGTTATCATGTTTGGTTCATAACATAGAAGCTTGTGATCAACTATCAAAAGCTCTTCACAATGAATTGATCTATAGGACTCCCTCTCAAGGTGATACTCATGGTGGATGAATCCTATATATAACCTCATCTTTATTTTACACCTCTAAATACATTGGTAATAAAATTAAGATACCACATATTTGATATTCAAATAGAATTCCACATCAATTCATCTCACTCTAGACTCCTCATCTTGGAAAAGATGCAGGAAAAATGAATATTTTCTTAAAACATGGTATGTGCCCTAAAAAAGTCGTGCCCCACTATTTAAGGTAGTGTGGATACTTTATCAAAACATCACACACCATTAATTACGAATAATATCAATTAAACTATTTCTAAAAATAACCAATGAAACATCTACCTATGACCAGTGACATAGATACATAATCCCCCGCTGATAGACTACCCCTCTCACCTGATTCAATGCCAAATAAAATATTATGTGGATCATTCACAAATAATACCTAACATTAACATTATCTCCTCAATAAAATTATATTTCACTTAATTAGAGACACTCACCTCATATACTCCACTTCTCTAGTGATGAAAATCCTAGAGTTTCCTTTTCCATTGCTCATTCTCCTTTATTGGGATGAATCTCTCATAGTCAACAGGGTCTCCCAACTAAACCTATACAAAATAAACTATATGAAATCACTACAAATATTCCATCTCTACAAAAAAGGTTAAAGTGACCAAGACAAATGTAATGGAATAAATATTTATTCATTTAATTATTATTCGTTTTAATTTTTCAGATACACCCCATTACAATAAACTTTGTCAGTGAGTATAAATAACTTAAATCTAATATGTATCTACATTATAGACCATACCACATCATAATTACCATTAATTAATCTTAATTTTCATATATAAAAACACATGGGAACCTTAAATCCATGTTCATAGCCAGTTTCCTTTACACAACTTACCAAGCCTAGTGACAATTATTCACTACAAAATCTATATAGTCCACAATAGTATATAAATCCAAACTGCATACTATCCATCATTGATCTTCCTTTAAAACTAGTCTATCAAGTCCCCCATACCCCAATTATACCCCTCCTATGTTAGAATTGAATATAAGGAGATTGTTAGCCTTGAATCCTGTAACACCCTAAGATATTATGAAATATTTTTTTTGAAATAAATTTAATCATTTTCATATTTTTCATTACATGCAACACTAATTATATCTTTTGTTAAACGTAACATTGGGATTAGTTTTAGTTACATTCATCTTTGTGAATATCTTATGTTACAAGCATTACTACGTTTAAAAAAAATGTGACATACTATTAAAATATTATTATTCAATATGATATTTATCATCTATAAATTCAAATAGTGGTTATGAATAGGACTAACTAAATTGTTAAAATAAGGATTAAACATGTATATAAAATTAATTCTTTTGTGACCAATTATTAATTAAATGAATATCCATTTTAAATGAGAAAAAAACTTTTTCTAAATAGATTTTTTATGTGCATAAATGTGGTTTACATCAAAAAATTAACCAAAAAATATTTGGATAATAAATTTAATGAAATTTATATATTATATATTCATTAAAATATTTAACATTCACATTATTTTTTTATACAATATATGAGAACAAATCAAATTTCATTCTTAAAATTTTATTTTTTTCTAAAAGGAATTTTTTCCTTCAATGGCATGGTTATTTTAAAATTTATTTTTAAAAGACATTAATAATTTATTTTAAAAAATAAAATTTATTTTTTAATCCATCATGTCAAAATTATCTTAAGGTTCATTTTTTTTTATTTTCTGAAAAGATTAATGTTGTCATGGATAGTAAAATTTACCGAATTTTAATTGAAATTTTCAATTTTGTTTAAATTATTTACCGATTTAAATTATAATTTTAATTGGTATTATAGTAAAATAAGTAGAGTTTTATATATATTAATCTAATTTAGGTAATTTTAATCAATTTTTTAATGAATTTTTCTATAAAAACATTTCAAACTTTCAAACATTTAATCTTTAAAAACCCACATTCTCATCATGTCTACAGGATTATTTTAAAATTGAAATTTTCTAATTATATGAATTGAAATTGAAAAAATATATTCCATATCTGGAATAATTATAATATATATTTTATAATAAGTTTAAAAAAAATCAAAATCAATAGGTAAAACATTCAAAATTAACTACCATTATTATGGTAAAAATGAATTTACTCGGGGTTGAACAGAAAAGATAAGGGTTAAATAACCATTAAACTTGTCCAAAAACTATTTTATGGACATATTTAGAACATGGTATGAGGATTTATAATATAACATTATAAATCATTTTAAAACATGAAAAAAATGGGATCACTTAATTAGTTTCAAAAATATCATGTGTGTCATCTCCCCCAATTATAAAAGGTCACCCCATATCCTCTCTTATTCACACATTCACAACATTATGTTTAATACAAGTCCTACAAATTTAACATTATATAATCCCTTATATAATCCTTGAATCCTTATATTTTATATAATTTCAACCAAGTATTTATTTTGGTGAAAACATATGGAGGATATTCAAAGAAGATATAACGTTCATCAACGAGCATTTTTGTTTTATTTATTTCTCTACTTATTAAAACATATTTATATAAGAACCTAAGTATACTAAATATTCTGATGTGGTTTTATTATTAATTAATTTCTTACAAAAATATTCACTTCTATCAAATGGGTTTTGAAAACATCATTCATGTATATGGTAAAATACAAGCTTGCGAACCATTGTAATTTTTTATCCATTTCCACCTCTCTAGGTAGGGTATGATGATAGATATAAAGTATATATATGATATTTATTACATAGTTTTACCTATTTATTACTTATATAATATATTCTTATCTTTATTTACATTCCATAGGGTAAATGATAACATCACTCTTCTGTACGGCTAACTACCCCCTTGTAAAGTGATGTGATTCGTTCTTACTAACTTTTTACATTGGAAGATAATATCGATAAAATTAATGAATATATGTTATATAAATGGAATAATTTTTACATTTATGACTTTTTAATCACTATTTAATGATAATTTATCATTTTATATCTTACCTTTTGCACTCATTGAATGGAAATAATGTTATTCGTGTGCATGTGGATTATCACCTTCATGATGGGATATGACTATATTTTCATCACCACACCACATGGATGATATTTATAAGTATATGTTAAAAAATTATAGATAATTAATTATATTTTTATTATTATTTAAAGATAATATATTACATATCACCTTTTTATAGTGATCATTGAAAAATAGAAATGTTGCTCATTTGTACTTATAGCCTGCTGCCTAAATGATCGTAACATAATTCCTTTCTCAAACACCCATTCAATGATTTTAAATAGAATTATAATTTATTTATAAGTATGATAATTATATAATAATTACTATTATTCCAAAAATGGATCCATTTTCAAGGTAATAGGTCCTAAAACAGAAAATAAAAGCTGAGGAAAAACAAAGAAGTTTTACCCTAAACATAACTATAACAAGATATTGCTAATAAATGTGTAATATAAGGACATAAGAAAATAATATATCATATTATATATATATATATAAATTTTTCTAAAATATACTTTCAATAAACATATATTTATTATAAAGGAGGTTTGAACTTGTATGAAGAAATACAAGGCTTATGGAAAATGATTTCTAGTCCCACTTTTATTTCTTGGTGACTTATACTATATTCACCAATCGTTTTTTATGTGTGGTGTATATAATTACGTATGACATGATATATCATTAATATATATAATTTATGTATAATTAATTTTAATATTTATTTTATTATTTCATGGGGCTTATAATTCAAAAGGTACACAAGTGATATGTTATTTTTTCTCAATATGCCATCTTTGAGTCGTATGTTATGTTACGCACCTACATTCCATTATGAGTTGTATATATAGAATCTTTTACATGTAATATCATGAATTTATTTATCCTAATTACTTTTTATATTTAATTTAATGTTATTATTTCATATTTCTTATAATTCAATGTGACTAAAGTGGTACATTTTTTATGTTATAATATAATTGTTTATCGATATTGTTTATGATTGTTCTTCCAATGAAGAAGTAATAAGATATATATATATCCAGAAACTAGTGAACTTTATTAATCTATAGTTATATAATTATTATACATTTTACACTTCATTATCCATTATCTATGTTCTCAAGAGTTAAAAAATATTGTTTTTATGAGAAATGAAATCTTCAATCGAAAACTCTTTTCCTTCCAAAAAATGTTTTATAAACAATATTTCAATAATGTTTCTATTTTTTAAAATTATTAGTTAAATATATTTTTACCCATGATATATTTTTTATAAAACAAAATAAAAAGGAATATTTATATCATTTTCAAAAAAAATTAATGTTTTGACTTTACCAAAAAAATAAAAGAATATTTGTTTTTAGCATGTATGGAATGAAAAATATTTTATATTTTCATGAATGCACAATGATTTCAGACATCCATTACAAGTTTTAAAATTTCTTTTTATTGAAAATTATTTACATAATATTTTTTAATTTTTTATATTTAAAATAGATTAATTCAAACTGGAATGATTTAGAAAAAAATTATGTCATTAAAATTATTTTTCAAAGAGGAAAGGATTGTTTTCTTTAAGAAATGTTCCAAGTGACCATTCAAAATACATATCCATATAATATGATATAATTTGAGGTAACATATAAATTTTTGGGGATATGTACTGAGGATACCATTCTTATTTTTTCTCTAAATAGTTTATCATGAAGAAAAATTATGAAACCTGATTTTTTCTCTAGGTTATGCTATGATGAAATGATGAAATGATTATGATACCCATATCTTTTATAATGGCTAAGAGATGAAGAAATTTTTATGAAACTCATTTCATTACATGGGTTATGTTGTGATGAATGTTTTATTATCTTTCAGAACAGATATGTATGATTTTCATTATGGGATGGTGGTTACGTTATTACCAATGATGGTGGTTAAGTTATAACCAAATATGGGTGTAACCTATATCTCCCATAAATTCATTAGTTAATGGCTTATATATCATGATATGGGAAGGAATTAAATTGGGAGTAAAAAATTAATTATTAAGGGATTTTGTCCTTTATGATGGTATTGGGGGTGAACCTTGACTAATATGATGGTTTGGGAGTGAAACCATTCAACTATGATAACCTTATTAGTAAGCCTTGTATTATATAAAAATGATTTTATATGGTTATGGGTTTTCCAAACATTCTATCTCTTAAGCCAATGTAATGATCTCATGGACCATGTTCTTTGATTTCCATATTATTCATGTCTTATGAACATCGTGTCTTTATTCAATAACATAGTTTTATGATAATTAATCAGCACGGTTTGGTTTTAAAATTTTATTCTCATGTTTCCAAACCATTATATTCATGATATTCTTATTTGTCTTGCTTTTCTACCCATTCTGGGAATCTGATATCAACCTTTATTAGGTTTCCTTTTCCTAGGTTATGAAGAAATTTATAATGTATGATATTTATAATAAGGGTGCTAGTTTTGTATAACATAGTGAGAGATGATGTGGCTCACTTATGCGCAAGTGTTTATGTTTCCTTGTGTCCAAATGAAATAAACAATTATGTTCTTTGGGAATGTGTTTGTGTAATGTAATGAATATTCATAAAAAATTATGTAATATATATGTATGATAATCCTACGTCACTATATTTTGTATCAGATGAAAGGTTTAGTTATCCTTTGGAAATTATGATGAGAAAACTTCAATGAGATACCTAGGATATTTCTAAAGATATTTTTAGGGATGTCTCTAAGCATAAAACTAAGGATGAGTCCATGTATAGAAATATGTTCTGGAACTTTGGTAATGAATTGAGAAAGTGATATCTGATAAATTACCTACCTATCTGGATACTAAAAGTTGATGTGTCTCTAGCATAGATATACCTTGGGTAAATAACACTAAAAAGGGTTAATTGTGTTGGACTTGATCATCACCTCATTTAAACTGATGATGACTATGAATGACTTAGGTTAAACCAAAGGTTTCATAAATTTAAAATAGTTTTTTCGGGATTTAGAGATTTTATTAGTGATTTTTTAGGATTATGTGGTTTCCCACTATGAATATTATTACTCACAATATGTTTTTTGGTTTTCGCAAATGGAGATAACTAGAATGAACTAGATTCACAATGAATGTGGAAAACAATTTACAACCGAGAATTCAAATGGGATGATGGATAGAGTAATGGATCACTAATACAAAAGAGGAATTTTACAATTTTTTTGTTTATTAGAGCTAGAAAAAAGCGATGATTAATGTCATATTTATCAGTGCTAAAGAAAGTACTAATAAATTTAACCCTTCATTAGTTCTTTCTTTTTACCACTAATAAAGGGTACCCTTTATCTGCGCTTTTTTTAGCGCTGATAAAGGGTTCACTTTGATCACGCTTTATTTTTAGCATAGAAAAAAGTCACATTTTATCGGGGATAAAAATAAAGTGCTCTTAAAGTCGTCCTTTATTAGTGCTTTTTTAGCACTGATAAAGGTACAAATAAATAAAATAGAATAATTTAAGAAATAAAAAAAATGAGTTTATTAAAAAAATATGACAGATTTTATTAAATAAATAATTATTAATAAAAATTAATAAATTAATTATACTATATTTAAATTATAAATACTTTTATATAGTATGTATAAAATATATAGATATACGCAAAATATAAATTAAACAAACTAAAATTAAAAATATGTAAATTGGGAAAAATATTATACGTTTTTTGAATTAGAAGATTATTGATAATTTTAAAAAAAGTATGTACTAAATATATATATATATATAAATATATATAAATATGATTTATATATTACAAAATACTTATTCACTTTACATTAAATAGTCATATATTTAGTGAATAATGGTTTGTAATTAAAAATTAATGTGAATTAAAAAACTGACTAATTGCATTGAGTAATGGAAATTTAATTGAATGTAGTCATATTTTTCAATGTAACAGAGATCAAATGTGTGTTATATTTATTTTACACATAAGTAATTAATTCATTTTTATATATAATTTACACATACGAAAAATTCCAATTTTTTCAAAAATTTTAATGTGTGCTTTTTTTTAATTTATTTAATTTCTCCCTTTTTTAACATGACTACACTTAAAATTTTATATTCATTAATAATATCAAAAAAATATTTGTAAAAAAATATTTGAAAAAAGTAAATTTATAAATTAATATATTTATAAATTTACATACTATATTTATAAATGTACATACTATATTTATAAAAATATATATTTATAACAATAAATAAATAAATAAATTTAATATTATTTATATAATTATAAATTAATTCATATATTTTTTAAATAATTACGAAATTTATAATAAATTTACTCAAATAATATATATATTTACAATATATATATTAATATAAATTTAATAATTTTTTTTAAAAGAAATGTCTTGGTCACTGGCTAAGACGTAGATTATTATAAACAAGTGAGAGATTACAGAAGTCTGAAAGAGGGAATTTTATTACAATCCTCGGTAAGGAGAGGGAGGAGGTCATCCAGAAACTCATCAAACCACGTAATGGCCTGGTTGATCCCCTTTTTGGCAAGAGCATCTTCCACCATATTAGCTTCATGGTAGGCATGGGTGACGATATATCTAATCTCCAAAAGCGAGTTCAATCAGATCTTCCAACTCGCAGTAAGAGGCCAAGAGAGGTGGACCTCCCCATTCCAAATAGCTTGAACAATTGTGGTGGAGTTTCTTTCGATCCAGATATTTTTCCATCCTTTATATTTGACAAATTCATTGGAATGGATGAGAGTTATCATCACAGCTTCAAGGGAAGAAGTTCCCCACAACTACCATAGAAACAACCATGGTAGTGACCTATGGAGTCTCTGAAGATTACCCCAAAACCCACAGGGCCTGGATTTCCTTTGGAAGCACCATCCACATTGATCTTAATCCATCCAGGAAGCGGGGCTTGCCATAAGACTTCAAGAAAACGTGTTGGCTAAGGAAATATTCCATCGATCTATAGACACTGTAGGATCACAAAGTCACTGATCGTGTTTTCAAAATTGGCTTTCTGGATCGAGGCGGCATCTTTAATAGAAATCAAGATTCTCGTGCGACCAACAATGAGATTAGACGAGCGATTATTGTGAATATTGGGATTTCTATCATACCATATAATGTATTGAAGGTCCGCCATAGAAGATAGGAAGAGGTGTTTGATTTGTAGCGATAATTGAAGCTCCACACAATGCTTTAGCTGGAAAAGAATATTGGAAAAAGGGGGCCATCTGCAATCATAATTGTCAGCAATAAAATTCCACATATCAAACGCCATAGCACAAGATAAAAAGATATGGTCGATATCTTCTCGATGTTGGTGGCAGAGAGGGCATGTAGAACAGTGATGAATACTAAAATATTAGATATAGATCTCAGTATGGATACTCTTGTGAGAGAAGCGCCAAATAATATTATGTCTGGAAGGTTTAATCCATGGTTTTTAAAAAAAATAACCAGGAAAAATCAGAATTAGAGTTAGATAAATAATGATTGTAAAAAAATTTAGAGTCATGCATACCATTGTGAGCCGGTTCCCAAACCAGTAGGTCATCATCGCTAGAGAAAGGGTATCCATCAACCACCTGCATGATGGAGGCATGTAGCTCTAAGGTTCTTGAATGCATCACTTCTGTTATAGTGCAGTTATTGATATTTGGGGAAGTATTAGGAGGAATCAAGGAGATTTGTGGAGAGCCAGTCAGTAGAGACCCGGATCTTGACGTACATGGACATTACATTAATTCTTCGGAATACTTAATACATAACAAAAATAAAAACACAAGGAACGTAATAGTTTAGTGTCTTTGGAAACTTGGAACGTAATCTTCTAATCGTGGTGAAAGATCTTCAAAATCTCCAATAAATATCTTCCCCTTGTGTTTTCTTACCTAAAACCTTTCTTTATATCCAAGGGAAAAGAAAACATATAAAGGGTGAGCTCAAATGCTCAGTAAGGGTAATCATGGATAAAATAAAATACATCATATACATTTGAACTTAAAAACATGAACATAATGTTTAAACATCAAAAGCTTGAGCAATGACATAAAACATGGAAGTATGTAAGGCATAGATCATAAAGAAATATTAAGCATGATAATATAGCATGGGAGTAAAAAATTTAATTGTGGAAACCATTAAACACATGTCATGATTTCTATAGTAGCCAAGGCATTTCTTCCAAGACCATCTTAGTGGACAAAGTCCCTTTCTGAATTGACTTCACTCTTCATTTCAGTCCTGTAACACTGAACCAGATTAACTTACCATTCCAGTCATGTCTATCCCATGAGATATAAATCTTTACCCAATTCATTGGAGGGAAACATAGGTCCCACCCATCTCATAATGAAATCATTCTTACTTGTTCCACAACATAAATATAAATCATTTATCATAACCCAAATAATTAAATGGGTTTCATAAACATCATCCCATCATCACATAATCCATATAAAACAAATGCATATAATTTCATCATAAGAAAATTTAGACAATGTAAATCATAGATACATTATACTTGTAACATAATCACACTAAATAATGTCATCTTAGATGGAAAATAGTTTTGAGAAAACACTTGAAATGAATTCTTGAGTAAAATATCATTTCTTTTTCAAAATCATTTTCTTTTCAGAAAATGCCGTTCAATTTTAAAAGAAAATAATTTTGTTGAAAATAGTCATGAAATATTGTAGAGAAAGATTAATGTAAATAAGGCATTTTGAAATCATAAAATTCCGTTCACGCCGTAAAAGTTAAAAAAACATTATTCTCATACTTTTTCCGGAAAACTCCAAAAGTACCTTGTATGGTAAACAAAAGAAAGATTCCTTCCAAAAAATGTGGTAAAAGTAAAAAAAGGGTAAAAATGACTTTAAACATACATGGAATAAAACTAAACATTTTATGAAAACAGCTTGAGAACATATGGACAAGGATAATATACATAACCCCAATAAATACTTACGAATAAACAATCTCGGATAAGAATGAGATTGGAATAATTATCCCTTAGCTTAGGACTGATATGCTTCATTAGTATCTAAACCTCCTGTATAATGATTTAAATAATGTCATTGACTTATTATAGAATCATATTCATTGTTATGATAACATATATGGTTCACTTATGACTTTATATTACTCGTTCTTTTGAAAAATTCCATGTTAAAGAGCGTTTTAGGTAAAATCGTTTCATTTGTCGTCCGTGTTTTGACTTGTAATTATTAATATGATTACTTAGATCATGATTACTAAATTATATAATATAAAACATGATTAATATATAATATATATTCAGAATATACATATATATAATAGATCGATAAATCGAAATAAATACACCGTTAATGGAGATGGTAGGTCGTACGTACGCATGAACGTTGTTTTCATTTCCTCATTGAATTGAATGGAATTAATTGGATGAAATAAATGTATATATAAATAAATCCAGTATCATTATTATGTCATATATTTCATGATTACTTATTATATATAATTTATAATCATTCATGAATGGTTAATCATTGAGAATGAATCTCATCGCGTCGTGGAGACGGTAGTCCGTACGTACGCACGAGCGATGATATCATTTCCATAATTATTGAATTGAATTGGAGTGTATGATACAATATATAAGAATAATTATGATGTTATAATAACTATGTATAGTTATTCTTTACACCATTATACCCATACAAGTAAGGTGGTGTTGGAAAACAGATTACACCACGGTGTGGAGACGGTATTCTGTACATACGCACGCGCGATGATTTCGTTTTTCATAGGATGGATAGAAGGTGAAATGGGGTTGTTTCATATTTATAATAACATATAAGTATATTAGTGATAATTATTTTATTACTTTATATTAAAAAACTAAAGAAGTAGAAGTTGAAGAAGAAATAAGCTTGAAATAATCTTTTGAAGAGATTACCTCTTCTTCGACGCACCTCCTTTAAACTTCTTATTAGGGGACTTGGGGTTGGTCTTTTGAGAAGACCAGTACCTCTATAAGGTCTCTAGGGAAGTTTGTAGGTGAAATGGTCAGAGTTTGACCGAGATTCATGGCTCAAAATGGTGTGAGGAAGAGAGGTAGGAGGTGCCCTTTTATAAGGGAGGAGAGGGGCACCTTGGGAATCCTCAAAACGATTAGTTTAATATAAATTCAAACCCCACATAAAAACCTCAAAAAATGACTCAATTCGAATATTAGATGAGATAGGGTTGTAATCTTATTAACAAATAATATTTATACATGTTTTGATCTTATTTTAAACCTTATCATTTTGATTTATCCTTATTTAATCTATTTAAGTTTATTTGTGGTAATAAACTTCTAAATTTTAAATGGTTATAAATAATCCCTTTTATGTAGTAAATTTTACATAATTGGATAATTCATGAAATTTTTGACCATATAAATTTCAATTTATAAATTTTAAATATTTTTGTGATGTTTAAACAATTTAATAATATGTTATTTTTATAAAATAACAATATTGTCAATTTTGATACTATTCATTTATTTGAATTGAAATAAAATCTACAAAGAGGATATATTCAAACTAAAATATTTAATAAATTCCTAACATGTCAAATATTTCTTGAAAATTAGTGGAGCACATTAAATAGTTCATATAATATTTATTTTAATATTTTTAAAACCATTTATTTGGTATATCTCTTAATAAGATAATTAGTACAACATTTTTGTATAATTATTTAATATACTTATTTGTTAAATAAAAATCAAAAAGAAAATCCTTTGATGAAGATAAATATTAAAGATTTTATAATAATAATTTTACCCGAATTTATCATCTTAAAATAACACCATGTAAATTGTTATCTTTATTAAATTATGAAGGTGACAACTTCAGAATCATTTAAAATAAAATATTATAAGTGTCATAATTTCCATAATAAGGATCCAAATGGTCAAAAATTCGGCCAGTGGATGATTAGGGTTTATATATACACTAATAATATGTTTTGTACAGATTTTGGGGCTTTTTGATATGAATTACTATTTCAATAAAAACTATATTATTGATTTTTCACTAAATAAATAATTTATGTATCATTAATGTATAAGATAATAAGGTAATTAAATAACTCTTAAAAATTACAAATAAATTACCATGATAAATAAAAACATTTTATCTTTCAAATTTGTATTTATAAACGAATTTATATTTTGTATAAGCTTGTATTAAAAATACTTTAATTATTAAAGTTGAGTGAGACATATTTCACTTTCCTTTAAATAAAATAAACTAAAAGTCTTAATCACCTCCATGTGAGTTATAATAGATTCCATTTCGCCCAAAATATAACGTAGGATGAAATATAACCATCCAATTGTTTTAAGACATGTATTAGAATAATTTTATAATATTATATTTACCCTTAATTACCCAATTTACCTTTTACTATGGTAAACAAAATTTACCATTGTTACTATTCATAAAGCCCAAAAATAAAAAGTAGTCTATTAATATAATTTGGACCCACTGATTCCAAAAATGGAATCCATTTTTCCAAATTCAATACACAGAAGTTGCAGAAATTAAATTAAAATTAATCTCGTTGTCGAAAGAAAATGGATTTTTGTTTAAAACATTGCAAAAGATTGAATTTATTTATCCTACGAATTCAATGTAAAATTAATTCTAATGACATACATTATATTAAATGGTAAAAATATATTCTATTTTATACTTTAAAACCATTCAATATTATAATTTAACCACATAAGTTATTACGATGAAAAAAGTTGTTTTTAATTAAAATATAGCGTATTTTTACTATTCATTAAAATGTGAAAGTTATCAGAATAATATAAAAAATTTATCCAAGGTATAATTTTATATCCTGATTACAAATAATAATTTTATTTTGTAAAATTGAACTTATAAACATGTCAAAAACAAGATTTAATGTGGGTGCTCCATCAAAAGGCGGCAAAAATTCATTTTTTGAAAAATAATTATTTTACCCGAAATTTTTTTTTGTTCTCATACCATGTTCTAGAAAATGTGTAAGATGAATACTAATGTTATAAAATTCAAAACTTAGTTAATGCTATTCATAACGGCTAGTTCGTGATAATATTATAACCATATATCGTTGTTTAGTGAAACCCGGTATTGCGTACAACACACGCGATCGAGGAAGGTCGCGATTGCATGTAATACAAGCCAAATCAGGGTTGCGTGTAGTGAAAGACTCCTTTTTTGTTGCATATAACCAAATAAAACCATATTTCATTTATACATTGAATATATATATATATATATACATTCACACTCAATGTTGCATAGAATCACAACTATCAAACAAACTTGAAATTGTGTGTAACATGATCCAAGAATAATGTTTCATATACTGCAAGCTAATAAGGTGTTGCGTATAGCGTAAGATTATCTTGGTGTATCGTACAATAGAAGATATGAATGAAATTAAAAAGAATATATATTATAAAATCTCGGGTTATTACATTCTACCCCCCTTAAAATGAATTTATCCCTCGAAATTCATCGGAGTTATAAATGGTTTTCTACTTGAAAGTTTATTTAATTGAAACCCACTTCATAAAAAGGAATACCAAAACTTATCTTTAAAAACTAAAGTATGAAACGTAACGGTTACCCTAATAAACTAATCACTGGGTTTCCACATAAGAGAACATAGGTAAAAATATGGATATGGAAGAGAAATCTAACCATCATGTTCTGATAGAGAGTGGTAGAAAACATGGCTATGAAAAAGCAAAAAATCACAAAGCCATAGATTTGGTATGATCTAAGGTACCATCTGATTCATCATATATAAGGGCACTAGGAAAACATTTTTGGTTTTCAAGATCATTTCCCTAAATTTGATGAATTAAAAGAAATAATTACATGATTTTGGTACAATCTCACTATTTTTCGTGAATTGAACAATTTCCACTTCATCCCTTAATGAAATGAAGTTGAATTTCTTCTTCGTGATGTGTTAGCAGATCATGTGATAGAATGATGGGTATTTCCATCTTTTTCAAAAAAAAGGTTAGAAAAAGTTATAAGTCCATCTTGCGGTTAGATTAATCATATATGGTTCCAAAAATGAACTTATACATCATATATCATACCGCTTAATAAAATAAAAATAGTTTCTACTAACCAGGGACTTCCTGTAGGCCAGTGGTAGGCGATAAAGGCCAGTCGAACTTCGGTTGTGGGTTCGGTTCCCACATCCTTGTCTGACGCGATGGGCTGTCGCCCATCCTGCAGGTTGTCCTTTTTCTAAAACTACATTACTATAACATCCCATCAATAGTATCAAAAAAAGTTTTATCCTTAAACAATACTAACTTATGTCAAACATAATCCATTCCAATATTTTGGCTTATCTAAAATACTTCATTCCATGCTCATAGTATAATGAAAACAATTACTAGAAAGGTTATCTACCAAGAATGTGAATACAAGCATTTATCCCACATATATCATAAGATATATCTTGTTGGTTCCATTCCAAACACATGAAAACCTTAGTCATATATTCTCTTGAAACATAAATTACCATAGAACCTTAGTCAGAACATGAATACAGTCAAAAGGTAACTCTTTCCTCATACCAAAATCCCAAAAATCTATATCATAAAACCATAATATCACTTAGTCCTTATATCAGTCATGAGCTCATGAATACAATAAAACATCTCATTATCTTCATATCCCTTCATTATGCGCATATCATCTAATTTCCAAAAATATATGAATAACCTTCCATGGTTACTAGTACCATTCAACATATACTTCCTAATACTTTAGGAAAAACAATAGTGTAACAATCCTTACATGATTCTTTATTCCATAGTACCATACATTATTCATTATAAACATACAATCATTCCACTAACTTCTTAAACCACTGACTGAGCTTCATCATTTATTTCATCTCATATTTCATTTTTAGTCTCTTCATCATCATCCACATAAATACTACTCATATGACCATGCTGATTCTCTTCATGATATTTTCCCTTAGGGCATTGGTTTGCATAATGCCCATGCATTCCACATTTAAAACATCTAATCGTTGTTGATGTCGTAGGAATACCACTATCCTTCTCCATGGTGTTAACTGAACCTTTTCCTTTGCACTAACTGGCTTTGTGTCCTTCTTTTCCACACCCAATGCATCATCCAGTTCCTTTGAAACAATCTCCACGATTCCTCTTCCCACATGATTTACATGACAGAAATTGAATTTTCTTTCCTTTATGATCATCATGAAACTCCATCTTTCTATTATTATCTAAGTCGAGAAACTTACCAAAGTTGAGATTATTGATCATATTATGAGATTGATGATTAGGCATAATAACGATGTTTGGACTTCCAAATCCCGTTTCATTTGGTTTCCCATGAATAATATCATTCCACTGTCCATCATATCCTCCATTATTGTGAATCTTCCTGTTTCCAGCCATTTTCTAAAACCCAAAAAGAATAGTGTGAGAGGCAAAAATCATGCTAGGGAAAACAATATAGTAAAGGGGGGTACCGTCAATATCTAACATCTTAGGTTAAATTCTAATATCGTTACCATAGTTCTAGGAATATATCCTATACGTATACTATCTTTAGGGACCTCCCTAGACATACCTTAGAAATATATCTAGGGATCTCACTAACGTTTTCGCATCCTAGTTTCTTAAGTTTGACTAAACCTTTCCTCTGATTCCAACAGTTGAGACCCGGAGCTTGATGTACATGGACATTACATTACTTTTGTGGAATACTTAATACATAACAAAAACGGACACATAAGGACCGTAATAGTTTAGTGTCTTTGAAAACTTGGAATGTAATCTTCTAATTGTGGTGAAAGATCTTCAACATCTCCCATAAAGATCTTCCTCTTTTGTTTTCTTACCTAAAACATTTCTTTATATCTTGGGGAAAAGAAGACATATAAAGGGTGAGCTCAAATTCTCAGTAAGGGTAATCATGGATAAAATAAAACAAATCATATACATTTGAACTTAAAAACATGAACATAATGTTTAAACATCAAAAGCTTGAGAAATAACATAAAACATGGAAGTACGTAATGTATAGATCATAAAGAAACGTTAAGCATGATAAAATAGCATGGGAGTAAAACATGTAATTGTGGTAACCATCCAGCACATGTCATGATTTCCATATTAGCCAAGGCATTGCTGCCAAGACCATCTTAGTGGACAAAGTCCCTTTCTGAATCGAGTTCACTCATCGTTTCAGTCCTGTAACACTGAACCAGATTAACTTACCATTCCAGCCATGTCTATCTCATGAGATATAAATATTTACCCAATGCATTGGAGGGAGATATAGGTCCCACCCATCACATAATGAAATCATGATTACTTGTGCCACAACATAAATATAAATCATTCATCATAACCCAAAGAATAAATTGGGTTTCATAAACATCATCCCATTATCACATAATCCATATAAAACAAATGGATATCATTTCATCATAAGAAAAGTTAAACCATGTAAATCGTAGATACATTATAAATGAAACATAATCATACTAAATAATTTCATCTTAGATGGAAAATAGTTTTGACAAAACACAAGAAATTAATTCTTGAGGAAAATATCCTTTCTTTTTCAAAATCATTTATTTTCAGAAAATGCCATGCAATTTGAAAAGGAAAAATTTTTTGTTGAAAATAGTCATGAAATATTGTAGAGAGTGATTTTTGAAAATAAGGTATTTTGAAATCATAAAAGTCCGTTCACGCTGTATAAGTTAAGAAAACATTATTCTCGTACTTTTTCCGAAAAAGTCCAAAAGTACCTCGTATAGTAAACAAAAGAAATATTCCTTCCAAACAATGTGGTAAAAGTAAAAAAGGGTAAAAATGACTTTAAACATACATGGAAGAAAATTAAACTTTTTATGACAACATTTTCAGAACATATGGACACGGATAATATAGATAACCTCGGTAAATACTTACGAATAAACAATCTCAGATAAGAATGATATTGGAATAATTATCCCTTACCTTAGGTCCAATATGCTTCATACATATCCAAACATCGTGTATAATGATTTAAATAATGTCATTGAATTATTATAGAATCATATTCATTGTTATGATATCATATATGGTTCACTTATGTCTTTATATTACCCGTTCTTTTGTAAATTCCATGTTAAAGAGCGTTTTGGGTAAAATCGTTTCATTTGTCATCCGTGTTTTGACTTGTAATTGTTCATATGATTACTTAGATCATGATTCCATAATTCCAAAATATAACACTTTATTTATATATAATATATATTCAGAATATATATATATATAATAGATCGATAAATGGAAATAAATACACCGTTCATAGAGACGGTAGGCCGTACGTACGCATGAATGTTGTTTTCGTTTCCTCATTGAATTGAATGGAATTTATTGGATGAAATACATATATATATAAATAAATCCAGTATCATTATTATTTCATATATTTCATGATTACTACTTTTATATACTTTATAATCATTCATGAATGGTTAATCATTGAGAATTAATCTCATCGCGTCGTGGAGACGGCAGTCCGTACGTACGCACGAGCGATGATATCGTTCCCATAATTATTGAATTGAATTGGAGTGGATGATATAATATATCAGAATCAGTATGATGTTATAATAACTATTTATAGTTATTCTTTACACCATTATACCTATCCAAGTAAGGTGGTGTTGGAAAAACAGATTACACCACGGTGTGGAGACGGTATTCTGTATGTACGCACGTGCGGTGATTTCATTTTCTGTAGGATGGATAGAAGGTGAAATGGGGTTGTTTCATATTTATAATAAAATATCAGTATATTAGTTATACTGATTTATTACTTTATAATGACACAACTAAAGAAGAAGATGTTGAAGAAGAAATAAGCTTGAAATAATCGGTAGAAGAGATTACATCTTCCTCGACGCGCATCCTTTAAAGGTCATCTTAGGGCACTAGGGTCGGACTTTTGAGAAGACCAGTACCTCTATAAGGTTTCTAGGGAAGTGGGGAAGTTAAATGGAAGAGGTTGGCCGAGCATCAAGGCACAAAATTGTGTGAGGAAGAGAGGGAGGAGGTTCACTTTTATAAGGGAGGAGAGGGGCACCTTTGGAATCCTCAAAAATATTAGTTTAATATAAATTCAAAACCCACATAAAAACATCCAAAAATGTCTCAATTAGAAGATTAGATGAGATAGGGTTTTAATATCATCAACCAATAAAATTTAGACATGTTTTGATCTTATTTTAAACCTTATCATTTTGATTTATCCTTATTTAATCTATTTAAGTTTATTTGTGGTAATAAACTTCTAAATTTTAAATGGTTATAAATAATAACTTATGTGTTGTTAATTTTCCATAATAGGATACTTTATGAAATTTTTGACTATTTAAATTTCAATTTATAATTTTTAAATATTTTTTTTATTTTTAAACAATTTAATAATATGTGATTTTTATAAAATAACAATAGTGTCAATTTTGAAACTATTCATTTATTTGAATTTCAAAAAAATCTACACAGAGGATATATTCGAAATAAAATATTTAATAGATTCCTAACATTTCAAATTTGTCTTGAAAATTCGTGGAGAACATTAAATAGTTCATATAATATTTATTTTAATATTTTTAATACCATTTATTTGGTATATCTCTTAATAAAATAATTAGTACAACTTTTTGTATAATTCATTAATATACTTATTTGTTTCATAAAAATTAAAACTAAATCCTTTGATGAATATAAATATCAAAGATTTTATAATAATAATTTTACTCAAATTTATCATCCTAAAATAACAGCATGTAAATTGTTATCTTTATTAAATTATGAAGGTGACAACTTTGGAATCATTTAAAATAAAATATTATAAGTGTCATAATCTCTATAATAAGGATCCAAATGGTCCCACATTCGTCCAGTAGATTTTTAGGGTTTATATATACACTACTAATAAGTTTTTTGCAGATTTTTGAGCCTTTTGATATGTATTACTATTTCAATAAAAACTATATTATTGATTTTTCACTAAATATATAATTTCTGCATCATTAATGTATAAGATAATAAGGTGATTAAATAACACGTAAAAATTACAAATAAATTACCATGATAAATAAAAACATTTTATCTTTCAAATATGTATTTATAATAGAATTTATATTCTCTATAAACTTGTATTAAAAATACTTTAATTATTAAAGTTGAGTGAGACATATTTCACTTTTCTTTAAATAAAATAAACTAAAGGTCTTAATCACCTACAAGTGGGATATAATGGATTTAATTTTGACCCAAATATTACTTAGAACGAAATATAATCATCCAATTTTATTAATACAAGAATTAGGATAATTTTATAATATTATATTTACCCTTGATTACCCAATTTACCTTTTACTATGGTAAATAAAATTTACCATTGTTACTATTCATAAAGACCAAAAATAAAAAGTAGTCTATTAATATAATTTGGAACCACTTATTCCAAATATGGAATCCATTTTTCAAAATTCAATACAAAGAAGTTGCAGAAATTAAATTAAAATTAATCCTGTTGTCGAAAGAAAATAGGTTTTTGTTTAAAACATTGCAAAAGATTGAATTTATTTATCCTACGAATTCAATGTAAAATAAATGATAATGACCTACATTATATTAAATGGTAAAAATATATTATATTTATACTTTCAAACCATTCAATATTATAATTTATCCACATAAGTTATTACGAGGAAAAAAGTTGTTTTTAGTTAAAATATAGCATGTTTTTACTATTCATTAAAATATGAAAGTTATCAGAATAATATGAAAATTTTATCCAAGGTAAAATTTTATATCCTGATTCCAAAGAATAATTTTATTTTGTAAAATTTAACATATAAACATGTCAAAAACTATATTTAAAGTGGGTGTGCCATCAAAAGGCGGCAAAACTGCATTTTTTTTAAAAATACTTATTTTACCAGAAAAAATTATTTTGTTCTCATACCATGTTCTAAAAAATGTTTAAGATGAATAATAATGTTATAAAATTCAAAACATAGTTAACACTATTCATAACGGCTAGTTCGTGATAATATTATAACCATATAACGTTGTTTAGTGAAACCCAGTATTGTGTACGACATACGCTATCGAGGAAGGTTGTGATTGCGTGTAATGCAAGCCAAATCAGGGTTTCGTGTAGTGCAAGACTCCTTTGTTGTTGCGTATAACAAAATACAACCATATTTCATTTATACATTGAATATATATATATATATATATATATATATATATATATATATACATACACACTCAATGTTGTATAGAATAACAACAATCAAACAAACTTGAAATTGTGTGTAACATGATCCAAGAATAATGTTGTGTATACTGAAAGCTAATACGGTGTTGTGTATAGCACAATATAATCTTGGTGTATCGTACAACAGAAGATATTAATGAAATTAAAAATAATATATCTTAAAAAATCTCGGGTTATTACACAGTCCATTTATCCAACCAAAAACGAATGGTGGAGTCCAGTCTAACCCACCATCAAGAGTTGTCCATGATTCGGACAAACAAGTTTCTTAGAGAGGGCCAAAGAGAAGAATGGACATAGTTGAGATTCCCCTTTTTTAGCCTCATAAGAAATATATTTCTAAGGAAAGTAAGGGAGTCAGAGGTGTTATTGATCAATCTCCAAGTGAGCCTTACTTGGAGGGCCTCATTGAACAACTTGAGATTTTTAATATCGAGGCCACCCTTCTCAAGAGGGGTGCAGTAGGTCGACTAGAGGATGGTAACAAGTTTCCTTTAAATGATGTTGATGGTCCAAACAAAATTTTTTATATAAGTATTAATTCTATTGAGGAGACCAAGCGTCCATTTATAGATCATGAGGGAATAAACCAATTGGGAGATAATGGTTGATTTCACAAGGCAAATCCTGCCATCCATAGACAGGGATTTCCCTCCCCAGGAAGAAAGCTTATTAATCACTTGATCGACCACGGTATTAAAATAAATTGCTTTCGGTCTGCCTAAAAAAATGGGAACTCCAAGATAATAAAAAGAAAATTACCTTCCTTGATACCAAGATTATCTATAATAGGAACCTTTCAGGAGAGGGGGATGGATTTCCCATGGAAAATATAGGATTTGTTCTAACTGATCGATTACCCTGAAACCTCTTTATAATGGGATAAGGATTTTTTAATGTTAAGAATTTTCCATTTATTTCCATTAAGGAATATAATTATTTCATCGGCATAAATTAGATGGGTTGGGATGGTTAGATTCATGGAAGCTGAGATGGGTTTCAATTTACCTTGAGAAACAAGGGAGGATAGCAATCTACTAAGGTCTTCTTCTGCAATAGCAAAGAGAATAGCCAAAAGAGGATCACCTTCACGAACTCTTTTATAGAAAATAAAATAACCCTTGTGAGATCCATTAACCAGTATTGATATTGAGGTAGAGTTGAAGAGAGAGTGAATCCTACTAATGAAGACATCACTGAGGCCAAAAGCTTGTAGAACTTTGAAAATGAAACTCTAGTCAATAGTATCAAAGGCCTTCCTAACATCAATTTTTATGGAAATTCTGCCACCTCAGGAGGCTTTGTTTAAAGAGTCGGTGCATTCCGAAGCAAGGAAAATGAAATATTGTATGGATCTACCTTTGATTAAACCAAATTTATTCCAGGAAAGAATTTTTTTTCATAGAGAAGAAATCCTATTTGGGAAGAAGTTTGGTAATGATTTTATAAGTGGAATTGATTAAATAAATGGGCCTAAAGAGATGAATTTTAAAGGCATTGGGCACCATTGGGATAAGGGTGATAAATTGTGTGTTTATAACATAAGGAAGGTAACCTATCTTAAAAAAATGTTTAACAAGTCTAAAAACATTTGTGTGGGCAACTTCCCAGTGATGTTAAAAAAACCATTATTGAAGCCATCGGAACCAGGGGCACTGTCAGGATTCAGACTAAAGACTGTGGAATTGATTTCATGGTCTAGGGGAGGAGGAAAGAGGAGTAGATTTTCATCTTCATTGATCAAAGTTGGGATGATCCCAGGAAGAATATTCTTGTTAATATGGGGACCAATGAAGATATTTTCAAAATAAGTGACAACATGATTAGAGATGTCAGCTTCATAGGATAGAATATTGTCATTATGTTTCAGGGAGGATAGAGGGCAATTTATTTTTCTGATCCTATAAAGGGAATTGTAAAATTTGGTGTCTATGTTCCCATCAGTGAGCCATTTCATTTTGAAGACTTGTTTTTGAAGGTTATCTTTGAGGGATAAAAGAGGGTTGAGCTTAACGATAATGTTTATTTCGGTTTGGGAGTTAGAGGTAAAGTCAGAGTTAGTAGAGGAGATTTGAATATGGTTAAGATCAGTCTCAAATATGGTGATGTCCTGGTCAATCTATTTGGATTTAGCACCACACCAACCTTTGAGACAGAGTTTAAGATTCTTAATCTTAATGATACAGGAAAAAACATCATAGTGCAGACTCATAGAATTCCAAAAACTTTGAATGAGATGAGATCATTCCTAATCATTGGACCATGCATTATTGAATTTTAAGGGTAGACAAGATTTGTCTCTTTTAGTGTGAAAGGATACCAAAATAGGATGATGATCAAAATAATGTTTTGGTAAGGTGATGCAAGATATGGTATCCCACGCATCAAGAGTTGGTCCATTCACAAGAGCCCTATCAAGTTTTCTAGCAACAACCTGGTTATAACGCCTATGATACCAAGGAAATTTAGCACCTATGATATTTACTTCAACTAGGCCACAATCTTCAATTGAGGCTCTGAATTCTCTAGAAGCTATGGGGGAATTTGAGAGACCCATATTCTCACTGGGAGAGAGAATGGCATTGAAGTCCCCCATCACCAGCCAGGGGTCATGCATGGAGTTGGCTAAGTAAAAAAGGTCATGCCAGAGGGGCCTACAATCCTGATATCTATTTCTAGCATAGAAAAAGGTGAAAAAATAGTGCATGTTATCATAGGTAAAATAACAAGTGATCATTTGGTCAGAAGAAATAATAATTTGGATATCTGTCAAACAATTGTGATAAATGATCCAAAGAGAATTAACATTATAATTATTAGTACAAGCACCACGAAAATTGTAACCAGCAATAAAGTGATTCATAAAAGTTATGGAGAAATTAGTTTTGGGTTCAGAAAGAGCTAATATTTTAGGTTTATGAGTTGCAAAGAGTCTTTTAAGAACCAAAATGGTGTCACAGTTTGCCAAACCATTAAAATTTCAAAAAAAGACATACATTAAAACCTGTTTTTGGAGCCCGAGCTTCTTTTTTTCTTTTTGGATCCTTTTGATCCCTTGTTCCTCTTAGATCTTCTGATGTTGGAGGATGAGGGAAAAGAAGTATTCATAATTTTTTTTCTTATTGGAGAAGTAGACATTCTGTTAGTTTTATTTAAAATAGTCAATTTTTTTGAATTATCAAGGGAGTCCTTCTCAATGCAGTCGGTCTGGGAAGAAGATGTTCCTTTTAGGTTTAGGGTTTGGGGAGAAATAGCTATTATTGGAGAAGCCAGTGTGTCAACTACTCTGGAAGGTAGAGGCAGTATGGTTGAATTCTTTAAATCAGGGTTACAGTCTTGCAAGGGTACTGAGGCCATGGGTTGTGCAGAGGAAATAGATAAATTTGCAGAAATGTTACCATCAATTTTAAACAGAGAGTTTGTAGTGAGCATACCAGGAGTACCGTATATAGAGGCAGTGGCATAGGACGCGTCTACATGAGCCGGAACTAGTGCACAGGATTGATCTGGAGCGTCACTGCCTTGAGAGAGTGTTCAAGTCATAGCATGGACTACCACCATGGTGTCATCCTTTCTGATAACATTAGGTGGCACTGAAATAGAAACGGGCGAGACCAGTGTAAGAGGATCAACATCATGCCTTTCAAGGAGGCCAGTATCAGAGGCACAGGTGACCAGGACTAGATGCTCAATGTCCTCCATAATTCCATGATCGAGCTCTGCAAGTTCGTCAGCTTCGACGTGTTCCGCCCAGGTGACACTGGATCTCTCACCCAGGAGAGGGGTTTTTTTACCCAAACATTGGGTTTTTTCTTCAGGGGTTAGGGATGATGGGAGCCACAGCTGTACCAGTTTTTTTATTCTTTACCATAGTACACCTTTCGTCCACCGGTTGAGAGACTTCGTTCTTGATAACCTGGCATTTCAGCAACGAATGGACAAATATTTTGCAGAGTTCACAATATGGTGGCATCTGTTCACATTCGATCCGAACTTCGGCGCAATAGTCATTGGCACAAAAGATGAGGGAATCCGATATTTTTTCATCCATTTCGACCTCCACCATGACGCGAGCATACATTCCAAGCTCTGTATTAAGCATCCTCCGATCAATCTTCCGCAGCGTGCCGATACAAGAAACGATATCATTGAGTTTCTGAGGAAGCCAAAAATACCAATTTAAACCATGTAGACGCACCCATATTTGGACTAAGGAGTTCATGGTGTTGTATGGGTTAAAATAAAGGTCCCATTCTGAGATACGGAGAGTGCCTGGTTTGAGTTGGAGATTGTTGGAATGCCAGACCTTATCCATGTCCGCTTGCAATTTCAAAAGGAGATGGAAGTAACCCTTACCGAGGGGAACGAGCTTCCAATCAGAAAAAACCCCAGATACTAGCAATTCTGGATTTGAGCTCCAGGTTTGACTAGGGCTTTTCCCCTTTTAGATAAGAAATGCAGGCCAAGGCAGAGAACTTATAGAGTAGCGACCGCTAGTGAATCACACCTGGAACGGCCTCAACCGCAAATCTACCGTCTTCAAGCATCTTGCATTGAGTCACACGCATCTCCGAGGATTCTCAAATATCTATACCCATGAGAGCCTCGACGAAGGAGAAGCCTGTCAATTTAATTTTTATGAGGATATCGTCATACTGATCTAGGATTTTTTTTTGTTTGAACATGAGCTCGCATTTAGTATTAAATCCCTTGAGCATCATGAAGGAATTATTGAATCAAAGTAGGGCTAGCGGAATCATCAGATCCGGTAAACCCTAGTAGGAGTGGCAGCGTCGGCCAGAGGACCCGACCGTTGAGCATTCCCCCCCCCCCAAATTTATTAAATGTATATATATATCTATATAATTATATATAAATATATGATGATATAAATTTTATTTTAAAAAAAATTGTATTTTTATAAAGAAATAATTATATATTTAAGTATTTAAAAATTTTAATAAAAATATTTAAATAGGGAATATATTTACTGTATTAAAATTTATATATATTTATTAATTATATACATATATATACAAAATTTTTAATTTATAATTATATTTATATGCTTTTCATCGAGGATTAAGTAATAAGGTCTGATTAAAGAAATATTTATCATCTCATTTTAGAACTGAAAAATATGCCTTTTATCATCACTTATTACTTAAGAACTAATAAATAGACTCTTTGTCAGTTATTTTTTTAAAGTGTTGATATAATTTTACCAGTCTATTTAAAAAAACCCAACCACTAGCAAACCTGTTGCAATAACAGAAGCTTTCTGTAGAAGACATCGACTATCGGTGCTCCTCCAAGCTGAATCGAAGCTCGAATCACACAAACCCACTGCCTCCAATTCCTTGATCAACATTCGGCATCCAGTTTTCTCTTGTAGTTAGGGTTTCAAAAGAAAAAAACAATATTTGGATCTAAGACTCTTCTATTTTCTTTAACCAAGTGAGGTTGGGGTGTGTCTTCCTTTGTAGGTTCTGATTTTCATTCTATATTTTTTTTTGTTTTTGATTTCTTCCTTGATGAGGTCATTAGATATTTTTTCTCCAGTCATTATAAATGGATTTTCTTTTTTTTATGATATGTTTCATGCTTGACTTCTGATTTTTAGATCATATTTTTGTCTTTTGGAATTGTTTTTCTGAATCAATTTGATTTCTTGTCTACATATATACACTTCCTTTCTTCATAGGATTAATTTTTTCACTATTTTGAAATCATATAGAATCTCCTTTGGTCCACATATAAACCATCTTAATAAATATATATTCCGCTATATTAAAAGTGGATTTTTTTATATTAAAACCAAAAATGAATGATCAAATTGAATTTTCAATCATGTTCTCAGTCATGTGATGGTGAAAAGAAGCAATAGAAGCTAATTTTATGGAATTAATGTTCGGGAATTTATTTATTTAAATTATTTTTTAATATTACAGTGTACGGGTTTTTATATAAAAAAAATTCACAAAATTGTGTGGTTTTATTTTAACAGTAATCTTAGTATGGGAGATACAATAGTTATTTATATTTAATTGCTCTATATTTTCAAAAATTTTAGGATATTGCATTTATTTTACCATGTTGTGATATTCTATTGTAAGGGTTGCATATATTTTTATAAATTTTAGTTTACTTTATAAAAATATATATACATATATATGTAAATATATATCTTTCTATATATTTATATGTATTTTCATAAGGGTTACATATAATTTTATAAATTTTAGTGTACTTTATAAAAATATATATACATATATATGTAAATATATATCTTTCTATATATTTATATGTATTTTCATAACATATAATGTCATGGTTATTTTATAATTATTTATTAAAAAATTATTCTTCTGGATTCCCAAATTTTTAAGAGATTATATATTTTTTAATTAATAATTATGTTTAAATGTGAATTTGTTTTGAAATTAAGATTATTTTAAATTACAATTCATATATATATGTGTGTGTGTGTGTGTGTGTATAAATTTCTATGGGATAAACATTGTTGGGGTTGGTGTGTTTTTCTCCCTTGTATGTGATATATATTATTACTGTGTGTTATTTCTTAATCCCAGCATATTTAGAGACCTCCCAAAATCATAAGGAAGGGTCAATGTGTATTAGATTTCTTCCCTAGAATCTTTCATATGGGTAGATCTGATGTGATGACCTCTCCAGAATCCTTGCGATGGGATGATGTTTTTATTGAAATCCCAAGAGTCTTGAGTTGTTTTCAAATATTTGATATTTCATTAATTTTAAATGTAATAATTCTATATGTTGCTACATCACTTGTTCCAAAAATAGATTTAAACTTTTAAAATTCTATATATCAGAAATTATTTTTAGGTATTCTTCATTTTTAGGCCTATATGTATTGGTTCCTCCCCTACGAATCTCAGATTACAATCCATGTTTTGAAACAATGCTTTATTTATTAAATTTTTTAATCAATGTATTTTTATATCTTCTAGTTGATTGAATAAGAGTTTATTATTCTTATTTATCATATTTGGGTTTCTTATTACTCCTTAATTTCCAATATTATATTTTTATTTTTTTTATTGGATTTAAGAAAGACTTGATGTGTGTCAAACAACAGTTATTATTGAAATTTGTTTCCTAAGAATAATCCCCCATCTCTTTTATAGACAACTGTCATCCTCATTGAATTCATCTCCCAAATATCCATAAATACAATTTATTTCATGAAACTAATCCCACATATCTTTTATGTTGTGTGTACTACTCTGATAATTAGTTATCTCATGGATGAATACTTCTTTGATTATTTCAATCAATATGGGTCATGTCAAAAATAGATGAAGTATGTTTCAAACAACAAAATTCAATGATAAATGTTTGGGAGATGAGTTGATGAGAATGGGTTGTTTATAACATTCACATTTGAATGAATTCATAGGATAACACCTGCCATAGTGCAATAATTCTTTTTAAAATTTAATTATCCATTTTATTCAATATACTATAATTATTTGAAATATTCAAATGTTGAGTTCCCCTAATTATAATTTTCTATAACTTTCACCTTGGATAATGAATATGTTAAGTTTATTAATTTCTTTATTGTACAAAATTAGACTTTTATTAATCCAATAGGATGGATATAAATCCAAAAATGATACATTATAATAATTTGACAAAAGTGTATGAATATTGAGTTAAAGAGTTCATAAAGTTTGCAAGAGAGAATGCATACAACCTATCTTAAATCCTATGTATGTGTTTACGTTGTTGTTATTCAAGAAAAATTAGCCTAGAAGAGTTGGAAGAACATATAAATTTTCACAGAATAGATCAAAGATAAAAAAAATTGGACGAAACATGGGGAAAAACAATATGTACACACCAATTGGGATGATATGGTGGTTTATGGATCATTTGATTTGAATACTGGTGTAAATGATGATGGATATCGCATCGAATAAATAAAATTGAAATTGAAGATAACCTTCGTGATTATCCAAAGTAATTTGATGAGTTAAAATGTTGTTCCAAGATAATATTGTATAGAATTTTTACTAAATACACAGCATTGTTTGTTGTATTGAAGTTATGTTATTTGAAAGCTAGCAGCAGATAGAGTGACACAAGCCTTAGAGAACTACTTGGTCTCATGAATGATATTCTACCATAATAAAATGAACTAACATGATTAACATATAATGTAAAAATAATTTTATGTTCAAGGGGTATGATATCTAAAAAAATTCAAGCTTGTCCAAATTATTTCATTTTGTTTCTTAAGGACCATGAATCACCCCTAAAATTCCCTAAGAGTGGTGAAGATCAATAAAAGAAAAATTAATCAAGTCCTTCAAAATTTTAATGGTAATTTCCTATCATTACATGGTTTAGAATAATATATGGATTTCAGGAAACCTCAATACAATTGAAATGGAATTTTGATGCAATAATTAATTATGGTAACTTACGTCATCCATAAGATTCACCTCAGGGGAAGGAAATTGATTACGGGTATCATAAATTTGGAAATGAGCTGAGAAACTTATGTCTTATGTTATCTACAGATAAAATGAATCCATTTTGTGTATATATTATTACTCACAGTACCTGGCCCATGGCCTTGTCCAAATTTACCCAATATTTTAGGGTTAAGCAGTCTCTTGTAGTTTAGCTTGGGTTATCCAATCCTCAGAGACCTAATAAGTAACATACAGACACATACATTCTATGGATTGTTTTTGGATATTAAGTAGAAAACTTGGGTTGAATTTATATGGGTTTAAGTGAACTGTAATAGACTTATGTTAATTAAAATTAATATAATTAGTTGATTCTAAGTTATTATTTGGTGTGGATTTGATGCATTCCTTTCTCAACAATTTCAATTTATTATATTTAATATGGGTTTATTATATAAGATCAAAAAATATCATCCAATATTGGTTTAATACCTACACACTCTAATACTAAAAACCTTTACACTTTGAGGATCAATGTTTTGAGCACTTGAAGGTAATGGTTCGTATTAGCACCTGAAGTGTGCGGTCTTAAAATTCAAAAAGGAAAAAGAAGTTTTAAAATCATAAAATGAAATTATCAATTAAAATAATTGATCTGAAATTAATAGAGTGAGAAATAACATCCAATCTAGACCCCTTTATACTCCCTTGGATCAACCCATAAGAGGATTATCCCTCCATTTATGCTATGGTTTCAATGGAAGTGGGAAGTTGAATCTTGACGGAGGAATTGAAGAAGTAAAAAAACAATAAAAAGAAAACAATCACTCCACTGTTGTGTGAATACTTTCACAATGTATGGTGTGAATAAATTCACACCATGAAGAAAATTTATCAATGTGATAATTAGAATAACATAATAAGAGAATATAATGAATTTTTATTGAAAACTAAGTTGATTAGAAAAACATATAAATGAAGAAGAACAATACAACATCAAATGGGCAGCATAACATTTAAATGAAACAAAACACTAAAGATTCCCAACTCCTTTAAAAACAATGCCTTAAATAGGTATTTTTGAATCCTTAGGTCAATCCTCCGATAGTCCATGTGTCCTCAATTAATTTTGGTAGGCCATAAGTTGGTGGAAAGTTGAGAGAGAGTTGATTTTTCCATGCTTGACAGTCAATCTAAGACAACTTTCATGACTCGAAAGATGTGTTCAAACCAATATATAGATGGCCACATTTTGGTGGTCCATAGAATAAAAAATGAAGATATGTATTTCCCCTGATATCCTGTAAACCATTAGTCCCAAATAGTTTATTTTTTTCAAGATATGATTAAATATGTGGGCTATTTTTCTGGATCACACAATCTATCCCAATATTGCATCTTCAACTTGGTCTACTTAGAACACCATTCAAACATGTGAATTATATTTCTCCACTATAAAATTAAATGTTACACTTAATTTCCTATATCTTGGGTTCAATTTTTATAATCATTGGTCTTGGATATTAGCAGCTATAGTATCTTTATTGGGATTCTGTCTAGTTTACATTACGCAGAATGTGTTGGCATGAAATCCAATTTCCGTGGTCTTCCAATGTGAGTCTTCAAATAATCCAGATGCATGAATTTTTACGTATAGAATTAGAGACCTGAAAATAAAATATGAAAATAAAATCAAGACCATTTTTTATTTTAGGTGGTGTTCAAAAAAGTACCATGTAATAGTGCATTTTAAGAGGGAATTATAATCCTAATGTGAATTATTGTTCAAAGTATAAAATGCACTTAAATGATGTTTATGAATAATAAAGAACATGAATGCTATATATACTAACAGTGAATATTACCCTCATTAAATGGCTAATCACACCCTGCAACATGATTTTTTCTAGTCCCGAGCAAAATATATCTCAATAATATGAAACTCAAATTCCATTTTCCAAAAATATTTTGATACAGGATGATCACAAAAAAAAACTTATACAAAACAATCATGAAACCGATTAAAATATTTTTATATAGGATGTTTTCATAAGCATATCTCAATCCCAATCTCATTTTTTTGTTCAAATTCATCTCCATATTTCATATAATATCAATTAAGCGTGTTGGTGTGTATTGCATCATAAAAGACTTGCGGGATAATCTTTATTCCATGGGGAAATGATGGAAGTTATAGGTGGAATAACATTTCAATATTAAGATGAGTATTCAATTTTTTTTTCAATTTTTCCATGGTAATTGAAATTGTACTCAATAGAGTCAACCCATGTAGTGAGACTTTCCCAATGACTCCTAGGCTTAATGAGCTTTGGTCACCAAGTGAATCCCACATACTTAGGCATTATCTTGAGTTATATCAATCAAAAACAATGTAAAATTACCACATATAGAGATAAAATTACTAACTATGGGCCTTAAAACTATGGAATCATGATCCCTAAGTGTCTGAACCCACACATTAAGTCGTTTCATTACTCTACATGCACATTTATTGTTTTTTTTCTTTTTTTATTGAATCATCATATTAAAACTAAAATAATCACCATAGCTTTGATATTTATATGGGGTAACCCATGAACTCAAACTAATACCTCACTATACAAAGGACATTCCTTTTGAATTTTTTTTATTTGGATGAAAATATAAACGATGAAATATCACATTAGATAGCCACACTTTACTAAATCTATGCTCATGAAATTATAAATTGATTAAAATTAGAATTAGTTCATGCAAAATTATTTGATATTCTATTTCAAAGTGTGCATTGTGTAATATCATGTTCATGGTTAAATAAATTTATTCTTAAACACATTTTTTATGCACAAAAAAGCAATTTTTTATGGTTTCATTTCAACCCCCCCCCCCCCCCCAACATAGAATAACATTGTCCCCAGTGATTGATGAAAAAACATTTATAAGGGGGTAGAGGTAGATAAGGAGATTTCAAAAAGAAAATAGAAAATTAGGATCATGGAATGAAGTCACATGGTGGATGAAGTTGAAGTTCTTGTTGCTCCTTTTTAATCCCTTGCTCTCCATGCCACTCAGAGAAGCCTTATCAATGATGATATTTTGTGTTTATATATCTTTGATTTGTTTTAAAATCCAACAAATTTTTATCCCATGAAGCTAAAACACCAAAAAAATTCAAACACAATGGAAACCCCTTGAGGTCCCTTTAAATAAACAAAAACAAAGTTAATATGAAAAAACGCACCTGTTTATTTAAGCATACCAAAGATCGATACTAGGAATAAGTAAAAATTAGAATTATATATATATATATATATATTGATATATAAATTTTAAAATATAAGTATATATATAAAAAAATATAAGAAGGAAACACTATAAAACATAGGTTAGTGGTATCACACTCCCCTATCTCTGTTCGGTCCTGGGTTTGAGTCCCTGTGGCTTTGCCATTTGTGACGGGGTTTCCAACTGACCTAAGACGTTTCCTTTTAATTTTTATTATTATTATTATTATTTTGTATTTTTATTTTAACATAAAAACACGTAAAAAATAAACTGATGATACGTTGTCTTCTTTTTAAATTTCTGGGTAAGTTATTACTCAAGGATCACACCAGATGACACGAATTAATACGGAGCTCCCCTTTCATACCCATCCATACTCATAATAGAAGAACATATCAAAAATCTAAGGCACCATAATATTAATAGATTGTTGATTATGTAATTGTTTTAATATCGAATTGATTTATTAATCCTATTTGAAAAATAATATGATTTACAATGATAGGAACCCCAAAAACCACTGGTTACCTCTTGTGTAGTGCTTTTTTTAACGCTGTTATCCAGACATGGATCCTAAATCCATCAATTTTGTACTGGTTCATAGGTTGGCTCAGTTAACTCAACCTATTTTTCCTGTTTTTTGAGAGATTCAATGAATGGTTTTAACCTATGATCATTGACCTTGAAAATGTGACCACCTGTGGAATCCCGAATCTCTACTGCCCAATGGGGGTGCGCATGATGCACTATGAATGGACCTGACCATCTAGACCTTAACATTCTCAGGTGTAAATGAAGTTTTGAACTATACAAGAGAAATAATTTTCCCAATTAAAAGTGTTTACCTTTGAGATTCCTAGATTGGTAGGCTTGAACTCTAGATTTATTTATCCATCAATGTTCATAAGCCTCCATAACTTGTTCATCAAGTTCATTAAGATCTAATTTCCTATTTTCTTCATCCAATGAAATGTACAAGTTCATTTGTTTTATTTCCCAGAAGGCCTTATGTCCAATTTCAATAGGTAGATGGAATGATTTTCCATAAACCAACCTATATGGTGACATTCAAAGGATTGTTTTGAATACTGTACGATATGCGAAAAGGGAATCCAAGAGTTTCTCAGACCAGTCTTTCCGAGAGATATTGGTAGATTTTTCAAGAATTTTCTTAATCTCTCTATTTCCAAACTAATCATGACCATTGGTTTTAAGATGTTATGTAGTGGAAACTTTATGAGAAGTCTCGTACATTGACATGAGTGAAGATAATGGGTAGTTGCATAAATGGGTTCCTCAATCACTAATTATAGCCCTAGGAATTCCAAATCCCAAAAATATGATCTCTTCCAAAAATCAGATCACGACATGAAGGTCATTGGACTTGGGGGGGAATGAACTCAACCCATTTCAATACATATTAAATAGCTAATATGTAACACCTCAATCTTCCACGATACGCTTCTCTTTCAATAATGCAATAGCTTGCATTGTACGCAAGTTCGAGTTTTTAACACACTGCGACCAATCAAAGTAGCTGTTATGAATAGCAATACCTACTTTTTGAAATTTTATAAATTTTATCCCTCCAAATGGACTTTGTTTTTTTATTCGGAATATCAGAGTTATCCTAAGTTGAAATTTTTGTAATTTTCTGAGAACTTCCAATTTTTTATGAATAGTGAAAAATACTTAAAAACAACTTTTTTAATCAAAATAATTTATAGTGATAAATTATACTATTGAGTGGTTTTAAATTATAATTAGAATATATTTTTACCATTTTATCCAATGGTGTTCGTTATAATTAATTTCACTTTGAAATTTGACATAAACAATTGTCAATCTTTTGATATATATTGTTTCTTAAAAACACGCCATTTGTTGTGACAGCAGGAATTAATTATAAAATTAATTAATGCAACTTATATGTTTGGAATTTTGTAAAAATAGACATCATTTTTGAATTCGGAATATCAATTATAGCTTAGGGTGAAATTTTGGCATTGTTCTGAAAAACATCAATTTTTGATGAATAGTGAAACCACTAAGTGGTAGTTAAAAAACTGATTTTTCGTTTAAATGAAACATTACCACATCTGTGATTTGATTTTCAAAAATACGACATTCATGGTTGTAATTAGGAAGTAAAATTTGGTTCAATTGGATTAAAATAATTTTTTGGTGAATACTGATTTTTAAGTTTAATTAATCATGATTAAAGGTAATTAGTGATATTTAAGGTAAAAATGATATTATAAAAATATGAAAATACCTTTACACTTGTCCTACCCCTATTTGATGTATCATGGCCGACCAAGAAAATCCATGGGTCAACTTGGGGACACCATGGATCCACTTTGGTAGGAAAATGACATAAATAACTTTTATTTAAAGTTAAAATAAAAATGTCACAAACATAAGCTGTTTTACTAAAACAATTTTTAAAATGGGTTATACAAGTCATATTTTTTACTATAAATATTCATTAGAAAGATAAAAATATTTCCTACATCATGATAGTTTTTTATAATTTTTAGACATTAAATAAGTTAAATTATTTATGACACCATGATGATGCAGTGATTACCTCATTAATTAACGATTTAAATAAAATGAAACGATAATTTAAAATCCAAGGATTAAACTTTTCAAAAACCTATTGGATGAGTATATTTCGAACCCTTATCACCTTATCCTCTAATTATATAAGTGTGTGACCTTTAAAATCCGAAACTCATTATATAACTTTTTTTAAATAAAAAATTAATACCAAGTTTTAATTTTCTATTATTTTGGTATTGAAAATGGTTTTGATAAGGTTTTTATTATATCAATGTGTTGTATTGATATCTTATGATTGAAACGTGGAAATGTTATGTTTCCTTTATGCACGTTTTATGTGATACGATTATGTTATGGTTTATGATATGTTTAAACCTGTTCATATAAGGAATGCATTGGACTTAATAAGTGACAGGTGGAGCCCGCTATAGCTCCTCGATGCATCGGTAGGTCTCATGAGACAAAATAGTGTCTTGGCACGAGGCCTTGACAAAATCTTATTTTTTTTCTTGGAATGAGGCCTTGGCTACGTGGTTATGATAGTCTAGCATTATGCATTCCATCATTAAGAAAGTGGTTATTGATATTCAATGTGATTATTCGACTAGTAGAATATCCATGTGAGTAATTAAATGGAATTATTTAATTTTATTTTTTCTATATTATGCTGAAGTTTTAAAAAGGCTTTTTATTTAGTTATACATTTCCTTAAATGTTAATGTTTATTTATGAAAGCTTCCACGATATTGTTATCCTCACTGAGCATCTGAGCTCACCCCTTTCAATGTTTTAATATTTTCTAGGATGTGAAGAAGTATTTTATGAATGAACTGCAGGGATAGTAAGAAGAGGATATGAGGGTGGACTATGGAGAATATGGTATTGTGATTTTTCACTTTATGATGTAATGTAACATTTATGAATGTATCTAGTGTTTCCAAAGCTACTAAACTAATCGTTATTTCGAGACTTGATCTTTTGTGATCATGCCAATGTTACACAATAATGCACCGACTCTGGGTAACTGGGGTCGGGGCGTTACAGTTGGTATCAGAGGTAGTTTAGTACTAACCTTGGATGCTAGATTTAGATAAACTCTGATTAGAGCATATATCCCGAAGATAGACTTTGAGGATTAGTATAGAAGAACTTTCTAGAATTTTGGTATTATAGAGATTTTGTGAGTTTTCCGAGAAATACATCCATGTCTGGATACGACCAGGTAGAGGTGGCTCTGGCACAGATTTAGCTAGGGGTAAAACCTGAAAACACCGTTTTGAGCTAGACTCGAATGGGAAATGGTGCACGACAATGGGCCTTGCTGCACTCTTGGTTACGACACTCCCGAGGGATATGCTTAGGATAATTCTCGTTTTCTTTACAAACCACTATGAAGAGTTTTTAGTATATACTTCCTCAAAAAAACATTTTTATGATTATGGATTATATCCATAAATAGTTCAATTTATGTTAAGTATTTTACAAGTATGGAATTATGTATTTTGATTCATAAACTAATCTAGTTTATGCCATTGTTTAGAAATGGCACCTAGTGGAAGGAATGGAAACTATATCAATGCATGCACTCCATGTAGGGATTTCCCTCCTACTCAAGATAATTATTGTGGAGTTGGAGATACAACTGGTTCTGATCAACTTATTACTATACTGGGACAACTCACTCATGTTTTGAATAATAGCCTTACTTGTATGGAGCATCCTGATCCGCAACGTGGAGGATCAATGTTAGACCACTTCATGAGGCAAAAACCACCAACATTTAATGGGGGTACAAATCGATTAGTAGCTGAGAAATGCATAAACTCCTTAGAGAAAATATTCCATGCCTTGGGGATTAGTGAAAGGGAAAAGGTTATCATGGCAGTTTACCGCCTCACTAGAGATGCTGATCAATGGTGGTCATTGATTCAAAATAAAAATGAAGATGATGTAGTATTGAATATGTAATGGAGGTAGTTCAAAGAGCTTTTCTTAGAAAAGTACTTTCCACATGACCATCGAGTAGATATGGAAAGACAATTTCTGAGTCTGAGGCAGAAGGAGGATGAGAATGTCGCAAAGTATAAGGCTAACTTTACAAGGTTAGCGAGGCATGCTGCAGATTATATATGTAACCCAAGAAGTAATATTGATCGTTTTTTTTATTAGTTAAAACCATTTCTCCGTAAAGCTTTGGTATCACAATCCTTCTCATCGTACGAAGATATTGTCTCATGTGCTATCAAGACAGAAAAGGAATTCTCTAAGTCTTATGACAAAAAAGTAAAGCAAGAGAAGAAGAGAACGGTGGAACAAGAGACGGATAAAAGGAAAAAGGGAAAGAAGGATTTTCCATTATGTGATAATTGTGGGAAGAATCACCCTGGTTCTTGCCTAAAAGGAATGGGAGTTTGTTATAAATGTGGAGAAAAAGGTCACCAGGCTCGTGATTGTAAGGGAAAGAAAGAGGCTATCAATGTTGAATGCTACAATTTTAGGGAAATGGGGCATTATGCAAATGACTATCCTAAGCGTCAGGGAAACTTACCTCAGAAAAGGCCAAGGGATCAAGGACAATCTTATGTTGTTACTACAGTTGAAGCAGAATAATTAATGTATTGGTGCTTTTGGACTCAAGGATTATATTATGGTTATAAGGATAATGTGATATATATATATATAAGGATTGTACTGCAGTACTTGTTTTTTCATTAACGATTTAATATGATGAAGGTAATCATATTTTTAGTATGTGACAATAAGAGAAACTTTACTTTGTTTGGAGAATCTGATTTTACAATTGATTTTGGAATTTAGAGACCTTTTAGAGAAATTCTGGACAGAGGTATTTTGGATAACTATAAAGGTTCGAATGGATTAAGTTGATCATTGGATAGTATTGTTTAAGGTTAAAACATTTCTGAAGATTATTTTTGGAATATTATAATACTATAGTTTTAGGAAAAGGACATCATGTAGGTTGGGGGAAAACCCGTCGCATCGGACAAAGCTGCAGGAATTGAACCCACAACCATAGTGCGACAGGCCTTTATTGCCTACCACTATCCTACAGGAAGTCCCTGGTTATTAAAAAATAGTTTTCCTAATCTAAATGGTATGTGTTAATATTTTGAACCTTTTACGATTAGGATAAATATAATATTTCTGAGTTATATTATCTTTTTGAGTGAAAGATGATTTTGTGGTAGAAATTAGTTGAAGGTTGAAACTCTACTTGTCAAGCAAAAAAATATATATACCTATCTCTTATTCTATGAATAAATTAATTCTTAAACATTAAAGGTATATTAAAACAAAAAATGTTCTATCCTAATACCTTATGTCTCGTTGAACTAATAATATTTTAAATCAACATAGATTGAAGGCTTTGAGGCCCTCAATTTTACACTTTTTTGTGATTGATGAACTCAATCAATCCCTACAAATATTTACGTTTATCCTCCAATTATATGTCTCTAATTTCCACCAATGTTCTCCTTATCGAGATCATAATTTGGTGGTGACTTTTTCATTTCCCTTTCCCTCTTATTAAGGATAATTTTTATTATCCTTATTTCCGATGTGGGGTTTCCACAAAGGTATTTTCTATTTTCATCCATTTATTTTCAAATAAAAATTTCAAATTGTGAGGACGCAATTTATTGAAGGAGAAGAGAATGTAACGCCCCAAGCTTCCACGATACGCTTCTCTTTCAATAATGCAATAGCTTGCATTGTACGCAAGTTCGAGGTTCTAACACACCGTGACCAATCAAAGTAGTCGTTATGAATAGTAATACCTACTTTTTGAAATTTTATGAATTTTATCTCTCCAAATGGACTTCGCTTTTGTATTCGGATTATCAGAGTTATCCTAATTTGAAATTTTTGTAATTTTCTGAGAACTTCGTATTTTTTATAAATAGTAAAAAATACATAAAAACAAATTTTTTAATCAAAATAATTTATAGTGATAAATTATACTATTGAGTGGTTTTAAAGTATAATAAGAATATATTTTTACCATTTTATCCAATGGTGTTCATTATAATTAATTTCACTTTGAAATTAGACATAAAAATTGTCAATCTTTTGATATATATTGTTTCTTAAAAACACACTATTTGTTGTGGCAGTGGGAATTAATTATAAAATTAATTAATGAAACTTATATGTTTGGAATTTTTTAAAATAGACATCATTTTTGAATTTTTAATATCAATTATAGCTTAGGGTGAAATTTTGGCATTGTTCTGAAAAACTTCAATTTTTGATGAATAGTGAAACCACTAAGTGGTAGTTAAAAAACTGATTTTTCGTTTAAATGAAACATTACCACATCTGTGATTTGATTTTCAAAAATATGACATTCATGGTTGGCATTAGGATGTAAAATGTTGTTCAATGGGATTAAAATAATTTTTTGTTGAATAGTAACTTTTAAGTTTAATTAATCGTGATTAAAGGTAATTAGTGATATTTAAGGTAAAAATGATATTATAAAAATATTAAAATACCTTTACACTTGTCCTGCCCCTATTGTATGTGTCATGGACGACCAAGAAAATCCATGGGTAAACTTGGGGACCCCATGGAGCCACTTTGGTAGGAAAATGACATAAATAACTTTTATTTAAAGTTAAAATAAAAATGTCACAAACATAAGTTGTTTTACTAAAACAATTTTTAAATGGGGTTATACAAGTCATATTTGTGAATATAAATATTCATTAGAAATATAAAAATATTTCCTACATCATGATTTTTTTTATAATTTTTAGACATTAAATAAATTAAATTATTTATGACACCATGATGATGTAGCGATTACCTCATTAATTAACGATTTAGATAAAATGAAAAGATAATGTAAACTACAAGACTTAAACTTGTCAAAACCTATTGGATGAGTAGATTTATAACCCTTATCACCTTATCCTCGAATTATATAAGTTTTGGACCATTAAAATCCGAAACTCATTATATAATAAAGTAACATTTCATTACTTTCCAAGAGTGCCCCTCCTCTCCACTTATAAAAGGCCCCCACCACTACCACCTTACTCACACTTTCAAAGCCTTTTGGCTCTGCCAAAATCTGCCCAAATACTCTCCCAACTTACCTCTATTACTCCTAGAAGCCTCACTTTGGGCAGAACCCTTCCCAAATAAGCCTTTGGCTCAAATCAAAAGAGTTACCCGATTTTAAGGTAATGTCTTCTCTTATGTTATTTTGTTTTATTTTGCTTATCCAACCCCCTAAACTCTTTTTATTCATTTATTTTGTAATAAAACCTGTATCCGCAATATACTAGAATGTTTTTATAAGAATTATTCAAGCTAAATTTACACACACCTACATCTAATGGTTAAAGAACATATTGTTTCTGTGGATGGCGAATTTCTGCCTCACGAACCGATGATTGTTCAACACTCATATAACACCTTTAAAGGTGGCCATAAATATGTCACTATATTTATATATATGATATTTAATATTTTTATGTTCTACATAAGGTTCTGTATTTTTCATTTATGGCATACCTTTATTGTTTTCATTATGGGTAAACGCGATATTTTCATTTTAGGAAGTGCGGACTACCACCCCCTCAAAGTGATTTGAATCCTTAATCCCATATGTGGGATGTATAAAGGATGGGGTAAATGATATTATATATTATGTTATACTGGAATTATAATATACCTTTATATCATTATGATTTCATTAAATACAAAATAGAAATGAATGTAGCGTTCATGCGTACGTACGGCTTACCGTCTCCATGAATGGTGCATTTCATTTCTTACCTCTAATCGTTATGGAATATTATAAATTCATGTATATACTGGATATATATGAGATATATGATATCTATATCATTAATATAATTATGGATATAATGGATATATCACCACATGAAAAACATGTAATTATAAGAAGTTTATTTTTGACTCAAGTACCAAAGATCGACAAAACGACCATTATTAACCTAAATAATTACATAATGTTCATAACATGGTAATAAGTGATATAAAAGGAATAAAAAACTTGAAAAAGGTTCTTAAGTAATTATAAATTAACTCTAGTTTATTATTCATGAGGTTAAAGAACGGTCGAGTCAAGACAGGACGCAAGGTAAGGGAACTTCTTAACCCAATTTCTATTCTTTGGGTTAATCTCCTACTTTCAAATTATGTCATGATATTATTATATCCTATCTTGTATTTGTAATTTCATTATGTTTACTTATAGTGAATACACATAATATATCTATTTTATTTAAAAAAATGATCTTTGTAAGGTACTTTGTCTCAATCTCCATTCATTGAGGCATATTTTGTTTTATACACAAATTTCTTTTATACAGTGTATAAACCCCTTTGACTTTTACGTTTATTCAAAAAGAATCTTTTTATACAAAGTTTTTTACTATAAGAAAAAAAGGAATTTTTTTCTTGTCATACATATGCGGTGACAACGACTTCTCCACCGCCGTAACCATTGTTTGAGTTTCGGCTTCCTCTAAAAGCCATAACTTTTTTAAAATAAAAAATAAATACCAAGTTTTAATTTTCTTTTAATTGTATTGAAAATGGTTTTGATATGGTTTTTATTATATCAATGTGTTGTATTGATATCTTGTGATTGAAACGTGGAAATGTTATGTTTGCTTTATGCACGTTTTATGAGATACGATTCTATTATGGTTTATGATATGTTTAAACCTGTTCACATGAGGAATGCATTGGACTTAATAAGTGACGGGTGGAGCCCGCTATAGCTCCTTGATGCATCGGTAGGTCTCATGAGACAAACTAGTGTCTTGGCACGAGGCCTTGACAAAATCATATTTGTGGTCTTGGCACGAGGCCTTGGCTACGTGGTTATGATAGTCTAGCATTATGCATTACATCATTATGAAAGTGGTTATTAAAATTCCATGTGACTATCTGACTAGTAGACTATCCATGTGAGTAAGTAAATGGAATTATTTGATTTTATTTTTTCCATATTATGCTGAAGTTCAAGTTTAAAAAGGCTTTTATTTTAGTTATACATTGCCTAAAATTTTAATGTTTATTTATGAAAGCTTCCGCAATATTGTTATCCTTACTGAGCATCTGAGCTCACCCCTTTCAATGTTTTAATATTTTCCAGGATGTGAAGAAGTATTTTATGATTGACCTGCAGGGATAGTTAGAAGAGGATATGAGTGTGGACTATGGAGACTATGTTATTGTGATTTTTCACTTTATGATGAAATGTAACATTTATGAATGTATCTAGTGTTTCCAAGGCTACTAAACTAATAGGTCTTTCGAGACTTGATCTTTTCTGATCATGCCAATGTTACGCAATAATGTACCGACTCTGGGTAACCGGGGCTGGTGCGTTACATAAGAGGATGTAGAGGTATCCTCTAGATTTTGGTAAGGTTACCAGGAAATCAATTACCAAAGAATCAAATAATTCATCGACCAAAATTGGAGTGAGGGGTAATTGATTCCTTTTAGTAATTAATCCTAATTTTTCACATTTAGGACAATTGTTTCAGAATTGGAAGGATTCCTTAGTGAGGTTAGGCCAGTAGAAACCACTTTTATGGACCTTTTTAGTGGTTTTATTTGAGGAAATGTGGCCTCCACATGCCTCTCCATAACAAAAGTTTTGAATGGAATCTTTTTTATACTTATGAACACATCTCCTAATGATTTGATCAGGACAAAACTTGAATAGGTAAGGATCATCAAACACATAGTGTTTGAAATCAGAAATGATCTTGGGTCTGTATGAGTTTTGGAATGTCACCCATCACCAGTTGGTTCTCTATCTCAGAATACCATGGGAAATCACTCACTAAATAGTGGTGCTCATTGGGAAATTAATCAGACACAGAAAAGTGATGTGAGTTGTCTTTGAATTCTGTTCTAGATAGGTGATCAGCTACAACATTTTCAACCCCCTTTTTATCCTTAATGGTTAAATCGAATTCTTGAATAAGAAGGAACCACCTAATCAATTTAGCCTTGCAATCTTGTTTTTGGAAAAGGTATTTTAGTGTTGAATGTTCGGTGAAGGAATTGACTGGTGATCCTAAGATATAGAACCTGAATTTCTCTAAGGAAAAGACAACAAAAATAAAATCTTTCTCGGTGGTGGTGTAGTTGATTTGTGTAACATTTAAATATTTTATTGCATAAGAAATGACACATGGAGTTTTCTTACACCATTTTCCTAATACTGATCCTATTGTTAAGTCACTCACATCACACATGAGCTCATAAGGAAGTTTCCAATTTGGATATTACATGATAGGTGGAGAGATAAGAGCTAACTTGAGTGTAGATAATGATTCCTTTCATATTTCTATCAATAAAAATGGAGCATAATTCACCCATTGAGCACAAAGTGGTCATGAAATAGAGATAAAATTCCTAATTAACCTTATATATAAACATTCATGTCTTATAAAGGAACTCACTTCCTTAATAGGTTTAGGAGAGGGAAGGTGATGAATGATGTTGACCTTAGCATTATCAACATTAATCCCTCTACCAGAGAACAGATGGCCTAGAAAATGTCCTTCCTTTACCATGAAATGGAATTTTTCCCAATTTAGGATGAGATTATTATCCTTGTATCTTGACAAAACCCTTTCAGCATTTAGAAGGAATGCCTAAAAAGTATACCAAAATATAGAGAATTCATCAATGAATACCTCTAAACAATCCCCCACAATATACGAGATGTTTCTCGTCATGCACTGATGGAAGGTACCAGGGGAAATACATGACCCAAATGGCCTGTTCTTGAAGGAAAAAGTTCTGAATGGACAAGTGAAGTATATTTTTCCTTGATCCTATAAAGAGACCTTGATTTAATTATGCCCTAAGAATCCATCTAGGAAGCAATAGAATTGATGACATGCCACTCACTTGAGGACATGATCAATAAATGGAAAGGGGAAATGGCGTCTCTTGGTACAATAGTTGAGCTTCCTATAGTAAATACAGACTCTCCATCCACTACTGACCCTAGTTGGAAGAATGCCTCCATCATTATTGGTTATCACTATGATTCTAGACTTCTTTGGAACTACTTGGATTGGGATTACCCACTTACTCTCATCTATATAATGGATGATAAAATCTTTTAATAATTTTAGAAATTATTTTCTCACTACACACATGAGATTAGGATTGAGTCGCCACGGAGGTTGATGACATGGCTTTGAATCAGATTCTATAACAATTCTATGAGTCCCGATAAGTGGTCTAATCTCTGGAATACCAGACATAGTCCATTAAATGGGTTTCGTGTGTCTCCTAAGAACATCTAGAATCATCCTCTAATGATAGGATTGAAGTGAAGAAGAAATGAAAATATGATGTGTTCCAATTTCTCCAAGGAAGGCATACTTAAGTGCGGTAGGAATATCTTTCAATTCAAGATCGGGTTGGTTCAAAGTTTCAGAAAAAGATTGGGACATTGGATCAAGATCATATTCTTTTTTTATAGTTTCAGATAGGATTGATTCCCCATGTGTAGAATTTTTGGCTACTATATTGGTTTGATCAGTGTTAGGAAAGGGAGTTGGAGTGGTCTCCGTGAATGCGGTTTCCTGAATGATTTCACTAATTTTTGGTTTTATGATTTCATCATAGGCGCAATCTAAAAGTGATTCTAGACAATGAGATAAACTTCCTTCATGTGAATAAATAAAATTAATATCATCTTGACTTAAACATTCCACAAATATTCCTTGATGTTCTATGTATTCATTATCAATGCTTCATATCATGTTTACTTCATAATTGGTTCCACTCAAAGAGAGATGGATGGGGCCCTTTGTGTTAGGGAAACATTTTGGGCTATGTGGGCGCGTGACACCCATATTAAAGAGGGTGACACAAATACAAGGTATTTCCACCTGAAATCGTCTGCTAGGCACCGAAAAACCTTTATCAGGAGCCTTTCACAACCTGATGGAAGCAAAGTTTCTGACACCTGTGGCATTCACAAAGCTTTGGTAGGCTATTTACAGAACCTCTTCTCCATGGGGACTCCTTTCATGTCCGCTGAAGTGGAAGAATGCATCAAACTTGTGATCACCAAGGAGATTAACCGGTAGCTTACAAAAGATGTGATGAATTCTGAGATACACCGGGAATTGAAGCATATCCACCCCACTAATGCCTCGAGACCAGATGGTTTTCACGCACTATTTTTTAAACAATACTGGCACATCATCAGTCCCGAAATCTGAAAATTGATAAAAAGCATCTGGGCGGGGAGTACAAGCATTTCCTCCATTAACAAAATGGTCCCCGTCCCCATACCCAAAATCATGAAACCTCAGGCGATCCCTGATTTTATACCTATTAGCCTCTGAAATGTTTCATATAAGATCTTCTCAAAAATCCTTGTCAATCGGTTGCGTCCTTGGCTTCCTGATATTATCACTGAAAACCATAGTGTCGTCATGGCCAAGCGACTGATTACTAATAATGAAATTGTGGCCCATGAAGTGTTCCACTCTATTAAAACACGCTCCACTACAAAAAGAGGAACCATGGCCTGGAAACTAGATATGACCAAAGCCTATGATAAAGTGGAATGGCAGTTCCTTAGAGCTGTGATGCTGAGAATGGGCTTCTAAACTAAATGGACAGAAATTGTCATGCACTTCATCTCAACCATCTCTTTCAGAATCAAGGTCAATGGGGAGCTCACCAGAGGATCAACCCTAACCCAAGGCCTGTTATAGGGAGACCCTCTCTCCCCTTTTCACTTCAATTTTTTGGTTGATGTTTTCTTTAACCTTATTTCTACGGCTGCATCCTCTATGTCTATTCATGGTGAAAAGGTCTGTCATGAGATCCCACAAGTGTCACATCTCTTCTTCACTGAAGACTGCCTCCTTTTCTCCAGATCCACTTTTAATGAATTTCGGGTGATCAGCCAAGCGATCCATCAATATGAGCGAGTGTCTGGACAGTCTGTTAACAACGGAAAATCGAAAATCTCATTCAGCGTCGGGGTTCCCTCTGCCAAGAGAGAGGAGATTTGTGCATCTGCAGGTATCCATTTGGTCGATAAACACCAAAAGTATCTTGGACTCCCTACGGTGATTGGCCGGTCCTAAAAATAAATCTTTGCAGCTCTGGTGGACAGGATTGAGAACAAAATTCAAGGCTGGACCCCAAAAAGAATATCCAAAAATGGAAAAGGAACCCTCATTAAAGTTGTCATTCATTCTATCCCTAGATACTTTATGTCGATGTTTAAGATCCAAGGGGCCATATTCCACCTGATCCATTCACTTACTTCCAACTTCTAGTGGGGGAAACATGATGGCAGAAATCGACCCCACTGGTTGGCATGGGAGAAACTCTGCAAACCCAAGTCAGAGGGAGGGAAGGGATTCGAGAATCTTCTATTGTTCAATGAAGCACTATTGGAAAAACAAGGATGGCGCCTTTTTAACCGTCCATCATCTTTATGAGCGCAGGTACTGAGTGCCAAGTACTTCCCCCACACGGACTTCTGGGGCTCCATTCATGGTCCCCGCCCTAGCTCCCTCTAGAGAAGTATTTGGGGGGCCCGAAATCTTCTGGGAAAAGGACTGGGTTGGAGTATTGGAAATGGCTCATCCATCAACATCTGGACCAATCCCGGGCTTTTCAATAACGATGGTTTGTGTACCACATCCCCTGCTCAACTAGGTCTTGAAGACGCCAATTTCAACTGCCTCTTTTCAGACCAGGGCCCGGGATGGTGTGTGGAAAAGAACCAGGAATGGTTTAACGAAAGAGACCAAAGAATTATTCTGAGCATCCCCTGCATCCCCGATACCGGCCCCGACCATCTTTTTTGGACCAATGATTCTTCAGGCGAGTTCATGGTGAGATCTGGGTACAGACTGGCTCTTGGAATTCACTCTCGCGACCGAGAAGAGGGGCCATGGAAAGCTCTTTGGGGGCTCAACGTCCCCCCAAAACTTCCCCAATTTTGGTGGAAGGTGTGCATGGGCACCGTCTCTACCATGAACCTCCTTTTTTACTGACATATGGCCAGTGCTAGATCATTCCTTTTTTGCCCGAATATTCCTAATACCCCTTGGCACGCCATATCTCACTGCCCAGGAGCCAAGGAAATTTGGAATAAATGGGAATCGGCTTCGGATTCTTCACTGTACATTGCCTCTTACCTCCCTGATGCTCTGATGCGCTGGTGTTCCTCTCTTTCATCATCTGATGCAAGCTCCCATTGCACCCTGGCCTGGATCATTTGGGTTCGGCATAATGATTCGGTTTTCTAATATGTTCATCAACCCCCCATGTTCTAGATTGAATGAGCCACTTCATGGATCGAGGGATGGAAGGACCGCAAAGGATAATTTATGCCAGCAATTTCCCCCCACCTTTTCCCCTCACTAGACCCCCTCCCCCCAAGGAATGGAGTCTTAAGAATAACGTGGACTCTTCTCTCCCCAAGGATGGGCCTGTTTCTCTCAGAATCCTAGCCCGAAATCATCTGGGGCAGATCATTTCAGAAAAATATGAACCACATCATGCCTTCTTGGAACCTGCAGTTGATGAGGCCTATGCCATTCTGGCAGGAATGATGCTCACTATGGAACGTGGATGGGATGATATCATCATCGAGTCTGGCTGCCATTCAGTTATCAATGCTATTAACCATAATGATGTTGGACTCCAGGCCTTTAGATTTATCGTCAAACGGATCTTCTCATTGTGCCAAGGCTTCTCTTGTTGCCACTTATCCTTTACCAAAAGGGAAGGAAACAATGTGGTCCATCAGCTGGAGGCCTCTGACCCTTTCAATTTCGACCAACTATGGCTGGAAAATTTCCCTTCTTGGCTCTGCTTATGTATGAATGTTGATATTCTCCATTCATATAATATTTCTTTCCTCGGAAAAATGAAGTCAGTATAGTAGATTAATATTTCTACTTTTACTATAACATCCATTAAAATTCCCTTTGGAACCCTAATGCTATGATCAGCAAGTTGAACTATGACAGATGTAGTTTGGATCTCTTCCAGGCCTAACTAGTTGTACACATCAATGGGAATGAGATTGACACTAGCACCTAGGTCCCCCAAGGCTTTGAAAACTTTGTTCTCTCCTAGTTCAACATTGATGTAAGGGAATCCTAGGTCTTTAATATTTGGTTGAAGGGTTCCTTGGATTGTTGTGCTAACATTTTTTTCCATATGGAATTGGTTCTTATGTGAGAATTTCCTATTAAATGTGCATAGGACCTTTTGGTATTTTGATTATGTAGAAATATTTGAATAGCATCGGGTAGTGGAATGTTCGACATGACTTGTGAGAATATTTAGCTCAATGTTTCACTCAATTCAAGTGTGGTTTCCCCCCACATGTGTTGAGGAAATGTTGTAGGTTATGGGATTCCTTGTTGAAGAGTTGTTTCTTTCACATTATTTTCAATTTTTCTGTTTTATCACGTGGTTCATTTCAATTTTAATTGGAGTTTGAAGCATCATGTGGTTTTTGAATTATTTGTTCATGTTTCTCAATTGATTTCCCAATTCATAAAATTTTCAAAACATTTAGTTGTTCATGATTTGTTTGAGTGCAACTTGACTCTCCCCTTAAATTTGATGATTCCACCGTCTGAGTATGCATGGGTTCCTTCCTAGTTTTAATGGTTTTTATTTCATGTTTAAGGGATGATACTTCTGATTCCATTTTCTCCATTTTTTTACATAACTTTTCAATGATTGGAAAAGGGAAATATTGAGTGGGGTCTTATCCTGGTTGGTTTATACCAGGAGGATACTTTGGTTGTTGGATTGGTTGTTTTATGGGTTTCTGGATGGGTTATTGGTATTGGATATGTGGGTTTTGGTATTGGACTCATTGTGGTTGGAACTGGTTATGGTTTTAAAAAAAATTGTGTATGGTAGGGGTTTGGTCTTTGTGGATGACAAATTTGTTGGTTATATTTCCAAAGGAAGCCTAGGTGGTCATTGTACCTTGGATTGAAAGTATTTTGGTATTGTGGCTTCTTAATGTTCAGTGAATTGACCTAATCAGGTGTTCCTCCTAGAATAACATCCTTAATGGAAGGGATAGTTGGGAAGTTGTCAGTATTGTGGCCATGTTTTTCACAAATTGTGCAAATAGAGTCAATAGTTTGAATTTCATGAACCTTTTTAAGATTGATCTTATAAGGACCCAGACCTTAAACATTACTTATTATTGAATTAAATGAATAATTATCATTGAAGATCTTTTTAGTTTTAGAGTTTTAGAGAATTAGGACATAACTATTACATATCAGAGATTACAAAGTAGACACATCTACTCAGCTTCCATTTTTTTCACAAAATAAACTCTTGAACAAAAGAGTCATGTCTAGTTCCTTGTTTTAGACAGCCTGAAATTTCCTTGATCCCATCCTTGACCCTATTCATCTTTATGTCCTGTGAAAAACATTTCAAAAAAACTTAGGATGAGAATAAAAAGATCAGTAAGGGTTATAACAATACGGAAAGAAAACATTAGTCCATGTATACATAAGAATCAATGAAATCGTACTTTACTCATAAAACATAAGCAATTTAACATACCTCATGAAATCATAAATTTACGAATAACTCATAGAAATCATAAGACCTAAAGGTAACTTAAGGCATTCAAAACATTCTTACATAGGGAGTAACCCTCATGGTTACGTTTTGGAATACCCATCACAGTATATTCCCTAAATCTCTTCGGAGAAACCTTAACATTTAACCCCTTTGTGTTACCTAATTCATTGGAGAGCTATATCGGGCTCACCCGCCCTTAGTTTATCATAGAACCACCCATTTTTATTAACAATTACAAAGAAAAAACATATTCATAGTACATAGCATAATCATAAAGGAAGGATAACATTCCCACATTGCAATATACCATTTTAGGATAATGAATCCATTCAAAAAAACCATTTTCAAAACCATTTAAGACATTTAATAAAGAGATTTTTGAATCAAAGTGTCCCATACCACATTAAATCTTTTAACATTTTAAACCATTAATATCCATATAAATAAATCCTTAATAGCATTTTGAAAACATGGATATTAATGACAAATATCTATAAGAATAAATGATTAAAACATTTAAAATGATATTTTAGTTAAAGGGTTGTTAACAAAATGAGAGACACTTGAATACAATAATTGAGGAATAACATTTAATCAGAACATTATAATATCATTAGAATAAAGGTATTCATGATATAATCTTCCATATGATAGTATATACAACATATAAGGGTGAAGTGGTTCATAACAACAATGAAGCCTCAATAGAATTGTAAAATGTTATGAAATCCCTTATAATGAATGTATCCTTAAATTAAAGACAAATAAATCTAATAATTTTGTGTGAAAAATATAAATACACCCAATATAAGTGGATATTAAGTGTAAAACAACCAGATTTATTTCACACATATTCATAGGATTCCATATTCAATAACTATAAGTTTAACCCCAAGAAATCGAAATTGGGTTAAGAAGTTCCCTTGGAAAAATCCAATAGCCTAATGGCATCACTATAAAATTAACAAAATTTGTTGATGAGAGATAAAATGGTATCTCATCACTTGGACATAAAATTTAAATCAATAAGGATATATAAGAACATATCCCAACATGAAAAGATTTAAATTAAAAGACATAACAAAATAAGTCTTTTTAAAAGAGGAGTGTGAAAGGTTCCCTTACCGATTTGGGAAACTTTCGAAACGTACACCCCATGAAAGAAGGGTCATACAATGAAGATGTAACTACCCATAAATGAGAGTTTCTTATAAAAATAGTTAAATAATGGTCAGTACATACACCACACAAAAGGAAATATTGGCCAATGTATCATGAATCTCACAGGAATAAAAAGTGAGATGAAAATCCCCTTATGAAAATTCGGCAGCCTAACGGCGCCACATAAAACTTCCAAAAATCTATTGATGAGATAACAAAGGCTATATCATCATATAAAAATAAAATTTACATAAATAGGAATCTAAAATAACATCCCCCAGTAAAAGAAATAGGAGCTTAAAGTTACATAAAAAAGAGTACTTAAAAAGAAAGAGAGAGGTAGGATCCCTTATGAAAATTTGGCAGCCTAACGGCGGCACATAAAAATTCTAAAAATGAATTGATGAGAGTAAGAGGGGGTATCTCATAATTTGAAAATACAAATTACAGTATGTTTAATATAAAATAACATCCTCAAACGTAATAACATGGAGCATAAATGAAATGACATAAAAGAGGGTACTTGAAAAGAAAGAGAGAGGTCGGATCCCTTACCTCAAGTCCGACTTGTATTGTTCGTTTATTTATATTCCTGAATAATAAACTTTGGTAAATTTATAATTGCTTAAGTTCCTCCTTTAAATATTATTATTGAGTTCATATCACATATTATAATGTTATAATAATTGGTTAATATTGTTAGTTCATATCAGACGTTTTTGTCGATGTTTGGTACATGAGTCAAAAATGAACTTGTTTGAAAATGATTGTCCATGTAGTTATAAGTAAATAATCTCCAGAGTAGTATTAATGATTTAAATACCATATATATCCATTATATATTCATTTTATACTATTCCATAACTTTTGGAGACAAGAATAAATGAAATGCACCGTTCATGGAGACGGTAGGCCGTACGTACGCATGAACGCTACTTTCATTTCATTGACATGTTAATGGAATTAAAAATAATTGAGAGATATATATATTATTATTACATTATAATATATATGTTTTATAGGTCACATAAGTTAATTAATTTCATTCATTATACATTCCATGTATTTCATGAAAGTGTCACGTCACTTGAGGGGGTCGTAGTCCACACTTCCTCGTATGAAATTATCGCATTTGAACAGTATGAAAAGCATAAAGGTATGTTTTAAATATAAAATACAGAAGCATATGGAAAACATAAATACCATATATATAATATATAAAATACTGTGACATCATAATGGCCCCCATGAAAGGTGTTAAGAGAATATTGAACAATCGTCGTTTTGTGAGGCAGTAATTCGTCATCCACAGAAACAGTATGTTCTTTAACCATTAGATGGAGGTGTGTGTAAGTGTAGCTCTAATAAATTAAATAAAAAACCTATTATATTGAAGATACAGGTGTTGTTACAAAATAAATGAATAAAAATATTTTAGGGGTCTGGGGAAGCAAAATAAAACAAAATAACACAAGTGAAGACTTTACCTTTAAATCGGGTAACTCTTCTTGGTTTGAACCAAAAGGTTTTCTTGACGAGATTTCTGCAAAAGGTGAGGCTTAAATTATTAACATAGGGATGTGTATAGATGAAATGGGCAGGGGTTGGCCGAGCCAAAGGCTTGAGAGGTGTGGGTAAGGTGGTAGAGATGGGGGCCTTTTATAAGAGAAGAGGAGGGGCACTCTTGGAAAGTTATAAACTATTACTTTATTATAAAATTATTTTCTGATTTTAAAGGTCCCAAAAGGAAATATTTAGAGGATAAGGTGATAAGGTTTCGAAATCCATCCATTTAATAGGTTTCTGACAAGTTTACGACTTATATTTCACCATATCTTCTCATTTTATTTAAATCTCTCATTTATGAGGAAATCATTGCATTATCACGGTGTCATAAATAAAATAATTTATTTAAATTATAAAATTTATAAAACAAATATCATAATGTAGGAAAACATTTTATCTTTATAATGAATATTTATAGTCAAAAATATGACTTCTATAACCCCATGTAAAAATTGTTTTAGTAAAAGAATACATGTTTGTGACATTTTAATTTTAACTTTAAATAAAAAGTTATTAATGTAATTTTCCAACCAAAGTGGCTCCCTGGGGTCCCCATGTTGAAACATGGATTGTCTTGGTGGTCGTGACTTATCCAATAATGGTAGGACAATTTTCAAGGTCATTTCATATTATTATAACATTATCTTTACCTTAAATTACACTAATTACCTCTAATCGCGATTAATAAAACATAAAAGTTATTATTCACCAAAAAATGTTTTAATCTCATTGAACCACATTTTACATCCTAATGACAACCATGTATGTCAGATTTTTGAAAATCAAATCACAGAAGTGGTAAATTTGCATTTAAACGAAAAATCAGTTTCTTTAACTTCCACTTAGTAGTTACACTATTTATCAAAAATTAAAGTTTTTCATAAAAATACCAAAAATCCACCCTAAGATATATTTGATATTCCGAATTAAAAAATGATTTCTATTTTACAAAATTCAAAATATATAATTTGAATTAATTAATTTAATAATTCATTCCCGCTGTCAAAACAAATAGTGTGTTTTTAAGAAACAATGTAAATTAAAAGATTAACACTAGTTTAAGTCTATTTTCAAAGTGAAATCAATTCCAATGACAACCATTGGATTAAATGGTAAAAATATATAATAAATACACTTTAATCTCAATTAAAAAGATAATCTATCCATATAAATAAATCATATTAAAAAGAGGATTTTAATTAAAATGAAACATTTTCACTAAAAATGACCTTTATCGAAAAAATAACATACATTTACACAAAGTAAATTTTGATGTCCAGATTATGAAGAAGGATTTTATTTTGTCAAATACAACATATAAAATTGTTAAAAGTATATTTAAAAAGGGTTCTCCATCAAAAGGCGGTGAATATATTTTTTAAGGAATATTATAAGATTTATGCTCAAAATTGGATTCATTCCCATTTTAAGCATCTAACATTTATTAGAAAAAAGTAAAAATATTTGACAAACATATATAATCATTTTTTAGTTAGTTCTGTTCCTTCCCGCCATTACAACGGCTAGGCATTAACAACCATTTAAAATAATATTATTTTATTATTAGAGTGCAACGTAAGATTTCAATGAAACTTTTTGTTGCGTATTGGGTACGTCATCGAGCATAGCTTCCTCTTTAAAGTAATATTAATATTTTATTCAAAAATATGTATAAATATGAAAATTTCATATTCTTTATTTACCTGGGATGTTACATCCTTCCCCCCTTTTGGGAATTGCATCCTCGCAATTTTTAGAATTGGGATTGGAAAATTCATTGAAAGCCCCACATCGGAAAAGGAGTAAATTAAACTGTCACTTTAAAAGAAAGAAAGGGAAGTACAAAGGTCACCTGAGTTAACCCATACGAGGATTCCATGTAGTAAAACATGGATATGGAAGAAAAAAAATGGTCATGTTTTGAGGGAGAGTGATAGAAAACATGTTTTGGAGAAAGTTAACCACCATAAAATCACAAACTGGTGATGGGTTAAACGGTATTTGATTCCCCAGTAGGAAAAGTCAACAGACAACATTTTGTTTTTAAGTTACTTTTCATTGAGGAATTTATTTATGAGACTAACTAAAACATAAGGAAACATACTTACTTGTCATTCTGACTTTCAACTTTTACTATATTTCTTACACGAAGTCATATTTTCTCCAAAAGACGAGTATTTAGGATGACTTTCTCACATTAAGAGCGCTATAATAAACTTCTTGAGAATCACTTAATCAAAAAAAGAGAACTATACATTTCCCATGTCTTTATACCTTAAACAAAACCAAAACCAAAAAGGTTAGTACAAGATTAGATAATCCCAAAACAGATAATTTTTTTTTCAAAAAGAAAAACTACTCCTAATCTCCAAAATTTTTCAAACAGTACCCAATGTTCAACAAAACCATTCAATAAACATCTATGCATAAAATTCTTCAAAGTAAACAAAAATAATATAGAAACCCAAATCTCTGAAGGATTTAATCACATGGTCTTCTGAGGTAAATCTTCACATTTTTCTCCAAATAACATCATCTTCTCTTAAAGTCTCGTATTGAAAAGAAATTAACCTAATCATATATCCTTCATGATAGGTCAATCATTTCTATAGATAACCCAAAATAAACTTACTCTTTATTAATAAAATCATATAACTATAAATAATTAGTAAAACCAACCAGGGACTTCACATAGTCCTGTGGTAGGCGATAAAGACTAGTCGTACTTTGGTTGTGGGTTCGATTCCCGCAGCTTTGTCCGACGTGATGGGTTGTCACACGGTCTGCGTGTTGTCCTTTTTCCAAAACTAAATAATTCTTAAAACAATCCCCAAAATGAGATAAAATCTTCAAAAATATCCATAACATAATTTAACCTCAAGTTTATCTCATTTTGATCATATTCCATCATAACATATAGTAACCCATATTTACCTCAAAATTACAGATCATATAAAACCTAATGGTTACCTTTATAATTATTACCTGAACTTCCATATCGAGTTGGTTCTATAGTACATGATGCATTAGAGAACTCACCAAAGTTCAAGTGGTTGATCATGACTCCTGATAGTTAGTTTAGAATAACCATGAGATTTCCCAGTGAATCCCCCATTTCATCTAGCATCTTAATCAGAGAACCACCATAGTTTCCTTCAAACCCATTGTCACTTTGGTGCCTGTTAGATCCATCCATTTACTAAAACCAAAAAGGTCAGTGTGAGTATATCAACAAAATCATCATGTACTAAAGAGGAAGATAAAACCTAAGATATAATTATCCAGGTTATCTAAAACTCATTCCAACATTCAAAAATAACAATGACTATATCTAATATAATAACCATTGTGGTTATACACAACTTGTCACTTATGCTTAAACAACACTCTAACCTCTAAAGTTATCTAAACCGACCTCAAATACCAACTATAAGGACATAGCCTTAAACATTACTTATTATTGAATTAAATGAATAATTAACATTGAGGATCTTTTCTGGTTTAGAGTTTTATATAATTAGGACATAACTATTACATCTCAAAGATTACAAAGTAGACACATCTACTCAACTTCCATTTTTTTCACAAAATAAAAACTCTTGAACAAAAGAGTCAAGTCTAGTTCCTTGTTTTAGACAACCTGACATTTCCTTGACCCTATTCAACTTTATTTCTTGTGAAAAACATTTCAAAAAAACTTGAGATGAGCATAAAAAGCTCAGTAAGGGTTATAAAAATACGGAAACAAAACATTAGTCCATGTATACATAATAATCAATGAAATAATACTTTACTCATAAAACATATGCAATTTAACATACCTCATGAAATCATAAGATTTACGAATAACTCATATAAATCATAAGACCGAAAGGTAACTTGAGGCATTCACAACATTCTTACGTAGGGAGTAACCCTCATGGTTAAGTTTTGGAATACCCATCATAGTATATTCCCTAAATCTATTCAGATAAACCTTAACGTTTAACCCCTTCGCGTTACCCAATGCATTGGAGAGCTATATTTGGATCACCCTCCCTTAGTTTCTCACGGAACAACCCATTTTCATAAACAATTCCCAAGAAACAAAACATAATCATAGTAGATAACTTAATCATAAAGGAAAGATAACATTCCCACTTTTCAATATAACATTTTAAGATAATTAATCGATTCAAAAAAACAATTTTCAAAACCATTTAAAACATTTAATAAAGAGATTTTGGAATCAAAGTGTCCCATACCACTTTGAAGATTTTAACATTTTAAACCATTAATATCCATATAAATAAATCCTTATAACCATTTTGAAAACATGGATATTAATGAGAAATATCTATTATAATAAGTGATTAAAACATTGAAAATGATATTTTAGTTAAAGGGTTTTTAACAAAATGAGAGACACTTGAATACAATAATTGAGGAATAAAATTTAATCCAAAATTTATAATATCATGAGAATAAAGGGATTCATGATATAATATTCCAAAGGACAGTATATACACCATATAAGGGTTAAGTGGTTCATAACAACAATGAAGTCTCGATAGAATTGTAAAATGAGATGAAATCCCTTATAAAGAAGGTATCCTTATATTAAGGACAAATCAATCTCATAATTATGTGTGACAAATATAAATACACCCAATATAAGTGGATATTAAGTGTAAAACAACCATATTTCAATCACAAATATTCATAGGATGACATATTCAATAACTACAAGTTTAACCCAAAGAAATCTAAATTGGGTTAAGAAGTTCCCTTGGTAAATTCGACAGCCTAACGGTGTCACTTTAAAATTCATAAAATTAGTTGATGAGAGATAAAATTGTATCTTATCACATGGAATTAAATTTTACATCAATAAGGATATATAAGAACATATCCCAACATAAAAATATGTAAATTAAAAGACATAACAAAATAAGTATTTTTAAAAGAGGAGTGTGAAAGGTCCCCTTACCGATTTGGGCAACTTTCGGAATGTACACCCCATGAAAGAAGGGTCATACAATGAAGATGTAACTACTCATAAATGAGAGTATCTTATACAAATAGTAAAATAATGGGCCGTACATACACCACACAAAATAAAATAGTGGCCAATGTAGCATGAATCTCATGGGAATAAAAAGTGAGATGAAAATCCACTTATGAAAATTCGGCAGTCTAACGGTGCCACATAAAACTTCCAAATATGGATTGATGAGATAAAATAGGGTCTCTCATCATATTAAAATAAAATTTATATAAATTGGAATATAAAATAACATCCCCCAACATAAGAAATAGGATCTTAATGTTACATAAAAAAGAGTACTTAAAAAGAAAGAGAGAGGTAGGATCCCTTACGAAAAATCAGTATCCTAACGGTGCCACTTAAAAATTAAAAAAAATTAATTGATGAGAGTAAGAGGGGGTATCTCATCATTTGAAAATAAAAAATACAGTATGGTTAATATAAAATAACATCTTCCTACAAAAGAACAAGGAGCATAAATGAAATGACATAAAATAGGGTACTTGAAAAGAAAGAGAGAGGTCGGATCCCTTACCTCAAGTCCGACTTGTATTGTTCGTTTCTTTATATTCCTGAATAATAAACTTTGGTCAATTTATAATTTCTTATGTTCCTTTTTTAAAGATTATTATTCAGTTCATATCACATATTGTAATTTTATAATAATTGGTTAATAATGTTAGTTCATATCAGACGTTTTTTTCGATGTTTGGTACATGAGTCAAAAATGAACTTGTTTGAAAATGATTGTCCATGTAGTTATAAGTAAACAATCTCTAGAGTAGTATTAATGATTTAAATATCATATATATACATTAAATATTAATTGTATACTATTCCATAACTTTTAGATATAAAAATAAATGAAATGCACCGTTCATGGAGACGGTAGGCCGTACGTACGCATGAACGCTACTTTCATTTGTTTGACATATTAATGGAATTAAAAAAATTGTGAGATATATATATTATAATTACAGTATAATATATATGTTTTATAGGTCACATAAGTTCATTAATTTCATTCTTTATTCATTCCATGTATTTCATGAACGAGTCACACCACTTGAGGGGGCGGTAGTCCACACTTCCTCGTATGAAATTATTGCATTTTCACAACATGAAAAGCATAAAGGTATGTTTTAAATATAAAATACAGAAGAATATGGAAAACATAAATACCAAATATATCCTATATAAAATACAGTGACATCATAATGTCCACCATGAATGGTCTTAATAGAAGATTGAACAATCATCGTTTCGTGAGGCAGTAATTCGGCATCCACAGAAACAGTATGTTCTTTAACCATTAGACAGAGGTTTGTGTAAGTGTAACTCTAATAATTTACATAACAATATCCTAGTATATTTAAGATAATTTTTTGGTTACAAAAGAAAGGAATAAAAATAGTTTATAGGTTTGGAGTAGCAAAATAAAACAGAAGAACACAAGTGAAGACATTACCTTTAAATCGGGTAACTCCTCTTGGTCTGAACCAAAATGGTTTCTTGAAGATAATTCTTCCAAAAGTGAGGCTTCAATGATGAATATAGGGATTGGAGAGATTAAATGGGCAGGTTTTGGCTGAGAAAAAGGCTTGATAGGTGTGGGTAAGGTGGTAGAGGTGGGGGCCTTTTATAAGAGAAGAGGAGGGGCACTCTTGGATAGTTATAAACTATTACTTTATTATAAAATGATTTTAGGATTTTAAAGGTCCAAAAAATATATTTTCAAGGATAAGGTGATAAGGTTTCCAAATCCATCCATACAATAGGTTTTTGACAAGTTTAAGACTTAGATTTCACCCAATCTTCTCATTTTATTTAAATCGCTCATTTATGAGGTAATCACTGCATCATCACGATGTCATAAATAAAATACATTATTTAATGTCTAAAAATTATAAAACAAATATCATGATGTAGTAAATCTATTTATCTTTATAATTAATATTTATAGTAAAAAATATCAATTGTATAACCCCATGTAAAAATTGTTTTAGTAAAACAATACATGTTTGTGACATTTTAATTTTAACTTTAAATAAAAAGTTATTAATGTCATTTTCCAACCAAAGTGGCTCCATGGGGTCTCCAAGTTGACCCATGGATTGTCTTGGTCGGCCATGACTTATCCAATAATGGTATGACATGTGTCAAGGTCATTTCATATTATTATAACATTATCTTCACCTTAAGTTACATTAATTACCTCTAATCGCGATTAATAAAACTTAAAAGTTACTATTCACCAAATAAATATTTTAATCTCACTGAACCACATTTTACTTCCTAATGACAACCATGTATGGCCTATTTTTGAAAATCAAATCACATAAGTGGTAAATATTCATTTAAACGAAAAATCAGTTTCTTTAACTACCACTTAGTAGTTTCACTATTCATCAAAAATTGATGTTTTTCAGAAAAAATACCAAAAATTCACCCTAAGATATATTTGATATTCTGATTTCAAAAATTATGTATATTTTACAAAATTCAAAATATATAAGTTGCATTAATTAATTTAATAATTCATTCCCACTATCAAAACAAATAGCTTTTTTTAAGAAACAATATCTATTAAAATATTTACACTAGTTTAAGTCCAATTTCAAAGTGAAATAAATTCCAATGAAAACCATTAGATTAAATGGTAAAAATATATTACGAATACACATTAATCTCAATTAAAAAGATAATCTATCAATATAAATAAATCAGATTAAAAAGAGGTTTTGAATTAAAATGCAACATTTTCACTAAAAACGATCTTTATTGGAAAAATAAAAAAAATTACACAAAGTAAATTTTGATGTACAGATTCTAAAGAAGGATTTTATTTTGTCAAATAAAACATATAAAATTGTTAAAACTATATTTAAAAATGTTTCTCCATCCAAAGGTGGTTAATCGACATTTTAAATAATATTAGAAGATTTATGCTTAAAATTGGATTCATTCCCATTTTAAGCCTCTAACATTTATTAGAAAAAAGTATAAATATTTGACAAAAATATATAACCATTTTTTAGTTAGTTCCATTCATGCCCTCCATTACAACGGCTAGGCATTAACTACCATTTAAAATAATATTATTTTATTATTAGAGTGCAACTTAAGAATTCAAAGAAACTCGTTGTTGCGTATTGGGTACGTCATCGAGCATAGCATCCCGTTTAAAGTAATATTAATATTTTATTCACAAATATGGATAAATATGAAAATGTCATATTCTTTATTTACCTGGGATGTTACAGATCTCCCCAGCCTTCCTAGTGAGTGAAGCATGTTTCAACCTAAAGATTTAATCCTCTCTAAGTGTGTGAATTCCACCATATTTGGGTGAATTCTCATAGTATGTTAATGTTCCCCATGATTGGTTTTTCTCGGCTAGTCCTTCTAGATACTCGTAAGCATCATTTTAGGCTTTTTTTTCTTGACGGTTCCATTAGACATCATATCAATGAATTGTTTGTTTCATGGACCCAACCCTTCAATGAAAATTTGAACTTTTTCTATGATTGAAAATCCATGGTGAGGTACCATGTTGAGTGTGTATTTGAACCTTTCCCATGTTTCATAAAATGACTCCCTTTTTTCTCAAAAAAGTTTTGCATTCTCTTTTTAAGTGAAATTGTTTTGTGATGGGGGAAATATTTTTTGTATAATTCTCTTTATAATTGGTCCCATGAGTAGATTTATGTAGGTCTCAGATTGTTTAACAAATTCTTTTCTTGATCATTAAGTGAGAAGAGAAATAGCCTCATCTTAGCTGGTTCGAGCTGATGTGGTGGGAACATTGTTTCAACATTGTCATTGAACTCTTTGACATGAAGGTAATGCATTTTTGACTCCATCCCATGGAAGGTTGGAAGGTGGTTTAGGACATGAGGTTTGAAAACATAGTGGGATTCTCTGAGGGAAGCATGCCTAATGCAAGAGGGTTCATTGGTCCAGGTAGGTGTGAGGTATTCATTAATGGTTGGATCGACTGTGTTCCCTAATTTTAGGGTTGCCTCATTTGGATTTCCATTTTGGTTCCCACTCAGGTTTATGAGTTGGTTTCATGGAAGAACTTAAATTGAAATGGTCCCAATTTTTTACTCTATAGTATTAAGAATATTAGAATCTAATATAAATAATTCTCTTGGTGTACTTGACTCCCCAACCCTTATAATTTTCACCCTAACTAATATGTTTGAGTTATTGCGGGTGTAGGCAGACATTCACCAAAAAAATAAAAATAAAAGCATGGGATGGAATAGATAATATAATTTTAGGTGAGAAAAGAGAAATGGGGGAGAATAAAATGGGTGTTTAGATGACTTATTTTGGTCCCCAAAAATGTTGCCAAAATTTTGTCTCACCCAAATTTACACAAGATTTTATTGTTAAGTAGTCTCTTTTAGTATATCTTCGGTTGTTGAATCCTCAGAGACCTAAGAATTAACCTACAGACACATACATTCTATGGATTGTCTTTTTCTATGAAGTGACTGACTAAGTTTTATTTTATAAGTGTTTAATTGAACACTAACAGACTTAAGTGAATACAAATTAAGATAATGAGTTTATCCTTGGGTATCACTTAGGGTGGATTTGATGCATTTGTTTTTCAACTATTTCAATTTCTTTAATTTAGATGGGTTCATTTAATAACATAAAAAATCATCACATCATGGTTCAATAGCTAAAAACACTAATAATAATTACCTTTATAGTTGAAGGATCAATGTTTTGAGAACCCCAAGGTAATGTTTTGTATTAGAACTTGAAGTGTGCGGTCTTAAAATTCATAAAGGACGAAGAAGTTTTAAAATAATCAAATGAAATAATCAATTAAAAGAATTGATCAGAAATTAATAGATTGATAAATAACATCCAATCTAGACCCTTTTTACACCCTTGGATCAACCCATAATAGGATTATCCTTCCATTGATTCTATGGTTTCAATGGAAGTGGGAAATAGACTCATGAGGTAGGAACTGAAGAAGTAAAAAACAATAAAAAGGAAACAATCAATCCACTATTGTGTGAATAATTTCACAATGACTGGTGTGAATAAATTCACACCATGAAGAAATGGTATCAAATTTATAATAAGAAAAACATTATAAGAGAAGATGAAGAATTTTTATTGAAAACTAAGGTGATTTGATCAGCTTTCAAATGAATAAGAACAATACAACATCAAATGGGAATCATAACATTTAAATGAAACAAAGCACTAAATATTCCCAAATTCTTCAAAAAAAGCCTTAAATAGGAATTTATGAATCTTTGGGTTGATCCTCTGATGGTCCAAGTCTCCTAAATTAATTTTGGTAGGCCATAATTCGGTGGAAAGTTGAGGGAGAGTTTATTTTTCCATGGTTGACAAACAATCTAAGACAAATTTAATGAATCAACATATGTTTTAAAAAGAGCTTCTAGATGGCCACATTTTGGTGGTCCATAGAATCCAAAATGAAGATATGGATGTCCTCTGATATCCTGTAAAATTTCAGTCCAAAATATTTTATGTGTTGGGAGATATGATTTAATTTTTGGGTTGTTTTTCTGGGCACAGAATCTGGACCAATATTGCATATTTAACTTGAGCCGCATGGAAATCCATTCAAACAACTATATTTTCTTTGTCCACTATTTAATAAAATGTTCCCCTTGATGTCCTCTATCTTCAGATCAATTTAAATAATCATTGGTCTTTGATATTGTCCTCTATAGTCTCTTTATTGGGCTTCAGTCCAGTTTACATTTCCCAGAATGTGTTGGCATAAAACTCATTTCAGTGGTTTTCCAATGTGAATCTTCTAGTAATCCAAAATTAGGAATTGTTACTTATAGCATGAGATACCTAAAAATAATATATTAAAATAAAATCAATACAATTTTTTATTTTTGGAGGTGTTTAAAAAAGTACCATGTAATAGTGCATTTTAAAAGGGAATTACGATCATAATGTGAATTAGGTTTAAAGTATAAAATACACCTAAATGGTGTTTATGAATAATATAGAACATTAATATTATATATATTAAAAATGAATATTATCCTCATTCAGTGGCTAATCACATCCCCCAACTTGAGTTTTCTATTCCTCATAAAAATATATCTCAACAATACAAAATTCAAAATCCATTTTCCAAAAACATTTTAATACACAATGATCACCAAAAACCCTTATACCAAACAATCATGAAATCCATAAAAACAATTTAATAGAAGATATGTTCATAAGAATATCCCAATACGAAGCCCATTCCTTTGTTCAAATTCATCACCATATTTCATCCAATATCAATTAAGTGTTATGATATGTTGTGCATCATAATAGACATGGAGTATATCTTAATTCAAGGGGAAAATGATGAAAGCACTGGGTGGAATCACATTTTAATATTAAGATGAGTATTCAAAGTTTTTTTTTGAGAATTTTTGCATAGTAATTGAAATTTTTCTCAATAGAGTCAACCCATGTAGCGAGACTTTGTCAATGACTCCCACACTCAATGACTTTAGGGCACCAAGTGAAGCCCACATACTCAGGCATCATATTGAGTTATCTCGATAAAAAAAATTCAAATTACCATATATAGAGATAAAATTTCTAACTCCAAGCCAAAAAACTATGGAGTCATGATCCCCAAGTACTGAAAGCCACACATTAGTTCATTTCATTGCTATACGTGAAAATTTATTTATTTATTTTTATTTTATTTATTTATTTTTTTATTTTTTTATTAATACTCATATTAAAACTAAAATGATCAATAAACCTATTCTATTTATTCAGGGGACCCCATGAACTCAAACTAATACCCCACTATCCAAAGTATGTGCATTGTGAATTGTTTTTTTTTTGATGAAATTATAAATGATGAAATATCACATTAGACAACCACACATTGCAAAAACTATGATCATGAAATTATACATGGATTAAAATTAGAATCAAGGAATTATAAATTATATTATATTCTATTTCAAACTGTAAAATGTTTAATATCATGTTCAAGGTTAATGAAATTTTTCCTTCTATAAATTTTTTTATGCACACAAAAGCAATTTTTTCTTCTGTCTTTTAACCCCCACCCCCCCCCCCCCACCCCACATAGAATAAAATTATCCCCAAGGTTTGAAGAAAAGAAAATTTAGAAGGGGGTAGAGGCCGATAAGGGGAGTTAAAAAAGGTAATTGAAAATTAAGATCATGGAATAAAGTCACTTGGTTGCTGAATTTGAAGTTCTTGCTGCTCCTTTTTAATCCCTTGATCTTCATGTCACTTGGATAAGCCTCATCAATGATGGTAGTTTGTGTTTATATTTCTGTGATTTGTCAAAAAAATTTATCAACTCAGCATCCCCTGAATCTGAAACACCAACATAATGGAAACCACTTAAGGTCCCATTAAATAAAAAAAAGAAAAGGGACAAAACCCACCTGTTTATTTATTCATATCAAAGACCGATACTAGGAACAAGTAAAAATTAGAATAATATATATGTGTGTGTATGTGTGGATATATAAATTATAAAATGTATGTATATATAAATAAAATAGAATCATTAAACACTATAAGTCATAGGTTAGTGGTAGGCACACTCCCCTGTCTCCCTTTAGTCCTGGGTTCGACTCCCCGCAGCTTTGCCGGTTTTGAAAGGGTTTTTTCAATGACCTACGACATTTACTTTAAATTTTTATTATTGTTTTTTTACCTAAAAAACATAAAAATAAAATAAACTAATGATACATTGTATTCTTTTTAAATTTAATGGTAAGGTATTACTCAACGATCACACCACGTGAAACATATGAATATAGAGCTCCCCTTTCATACCAATCCATACTCATGATAGAAGAACAGTTCAACAGTCTAACATACTATCATATTCAGAGTTGATTGATTGATTATTTTTTTAAAATATAAATTTTATTTATTAATGATATTTAAAAAATAAAGATGATTCATAATTATTGGAACCATGAAAACAACAAGTTGCCTCTCATCCAGTGCTTTTTTTAACATCATTATCCCAACATGGATCCTAAATCTTACAATTTTTGTATGTTTCATAGTTTGGATCAGTTATCTCAACCTATGTTTCTTATTTATTGAATGAATCAATGAATGGATTTAACCTATGACCATTTACCATAAAAATTTGACCACTTGTGGGATCCTAAATTTCTACTTACCCATGGGGGTACACATGATGCACTATGAATGGACCTGACCATCAAGACCTTAACTTTCTCAGGTGTAAATGAAGTTTTGAACTATACAAGAGAAAGAATATTTGGTGTTCAAAGTTTTTACCTTTAAGATTCATAGATTTTTATTCTTTAACTCTAGATTTATTTATCCTTGAATTTTCTTAATCCTCTATCCTAAGTTTCTCAAGTTCATTAGGATCTAATTTCCTCTTTACATCAGCCAAAGAAATGTCCAAGTTCATTTTTTTACTGCCCAAATGGCCATATGCTCAATTTCAATAGGTAAATGGAATTATTTTATATACACCAACCTACATGGTGACATTCCTAGGGTGGTTTTGAATGCTATACGATATTCCCAAAGTATATTCAAGAGTTTCTTGGACCGATCTTTCCTAGAGGGATTGACAGTTTTTTCATGAATTTTCTTAATCTCTCTAATTCCTAACTCAACTTGAACTTTTGTTTGAGGATAGTATACAGTGGAAACTATATGAGAAGTCCCATATGATGAAATGTGTGGAGAGAATTTTTGGTCATTGAAATGGGTTCTTTGATCATTGATTATAGCCCTTTGAATTCCAAATTTAAAAAATATTGGATCATTCAGAAATCATATCACAACATGATGGTCATTGGACTTGGTGGTAATGGCCTCAACCCATTTCTATAAATAATAAACACCTAAGAGGATGTAGAGATATCCCCATGGTTTTGGTAATGGTACCATGAAATAAATTCCCCAACAATCAAATATTCCGATGACCAGAATGGTAGTGAGGTGGATTTGATTCCTTTTGGTAATGGATCCTAATTGTTGAAATTGAAAACAAATTTTTCAAAATTGGAAGGAATCCATAGTGAGTTTAGCTTAGAAAAAATCACTTTAAAGGACCTATTTAGTGCGTTTATTTGTGTAAAAGTTTCCTCCACATGCCTCTCCAATGAAAATTTTTAGAATGGACTCTTGCCCAGACTCGAGAACACATATCCTAATTATTTGACCAGGAAGGAACTTAAAGAGTTAAGGATCATCAGACACATAGTATTTCACATCAGAAAAGAATATCTTCTTATCATGGGTCCTTCAGAATTTTGGAATGTCGCTTATCACCAAATGGTTTTCTATGTCAGCATACCATGGTAAATCACTCACATAATAGAGGTGCTCATCCCGAAATAAATCAGACACAAAAAGGTGATGTGTATTGTCTTTGAATTCCATCCAAGAGAGGTGATCAGCTACAAGATTTTCAGCACCCTTTTTATCCTTAATGGTTGAATTGAACTCTTGAAGAAGAAAGACCCGCCTAATAAATCTGTCCTTGGAATCTTGTTTTTGGAAAAGGTATTTCAGGGTTGAATGGTCGGTGAAGATAATGATGGGTGATCCTAATAGATAGGACCTAAATTTATCTAAGAATATAAAACAACAAGAAACTCTTTCTCAAGGGTGGTTTAGTTTATTTTTACATCATTTAAATATTTTCTTGCATAAGAAATGACACATGGAGTTTTCTCACACTTTTTTCCTAAGACTGCTTCTATAGTGAAGTCACTCGCATCACACATGCGCTCAAAAGGAAAATTCCTATTTGGATATTTCATGATAGGTGAAGATTTAAGAGATGACATGAGTGTATATAATGATTCCTCACAACATTCTAGACATAAAAATGGAGCATATTTCACCTATAGAGCACGAAGTGGTCAAAAAATAGAGCTGAAATTCCTAATGGACCTTATAGAGAAACTATCATGTCCAAAGAAAGACCTAACTTCTGTAATAGTATTAGTCGAGGGAAGGTGAATAATGATTTCTACCTTAGCTTTATCAACTTCAATCCCTCTACCAGATACCAGATGGTCTTGAAAAAGTCCTTCCTTTACCATGAAATAGAATTTTTTCCATTTTAGGATGAGATTATTATCCTCCTATCTTAAAAACCCCTTTACACATTTATAAGTAATCCCTCATAAGTGAACCCCAAATATGGATAATTCAACTAATAATACCTCTAAATAATCTCCCACCATGTCCAAGAAGATTCTCATCATGTACCGCTAGAATGTACCAGGGGCATTACATACCCAAGATAAAGGTCCATATTTTCACTTAAAGTGTGTAGTCTTAAAATTCAAAAAGAATGAAGAAGTTTTAAAATCCTCAAATAAAATTCTCAATTTAAATAATTGATCAGAAATTAATAGAGTGAGAAATAAAATTCAATACAGCCCCTTTTTTAAAGATTGGGGATGAAGCCTCATTTCTTATTGAAGCAAAGGAAAGACCTCTTTTTACAGGGTAGAAGGATTCCCATTACATAGCCTGAAAGCCCAGTGGGAATTTAGCCCATTACAGGGATCATAGGCCCAATGTTTTGGCCCAATACCCATTCTATGAATATTAATGCTACAGTACCTTCCTTCTACAGTATCGCACAGTACCTGCAACTACTACATTACCCTACCACCGCTAGAGTGACCTACCGCCACTACAGTGTCCGCCTTTGCTATAGTTTCGGCACTGCTAGAGTACCCTACACCCAATGGGTTTTCAACACACATTTTTCATGTAGGATTAATGGGTTCTTACCACAAAAGGACTATCTCACAATTGATGTTATGGATCTAATGGAAGCGGTAAGTAGACTCATGAGAGGGAATTGAAGGAGTAAAAAACAACAAAAACAAAACAATCACTCCATTATTATGTGAGTAATTTCAGATGTTTTGGTGTAAATAAATTCCCACCATGAAGAAACGGTATCAATGTGATAATAATAAAAACATAATAAGATAATTTGAAGAATTTTTATTGAAAAATTAGGTGATTATAACAAATTACAAATGAATAAGAACAATATAACATCAAATAGGTAGAAAAAGATTTAAATGAAAGAAAGCACAAAATATGCCCAACTCCATAAAAAACCACCTTAAATAAGAATTTTTTAATCCTTGGGTAGAGCCTCCTATAGTCCTAGTATCCGCAATTAATTTTGGTAGGCCATAAGTGGGTTAAAAGTTGATGGAGAGTTAACTTTTTCACACTTGACAAACAAACCGAGAAAACATTCAGGACTGGACATACGTGTTCAAAATAGCATCTTGATGGCCACATTTTGGTGTTCTATAGAAGATAAAAATGATGATACGGATTTCCCCTGATAGCCTGTAAAATTTCAGTCCAAAATAATTTATGGTTTGTGATATATGTTTAACTTTTTGGGTTATTTTTCTATGCTGCAGAATCTAGCCCAATATTGCATCTTCAACAAGGGCCACTCGGATCTCCATTCAAAAATCTAAATTAGCTTTTACAAATATTGAATTAAATGTTCACCTTTTTTTCCTCTATCTTAAGTTAACTATTTATTATCATTGTCCTTGGATGTTGTTCTCTATTGTCTCTTTATTGGGCTTCTTTCCAGTTTACATTGCCCAGAATGTGTTGGCATGAAAGCCCATTTCGGTGGTCTTACAATTGGAATCTTCAAGTATTCCAAAAGAATGAATTGATACTTATAGCATGAGAGAACTGAAAATAAAATATTGAAATAAAATCAAGATCATTTATTATTTTATGAGGTCTTAAAAAAATTCCATGCAATAGTGAATTTTAAGAGGGAATTACAATCATAATGTGAATTAATGTTCAAAGTATAAAATGAACTAAAATGGTTTTTATTATTAATAAATCACATTGATATTATATATATTAAAAATGAATATTAGCCTCATTCAGTGGATAATCATCCCATCATATTGGTAAATTATAACTTGTCACCATGGTTATGCATGAAGAACAAATACATTATATTATCTTTCCTCATATCTAGACCAAAGGAAACTCGTAATGCTATTGTTATCTATTTGGAACCATTGATTGATTATCTAAATTTGATATAGGATATAGGTGTTATAATGTATGATTCTCATAAAAGTGAATAATTCATTTTGAGGTCCATGATGTACAGAATGATAAATGAATTCCCCACTTGTGGGAATTTATTAGGCTATATCATTAAAGGAATGCTCGGTTTTCCCGTTTTTGAAAAACACAAAATACTCAGTTCAATTGAAAAATTCATCTAAGACTATTTTTTTCAACATTGAAAATTTTTACCTTAATTATATAACTACCTATCCTAGATGACATCATTCGATGGGAATATCGAACAAGGTACAACATTGTCTCCAGTAATAGATGATCAGCTGTACAGTAAACTATAATATATTGACACTATTTTAGGTAATCCATTTTCGAAAAACATTACAAAGTAAAGTTGGAAGAAGTGATCAATTTTCTTAGAATTACTATATTGGAATTATTTTTATGTCACATATTTTCCAAATGTCATGCATATAGAAAAAATGTATTTAATGTCTTTATTGGCACATTTCTAAATGTTCCTGCAAAAAAAATGATGGCATCCATAGTAGGATAGACATGATTGAAATGGGTATAAGGGAATATTCGGCACTCGTGAAGGGTAAAAGTTAGAATTTTGTTCCTCTAGAATCTTACACTCTATCCAGATAGAAAAAATTTCAATTTCCTGATTTCTTTAATAGTGTAAAAGTTCCATAGGTGTATAAATCCAATATCAATAGTCTTTTTCAGTCCCTAATTTGATGTTATGAGGACTAAAATCACACTATTGTCATGTTTTGATGAAATATTTAATGCATGTTTCTTTCTGTTGCATTATGCCTCAATATTTATGACATAAATTAACTAAACTCTGATTCTTTTTCAAATCCATATGTAATAAAGTTAGAGACTCAGCGAAGCTTCCCATCATGAATAAGGAGGTTGTATCCTTATTATGAAAATTAGGGATGATTTTACCTCCATAATTATTTGATATAATAGTCCACATAATGGTTCACTTGGTTAGAGAGTTTCAACTATGTTCTCCTATCCATTACGTGTGGACGTACCCCATTGAATGCTATATGGATATTTTTAGAAGGTGTGTTAAGAATTAATGTCGTCCAGATCATTGTATTATAGAATGATTTTTGTTGTTGAAGCTAGTGATTTCTATTTTTATTTCTTATTAGACGTCGACAGCATCAGTATCCCATAGTCTCATCACAACGAATTCCTTACGGGAAAAGTGATTTTTCAAAAGAGAGGTTGTTACAATTACCTTGACAGAGTTTTAGAAAGCAGATCTTTAAAATTTTCATAATAGTAAAGATGTTGATCAATACATTAAGGCCCAAAAATAAATTCTTAGATATTTGAATCCATCATGGGGATGAAGGAAGGATATAAAATAAACATAATCAACTGTTTATAGTGTGTTTATGAGATCAAATTTATACGGAGTCATCTGAAAATCCAAATTCAATTTTGGAATGACTTCAATGGCTATCCAAAGCACTGATTAAAAATGTTATTTCTAACACTAGTTTTTTAATCAATAGTTATACATTCCATACAAAAGAAAATTATGAGTGTACTATGATAAAAAACAATGTTGTTATGCTTGTGGATGAAGCGATGCACAGATATATTTCTAAGGATAGAAGTCCAATTTATGGAAAATTTCATATTTTTGAATTATTGAACAGATATACTTTAACATCCCAGGTAAATAAAGAATAATACATTTTCATATTAATTAATATTTTCAAATTAAATATTAATTTTACTTTAAAGGGGTTTCTATGTTCGAAAGCATACCCAATACGCAACAAAGAGTTTCTTTGAAATCATACGTTGGACACTAGTAATAAAATAATATTATTTTAAATGTTAGTTAACACGTAGCCGTTGTACTGGAGAGAATGGATAGAAATAACTAAAATATGATTATATATGTTTGTTAAATGTTTTTAGATTTATCTAATAAAGGATAAAGGCTTAAAATACGAAAAGAATTCAATTTTAGGATTATATACTATAATTTTCACGAAAGGTCCACTTGTCACCTTTTGATGGCGAACCGTCATTAAATATAGTTTTGATCACTCTTATACATTCTATTGGACCAAATATAACTCTTTTTTAGAATCGTGACATCAAAATTTACTTTGTGTAAACTTTTGGTATTTTTCCGATAAAGTTCATTTTTTTAATGAATAGTGTAAAATGTTGTATTTTAATTCAAAACCTCTTTTTAATCTAATTTATTAAGATGATTAGATAATATTTTGAATTTTGTTTTACGTAAAATTATAATATATTTTTACCATTTAATATAATAGTGGTCGTTGGAATTAATTTCACTTTGAAATTGGACTTAAACTAGTGTCAATCTTTTGATACTTATTGTTTCATAAAAACACGCTATTCGTCATGACAGCAGGAATTAATTATTAAATTAATTAATGTGAATTATATGTTTTGAATTTTGTAAAATAGACTTCATTTTTGAATTCGGAATATCAAATATATCTTAGGGTGAATTTTTTGTATTTTTCTGAAAAACTTCAATTTTTGATGAATAGTGAAACCACTAACTGGTACTTATAAAAACTGATTTTTCGTTTAAATGAAATTTTACCACTTCTGTGTTTTGAATTTCAAAAATACTACATACATGGTTGTCATTAAGAAGTAAAATTTGCTTCAATGGGATTAAAATAATTTTTTTGTTGAATAGTAACTTATTAAGTTTTTAATCGCGATTAGAGGTAATTAGTGTAGTTTAAGATAAAAATAATGTTTTAATAATATGAGATGATCTTGACACATGTACAACCATAATTGGATGTGTCATGGCCGAACAAGAAAATCCATGGGTCAACATGGGGTCCCCATGGATCCACTTTGGTTGGGAAATGACATAAATAACTTTTTATTTAATGTTAAAGTAAAAATGACACAAACATGAAATGTTTTACTAAAACAATTTTTACATGGGGTAATACAAGTAAGATTTTTGAATATAAATATTCATTATAAAGATAACAATATTTAATACATCATGATATTTTTTTTATAATTTTTAGACATTAAATTAATTAAATTATTTATAACATCATGATGATGCAGCGATTACCTCATTAATAAAGGATTTAAATAAAATGGAAAGATAATGTAAAATCTATGACCTACACATGTCCAAAACATATTGGATGGGTGGATTTAGAACCCTTATAACCTTATACTCGAATTATATGAATTTGGGACCTCTTAAATCCGAATACCATATAAAATAAAGTGACTTTTCTTTACCTTCCAAGAGTGCCCCTCCTCTCCACTTATAAAAGGCCCCCACCTCTACCACCTTACCCACACTCCCAAAGCCTTTGTCTCGGCCAAACCCTGACCATTTTGTCTCTAAACATCCCTATATTACTCCTTGAATCCTCACTTTGGGTATAAGGCATCCCAAGGAAGCCTTTGTGCTCAAACCAAAGGGAGTTACCCGATTTTAAGGTAATGTCTTCACTTGAGTCCTTTTGTTTTATTCTGCTTCTCCAACCCCCTAAACTCTTTTTATTCATTTCTTTTGTAACAAATCCAGTATAATCAAGATACTAGGATGTTGTTATAAGAATTATTCGATCTAAACTTACACACACCTACATCTAATGGTCAAAGAACATACTATTTCCGGGGATGGCTAATTTCGGCCTCCCGAAACGATGATTGTTCAACATTCTTTTAACACATTCAAAGGTGGCCATTAAGATGACACTATATTTATATATGATATATAATATGTTTATGTTTTCCTTAAGCTTCTGTATTTTTCATTTTTGGCATACCTTTATGGTTTCCATTATGGGTAAACGCGATATCTTCATTTAAGGAAGTGCGGACTACCGCCCCCTCAAAGTGATTTGATTCGTTAATGCCATATGTGGGACGTATAAAGGATGGATTTAAAGTTATTATATATGATGTTATACTGGAGTTATAATATACCTCTATATCATTATTATTTCATTCCATAAAAATATGAAATAGAAATGAAATTAGCGTTCATGTGTACGTACGGTTTACCGTCTCCATGAACGGTGCATTTCATTTCTTATCCCCAAATGTAATGTACAATTATAAGTACATGTATATAATGGATATATATGATGAATGATACATATAAATGATGAATATAATTCTGTAATTAAAATATACATACCTCTCATTTAGTTTTAATTCCATTAATATGACAAAGAAATGAAAGTATCATTCATGCGTACGTACGGCTTACCGTCTCCATGAATGGTGCATTTCATTTCTTACCTCTAAATGATTATGTAATATTATAAATACATGTATATACTAGATATATATGATATATATGATATCCAAATAAGGAATGTCATTCTGTATATAAAGAACCTTTGACCACACGAACAACATGTAATTGTAAGATGTCCACCTTCGACTTAAGAACCAAATATCGACAAAACAAACATTATTAACTTAATGATTAAATAATCTTTATAACATGGAAATAAGTGATATAAAAGGAATAATGAACTTTAAAAAGGTTCTTAATCAAGTAGAAATTAACTCAAGTTTATTATTCAGGACGTTAAAGAACAATCGAGTCAAGTCAGACCCGAGGTAAGGGACTTCGTCTCAATTTCCTTTCATTGAGGCATATTTCATTTTATACACAAATTTATTTTATACAGTGTATAAACCCCTTTGACTTTTACTTTTATACAAAAGGAGTCTTTTTCTACGAATCGTTTTACAAAACGAAAAAAAGGAATGTTTCTTTTAACGTACGCGGTGACAGTGACTTTTTCCGCCGCCGCGAGTATTATTTGGTCTTTGGCTTCCTCAAAAAGCCGTAATGTTTTTAAAATAAAATAAATACCATATACTCTTTTATGTATTTTGGTTTTGAAAATGGTTTTGATAAAGTATTCTATTATTTCAATATATTTAAATGATATATTGTGATTGAAATGTGGAAATTTTATCATTCCTTTATATTGGTTTTATGTTTTATGATTTTATATTGGTACTTGGACATTTGACGGGTAGTTACGTGATAAACCATATAACGGGTGGTGACATGAATACCAGGACGGGTGGTTACATTATAACATCCAATGCATTGGTTATGGAAGTCGGCCGTATGGCTATTCCATTAAGTATATATGGATTTTGGACGTATGGCTATTCCATTAAGTGAGATGTGTGGAAGTCGACCGTATGGTTATTCCACTTAAGTATGTTTATGTCCCAAGTTACCTTTATATGTTATGTGTTCTTTATATGGGTTTTATGGTAATCCTTTGGTTACAAAAAGGTAAGTAATGATATTTTATTCAGTGAAGAGTTTTTACTACTTCATGAAGGTGAAGGTATTACTTTGATAAATTTATACATGGTTTACTTGATGTTTGAGAAATTAACAGTTTTCATTCTTTGTGTATCCCTTACTGAGCTTTTTATGCTCACCCCAAGTTTTTTTGACATGTTTTTCACCGGACTTAATGTGTAATAGGGTCAAGGATGGGATCAAGGGAAAGTCATGCTATATAAAATATGGAACTAGACATGTTTCTTTTTAAGAGTTTTTATTTTATGCAATCTTAGTAGAACTGTCTACTTTGTAATCTTTTGAGATGTAATAGTTATGTCCTAATTCTCTAAAACTCTAAACATGAAAAGATCCTCAATGTGAATTATTCATTTAATTCAATATTATGTAATGTTTAAGGCTGGGGCCTTCTAGTTGGTATCAGAGGTCGGTTTAGACAACATTAGGAGTTAGAAAATTGTTAAATTATAAATTAATTTATGGTATGATTGAAATGATATAGCATTTATAGATTACCATGTTGTTTCACCTAAGGTATTTCAGTGTTAAGAATGGTTTTTCATAGAGGAAACAGAGAAGTTTTTTCAGGAAGGCATACTGAGGGAAATGACCTTCCAAATCAGCATACTGAGACGGTCAGGATTAGAATTGAGCAGTTTACGGCAGTGATGGCTTAGTTGAATCAGGTGAAAAATGTTGGTTGTTTTTATTGATGATATTTTGGTGTTTTATAAAAGTAAAAAGGAGAATGAAAGTCATTTAAGGGTTATCTTGCAAACCTTAAAAGAAAAGAAACTATATGGAAAATTCAGAAAGTGTGAGTTTTGGTTACAAAAAATTTCTTTCATGGGTGACATTGTTTCAAAAGTTGGCATAACTGTTGATCCTGCTAAAACAAAAGTTGTTGAAGAATGGCCAAGACCCAGAAATGTAACAGAGATTCGTTTTCGTGGTTTGGCAGGCTATTACCGAAGGTTTATTAGAAATTTTTCACAGTTATCTAGTCCAATGACTAAGCTAACTCGTAAGGGTGTTAAGTTTATCTGGACAAAAGAATGTGATGATTGTTTTCTGGAGTTGAAATGAAGATTGGTGAATGCTCCAGTTTTGGAACTTCCTTCCAGGAATGGTGAGTTTGTTATCTACAGTGATGCTTCATTGAAAGAACTTGGTTGTGTACTTATGCAGAATGATCAGGTAATAGCTTATGCTTCATGTCAGTTGAAAACTCATGAGGTAAATTACCCAACACATTATTTGGAATTAGCTCCTGTTGTTTTTGATTTAAAAATTTGGAGGCATCATTTGTATGGAGTAAAGTGTGAAATATATACTGGTCACAAAAGTTTAAAGTATATATTCACTCAGAAAGAATTGAACATGAGACAGAGGAGATGGCTGGAATTAATCAAGTATTATGATTGTACAATTCACTACCATCCGGGAAAAACAAATAAAGTGGATGATGCTTTGAGTCGAAAAAGTAATGCTTCATTAACCATGCTACGTTTGGAACGAGATCCTTTGGTTTTTGATTTGATGAAATTTGGCATAGAAGTTGTTGGTGCAAGAAGTTCTTTTGTTTTGTTTCAGGTATCATTGAAATCTTCTCTATCAGATAGAATCAAGCAAGCACAGAATCAAGATAGTGAGTTGCAGAAAAAGGTAGAGTTGGTACAGAAGGGTAAGTTGCATGAATTCAACATTGATAATGATTGTGTTTTGAGATTTGGGAAGAGATTGTGTGTGCCTTGTGATTCACAGTTGAAGAAAGAGTTGTTATGTGAAGCTCATAGTTCCCCGTTTTCAGTTCATCCTGGCAATACTAAGATGTCCAGAGATCTGTGGGAGTATTACTAGTGGGATGGAATGAAAAGAGATATTGCTGATTTTACTGTGAAGTGTTTGACTTGTCTGCAGGTTAAAGCAGAGCGGTAGTTACCGAAAGGGATGCTTCTACCTTTACCAGTGCCAGAGTTGAAATGGGAAAACATATCAATGGATTTTGTTGTGGGATTACCGAAGACATCTAGAAGTAATAATGCAATCTGGGTTATTGTTGATCGCTTGACTAAATCTACTCATTTCCTTGTTATACGAGATACTTTTTCCCAAGATCAACTTTCCCATTTGTATCTTAAAGAGATAGTCAGGTTACATGGAGTTATGTCTCCATTGTGTCTGATCGTGATCCCAGGTTCACTTCTAACTTTTGGAAAGGCCTTTAGAAGTCGTTGGGTACTGAATTAAATTTTAGTACAGCTCTTCATCCGCAATCAGATGGGCAGTCAGAACGGAAAATTCAGACCTTGGAAAATATTCTATGAGCTTGTTCGATGGATTATCAGGGAAGTTGGGACCAACATCATTCTTTGGTTGAGTTTTCTTATAATAACAGTTTTCATTCCAATATGCAGATGGCACCATTTTATGCATTATATGGGAAGCGGTGTCGAACTCTAGCATTTTGGGATGAAGTGGGTGAAAGGAAGCTGATGGGACCAGAATTGGTAGAAGAGATGGAAGAAAAGGTTCAGTTGATTCAGAAACACATGAGAATATCTCAAAGCAGGCAGAAGAGTTATGCGGATAACCGGAGGAAGGATCTATATTTTGAGGTAGGTGATCATGTTTTTCTCAAGGTTTCTTAATGGAAACGTGTATTTGATAAGAAAGGAAAGCCGAGTCCAAGGTTCATTGGACCATATGAAATTCTGGAGAGATTTGGATCAGTTGCTTACCGAGTGGCTTTACCTCCAAGTTTATCTCATTTACACAATGTTTTTCATGTTTCGATGTTGAGGAAGTATATGCCAGATCCATCTCATGTTTTGAGTCTAGAGGTAGTTCAGTTGGAAGAAAACCTATCTTATGAAGAACAACCAGTCCAGATTCTTGACCGAAGAGAGAAAGTGTTGCGAAATAAGGTAACTCACCAGGTAAAGGTTTTGTGGAAAAACCATATGGTTGAAGAGGCAACGTGGGAATCTGAAAATGCTATGAGGGATAAATACCCCCACTTATTTTGATAAGTGAATAAAATTGCAAGGATGCAATTCCCAAAAGGGGGGAAGGATGTAACATCCCAGGTAAATAAAGAATAATACATTTTCATATTTATTAATATTTGCGAATTAAATATTAATTTTACTTTAAAGGGGTTTCTATGTTCGATAGCGTACCCGATACGCAACAAAGAGTTTCTTTGAAATCGTACGTTGCACACTAGTAATAAAATAATATTATTTTAAATGTTAGTTAACACGTAGCCGTTGTACTAGAGAGAATGGATAGAAATAACTAAAATATGATTATATATGTTTGTTAAATTTTTTTACATTTATCTAATAAAGGATAAAGGCTTAAAATACGAAAAGAATTCAATTTTAGGCTTATATACTCTAATTTTTACGAAAGGTCCACTTATCACCTTTTGATGGAGAGTCGTCATTAAATATAGTTTTGATCACTCTTATATATTCTATTGGACCAAATATAACCCTTTTTTAGAATCGGGACATCAAAATTTACTTTGTGTAAACTTTTGGTATTTTTCCGATAAAGTTCATTTTTTTAATGAATAGTGTAAAATGTTGTATTTTAATTCAAAACCTTTTTTTAATATAATTTATTAAGATGATTAGATAATCTTTTGAATTGGTTTTTAAGTACAATTAGAATATATTTTTACCATATAATCCAATAGTGGTCGTTGGAATTAATTTAACTTTGAAATTGGACTTAAACTAGTGTCAATCTTTTGATACTTGTTGTTTCATAAAAACACGCTATTTGTCATGACAGCGGGAATTAATTATTAAATTAATTAATGTGACTTATATGTTTTGAATTTTTTAAAATATACTTCATATTTTAATTCGGAATATAAAATATATCTTAGGGTGAATTTTTGGTATTTTTTTGAAAAACATCAATTTTTTATGAATAGTGAAACCACTAAGTGGTACTTATAAAAACTGATTTTTCATTTAAATGAAATTTTACCACTTCTGTGTTTTGAATTTCAAAAATCCAACATACTTGGTTGTCATTAAGAACTAAAATTTGGTTCAATGGGATTAAAATAATTTTTTTGTAGAATAGTAACTTATAAGTTTTTAATCGCGATTAGAGGTAATTAGTGTAGTTTAAGGTAAAAATAATGTTTTAATAATATGACATGAGCTTGACACATGTCCTACCCTCATTGGATGTTTCATGACCAACCAAGTAAATCCATGGGTCAACTTGGGGACCCCATGGAGCCACTTTGTTTGGGAAATGACATAAATAACTTTTTATTTAATGTTAAAGTAAAAATGACACAAACATGAGATGTTTTACTAAAACAATTTTTACATGGGGTTATAAAAGTAAGATTTTTTACTATAAATATTCATTATAAAGATAAAATATTTCCTACTTCATGATATATTTTTATAATTTTTAGACATTAAATAAATTAAATTATTTATGACATCATGATGATGCAGCGATTACCTCATTAATAAAGGATTTAAATAAAATGGAAAGATAATGTAAATTCTATGACCTAAACATGTCCAAAACCTATTTGATGGGTGGCTTTAGAACACGTATCACCTTATCCTCGAATTATATGAATGTGGGACCTCTTAAATCCGAATACCATTTTAAAATAAAGAGACTTTTCTTTACCTTCCAAGAGTGCCCCTCCTCTCCTCCTCTAAAAGCCCCCACCTCTACCACCTTACCCACACTCCCAAAGCCTTTGGCTCGGCCAAACCCTGCCCATTTTGTCTCTCCACTTCCCTATCTTACTCCTTGAAGCCTCAGTTTGGGCAGAAGTCTTCCCAAGGAAGCCTTTAAGCTCAAACCAAAGGGAGTTACCCGATTTTAAGGTAATGTCTTCACTTGAGTCCTTTTGCTTTATTTTGCTTCTCCAACCCCCTAAACTATTTTTATTCATTTATTTTGTAACAACTCCAGTATAATCAATATACTAGGATGTTGTTATAATAAGGATTCGATCTAAACTTACACACACCTACATCTAATGGTTAAAGAACATACTGTTTCCGTGGATGGCGAATTTCGGCCTCCTGAAACGATGATTGTTCAGCATTCTTTTAACACCTTCAAAGGTGGCCATTAAGATGACACTATATTTATATATGATATATAATATGTTTATGTTTTCTTTAATCTTCTGTATTTTTCATTTTGGGCATACCTTTATGGTTTCCATTATGGGTAAACGCGATATCTTCATTTAAGGAAGTGCGGACTACCGCCCCCTCAAAGTGATTTGATTCGTTAATGACATATGTGGGACGTATAAAGAATGTATTTAAAGTTATTATATATGATGTTATACTTTAGTTATAATATACCTCTATATAATTATTATTCCATTCCATAAAAATATGAAATAGAAATGAAAGTTGCGTTCATGCGTCCGTACGGCTTACTGTCTCCATGAACGGCGCATTTCATTTCTTATCCCCAAATGTAATGTACTATTATAAGTACATGTATATAATGGATATATATGATGAATGATACATCTAAATGATGAATATAATTCTGGAATTAAAATATACAAACCTCTCATTTAGTTTTAATTCCATTAATATGACAAAGAAATGAAAGAAGTGTTCATGCGTACGTACGGCTTACCGTCTCCATGAACGGTGCATTTCATTTCTTACCTATAAATGATTATGTAATATTATAAATACATGTATATGCTGGATATATATGATATATATGATATCCAAATCAGTAATGTCATTCTGGATATAAAGAAACTTTTACCACACGAACAACATGTAATTGAAAGATGTCCACTTTCGAATTAAGAACCAAATATCAACAAAACAAACATTATTAACTTAATGATTACATAATGTTTATAACATGGAAATAAGTGATATAAAAGGAATAATGAACTTGAAAAAGGATCTTAATCAAGTAGAAATTAACTCAAGTTTATTATTCAGTACATTAAAGAATGATCGAGTCAAGTCGGACCTGAGGTAAGGGACTTCGTCTCAATCTCATTTCATTGAGGCATATTTCATTTTATACACAACTTTATTTTATACGGTGTATAAAACCCTTTGACTTTAACTTTTATACAAAAGAGGTCTTTTTCTACGAAGCGTTTTACAAAATGACAAAAAGGAATGTTTCTTTTAACGTACGCGGTGACAATGACTTTTTCCTCCGCTGTGAGTATTATTTGGTCTTTGGCTTCCTCAACAAGCCGTAATGTTTTTGAAATAAAATAAATACCATATATTCTTTTATGTATTTTGGTATTGAAAATGGTTTTGATAAATGATTCTATTATGTCAATATATTTAAATGATATATTGTGATTTAAATGTGGAAATGATATCATTCCTTTATATTGGTTTTATGTTTTATGATTTTATATTGGTACTTGGACATTTGACGGGTGGTTACGTGATAAACCATATGACGGGTGGTGTCGTGAATACCAGGATGGGTGGTTACGTTATAACCTCCAATTCCTTGGGTATGGAAGTCGGACGTATGGCTATTCCATTAAGTATGTATGGAAGTTGGCCGTATGGTTATTATATTAAGTGATATGTGTTGAAGTCGACCGTATGGTTATTCCACTTAAGTATGTTTATATCCCAAGTTACCTTTATATGTTATGTGTTCTTTATATGGGTTTTATGGTAATCCTTCTGTTACAAAAAAGGTAAGTAATGATATTTTATTCAGTGAAGAGTTTTTACTACTTCATGAAGGTGAAGGTATTACTTTGATAAAGTTATACATGGTTTACTTGATGTTTGAAAAACTAACATTTTTCATTCTTTGTGTATCCCTTACTGATCTTTTTATGCTCACCCCATGTTTTTTTGAAATGTTTTTCACAGGACTTAATGTGGAATAGGGTCAAGGATGGGATCAAGGGAAAGTCATGCTATATAAAACATGGAACTAGACATGTTTCTTTTTAAGAGTTACTATTTTATGTAATCATAGTAGAAGTGTCTACTTTGTAATCTTTTGAGATGTAATAGTTATGTCCTAATTCTCTAAAACTCTAAACCTGAAAAGATCCTCAATGTGAATTATTCATTTAATTAAATATTAAGTAATGTTTAAGGTCGGGGCCTTATATATACAAGTTGGATTATATAACATTTAGAGTGATTATTGTCCTTTTCAAATGTTTTGAAAAAGTCATTATTGTGAAAGATGATTAAATGGGCTTCAGGAAGGTGACCTCCTATGTGGAAGGGGGAAAATATGAGCAATTTATAATGGAATCACAAGCATTGTATGTATTTATTTATCTAATCCAACAAACAAGAATTTGTCGATTCTCCTTCTAGAGACTAAAATAAATATTAGGTCAAATGATAATTAAATCTTGGGAGAAAATTTTATTGGGAAATAACAATCACTTAATTTCGGTCACAATGTATACAATGTCTTGTACATTGTAGAGGAACATAAAGAGGGGATTTTTATTCTTGATAGAGGAACCAAATTCTTGAAACCACTAAAAAACAATGAGTGTTCAATGAGAAGGTAAAAGTGTATTTAAATATACTATTTTTTTCTCATAATATTATATGTTCTATAATTCATTAAAATAATCTAAACTAAATGTTTTCCTACTTATATAGACAATGCCTTATAAACATGATGATGTTACCAATCCTTCAGATGAACTAACTAAAATGAAGGAAACCCTTTGTAAATATGTAAATGTAATGTTATGATATACTTTCCCAATTTTATGTAAACATTATATTACAGAACATTCATTTAATTTTTATTATTCCTTTAGAGTTCATTTATTTTATCATATTCTTACCCATCTGTTGGGAATTTTCCATAGAGAAACAAAATTGTATATGCTCAATCACAGAGGCAATCTAAATTTTTTCACAATAAAATAATTTTCCTTAAAATTAATGCATTGTTTCATATTTATGTTTAATTTAATTTGTTTAGTATTACTCACATAATGATTTAATTCTTATGGAGGTGGATTCTTTTGTTTGATTTGGGGTGTTATATCTATATTTCATTACTTAATGTACCAAAACATATATAAACTTCTTCTCCCTCAAAACGTTTTCACCCTTGCAGTGTTGTATTTATCACCTTCTTTCAAGTTTCGTCCACTTTCTTTAGAGGAAGAGAAAAAAAATGCCTCAACTTAATCACATATTTCATGTTGATGTTTTAATAGTAAGATACTTTTCAAAAGAATTAATTTATTATTTCATATTTATGTTTTATTTATTTATTTTTAGTATTACTGGCATCGTAATTGCTTTCTTATAAAGATGGATTATTTTGTTCGAGTTAAGGCGGTCTTCCCATATTTCAAGCCTTCTATACCAAAACATTTAAAAAGTTATTATCCATAAAAAAAAATTTCACCCATTCAGTGTTAAATTTATTATATTCATTCAAGTTCCGTCCACTACATTTACAGGAAGAGCAACGACCTTTTCTCTGGTCTATCATAGAGGTATGACTCCAAGTACTCTTTCTATTTAAAATTTACATTAATTTTACTAAAATATACAACTCACATATTCAAAACTGAAAAAACATATTTATATTTTTTTATACACAAATATAATAATCAATAAGTCATTTTTGATTTGTAGGAATTAGCAACACCTCAATCTGAAACACGATGTGCACAGTATTACTAAATGTGTCTGTTATCAGTTTAAAATTGAAATTATAGTTCAAAAAGTATCATACACTAAAAAATAATCAAATGAGATTGGTTTTTTATTATATTTGAAGAAAATTATTAATAAGTCATTTATGATATGTATTAATTGGTTTCACATCAAACTGATACATCATGTGATCAGAATGAGTCAAAAGTGAATGTTTCCAGTTTAAAATGACATTTTAGTAAAAAATATTATTGACATACTCTAAATCAAAAAAAATCATTAAGATTTTTCTTATAGTGTTTTAAATTGATACATAAGTCATTTTAGACATGTATAAATCATCCACACCTCAATCTGACCCATGGTCTGACCAGTATAACTAAAAGTGAATATTTTTTTAAAAAAATTGATATCAATTTTAGTAAATTGGACAACTAACCAACTCAAAATTGATAAATATTTTCATATCATTTTGATACATTAAAAAAAATATCCATAATTCATTGTTTACATGTAGTTATTAGTCTCAAATCAAACTAATACATGAGGTGTTTGGTATGACTAAAAGTGTATGTTATCAGTTTCAAATCAACATTTTAGTTCAAAAAGTGTCACTCACTAAAAACCAATCAAACGCATTCATAATTTCTATATAATTTATGAAAAAAATTCAAAAGTCATTTTTGACTTTAGAAATCAGTATCATGTCAAGAAGATACATGATGTGTTCGGAATGAGTCAAAAGTGTGTGTTTCCTATTTCAAATGACATTTTCTTTAAAAAATGACATACAAAAAATCAAGAAAATGCATTTGGATTATTTTTATACTTTATAAAAATTATCCATAAGTCATTTTTGATGTATAGAAATCATACCCACCTCAATCTTCCCCACAGTGTGACTGGTATGACTCAAAATGCGTATTTTCATTTATAATTGACATCAATTTTAGTAAAATGGATAACTGACATACTCAAAACCAATAAAATATAGTTGGATTATTTTTATACTTTTAAAAAATGATATATAAGTCATTTTTCAAGGTTAGGGATCATCCGAACCTCAAACTGATGCATGATGTTCTTGGTATGACTTAAAGTGTCCATTATGAGTTTAAAATTGATATTTTAGTTCAAAAAGTGTCACTCACTAAAAACCGATCAATGATGATATGACTTTATTGATTATTTTGGAAAAAAAATTAAGTCATTTTCAATGTATAGGAATTTTTTCACATAAAACTAACACACGTTGTTATCGTAATGAGTCTGAAGTGTGTGTTTCCAGTTTAAAATGTAATTTTTGTAAAAAAGAAAACTCACATACATAGAACTGAGAAAACGCATTCATATTGTTTTTAAAATTAATAAAAAATATCAATAAGTAATTTGAGATATTTTGGAATCATATGAACCTCAATATGACCCATGGTGTGACCATTATAACTCAAAGTACTTATTTCGATTTAAAATTGACAACAATTTTAGTAAAATGGACAACTAGCCTACTCAAAACCAGGAGAACACATTTAGACTATTTTTATTCTTTACGAAAATGATCCATAAGTCATTTGTGACGTGTAGGCATAGTAATCACCTCAATCTGACACAGTATGTTCCCTGTATGACTGAAAGTGTCTGATATCAATTTAAAATTAACATTTTAGTTTAAAAAGTGTGACTCACTAAAAACTGATCAAACACCCTTGGATTTTCTTGATAATCTAGAAAAATGATTCATAAGTCATTTTTTTCATTCAAGAATTGGTTTCATTTAAAAATGATACATGATCTGACCTTAATAAGTCAAAAGTGTGTGTTTCTAATTTAAAATGACATTTTAATAAAAAAAGTCAACAAACGTACTCAAAACTGAGAAAATGTGTTCAGATTATTTTGACACAATAGTGAATTATCCTTAAGTCATTTGAGATGTGTAGGAATTAGCCTCACCTCAATTCAACCCACAGTGTGACCGGTTTGACTCTATGTGTTTATTTTTATTTTAAATTGTCATCAATTTTAGTAAAATGGAAAACTAACCCACTCAAAATTGATTTGAAAATTTCAGATTGTTTTTATAATTTATGAAAACAATACATAAGTAATTTTTGATGTGTAGTAATTATCCTCAAATCATTCTGATAAATGATTTCCAAGGTATGAGTTAAAGTGTACGTTATCAGTTTAAAATCGATATTTCTGTTCAAAAAGTCTCAATCACTAGAAAGTGATCAAACATGCTCGGATTTTCTTGATAATTTAGGAAAATTATTCATAAGTAATTCTTGATATGTAGGAATTGGTTTCAAATAAAAATTATACATTATGTGTTATAAATGATTCAAAATCATGTGTTTCTAGTTTAAAATGAAATTTTAGTAAAAAAAATACTACTGACATACTCAAAATTGATCCAACACATTTCAATTCATTTGATAATTCAGAACAATGATCTATAAGTCATTTGAGACATGTTAGAATCAACTAGACCTCAATAAAACACACAGTGTGACTAGTATAGCTCTAAGTTAGTCTTTTTATTTAAAATTTACATCAATTTTAGAAAACCTAACAGTTTCTATTAATTTATTTTTTTATATTATTACTAGGAAAATAATTGTTTTCTATTATAGGTATGTCATTTTTATTTATTAGGGGTGGTTTCTTCAGTAATAGCATGATTTGGGGTCATTAATAGAAGATAAAGGAAAATTAATATTTTTTAATTTATGTAATAATTTTTAGTTTTTTAATTACATAAACCAATGTTTGAAATGTATATAATATATTTTTTTCATTTTATTTGTGTTGAAAATTTCATTTCAATTAAATTCTATATTGGTATTGTATTTGTTGATACCTAGTGGGTTTCTAGTGTTTTGGGGTGCTACTATAGCAATTTTCACTAGTGCAGTAGTGTGTTGTTGTAGCACAATGTAGTATGAACCTTTATCATCACTTTTAAAAGTGATGATAAAGGACACATTTATCATGCTATTAAAAGAACTAATAAAGGACACATTTTTCACCTCCTTTAAAAGTGATTAAAAATTTACACTTTAGTTCTGCTTCTATAAGAATTGATAAAACCATTTATCGGTGATATTATAAGTGCTGATTAAAGGGGCCTTGAGAATTACTTTTAAAAGAGATGATAAATGGGTCGTTTATCATAGATTTTTTTAGTTCCAATAATGGACCCATTTATCAATGTTTTTTAGTGCCCATAAAATACCAAGGCTTCTAATCTCTATTAGGTAGTTAGAACTTTTCTATCATTGATAAAGGACTTTTCTAGTGCTGTTAATGGAATATTTTGTAGTAGTGGATGTTTTTATTATACCTAATTAGTTATCAAGATATATGATTAACAATTTGTACCTTAACTAACTCTCAAACTCACCAAAGAATATAAGGAAATATTTCTTTGAGTCTTTGGGTAATGGAAACCATGGAGTAAAGAAGATTTTGTTTCCTACATGTCGATAATTTTGAAAGAAGAACCAAATTGAACGTATCAAAGGAATGGGAATGTGTTTAGACTTTGAAAAGGAAGGACATGAAGAAATTAATTATAAAAGGAAAATAAAAAATCTTAGTTAATGTAATGGATGGGAATATAGGTCTCCATATGGTATCATAAATGGTTGGATGTTTCAAATGTGGAAAGTATGGGCATTATGAAAATTAATGCCTTAAAGGGAAATGTCTTGATTATAATCAGAAAGTATTTATGATTAATGGTTATATTACCGATGATTAAGAGAATACAAATGACATGTCAAAGGAAAGAGGTATTAAAGAATAAGATGATAAAGCTTGGTTAATGGTTTTAGAGGGATTTTGGATGAATAAGATATTTTATTATTGTAATTCAATGATTATTTTCTAGGAATCATGAAATATAAATGTATTATTTAGTAGGATTTTTTAATTATGGATTTTAAAGAATATATTGAATGATGCTAATGGACTGAAAAGTTATTTAATAGATAGATTATATGTTTAAGAAAATCCTTAAAATGTTTCAAATGTTGAGATAAAGATGTTTGGATATAGATATGATTTATTTGGATAATGTAAATTGGATAGTACTGATTTCATTTGAAATGATTAATGATTTGTTCAGAAAGCTTTTTATAGTATCATTGATGGAGTATACAACATTTTCTGATTTACTAAATATATCCAATAATCATTACTCTATGTAAATAATGAGCAATCGGCTTATGTTTTCCATAAGGTTTTATTGTAATTTAGGTTATTACAATGTTTTAAGAGAATACAAGATTAAGGTATTCACATGTTTTTATGAGACAATCAGGATCCACTTTATGATAAAAGGGGTATTAATCTTTAATTGATTTAGTGATCTTCTATCTAAACTTTTAGATTTTATTATTTTTCAAGGGTCATAAGGCTAACCACTTGTGGAATGGTTTAATATTAATGTTAGAAAAATATTAATGTATTACATCACTATATAAAGATTTATGCATATTAGATAACATCTTTTGTCCATTTTGTTGTGATGATAACAAAAGATAAAATGAATGAATTGTCATTATATTTATAGATCTTATTATCTTTTTGTGCTTTTTCATAAAAAAATCAACTTAATTTCCTAAAGTAAGAGATGAAGTGGAAATTGATCAAGGCACAACCAAATAGTGAGATTGTCCTGATGAAATGTAATGAAATCAAGTAATTATATCTTGTCATGAAAATTGATTAAAATTATGTAGAGTATCTTGAAATAAAATATCATCTTGTTATTACCAAATTTTAAATGATATCAATGCCCTTTTTCAATAATCTAATTTTTATGGTTTTTTGGTCATTAACCTTCTCTAGATCACCCAATATTTTGTGTTCAATGTTCTCTATCACCCTTCATCGCTATTTGGGTGTTATTTATCACTTATATATCCATCTTATCACTTTCCATGAATGTTATTCTATTTAGAAACCTAGTATGTGTTATTCAAAATGACTTTCACATATCCCTTTTTCTATTTCAAGAGTATTTTTTTAACATTTTTACGATATGGTTTACAATGAATTAATTTTAACATGTTAAACCTTTCATAATTGAGTTGAATTTCTAAGGAGAAATTCATTTTAAGGATTGTATAAAGTAGCACACCTAGATTTTACAAAATATTATTTTCAAAAAAAAAATTAATATTTTAAAAAAATTTCATTTCACATAACACCATGTTTATATTATGTTACACACAATTGTGGGTTTAGTTTTTGTTACAAAAAATTCTGATTTTATCTTGAATTACATGCAACAATGAGTTTAAATTAAACGTGATATACTATTAAAATATTATTTTCCAATATAATAGTTACCACCTAAATATTATATTTGCATGTATTAATAGGATTTGAAAAATTATAAAAATATTGTTCACACATTTCCATAAAAATAATTCTTTTGTGACAGATTAGAAAATAAAATAAGAATAATTTCAAAAGAAATGAAATCAATTTCTGAATAAATATTTATATCCTCACAAATGTGTTTTAAATAAATATATTAATTACATCACTTTGGTTCAATTATTTTAATAAAATATATACACTATATATTTAATAAAATTTTTAATATTCATATTATTTGTTTTCAGGAAAATAGATAAGAATAAATCCTATTTTATTTTTAAAATTGTTTTTATTCAACAAATAATTTATTCACATTTTGTGTAGTTATTTTAAAATAATTTTTTTCCAGTTTTATAAAATTTATGTTATAAAATGTGGATTATATTTAAATTCATCATGGCAAAATTATCATCAGTAGAATTTTGGAGAATTTATGAATAGATTAATGTTTTGATAAATAGTAAAAAAATACATAATTTTCATTAAAAACTCCATTTTTTTCAATTATATAAAAAGTTAAATTATATTTTTAATTGGTTTTAAAGTTAATTTACTTAAACTATAAATCATTTAATATAGTTATTTTCATTTAAATAAATTTTATATTTATTTTTCACATAAAATCATTTAAAACATTCAAACATTTTCTCTTCAAATATTTTCATTCTCATCTCGTCTGTGATATTATTTTCTAAATTAAAATTTTCAACATATGTAAATTTAAAATATATAAATGGATTAAATATTTTAAATCGAAAAATATATATAATTTATAATATGGTAAATTTAACGTAATTTTTTTACCAAAATTAAAATGAAAAATAGTAAAAATTAATTACCGTTGTTAAGGTAAAATGGATTTACTGGGGGATTAAACTAAAAAATAAGGGTTAAAATGACCTATAAAATTATCTTAAAACTATTTTATAGAGATATGTATGAAATTAAACATATTAGGTTCTATAATGGACAATTTTGGACTCTTTTTATATATTAATATCATTGGATCACTTAAATCATTTAAAAATACCAAATGTGTCCTCTCACCCACTTATAAAAGGTCACCCCCTCTCGTCTCCTCTCCACACATTCACACCAATTTGGACCAGAAAATACCAACCCAAAGAACATAAAAACTTAACTCATATCATCCTATATTCCATAGTTTTAACATAAATCCAACCAAGTAATTATTTTGGTGAAAACCTAAGGAGTTTACCTGATGAAGAGTTAATGATCATCCGCAAGAATTCTTTTTTTTTCTTTATCCTCCTCATTAAATTCATGTTAAAACAAATTGATATAATAAAATCAATATCATAAATATACATTGAATTTTTTATGTTTATTTAATGACCTAAAAACACCTCCACATCTATCAAATGGGATAAGAAGTCATCATTCGTGTGTATAACAGACAACTGCCTTGCGAGCCAATGTTATTCATTTTTCGATTACCACATATCTATGATGGGTATTAAGATGTATCGAAACAATATACATGATATTTATAAAATAATTGTACCTATAGTGTAATTATATCATATATTAATTTTTAAATTTCAATTTAATAGGGTACACGATAAAGTGGCTCATGTGTATGGTGGACTACCGCCTCGTCAAGTGATGTGATTCGTTCTCACTAACGCTTTACATGGAAGAAAATAAGGACAATATTTATGAATATATCTGATATAAATGACATAATTATGATATTAATTACATATTTCTTATTATAAGAAGATAATATGTCTTTTTATTTCATACCTTTTTCACTTACTGAAAGTCGATAACATTGTTTGTGTCTGTGTGGACAACTCCCTTTACAAAGTGATGTGATTATCTTTTCATAACCACACCACATGAATGATATGAATAATTATATTTAAAAAACAAATTGGGTATTTATGATATTATTATAATTGTTTAAGGATATGATATTACATGCCCCCATTTCGTAGTGATCATTGAAAAATGGAAATGTTACTCATGTGTACGTAAGACATACCATTTCATTTCTCCAAAATATTTTTCAGGGTTGGTATTAAAATTATAATTCATGTATAAGTATAATAATTATTCAATTATTATTAATTTTTAGATAATGAAACCATGACCAGTGTAATATGACCTAGAATAAAAAATGAAAATTTATATGAAAAACAATGTGTTTATTACCTGAAGCATGACTCTAACGTGAAATTGTTAATAAATGGGTAATAAAATGAAATAATTAAATTATATATAGAATGATATATATTATTATGTTTATTTATAAATTTATACTATAATTATATTTATTTTATATAAGGTTATAATGTTTATAAAAAATATAAAAGTTAAGGTAAGGGGACTTTTTGTCTCAATTTTATTTATAAGAGGCTTATTCCCTATTCAAAACTCATTTATTCTGTGTGTGTTATATATAATTACAATTGAAATGATATATCACGAATTTATATCATTTCATGATAATTAAAGTTTCTATAAACATTATTCTTTCATGGGGCTTATGATTCAAATGTTACTCATGTAGTACGATATTTTTATCTCAATTTTCCTTAGATGTATATTATTTTATGATGAAAATATACATCCCAATTTAAATGTAATTTAATGAATTTATTTATTATCATGGTATTTTAGGTTTAATTTAACATTATTATTTCATGGGTCTTATGTTTCAAAGTTACCAAATTAGAAAGAGTTTTATGTAGCAATCTGGTTGTTTATCGGGATTATTTATAATTATGCTTCTAATGATTAAATTATATTATCTAAAACTCAAAAAACTTGTTAATTTTGTTCTATTGTATTAATTTTATGAGAATATATGTTTTACATAATTTTTTTCTCTCTTTATGTAATCAATATTTCAAAAAAAATTAAAATCTTCTAATCATTAAAAAATCGTTTTTCTTTCAAAACACATGTTTTCTAAAAATGTTTTTAAAAAAGTTGTTAACATTTTTTTAACATGATTTGTTAAAGATTATTTTAACCATATTTTACTTTATACTATTTTTTTAAATAGTGTCTTCCTATTTTTTTCAAAAACAATAGTCATTTTTTTCTTTTAATGTATATGTGAAAATAATATTTTATTTTAACATGCTTGGTATAAATATTATTTCACATGTTTATAAACACTCAATTATTTCAACGTTCACTTATATTTTTTTAAATATCTTTTGAAAGAAAATTTTTTACTTCATATTTCTGAAATTTTTAGATTTAAAATAAATTATTTTAAAAGGGAATGATTTTGAAAATGATTTATGTCTATAAAAGTATTTTTAAAAGTGGAAATTTTATTTTCCTTAAGATATTATCCAAAGGATATTTCAACTTTCTTCTCCATTTAAGACTATATCATTTTATGTAACATATTCTTTTCTAGTGATAGAAACCAAGGATACCATTATTATTTTTTCTTTGATTGTCTTATCATGAGAAAATGTTTATGAAACGAACTTATTTTTATATAGGTAAAACAATAATAAAATGGTTAAAAGACAATGAAACCTTCCTATTTTACATGGGTTAAATGTAAATAAATTTTTATGAAATGAATTTTATTTCATGGGTTATGATACCATCAATTTTTTATGATCTTTCGGAACACATATGTATGATTTTCATTATGTAATGGTGGTTACATTATAACAAAGGGTGGTGGTTATACTATTAAAAAAGGTGAGTGGGACCTATATCTCCCAACAATGAATTGGGTAAATATTTATACCTCATTAGATATAAAGGACTAGAACTGGGAGTGAAGCTAGTTCAGAAAGAAACATTTTCCACTGTGATGATCTTGGTAGTGAACCTTCACTACAGTGATGGTATGGGGAGTTAACCCAATCCACTATAACAGACATGGAAGTGAACCTTTTATAATATGAAAATTATTTTATATGATTATGTGTATGTCGAAAATTCCATGTATTATACGAATATTATGCTCTCATTGCTCATTTTATTTGATTTACTTATTATTGAAGTCTTATGAACTTCAAATATTTATTGCATGACTCAAGGTTATTATATTTGATATAGAAAGTATAGTTTATAAATGTGATGCTCATGTTCCCATACCATTATGTTCATGTTGTGATTATCTATATCCCCAATTTACCATTACTGAGAATCTAAGATCACATTTTCATATGTTTTATTTCCCCCAGTTACGGGAAAATGTATAATGTATGATATTTCAAAAGAGGGTTATATTTATGAAGAATGTAGTAGAAGATGAAATAGATCACTTATGTACTAGTTTTTATCTTTCCAATTTTCCAAAGACACTAAACTAATTTTATCGTCAAACATGTGTCTGTGTAATGTAATGAATATTAATAAAAAAATATTTAATATTTATATATTATAATCCAAGTTTGCTATAAATATGACCTCTAATAGCCCACAAGTGGGGACTCGAATGCAGGGTATGAAATGACACATATCAAAGGAATTATAATAAAATTTATGAATAGATCATTAGACAATAAAAAATCCCACAAAATAAAACCAAACAATAAAAATAAATTTAATGATACCATATCACCAAAATAATTAAAATTTCATTCATAATACAATACTTATAAACAAAACCAGACAAAAATCAAGTTCCACCAACTCCTCAAAAACATCGACCTTAACTAATGATGTATGAATCTATATTCAAATACCTCATAGAAATATGGAATATATATTTATGGGGTGATAATTACATGTACACTCAATAAGATCATAATCAGGAATTATCATTCTAAATTAGAATATGCATATTAATTATCCTATGAATAAAAAGTAGAATATACAATAACACACTATGTTAAATAATCCCAGCATGCTCAAAAAGTATCACTCACAAAAAATATACCAATTTAACATGTAATAAAGAATTAAATATAAGGAATCATCTTCACTACCACTATCCCCATTGGTATTTTGTTATAAAAAACCATGTAAAATTTATTAATCACCTTAAACCCTTTTGTAATAGTGTTATAATGTAATTAGTATATAAATCCATATCTAGGGTGGTAGGGAATCTTATACCTGAATGATATCAATGAAAATGCATCTTATTTCAATACATAATCATTGTCATATATGATAATAGTAAAAATTATGAATTTCATATATTTAATACCACTTTTGGTCTAAAGTAAATATATATATATATATATATGTATATATATGTTATCAATACTATATACAGACATCCATTACCCCATGTATTAGTCCATATTATTGTTGATACCTGCTAAACGATCGTTAAAAGTTTTAGGATCGTAAAAATAACCAAATCATAGGAATTCATTTATCTATAATGGAAAGAAATGAGAATCATTACTATGTTGGTATTCAGAACTTATGTCATATGAATCAAATGAAGTTATGGAAATCACATGAATTAGTCATTTTCCTTGAAAGATCTATTCAGAATGATGAAAATCCCCTCTAAGTAGCCTTCCTGATCACACAAAGGCTTCCATACTAACATTGATGATCATTATGTTTTCCAGATGAGTTCCCCCGATCATAAAACATATCAATTGGAAAATTCCTAAGAGTAACCCAAGACCATTAAAAAACAAAATATTAGAATGGTTTAAATTTCATGTGAAAAGGAAGTTACATTTATTTTCATACGTAATGATTATATATTTTATGATATTAATTGTATAAAAAGTAAAAACCCTTGGATAAATTTATACATTCTCAAGTGATTGCTATTAGACATGTCACCTTTATCATAATAAGGTTCTAATACTTGTCTATTTAATCATGAAACACCCTGATAAATAACTGTTTCATGAAATCTATATTATTTATAAAATATGTGATTAAAATGAATCTTCCCTTACATAAAGGAGAGCTGAACTATTTTTCATGTAAAGGGGACTTGCAGTTAGAGTGATCAGTCTTCTTCAAACAAGATAAGACTATTTGACAACCTTACTTGATCTCACGAAGGTCCCTAGACATGTAATTATGATCATTCGAATGATATTTGACATTTTGAGTTGAAAATAATAAATTTTCTTTATAAACAATGGGTCCCATAAATATTTCAATGATGGAGTTATCATGAGATAAATATTTATTGCATGACATGAATATGACATCATGGATGACTTCGGTATTCTTCACAAAAAAATGTGTGATGTGATGGTGTATTCTCTTACTAATGACAATGTAACTTTGTTTTATTAATAAAATAATTTTAGGGGAAAAAAGTGATAACCCGCACACCATACCCAAGTCATTCACAAAAATAAACATCATAATTATAAAAGGAAATTTTAAGATGCCTCAAATCGTTCCCCCTAAACAAATTCCAGGGGTAGAAGCTACCTGAGTGCCCAGATCATCCTTTAAGAGGTATTCAAAATGATCTGCCAAATAATCCCAAGCTTTCATGTATTCCTATTTATTGATCTTCCCCTAGTTGAAGCAAATTATTAGGATGTGGTATTTCTTGTCAATCAAAGCACATTGCTCGCAACTACTGTCCAATTTGATCATTCTACCCATCATTTTTTCAGTATCCTCTTGTGTGGACTTAATCATCTTAACGACCTCCAACATTTCTTCACTAGAGTGCATAAGAATCACTAGATCATTTTTAATACCCACGACTTCCTCTTGTTCATGAACATTAATGATTTATTTGAAAGGAATTGCCTCAATGACCATAGTCATTGCCCGGTCCGGGGAATCCGAGACCTCGGGATCATCTACACTCACCTTGGCTTGTGACCATTTCACAGATCTTGTTTCCATTGGAAGGGGAAAATAGGAATAATCCATATGACCATTCCTATTTACTTTCCAAAACTTCCTCCTTGTCTGATAAAAAAGATCTTCACCATGAAGATCATAATTACTATCTCCTAAAAGTTGTCAAGATTGGTCATCACTGGATGCCTCTCCGAATTCACCTTGTTCTTCATTTGGATCATCCGGACTCGCTGCTTCCACCTCCTCTTCTGGCCTGTCATGATCCAGACTCTCAAAGAGATTGACAACCATTAAGACCATAGGGTCCCTACTCATATATTACCCCATGACTGCATTTTCATCATTTGAAAGCCTCTCGGGTTCTTAGGATCCCAAATTTTTTAAAGATCTTTGAGTTGAGCGAACTGCATCAGCATAAGATGTAGCCTTCAGATTTTTTGTATCTCCATCTTCAACCACTGCAACCTTCTCAGTTTCAGTGCTCAGAACCCCTCCGTGAGTTTCCTCTTTTGGGTTACTAAAACATGAATGATATCTAACATCTACATGGACCACCTCTAGTCTTATAGGACCCATAGGAACACCAGTCGAGGGGAGGGGTCACCATGGTCCCTCTCCAACTGCCTGAAAATATCAGAAACCAAAGGGCTGTCCCCCGGAGACTCACGAAGCACAGACTTCTCAATGATTGGGAGAGAATTATCCAACTGATTCCCCGTCTTCCCATCACCACCACCCAACCCCGGGCCTTGGCCTTTAACCCTTGAAACCTCATTCAAACATTGATGTCGACAAACTACTGAAGAGTGACCCAATTTCCTGAATGTAGAGAAAATTTCACCCCATAATTCAAAAAACACCTCCTGCTTGGGCTGATCTTCATTTTCCACTATAACCCAATGAACTTCATAGGTAGCTTCAACACATCTACCTCTACACATATGCGAGGAGAAATAGGATGCAAAATAGACTTAGTCCTTCTATCGGAGCAAAAGTAATGACCAATAAGGTTCCCAATCATGCGTAAAATAGATTGGTTTTGAAATGGTAAAGGTATCATGCAGAAACTAACCTAAATCTTCATCGTGGGAATTTATTTCTTCAAATTAAATTCATAGGTCCTTATGAAGAGGTTGAACCAGAAGTCATTGCAGCTGTGAGGGGCACTAGACCAGGCCCTGACCAGATTCTCCTCCGAATCAAAGTGGATCATAATGTGTCTCTTATAGAGAAAACCTACTGTTTCTCGGTATTAAAATCCACAAACCTCAAAGTTAAATCTATCGATGGATTCGACTAAGGGGCGTTTCTACTTAAATCGCGTAATCAGGGTGAGATTCAAAAGAGGAGAGGCCATGATGAACTCAGAAGTCAAAATCGAGAGCTGCGGAAAAACCTTGAAAATTATAAAAATTTCATACGAATATATAGACTATAATTTTTATATGAGTGGTCATATGATTAATTTGATATGTTTATAGATCAATAATATACAATTGGAATTTACATCCATGTTATGTGATTCCCTCTAGAGAAGTCAGGAAGATCAGGTGAATTACATTGTACATGTCATTCAAATAATTCAATGTCTTTTTGACATTTCATGAATATCATGATAATTAATCTAGTCTTGTCATCCTTTCCATGTAAATTACTATAGGTATATCATTTATTTAATTAATATTTTTCCTAAAATTTTAGTCAGCTTATTTTATAACCATTGTAAATGTTAAACATGGCATCTTTCACACTCTGGACATGTCATAAAGATCATGTGATGTATTTTGAGAATGTCAGGTAGATCATGAAAGGTACTCCAGTCATGCCACCTGGTACATGTGAAGTCCTCCAGACATGTCATCTAGTTCACATGAATCCTTCTATACATGTCATCCATAGCATGTGATGGAATCTTCAAATCTCAACTAAGTCATGAGACACACTCTATACATGTAATCTAGATCATTTTAGGACCTCTAAAAAGTCGCATATTTCAGATAAAGTCTTTAAAACGTATCAGATGGTCTTTTTAAAGTTTTCTAGATATTGTAACTTGATCACACGATATCCCTTGGACATGTCAGGTTTGATCATGTCATAACCCATGGATGTGTGAAGCATACATCTTGGATATTTTAGGTAGACACCTTGGATATGTAAGTCCAACACCCCCAAACATGGCATATCCTTGTGTCATGGTGATACTTTACAATATACCCTTGAACCATGTATACCCCAAACTATGACTCTTTGGATGAGTATTACCACTTTATATGGGCAGTTTCCATAATTTACTAGGGGTATGCACTAATTAATAGATCCCCAATCCACTCAAGGTCCCCACCCTCTCAATGTACAAGGGTATGGGTTAGATATCATCCAAGGGAAATCCACCATGGTTTAAGCGTATCCATAACCCAAACACTAAATCTCATGGTAACCGAACACTCTTATGAGTCTATCATCCTTCCTCGCCTATCAGTGGAACTGAATTGACTCATATATGGGAATCCAATTCAGTAAAATTATGTGATATTTCATTTAATATAACCCACTCCTTGTGGGTATATAAATCTTCTACATCCATCACTGGATGGAGAAGTTAATTTAATTATGTGGAATATAATTCCAGTTATAACTAGATTAGATATGATGCCTTTGTGTGGTTCTAGATCCATATCGAACAACCAATTAGGGTCACCCAATTATAACTAGAGTAGTTAGGATTCCAGTTATATCTACTCTAGCTATAACAAGTTGTTTGTTCTTAATATTAAGAACAAACAACTTGTTCAAGCCTACACAGAAGAACTCCACCCAGAATCATAAACATTAAATCGGTTTCTCTTACTCACCGCTTCATGGAAATTAGTCGCGTTCATGATTGTATAGGCATGGAACTGATGGAAAATCCATACCCTCTCAAACATACAAATCCTAAAGCAACAAGTAGGATAAAACCTATACCCAAAATCTCATCTGAATCCATTCATGTAAGAAAATATAGTTGTGTTGAATCTCAAACCTCAAACCATATGCCCCCAAAAATCCATCCTTGAACCAAAAAACTCCATCCACAAAGCAAATCACACCATAAAAATAAACACACCCCATAACGATCCATTAAAAGGAGCAAAAAAATCCAAGAAATTCATGAATTCCACCACCATGTTAACTTATTCAACTCCAAATACAATAAACCATCCCACTTCATCTTAATGTGATAATATCAAAGAAGCAAATCCACCAAATCATCACAACTAAAAAAAATGCCAAATCATCAAGAGAGAACCTATAGGAAGCCGGGCCTAATGAATTATGAACATCAGAATCAAGGACCTCCCCCATATAAGCAACTCTATGATATGAAATAATTCCCTTCAAAAGGGTGTGATACGATTGACTTCTCGTCCTCTAAAAAATGTTAGTTCTTGATGTTTTATTGGATTTGAATCCACAAGAGAACACAAACTTTAGGAATGTAGTCATACTATTCTTTTCAAATGTGTTAAAAAATGTAATTTCCAAGATAAATGAAAGTGCTAAACTTTATGTGAATGTCTATTCATCTATAATCAAAAACCCCCAAAATCAATCATTAGCCACTAATTTTAATCGAAAGAAAAGATGGTGAATATGATATGAATATAGACATAATAACCTGATGGGAAAAAATTTTAAAAATTAATCCATTTAGATGTTTAAAAAGTGTATATTTACTTGTTCACATCGATTAATTATTCGGATCCGCCTTCAATGGATACAAATATGGTGAACCTGATGCTAAACACTCAAATAATAAAAATATTTGATTGACAACACATAACATTATTTTTATCATATGTAATAAAAAAGGGTATACCATATGTAAAATCATTAAATAATATATTTTGGTTTTGATTAGATACGTTATTCTAATAATGAAAATTCAACATTAGAAAAATGGTCGAACTGATAACCTGAATGGGAAATTATGTTACCCATGAATAAATAATGTACCACGAGGATATTTTAAAATGAGAACATCATATTCAATAGTGTGTGTAAAAAAATAACGAATATAAGAGAATATAACACCCCAATACATTATCATTTATTTATTTTAAAATAATTTTATTTTCTTTGATAGATTCCAATACATGCAACCCCAGGTTTGAATAAGAAATGATACTCTATTAAAATATTATTATTTGATCATGAAGATTTTAAACTAGCTGTTAAATTTATGAGAATGATATTTATGAAATTTATATGTTCAAAAAATTTAAAAATAAATTCATTAGTTATCTATTTATTAGAATAAAATAATAACATTATCAAATAAAAATAAATGTTTTCTTAAAAAATTATTTTCCCTAAAAAATTGTTTAGTCACACTTTGTGCGCATAACATATAATAAATTTTTACAACTTTTATAAAAATTATAATATAAAATTATCTTAATTTTATAAGTTATTCTATCAAAATTATCATAGGGTGAATTAATTTTATTTTCTGAAATGTTTTTTATTCTTATGTATAGTGAAAAATACAAAATTCTAATTAAAAATTGCATTTTCATTAAAATAATTTAAATAGATAAATTTAAATATAAATTGGTATTAAAGTAAAACGTGTTCAATTAGATATCAATTAATCCAATTTAGGTGATTTTAATCATTTTCATGTTAAATTTTTATGTAAAAACATTGTAAACCAATGAACATTTTCTGTTTCAAAATATGTTTTATCATCATGTTATTAGGATTAATTTTAAATAAAATTTTGGAAATTATATAAATTTTATTTGGTATAATGGATTAACAATTTTTAATAAAAATAATTTCTATTTTTAATAATATCAAATAATTTTTTTACCATAATTAATAGTCAAAAATTTTAAACTTATTTTCATCCATTTAGAAATGGGTTTATGGGTGGTAAAACTATAAAGATATTGAATAAAGTTGCATAAATTGTTTTATAAAATCTATTTTTCATACGTATATCAAAATTAAATGGTATAAATCTATATAATACTCCATTTTTGACCTATTTTTCATGTGAAAAATATGGGTTCACCTTTTTCCTTTGAAAAATTACAAGTTTACCACTCACCTCACTTATAAAAATCCACTCGCTATCATCTATTTTTTATACCTTCATTCCCTTTTTGATTGTCCAATATCGTCCCAAATCACTTCCCAAAATCCATACCCTATTAATATACTCATTATTTTGGGTATAAATCCAACCTATATATGTTTTTTCAGTGATATTAAAGATGTTACTTGAAGAAGATATTACATTCTTCAACAAGCATTTTAATTTTATTTCATCCTCCACATCCTTAAATTATTATTAAAATATGATAATATAAAAACATAAGTGTCTTAAATATACTAATATTCTTTTAAATTAATTTAAATACCTACAACCATACCCACTTCTATAAAATGGTTCACAAAATCATCATTCGTGTGTATAGAGTTTTATCGCCTCGTAAACCGATGTTTTTCATTTTTCAATTACCATATCTCATAGTTTGTTTTGATTATGAATATAAAGTATATATATGGTTTTTATAAAATAATTATACCCATGGATTCATTATATCATATATATACCATTCTTACTTTCAATTCTATATAGAATACGATAATTTCACTCGTGTGTATGGTGGACAACCACCTCATGATGTGATGTTATCTGTCATTCACTAATGCCTTATATGAAAGGTAATATGGGTAACTTTAATGAATATATGTGATAAAAATGAAATAATAATTATATTAATTAAATAATTATCATCATGAAAATATAATACATCATTTTCATTTCTTACCTTCTCACTCACTAAAAGATGATAATGGCATTCATGTATGTATGGACTACCGCCTTCACAAAGCAATGTGGAACTATTTTCATCACCACATGGATAATATATATAAGTATATTTAATGAAATTATTTTTTATTTATAATACCATGATTATTAATTAATGATTAAATAATAATTACTACATTTTCATATTGATCATTGAAAAATGGAAATGTTATTTATGGGAATGTATGGACAACCATATCCATGATTACAACTTAATTTATTTATCATAAAAAAATTCATGATTGGTTTTAAAATTATAATTGATTTATTAATATTAAAATTATATCATCATTTTACACTATATTTTTAAATAGTGAAATTTTTTACCATAGTCAACACACCAGATTCATTTTTACACATAATCCAAATACTGTCAAAACATTCGACGTAAATATATTTGATTAAGAAATTAATTATAACATGGTAATAAGTGAAATAAAAGTAATAATAAATTTGATAAACAAATATTGAAAAATTAAATAATTCACATAATTTTATTATTCATTAATATAAATAACATATGTAATGAGCTAGACATAAAGTAAGTGTTTTTCATCTCGCTTTTACATTCATAAGACATACATCATATTCACAACTTAATTATTTTATATAGTGGATATGTATCCCTTTTGTATAGTGTATCATGAATTCACTTATCATAATGGTATTTAATTTCATACTTAAATTTATTTCTTCCCTGTGGATTGCGATATAAATTTTACCAATAAATTGAGGGTTTATTTCCCAATCACATCATTCTTTGAGACTTTTTTTGTTTAAGACTCCCTTGGAGGAATTATTTTATTTTTATATCTTAAAATAAATCAATTTTATTATTATATAGATATTAATTAACTCATTGAAGTAACATTACAATTTCTCCTCCCTTTGGTACAAAAAATTATTAATAAAATGTATTTAAGATAATCTTGCTATATTTCACACATTATTAAAAAATCACTTTTCATCCATAACCATGATTCCTAAAAATGTTCTCAAAACAATTTTAACATTCTCCAAATGTTTTAATAAATATATTTTTCCAAATTTTTTCCCTTCTAAAACATTTTTTGAAAGTATTATTATTTTTTTCCAAATGGGACACTTTTATAAAAAATTTACAGTGTAAAAGGAATGTTATTTTTAAATTATATATCATGTATGGAATTACCATCCATAATGACTATAATTTATTTGAATCTTACTATGAAACTTTATAAGGGTATTTCTAAATGAAATTTCATTCGTAATATTTTTGTAAATACATAAACATTAATAGTGATTTTCAAAAAATCTTTTTTTTACAAAATTTTATAAATTTTTAGTATTAAAATAAAATAGGTGATTTTCAATGAAATGTTATTTTCCTCAAGGAATGTTTCATGTGACATTTAAAAGTCATTTTATGTATACTAAAACATGATTTTATGTTAAATTTATTTTAATAGGTATAAATTTCAATGATACCATCCTTATTATTTCTTTAGATGGTTTACAATCAGTTTTATTGGGTGTATACTATGCTAATACCATTCACTTTACTCTGTATGGTTTATGATTATTTTTTTGATTAGGAAAAGTATTTAAATTTAATATTCTAGTTCAAATATTAATTTTAATTTTCAGTATGTTTCACCCATTTTATATGAATAATGCATTGGACTTTGTATGTGGCATGTGGGGAAATATATGACCCCTTGATGCATCGATAGGTCACATGATAAAATATATATTATATATTTTCCAAGACCTTAACCATTAATATAGATGTCTTGGCACAATTCCTCAATGGTTATAGATTTATCAATATAAGACCTCGATGAAATGTTTTATTTTTATAGCATTATCAATTCCATAATTATGAATTTAGTTATGTCTATTCAATGTAATTATTTGACTAGTTTGACTATACATGCTTATGTTTCATGATCATGTGATTATTTATATGTAATCAGTAGACCATAATTTATTCCTACCATGTTATTCTCAAATTATTAATTAAAAGGAATGTTTTATAGTTATTTACCATTCAATATTTATTATAGATTATTTAAACATAGCTTCATCTATATGGTTACCCTTTCTAGGCATTTGAGCTCATAAATTTTTTATGTTTTATTTTCCCTAGGATACAATGATGTATTTTTTATTGATGTGCATCGATATACAATAGGGAACCAATTTTTTCTCAAAGAATGTTCTTTTTTTATATTATTATTTGAAATATAGTGTGAATTTCATGAATGTATATATTTTTTCAAGAAACTTAAACTATTAAATCTATCTAGATTTGATTCCTTATATCTTATTCTAAGGAAATAATGTTGCAATTGGATCTAGAATACTGGGGTCTGGGTCACGATAGTTGGCATCAAATGATGATTTATAGAAAATGTTGGAATTGGATATTGGAAAAAATATATTAGGGAACATAACCCAATGATATATACTAATGATAAGTATATAAAAACACCATAATGATGTGTTATGGAAGATATTGTGATATTTTTTCAAGAAAATACATCCCATTTATGAATATTACAAGTGGATACGAATCTGGAAAAGATATACCTATTAGTAATAAATCTGAAAAGGGAGTATTGGGATTGAACCGATTATTCCTTGGTTCATGAAAATGGGACTTACTATGGACCTAGATTGACACTCATAAAGGATATTATTATGATAAATCACATTTTTTATACACACCAGTGTGATGAAGTTAAAAATAAATATATCCGCAAAGGATAAAATTTTATATTAATGAGATTATCTATGCATAATGTTTTCAATTTTTGTTAATGGATTCATTATTTTTGGGATTATTAATTATTTTCATAATTTTATGATCTAATCTAGTATATTATATTGATTACAAATTACTCCATATTAAAGGATTGGGAACTGTATCAATTCACAAAATATATGTTGGTATTTCTTTCCTAGGAAAGATAATAAATCTAGAGATACATCTACTACTAAAACTGGTCAAATTATAACTATATTAAGGAAGATGACTCAGGTTATGAGTAATAAACTTTTCCATATAGAGTATCTTATTGATCCACCACATGGTGTAATAATATTAAACCATTTCATGCATCGGAAACCTCCATAATTCAATGAGACTACAAATCCATTTTTATCTAAATAATGGATACATTACTTAGAAAAGCTATTTATCACTTAGGTAAGTCATGAAAGAGATAAATTTTTCATGCTATATTATCACGCCTCATGATATGAAAAACTAATGGTGGTCATTGATTTGAAACTCTAAGGATGAAGAAGAATTATAAAACATGAAATGGAAGGATTTCAAGGTAATCTTATTGGAATGTATTTTTCACAAGAGTAAAGAGAGGATATGGAAATATGGTTCCTAAATCTAATAAGGAAACAGTAGGAAAACAAATCCAAGCTTGTAGCAGACTTTACAAGTTTATAAAGGAATTTTGCGAACAACATACATAACCCCAAGAGAAAAAATGACTTTTTCTTTGATAGGCTTATGACGATACACCAAATGGAACTACACTCCCAAGATTTATTATCATATTTTTATTTAGTATCATGTGTTATAAAAATAGAGAAATAATTGTCCTTGTCTTATGACATTGAAGCAAAGAAATAGAAGAAGAGGACAACAAAGAAAAATATTGATAAATGGATGAAGGGAATAAATGACTTTCAACATGTGATACTTGTGGGAGGAAACACCTTGGTACATGCCTAAATGTAAAATTAGTTTTCTTAAATTATGGGGAAAATTCCACCATGCTCTTGATTATAAGGGTAAGAAAGAATATTTCAATTTTTAATGATTCCAGTATAAGGAAATGGGGAACTACATAAATAAATTCCACAAATGACAAGGTAATATACATTAGAAGATTACGGGATCAAGGTAAACCATAGGCCATTAATACAGTTGAAGTGGGATGATTATTGTGCTTCTATATTAGGATCTTATAAATATGTTTTGAAATTATATTTTTAATGATGTTTTCATTAGAGGAATCTTGAAATTTATAATTATTGTACTAGAGTACCATATAAGAAAGGATTTGAGATCATATATTAAAGGGAACTAATAACTAATAAAATTTATTTAATTACAATTTGAACCTCATATAAAACACCTGATTGTGGGAGGATAACACTTTATATGTGTCTGATATTGAGATAATAATGACAAATATTTATTTAAGATGGTATTGGTAAACTTTATGTTTTATTTAATCTTTGATGTTGAGGTAATTATAGGATGTTATAATTCGGTAGCACTATATGGATTATATTAATATGGTTTTAGAAAACGGACAACCCAGATGATGGATAAAAACTCGTCGAATCTAGCAAGGTCATGGGTCTTGAACCCATGACCGAAGAATGATATGGTTTTAGCACCAACCACAAAACTACATGATTTTCTAGTTAAAATGACATTTTTATTATACAAATTATTTGTTTGATAAATATTAATGTTTAACCGATAGTGTTACTGTTTAGGTTTATAGATTAATGTATTATATTTTATAACATGTGATAGCTATATTGGTTTTGGAAAATATTTTTAAATATATAAAAAGACTTGTTATACATTAGTGTATCTTATGATCCATGAAAAGATAATATTAGTGCATGAGGAATAAAAAAGTCATCTTGGATATTCAATTATTATAGGAATAGTTAAACTATAAAATTATAACCAAGTAAAACAAATATGATATTATTCTAATAAAATGGTGATATATCATGTATGTATATTTTCATATATTCTAAGTATATATGGTAATGAAATTCCTCTTCTCTTGGAAAAGTATATTGAAACAAAATTATATCCAAATACCCTATTTTTTCCCACCAATGGACTTTTAAATCATCACATATTTATTATTTTTATGTCCTTAGGTTTTCATTGATCATTCACATTATTTTGATGAATAATCACAATCAATATGTGTAATTATTTACACTTTTCTTCCAAGTCCATATATTTACATTACACTAATGTTCACCTATATAGATACCTAATTATTTGTTACTCCATTCAACATTTTCATTTCCCTTATCTCATATCAAGATGATTTTTTATTAAAACTTCTTCAAATTTTCGATTTAGGAGGGGTTTTTTTAAATTTCAAACCCTTTATCACCATTTTCAAGATTAAATTTCTAGAATAAAATTTATATATTGGTTAGAATGTATACCTTAAGATTTAAAAATATGAAAATCATTTTTGAGACCATGTATGAAATGAAACACATAGAATAAATGGTAATATAACTAAATGAGTCTTTATGATATTTTTTTCATTAAATAAATTTAATCTCTTCGATATCTTCAAATTTACCCAACATCATTTATTAATGAAAAACAATACTCTATTAAAATATTGTTACATAAACATTTAGATTATAACCTACCTGTTAAATTTGATGGTATAAATAGTACTATATACATTTTCAAATTTATATTTTTTAAACATTTAAAAAAATCATTGGTTATCTATTTATTATAACTAAAATATAATCAAAGAAAAGAAAAAAAGTATTTTTTGAAAAACTATATTTTTTTCTAAAATCAGGTTTAGTTGTGCTTCACACAAATAATATAAAATTATTTTTTTACCATATTTATAAAATTAATTTGATGAAATTAAAATAATTTTTTAAAATATACTGTCAAAATTAGATAAGTTATAATTGTTTTTCTGAAATTTTTCATTATTCAATGAAAAGTGGAAAAAACTGAATTTATTTGTAAACTACATTTTTATTCAAAATATTTATAAATTTAAATTATATTTAAAATTAGTTTTAATTTAAAATTAGATAAATTTTGTATTGATTAAAAAAATCATGTCATTCGAACCATTTTTATATTGATTTTTTATATTAAAACTCTGTAATCTTTTAAATATTTTTTCATTGAAACCCTTCTTTCTCATCGCGTCTACATGATTAATTTCATGTGATAAACATGGGTAAAATTTTTTTAATCCAAAATTACAAGTGTGCCACAAACCTCATTTGTAAAAGGCCACACCCTATCTAATTTTCTTTACACTATAAAACCCTTCTGGTTAATAAATTTACCAGAAAAATATCTTCTTAAATTTTATATCATCATCCCAAAGGCCTTAATTTTGTTATAAATCCAATGTTGAAATACTTTTGGTGCAACTTAAGGAGGTTACTTGAAGAAGAAGAAACGTTCTTTAACTAGAATTTTTATTATATTTATTACTCCATATCATTACATTAATATTAAACCATGATTATATAATACAAAAATAAGATAAATATACTAATATTTTGTTTGGTTATGTAAACTATATAAAACAATCCCAACTTCTATTAAATTGGTTATAAAATCATCATTCGTGTATACGGTGGACTACCAACTTGTGAAGCGATGTCATTCATTTTCTATTTCCACCTATAATGGTTGTATATGATGACGGATATAAATTATATATATGATATTTATAATATAATTATACCAATGGAGTAATTATATTATATATTCCTTTTTACTTTCTATTTATAAGGGGATACAATAACTTCGCTCGTGTGTATGGCAGACTATCACCTCACGATATGATGTGATTTGTTTTTCAATAACTATTTATTTGGAAGGTTATAAGGATATATTTAATTAATATATTTGATATAAATTACATAATTATGATATTAATTAAATATTTTTCATTCTGAAATGAGAATCCATCATTTTATTTTTATACCTTTTCATTCACTGAAAGATGAGAATGTTGTTTTTGTATGTGTAGACTACCACATTCACGAAGAGATGTGACTCTCTTTACATTACCTCATGTATGATATATATTAATATATTTGAAGAAATAATATGTCATTTAGGATATTATTATAACTATATAAGTATAAAATAATACTTGCCACATTTTCATAATGATATTTGAAATATGGAAATGTTACTCATGCATACTTACGGTATACACTCGTTGTGATCGCGATGTACTTCATTTCTTATAACCATATTTTATGATTGGTTTTTAAATTATAACTGATATATAAATACGATAATTATTTCATTATTATTATTATGTTTATGTTTAAATAATGACCTATTTTACCATATTTAGCCTACCAAATTCATTTTTTACACAAAATCCAAATATTATCGAAACATCTAATATAAATTTAATTGATTATGTGAAAAAATATAACATGTTAACAAGTGAAATAAAAAATTAATAAAATTTAAAAATATTATTATATAAGTAACATATGTTTCTTTTTCCAATATATAAAGAACTTTCAGGATGATCCGGACACAGTGCGATGGTTTCTCATCTCACATTTACTTCTATGAGACATACGCCATATTCACCACATATTTATTTTGTATGTTGTATATAATTAAATTTTATTATTATATATCATTAGTTAATTTATCTTCATGATATATAATTTTTCATTTAAATTTCATTCTTTCATTGATGTTATGATACAAATTTCACCTAAGTGGTAAATATTTATTTCACAATGTCATCATTATTCATGATTACTTTTTTTAAGTCTTTATTGGCATAATTATTTGACATTAATATCATAAAATCAATATATTTTTTTATAATATGGTTATTAATGAAATATTTCATGTAATATTACCATTTTCCCATCATTGGTACTTAAAATTGTTAAGAAATGTTATTATGAAAATATGACTTTATTTCTCTCTTTAGTCAAAATCCTTTTTCACCCAAAACCATGTTTTCTAAAGAATTTATAATATGTTTAAACGTTATCAAAATGTTTTACTAAAATCATTATTACCCTTGATTAAATTTTAAAAAAACCATTTTTAGGGAATATTTATGTCATTTTATAGAAAAATTAACTTTTCTAAACATTTTACTCTCTACAAGGAATATTCTTTTTAAAATATACACCATGTATGAAATTACCTTCTTTAATTACCATAATTTCCCTGAATCTTACATTAATAGTTTATAAGGTTATTTTTATAAAAAAAATTCTTTAATATTCTGGAAACTATTAATCTTTAATGGAGGTTTCCAAAGAAAATTATTTTTAAAATATTTTATGAATTTCATAGTTTTAAAATAAAAAGGGTTATTTTCAATAAAAGGTTAATTTTATAAAGTAATGTTCCAAGTAATATTTCAAAATCAGTTTCCATATATGATGAAATTATTTTATGTTACTTATTATTCAATAGTGATATACTCCAATGATAGAATCTTTATTATTTCTCCAAAGAGTTTATGAGCAGTTTTTCAAGGAATGTACTATGATGATACCATTCACATTACTTTGGATGGTTTATGATTATGTTTATTGATTTTGTAAATACATTAAATTTCAAAATCTAGTTTAAATAAGAATGTTTATCTATGTTACATTTCACCCATTTCATATGAGGAATTAAATGGACTTAGTAAATGATTTACATGGCCTACTATAAACCCTCTATTCATTGGTAGTCCTCATGAGAATAATTAGATTGGATTTTGGATGAGGCCATACCCATTTTTATAGATTTCATAGTAAAATTACTTGATAGTATTATATTTAATGGAAAAGTTCTCATAAATATGTTTTACATGTCCAAATTTATATATTGCATCAATATGAATTTAGTTGTTGATATTCCATGTGATTATTCTTTTAGTAATAATATCCATGGTTAATTTTCAAAATTATGTGATTATTTATTTTAAATTATTTTATCATCATTTATTCTATCCATATTATCTTAAATTTATTGATTAAATGAAATGTATTCCAGTTATTTACCTAGTTATAATTATTATGCATTATTTATTCATATATTCGGTTGTAGGTTTACCCTTATTGAGAATCTCATATCACCCCTTAATTGTGTTTTATTTTCCCATGATACAAGGAAGTATTTTTTGATTGACATGAAGTGATAAACTAAAAGAAATAATGGAATTTTTAATTTACGTTATTTTTTTATTTTATGTTTTAAAATGTAATTAGAATTTATGTATATATCTAGTTTACCAAAACTATGAAAATATTTGATCCTTATGGATTAGAGTAATTTTATCTAATCCCATTGTAATAAAGTAGAAACTAACACTTGGCTACTAGGGTTAGGTCATTGAAAAAAATTAATCATGTTTCACACTTTCGATGATACACTGATTGGGGACCTTCATCCTTGTTCTCTTTGTGACTAGAGAAAATTCTCTCATAAGCACCACCATAACTGGATATCATTTCCTTATCAAGATAAGTTTTTGTATTCTAATCTAGGATAGTAACCTCTATAGGTTTCAAAACAACATCGCCTTCAAAACACCATCATCTTCAAGTGGTTAATAAAATGGTCCAGTAATACTACTGACACGATATGATCCTGAACCTTAATGATGAATATAACAGTATCATGAAACTAAATAAAGTATTATCATATCATTCAATGAAATATTAAATGTAACCAATGTATCATATATCCACAACCTACTACTTTTGAATAATATCCATATATTGTTGTAATTTTCATTATTCATAAATTATTAAAGGGGACCAAGGGGTAAACTATATTAGTATAGTACCAACTTAGGATTTCTATTTTCATCATAATCACTATCAGCATCCCTCATGTTCTCCCCCATCACCTGCTAAAGGAACCACATAAATGATTACCACCTTAAATACTCATTCATGGGCACCAAGGATGTCTCTTCAGACACAGAAATATATGGATAAATGGTACTGGGATTATATACCAACTTCTACTAACCAAGGCCATTGGTATATTCCAGTGGTGGCTTGCATAAAGGCTCATATCCCATCTCACTTGAATCAATTCTTCAAGTTTTTTCCTATAGATATCAAAGGGGGTGCACAAATCCATTACCCCATGCTTGAAACCGGTCAAAATATTCTCAAGTCATGAAGAGTGTAGGAGTGGTATTATATTCCACTTTAATAGAACAAATATTTCAATATATCATGGATACTGAGAGCATGAAATCCTACATTGTGGTGCACAATTTTTTCAAGTGTCCCAAAATACTAGAAATAGTTTAAGAGATATACTATCATATTTAGGAATGGGTAAATATACTAGGACAAGCACATATACCTATCACAACACCAATGTGGCATATTAGTTTGAATATGTGGCTACCCTGAAGAAAGAATACATTCTTTCTCCCTTGAAAGTTTATTTTTTCTATATTATGGTAAATTATAAAGAATAAGACTATGCTAGAATCTAAATTCCAATAGGGGTTCACAAAATTATTTTATCATATACCTTGGGATAGAAGAACATTCTTGTCAAATAAACATAGTGGCATACTCCAAAGACAAAAATTTGGGCTCATATTTCCTTTCTAACTAGGGATCACCAAAGTAGTTTGGCACATTCCTCAGGTCATGTGAACATTCCTATTGATGAAAGAAAATGGCATACTCTAATGGAATATGAGAGTCCTTATATCCCCACTCTAACCATTTTTTTTCAGTAAAATATGGAATTAAACTTTGGGAATCCTCATATCCCTACTAATAAATCTACTCATCATATTCTAATAACTTACAGAAGTTATGCTCATATCCCTAATTTTGTATATGAACGACTACAATAGCATCCACTAGAGTCTATATAGGATGAATCTCACATACCTTCTCTCATTCTGGAGGTCTTTCAAAAAATTCTAATGGAGAATTAATATTTGAACCGAACTCATACAACCACATTATCCAGGATTGATGTACAATTTATGAAAACCACCAACAATCAGAATCATATTCCTTCCAATAATACAGAATCTGACTGGTATATTTTAGAATATTCTCAGTAGCAGTCTCATATACATATAAAACCATATGGGTATCAAATTTTATAGTAACTGTCATACAATAGTATCATATACCTTCTTAACTCTAAAAGGAATGTCAGAATATTCTTGTCATGATGTAGAATGAGGCTCATATCCATGATATTCCTAATGTCATTGTCCTATTGATTTTATGATCCATTTTTGAAATACCTCAATGGTCTGTAGACTCTTCAATCAAAGTAGTAGTTAATATCTACCTCAATGGTCCTCCGTATGTTAGTGAATATATAGATCCCAAGGACTCTAATTCTGATGACCTCTATAGAAAACCTCCCCATATTAATATATCTCTTAAACAAGGAAAAAATCCCCTTTCTTAGACACCTCTATATAGATAGTTTCTTGAAACACTGGGTCTAACCATATAAATTTCCTCTTCATTTATCAGTATCACTTCACCACGATCAGTAGGAGGCCCAGAGAATCAACCTCAGTTATCTAAAAAGGATTTGGAATATATAGCTAATGAAGAAGAGTCATACATGTATATATATATATATTTATCTATAAACAACCTCACAATAATGTTCTAGCCTATAACCACTTCCACTAATGAGATCCCAGATGATATAGAGAAGTAGTGTACGTCATATTTATTCAATAACATGTGGTTGACTCATTGGTAGTTGAAGTCTAGACACCCCCCTTATCAAGGATGTGAGGGTAACCTCTAAATCATAAATGCACACTATTTTTAGTTTTACATGGTTTTATTCATATTAGCCTCAATCCTTTAATTGTAATAGAGTGAAAAATGCTTATAGAGTGTTTGTATTCATATCATAACAACTCTCTATAAGTTGATATCCAAATCCATGTTAAATGTATGTATTTTATGATGAGGAAAGTATAGATAATTTCACATTTCCATTTCCCTAGAATAGAAAATATCCCCAAATATTGCATCACACTATATTTTAGAGGCTAGATAAATATGGGGATTAGGTAACATGTGCTCTAATTGATAAAAACAATGAGGCTCCTTCATTTTAAGGATGAAAATATGTCTCAAATATATAGAGTGGGATTCCAAAAGACTCCTACATTTGGCCTCTCAAAAAAATGGTAACACTTCTCAAACATGAAATATGAAGTTGTGGACTACCTAAAAATATCCTGTGATAAGTGACTCCCATCATAAGCTACCATTTCTACTGGTCTATGTACAAGTAGTATTACACCAAATCAAAAATATCTCAATAATATTCTCCACAGCATCCATCTAAGAGAAAACATAAACCACAATTTTGGGGTCATTTTTACCACTTCTTCCACCCTTAGGGTGATAAAACCCTTAGATAATCCTAGTAATATATATTGTAACAACCATAACCCATAGGTCTACAGAATTTTTATCTTGACTACCTTAACTATGTTCAACACACCCTTAGGAGGGTCCTTGAAATATCAGCGACGATTCCAGATAAACCCCATATCGTAGATCATGGGGAATTTATATCTGAATTTCAGTCTCATGAGACATCATATCTTCAACTGGAGTCATCAGATCCTTGGAAATATGATAGAAAAGTGATAATAAAGGCCTCAGTTCAACCCCATCCCAGAGGCTGAGGGGAATTTTTATCATTATCATCACCTAAAAAGGAGTTATTATTATCCATGTTAGGAGGAAAATATCAACAAAAAGTATCCCAACAATGATATTAACATATTTCATTTGGGGATTTCTTGACAAGTATGATCAAATACACCCTTAGGGTCACTATTCATAAATTGAGATAGAGGGAACCTATTGTAAAGGTAGTCAAACCCATATAATGTTCATAATAAAAATGATTCAATATGGACATGGGTTAGAATAATGAACTAGATAAATCCATGGAATAAGGATTTAGTGAAATAGAATTGATCAATTGTGTGGAGAGTCATGGGGTAACTACAATTTCTCGATACACGTAATTGAATATCATCATTGTGAATGAAAAAAATGATGTGTACCAAGCCATAAACATAAGGGGATGCATAGTGGAAATATTTCCTCAATAGGTAGGTGATATAGATACACAATCTAAGGCTACACATACATGAAATCTGTGGAGGATCAAGAACCTAGAACCCCCAACTGATAAATTTCCACTTACATGTTAAAAATATATCAAGGATAGTGGGAAAGGTGTCATTACAAGACACCCACCAAAAAGAGGAGCTAAAATTATCTCTTTGGATTAATGGTTGGGACAATTTCTGAAAAACAAACAAAATCTCAAACACCTCAATGTGAAACTAATTTGGGGAAATATTCTTTATTAGTGTTATCTTCAAATAGATACAGACAACCCTCCTACAATACTTTTAAAGATAACTAATATTCCAAAAAATGTGTAATTTTAGAATCATCCCATCTCTGTATCTAAGAAATAATTCAAGATAAATGAGGAAGTTGTGGATGAAAAAAAAATTACTCTAACATGGAGATAGCCTCTCCCCGAAGACGGTGATCATTTGATCCAAGCACAAACAAAGAATCAATGTGATTTAAAATAGGGTCCACCTCATCATTCCTCAACCACTACTTGTAGATGGTAGGTGTTTCAAATAGTGATACCGCTAGAAATCTTCAATGTAATTGAATCCCTATATGATCAAATGGGAGTCATATAAGGGTATTGTATCTTTATTCATCCCAAAAAGAATCATTATCCCAAATGGGTCGATTAAAAATTTCCCACTTCCATTTTTGGAAATACGATATCGATAACATTTTATGGTTCATGAGAACCACACTAGTATCTCTCACTCTTCATATCCTGATATAGATTGGTGATAGGTTCTCAAGATATATGGAAGGAAACCAAATTTTTAAGTTTTTTATAGACTATGGTAGGTCTATCCTTCATTTAGTACAACATCCTTCTAGTATGATCCATTTTATGATGGGAATACCTTCTTTTTCAATTCCATTACCATTTTAGACCTAAATTTGGAAAATGATGATTATCAACATCACAAATAGAAAAATTCAAGAAAATGAGAGGTAATGAGGCTTAATATCCATGTGGAATGGTTTATCCTATTCACTCAGTGTTCCTCTGTTGTAATAGAAATTTATAAAACATTATGGTGAGAATCTTTAATATTAGTTGAAGACTCCTTAATCTAGATGAAGTATCAAGGAAGATTTTGTTAGTTCATAAATATTAGACAATGATTAGAAGATTTCATTTAGCATAACTAGTCTAAATATGGGCATATTCCCAAGAAATAGTGAAAACGGAGCAGTATAGAATAGATAGTTGCAAAAAAATCTCCCTTGAATGAAATAAAAAATATACTAAGGCCACCCATGATTTGAGGACCAGAATGAAAAAATTTATATCATATAAAAATTATTTATTTCCCAGTTATTTTCTTGTAGGAATGTAAAATACTCTACTCAAGTAACTAAAATCGAGGAAACCCAATTAGTTTAACCTCATAGGTCATCATGGTTGCTAACCTTTACAAAGGATACTGGGCCACATCATCAGTAATTTAATTATATTCAATTTCATCTCTAGATCATGGTTCATTATAGACATGTGATATTGGAGAAGGCTCCAGATCAACTAACATGTGTAACCATCACCATGACTGAAGAAGGGGTGATTGGAAAGAATTTCCGAACAATAATGGATAAAAAGTAGATAACTAGATGACTCCAAGGATTAATGACCAAGATTATTCAATATAGGGTTTATACTTCACAATCAAGTAATGACTCCAAAACATTTTTAGGTATCATTGAATATGCCTCTTGGTCGGAGATGTAATTACTAGACATAGAAAAAAACACAAGATTAGGAGTCGTATATGACTCCCACACATACTCTAACTCTTGTAGATATCATTCCTTCATAATCTGTAGAATATGGAAAGACTGAAAAAATAGAACCATGATCAGGTGAATAGATCATATTTGGTTTTGTTAATAAATTTCACTTAATAGACCAATTCTCAAATAATTAATATTTCCCTATGTATGAGTTCCCCGTACTTGACTGGGGATCTATAGGTTGTAAATGTAGAATCCAACTATACTAGGAATGGAACATACTCTATCAAAAATAATATTCATGTCACATACCCGCTAAAACCATATATTTAGTTGAGAGATAGGGGTGAGCACTTCCACAAGCCTAATATAAATATAGATATTCCTCAAATCCCTCCAATGTTTTTTTTCACGAAATGTATTTTTTCATGACTGGTTGGAAGGGGTGTGGTTTTATGAATTTACCAAACAAATGGAAAGTACAACACTCCCTTCATGTCTTATTAATACATATATGTTAAGACAGTTTTCTACAATAAATCAAGAAAATAACCAATGATTTATGTTGATGTTAAAGTTTCCACACGAAATGTATTCGGGAAAACCCTTGTGAATATTAGAAGCATTCTTAACTGGGATTATGAGTTTCCCCTTAACCAAATTGATGTAATATATTTAATTCCAGCAAACTATCATGAACCAAAAACATTATGGGATGGTGTCTATGTTTTATAAATCAGATCAGATGAAAAGGATTCGTCAAAGTGATTTCAGAAAAACCTCTAATAGGATCCAAGAAATATTTTTCTCCATCCATATATATGAAATATACCCCATGAAATTATCTTAAACTCAATATGTCCATATATTTCCTTCCCCTAGTAGTAGTGAAAAGGAATACAAGCATCAATAAAATATATTTTTTATATCTCTATCATTTAATGATGATAATGTCTCTTCTCATGGATTTTATTATCTTGACGGTGACATAAATTCCCTTAAATTATTCTCCAAGACTAAATATTACCTCATGAACATAGAAAAAGGAGAAAATGAAGAAGACCTTACGAATTCCACTCTAACATTTTAAGAGGGAAGATATACTAGAATAAATGATCTCATGTAGGTTAATTTGGTAATAAAATAAGAAAAGTGACCACTGTTGATTAGTGTTGTCATTCCTCTCAAGGAGAAGAAGATACATATTTCATTTATAAATAATTATTGAAAAGTGTTTTATTTTAATTATATATAGATGATCAGGATAAATCCCAATGTGAAAACTCATCAACATGGATTTTCTAATGACCATTGATATTTCAAGTAGGATCCAAGGAGAAGTCACCCCTCTCATGATACTAATTTAGATTCTTACATTGAAAAATTGATCAAAGGAAATTTTTTGATGACAGGTATAGTACCAAAAATTTCTTTCCAATATCATCCTTTTTATGGAAACAAATTTGGGAAGATTGGGTCCTACATTGATTTTAGAGACATTAATCGAAACTTACCAAAGGATTATTTCCCATTGTCGATCAAATAAAATTTTTTTGATGAAACTATTGGCTTAAAATCCAAATACTAAATGGAATGGTATTTAATTTTTTATAATATGAATATGTCCATTGAAGATTTGGAATCAACTTCCTTCAAAATACATTGGGGTCCTTTTGTATCAGATCATTCCATTTGTATTAAAGAAAACTAGTGAGGCTTAACAATGTAGCATGAATAACATATTTAAACCATTATTTAGATAAATCCTAGAATGTTATATTGATGAACTACTGGAAACATCATGATAGTGGTGTGATAACCTCACTAATATTCAAATAATATTTAGAAAGTTACAGCAAGATAGTATCATGATAAATAATTTGAAATGTGGTTTCATAGAAATGTTATATAAATTATTTAGAAATATGGTATTTAGTTTTCAAATCGAGTTTGACAGATAAAAACTAGTGAAATAACAAATATTACACCCGCACATAATCATAAACAAATTAGGGGGTCTTAACAAATTAAATAGGATCCAAGGGTACTTCACTTATATGTGAAATTTTATTACCAACATGGAAAGAAAATCCCCCCCCCCCTTCACTAATTTAATGTAGAAGGGAATTTCCAAATGATGGTATGGGGACTGGAAAACATTTATTCAATATTCTCAGGTAGTACCTATTACATCTAGAAGTCCTAGTGTCATAGGTAGAAGGAAATTCACTAATCCTATATGTTGCCACCATGGAATTGTCTCTTGGTACTCTCATCACATCGAAAAATGATGCGAGGAAAGAAAATAGCCTCTTATATCTCCGTCAAATGATGATTGTGATTGATACTCCATATTACGATATCAAGATGAATTTCTTAACCCATATATTTTCAGTAAAAAAGCTAAGGCATTACGTGGAGCACCAAAAATTCTACATGATATCTTGTGTTGACCTGGTCAAGTACAATTATAGACTCCATATATTGACTAGAAATTTTTCCTGATGGACATTTATCCTACAATAGTATGAAATCCAATTCGTGTCATATATGGTAGTTAATTATCAATCCATGTATGATATTTGTATGGTACATACCACCTCGGAAATAATTCTTGTGGACACAAAAATTTTAGATGAAAAGGTTTTATATGCCCATGATACTCCTCGAATGTGGGATATTTAATTTTATTTTTCCTCTAAAATTCATATTATCAATATGATGGAAGTCCCAAATATCAAATGGGTTGGTCTAGGGACTTTATTTCTTTCCCCAGAAAAAGAAATTTTTCCCCACTCTTTCTCACTATCTGATGTCCTCACTAATAATGAGGCAAAATACCAAGCCCTCATTGATGGATTGCAACCAGATCAATTGTTGTTGATAGTCTAAATGGATATAAAAGGGGACTCGGAGCTAGTGATCAAATAGATAAATTCTGATTATGCTATTAAGAAGGAATAATTATCCCCTATCATCGACTTTGTCAAAGTATTTATTGAATAATCTCCTTTTGAAAAAACACTTTATCATATCCCTTAATCACAAAATGAGAATCTCTAATCCCAAGATAATGGTTCCACTGTACTAGATGATCTTAGTCAAGATGAATTGGTTTTACAAATCAAAACCAAATGGTTTTCTCATTAATCATCATCTATTACATAGAAGAAATCATCTTTTTCAACACTTCCCTAGAGTGCGATGAGCTGATGTATGCCACTAGATGGATGGATCCCCTAATATATTACCTTAAAACTAGTAATGTTTCATAATATCAATCCAAAAGGGAGCATATTCAGTGACAAACAATGAAATTTATCCTTAAATAAGAGCTAAATAAGAAGAAATACTTGTATAAATGAGGCTCTGATAAGTTCCTCCCCAGATGAATTACAGAAAGGTAGATTCTTATTGTAAGTTGGAACCATTGACCAAACTTGTGTATGTAATTTTATTACCATTTCATGAATATAGTTTTATATATTCATGTGTTTATCTTACCATAATGTTTTTTATAATTCTTTTTACACTATATTTATGGTAATTTCATTAGATTACATTTCTTATTAAGCTTTTATAACAGTTCCCAAGCTATAATTAGAACCTATAGATACCATGATAACAATCATAAATATATGTCTTATAGTGAAGATACACCATATTGATAAGAAACATATTTTTAGTGACCATCAAGTATCGAGGGATCACAAACATATAGAGTTCTTCCCATATTATTCTCACATGGTAATCATGAGAATATGACATCCTGATGAATGACCAACCAATCAAAACACCACATATTGTAGGTGTGATTGGTTGTTATTATTTATGTACGTGCATATTGGTCTCCTAACATGATATCATTATCAATCTGTGTAATTTTATTGTGCACTTTAATAGAAATAAAAAACTATATCATTGAAGTCATTGAGAGGTAGCTTGTGTTGGGTGTTTCATTAGTGATAAGACATTGTTTGACTGATCAAGATAATATTTTTCTCTTCCAAGTTAGGGAAGTTATATATCAACCCAAGTTGATAAGGATGGTATTACATTCATAAATACATAGACATTTTATTCAAAGATAAGTTTTTCTAATTCGATAACAAAATGAAAGCAAGAATCAATGATGACACAATCTATGTGCCCTTCTTTATAATACATCACATGACAAAGATTTTGTACTAAATGGTGCTTGTTTTTAGGAAGGTTTTTATTTATATGAATTATTCTTATCTCTTTAGAGGACTTCATGAGTTTCTAGAACCCGCTCTTGGTATGTGAATAATATTCACTACAATTGAGATAAGGGCCTAGATGGTCACACATAATAACATATTCAAGAGTTTTTACTTTTGTGTAGAATAGTTCTATAGGACATGGTGGTCCCCACTATGGGGTCCGAGAGCTTTCAATATAGTAACGATCACTGAAAAATAAAAAAAAATCATTATTATTCGAGAAAATAATAATTGGGATGGATTTATTTATTAAAATTATTCAAAATATATTAAGTAAATACAAGAATAATATTATATGAATAGGTTTTAGTTAAATATTCAAGGTTCGATTAATATTTTTAGGAATTAAGATTCGAGTTAAGAACGTGGGTTTATCATGTGATAAATTTAAAATATATTAAAAGTAGGTGATAAATTATTAAATGATTATTATGGTGTAGTTAGTCTGTCGTAACTGTTAATTTATTACTTACTCTTGGATTTCAAATATAAAGGGGTTAGGGAACCCTATCCATCTATTTTGGACATCCACTATATAAGTATGCAGGTGAACATTTTTTCTAGAATATTCATTCCAATGGATTGATAACTCCTTCATCATCATACATCTTATCGAGAGAGAAATGGACTATCAAACTGATTGACCTAGGAATGAATTAAGATGGAGAAGTAACAAGATCATTGAGATTATTATTACGTGAAAGGAATAATATAATTTCCACACAAGAACTCAAATTTTTTTGGATGGTGTATACATGGATTTATAAAGTGTTTATGGATTATATAGAGTGATTAGGCCTTAGAAACTTTGAGAAACATCCACTAGTGACAAGTTAAAGTAAAATTCATACTGAATCAAATGATGTCAACATTTTTGTTTAATTTATATGATTTTATTACTCAAGAGAGATCATTGGACCTGTATAAGGGATCATATCACTAGAGATGAAGATATTTCTTCACTCTTAGGAAGAAAATATTTTAAATCCCTTACCTACCAGCTTCTACTGTATAGCTTAGTACTGAAAATTAGTATCAATGGGAGTTTGTAAATTTTTTGATCCACAGAAAAATTATTTTCCTTAAATTTTACTATAAGGATTTATTTCAATTACAATTTAATAAACCATGTGTCGGTCAAATTTCAGATGGTTATGTTACGGATATCTAAAAATTTTAATATAACTCCAAAATGGTTTAGTTTTTCAGGTGATAATTTTTTCAAGAATAATGTGTATATATATATATATTTGTGTGTGTGTGTGTATTCTTATTTATTTTGAGGAATTTTATTTTTCTCATCTGAATTTAGGCATCCAGAATGGGCATCAAGAATTTTTCATACTAGCACCTTCATTGCAATCAAATGTGGAATCTTCCAAATAAAAAAAATTAATGTCCAACATATAATATTCTTGTGATTTTATGAATACAAAAAGCTTCAATCCATGAATTTTTTTTAAAGGGGGTGATGTAGAGTGAAAAAAATAATGTTTTAATAAAAATTGGACTTCACTAGAATTTTCAATAGAAAAGAAAACACCTTTTAAAATTTTCCGTGGCTTCCCATTGAAGCCACTCTCCCCCCCCCACCCATCGTTTCTTGAGACACCCCTATATCTTCCTTGTATAGTGGGTTATCATCCGGATCACCTAAGTTAGTAACACCTATACCAGTAAAATTCATCTTCATTGTGTCCTCTAAACAAACAAGATATAAGCTCCATCACCTCTTACAGCTGAGAAATCTTCCATAGACGTCTCTTGTGGCTGACCAAAAATGTCCACTATGTAACACCCCTAGATTATAAAAGGGTAACCTCATGTTCTATTGTGTATGTGACACAAAACACTAAACTTATACAATAATGTTACACCTTTATATTCAAAAATAAATTTCTTTTTAAATAAATTCAATATTTACAATAGATAATGGTACACACAACCCTAAGTTTGAAGGATCTATAATATGGAATATCATTATATGATAACTATTAAATTAATAGGTTTTAATAAAAGCAAATAAATTGTAAAATTTTTATTATTTGCACATTTATAAAAAATTAATTGGTCATATATTATTTCTTAATAAAATAGGACCCATTTAAAAAAAATGTTCTCTGAAATACTGTATTTTTCTTAATTGTTGTTTAGTAGCATATTATGCACATAATTTAGGATTATTTTTTAAAATATATATAAAAAAGAATTTAAAAAATGAAATTATTTTTTTAAAATATCATACAAAAATTTAAAGTGTGAAATTTTATGATTTTTTAGAACATATTGATTTTTCAATTAATAGTGAAAAATAAAAATTTTTGTAAACTTGTCAATAAATTATATAATTTAAAATTCCCATGATGATTAAAATTTAATTTAAAGTAATATATTTATTATTTATATATATTTAATCCATTAAATAACATTTTAATCACCATTATACAATATTTTATTATAAATCTATTTTTGTGTTTAAAACACATTTTTATGAAAATATTTTAATGTTCATAATATTTCCAATTGTAATTAATCAAATTATACAATAATGAAGAAATATTTAAATGAAATAAATATAATAAATACACCGTTGTATCATTAAATTTATATAATTATTATTTCTATCCATATTGTTGATATAATATCATTGTTTCCTTGACAAATACAATTGTTGAAAACTGCTTTTTCATCACGTCTGCGGGATTAATTTTAAAATAAATTATGGAAAATTATTGAATTTAATTTAAAAAATAGATTTCATATTTATAATCATAGTTATTAATATTATTTATTAAATTAAAATAAATTTTTTACCATATTAAATAATATAAACTATAAAAATTAATTACTCTCTTTAAGGTAAAAATTATTTCACCTTGGGTTTAAACAAAGAAGTTAAGGGTTAAAAATGAAAAATATTGATCTAAAAAACATTATATAGTCATATTTAGACCTTATCACATTTATTTGGAAATTATTATACATTTTTTTGGATTTTATAATGATAAAAACATAGTTGTAATTCATTCTTTTCAAAACATACATGTGTGTCCTCTCCTCCAATATTCACACTTTCAAAACCCATTAGTTTAGAAAATAACTACAAAAATACTATACGTAATTTACTCCCCACATACTAGAGTAATTATTTTGATTATGAGTCCAACCTGTGAAGGATTTAGTTATAATCCTACATAGGCTCTATGAAAAAGAGGTAAAATTATTAAATGTGCGTATTTGTTTTATTTTTTCTTCCATGTCTTTAAAATTATATTCAAGATGATAATATAATAACACCAATATAACCTATATTATGAGAAGTTATTATTTTAATGTAATATCCCATAACCATCACCACTTCTATCAAATGGGAAATGAAACTGTCGAACGTGTGTAAACTGGACTACCACCTCGCGAACTGATGTAATTCATTTTCTATCACCAACTTTAAAGGGAGGAAATAATGATATAAAGAAAAAAATTATATTATATTTTTTAATTTATTAATATTATTGAATTATTATATCACATATTTCTTTTTAATTTCAATTATTCTAGGGGATACGAAAATTTCACTCGTGTGTACGGAAGATTACACCTCGGGAAGCACTGTGATTTATGTTTTTCCATACGCATTAAATGGAAAGTAGTAGTTATAAATTAAAGGAATATATTATATATTTATGTCATAAAAATACTTAAGGAAATATAATATCAAATATAACTTCTAACATTCCAATCTTTCAAAAAATTATAATCATTCATTTGCTTATGTGTGGACTATCATCTCCACATAGAGATGTTAAATGATTTTCATTTTATTTTTACCTTGATGGAAGTAAGGATGCATATGATTAATATAATATAAATATATTAAATAATAATTAATTATTAATGTTGAATTAATATTTACTTTCATTTTTTCCATCCATCGGGAGTAATGGAAATAGTGTTCATGCATTCGTGCGACAAATTGTCACCATGAATAGTGTAATCCATTTTCAATATAAAAATTTTATAGATTACTATAAATTCACATATAAAGATTATATGTTATATTTATATAATATTTCTAATTATATATATTATGTAGCCATGATCAAGGTAATAGTACCCAAAAGACCAAATAAAATAATTCATGAAAAATGAAGTCGTTATTGCCTGAAATGTGATTTTAAAAAAGAATTTTTTATAAATGAGAAAAAAAATTATATATATATATATATATAATTATTTATATTTAATATATTTATAGTAAACATTTTTTTATCATACATGAGGTTATAACATGTAAGTTGGAAATCGGACTTAATGTAAGGGTTTCTCGTCTCACTTTTACTTCTATGAGACATATGACATACTCATTACTTATAACTTTTGTATACATTATATATTATTAATTTGATATGATATATCATTAATATTATTATCTTAATTGTATTTAATGTTTCATTGAAGTTATTTATTTTATATATATTCTGATTCAATAATTACCCAAGTGGTAAGGGTTTATTTCAAAATCTAATCATTATTCATTATTGTTTATGTTTTATGTCTCCCGTTTGGAAATTATTTGATATTTATATCCTAAATTTAATCTATTTTATTCAATACTATTTATTAATTAAAATTATAATGTAACTATACCATTTTCTTTCTTTAGTTAATTATAATTATTAATATATATTTTTTATGAAAATCCAACTCTATTTCTCTTCTCAATCGAAAATATTTTTCTTCCAAACCCATTTCTTCTAAAATTATTTTCAACAAAAATATCATTCAAAAAGAGTTTATTAAAGGTATATTTACACATGTTTCACTTTAAAAAAATAAAAGGAATATTTATGTTTTTTTTCTAAAATAGGATCTTTTGTATTTTGTCAAAAATGTGAAAGGAATATTTTATTATTGTTTATGAAATTTATAGAATTTATAAAGTCATGGCCTATAAATGTATTAAATAATAATTTATATCTTTTAATGTTATATTCAATAAAAATTGTTTTCAAAATATTTTTTCATCTTTAGTTTTAAAATGATTCTCTAGGTTAAAGGGTTATTTTACTTAAAAATTTAATGACATTTTTATGTTATTTACATTAATCAATGGCATCAACCATTAATTATACATATGACCCATTGGGGATATGTTTTAGTGATACCATACTTATTATTTTCTTATATTGTTCTTTATTATTTTTAATGGGGATGTAATATTTTGATACCATATTAATCTGAATATTTTATGATTATATTTATTAATTGAAGAAAGTATTTAAATATTTTATGGTAGTTATTTATAATAAGTTTTATGTTGATTATGTGCCACATATTTCATATAATGAATGCATTGGACTTATTAAGTGAGGTTTGGGTCGCTCTATATCCCCTTGATGCATTGGTATGTCTCATGAGAAAAACAAGAGTGGGTTTTTGGATAAGGTCTTATATATTTATATAAGATATCTTGAAAAAATTCCTTGATGATATAGTTGTTATGTCTCGAATTATGCATTACAACATTATGAAATAACAAATTAATATCCATGTGATTATTTGATATGTTATAATATGTTCGAAACTGTTTCATGCTCAAGTGATTATGGATATGGAATTATTTGGTCATTATTTATTCCTTCCTTATTTTGATCAAGTTGTTGATTAAATGGAATGTGTTTCAATTATTTACCTTTACGTGTTGATTATTATTTTTTTATTCATATCTTTCACGATACAAAAACCCTAAAAGATCATTTTATCTCACACCTTATTATGTATCATTCCACATTACGCCATGATATGAATTATAATTCATATGAAAAATTATTCTAGAATAAATGATAATGCACTAAAATAAAATACTATATTTTATTTTATGTTTTAAATTATAATGTGAGATTCAATTATATATCCATTTGTTGAAGACTACAAAATTACACAGTCCTTCAGGATTTGATTTCTTTTATCTTATACAAATTTAATAAAGTAACCACCGAATTTGGGCTACTAGGGTTGGGGTCTATACATTTGGTATCAAATACTGTTTAGTAAAATCCTTAAGAACTAGATTAAGGAAAACATAGATTGGGTAACATAACCCTATGTCTAATACTGGGGATATGTAAAGAAAAATATATTAATGTTTTGGTGTGATATTTATTATGTGGGTTTTCCTAGAAATATATCTTTTTCATTATATTATAAGTGGATGTGATTCTGGAAAAAATGTACCTATGGGAAACAACTCATAAAAGTGTTCATTTGTGTAACATCATGCCCCATATCAATGGCTTGAGATGGTGGAATAATTTTACTTGGACTTAAGTGATGTCCCCAAGGTGGAAAATGCTGGAAAAAAATTCAAAGGGATTCGAGAATAAATTGGGGAAATATTTTCCCTTAAGAAAAAGCTAACCAACCAAACAATCCACACCTATATGATGCATGTCAACAAACAAACCAAGATCATACATTACCAAAATAAAACCATCAAATCCACAATACAACACAAGAAAAATATCAGAGTTATATTTGGAAGACTAAACAAGAGACCCCAAAATAAACTAAGACACACTCCATAGATCCACATCAAGATACATGCTTCGAGCACCAACACATCTCCCAAGCATCACCACGAGCCATTAAAAATGAGATTCTTTACCTTTACCTATGTCCTGAAATACAATATCTTCAAAATCACAAAAGTTCCAAATTAGGGGGTGATTACTAACACTTAGTATGATTTCCCCAAATGAATTCCCTGCACACTAAACTATGATAAAAATATTAGCACATTTATATACATAAATTTATATAAAATAATTACAAGTGAAACCATTAGCATAATCCAAACATACCCTTACCAAGGCACCTCGCCCAATCTAATAAAAAATGGAAATCCAAACAGTCATTCCATAATCCATTTCACCATTTCACATTATCACAAAAAAATTCATCTTGCAAACAAGACACAATAAGGTAACATAAATAGTGGAGCTTCCGTCCTACCAGTTCACTACATTTCTAACTAGTGGTGTTTCTCACCGACTTATCCTTTGATGGTGTCCCTTCCATACACTATCCATCCCCTTATTATATTGTTACTTACCACCCACATCTACATAATTCTACAGAATCCATAATTCTTAATCAACAACAAGCACTAAGCACCAAGGTCTCACAGAAACACACCATCATTCCCATCACATGCCAATTCACATCAATAAATAACCCATTTATTAAAATCACCCTTTAATCATTTTCCATGTAAAAAAACATTTCAATAAAACAAAATTTTTATTCAAACCCATTTTTATCAACCATTTTACCAAATAAATCCCAACAACCCATTTTAAAAGCTCCAATATAAAACCCACAGCAAGGGCATTCCACCACAAAGCCCCCTTTTTCCCAACAATCTCCAACACATCACCAAGGTATTTCCAACCAATTTCAGACATTGAAAACACTATTAATTTTAATAAAAACAAATTAATTTTAACCAAAATTTATGTTCTATAAAATTGGAGTCAAGAGAGAAGCCACCTACCTTTAGGGTTCCGGTGAAATAAACCCACAAGCAACCACACCCCAAATCTGGTGAACACACCGTTGAAACCGCTCTAGATCCCCTTCACTAATATCTAAAATACATAAAATCAACCCCAAGGAAACCACAACCCTAGATCTACACACAATGGGTGTAGATCTAGAAAACTGAGATAGAGGGAGATGTATATTTAGACAAAACCATACAGAAACCATGAGGAGAGACTTACCTGGGAAGAATCGCCTTCAATCCACCAAGAAACCCCTTCGATTTGCTTCCAAAACGTGTGGAAGAGCACCTCAAACCTCTAAGAACCCAAAATCCAAAGTGAGGCTCGAGAGGGAGAATACTGGGAGTGAAATAGGTTAATCTCTATGGATACTGGATTTAAAAACCCCAATTTTTAGTGGTCGCACAGTTATCCCGCATGGTTTGGCACACTGTGAACTAACTGTGTGCATGCCACTTCCTTGAGAGAAGGGGTCCACAAATTTGCCTCACATAGTTTGGAAATCTGTGAGAATGAAGTGTGAAGCCTGCTATCTCCCCCTGCACTGTTTCCTAGAGAACCTGCATGGTTTTCCCTAACCGTGCTCAAACTGTGTGCCATTAGAAAAGCCTCCAAATGTATTAAAAACCATCTAAACTCTCCCAAACACATCCAAACACATCCCATGAACTTTGAACACCTAAAAAGGCATAAAAAATGGTACATACCTCAAATCAGGGGTGCTAAATTCTCCCCAACACTAGAATTTCCTTCATCAAAATGTAGGGAACCATTGCTTTAATGAAAGAGCTCGAGCCGTTGCTCGACCGCCTTTTTCTCCCGCTCCCAAGTCTCCTCTTGAATATGAACACGCTTCCACAAAATAGGAACTAAACTGATGCTTTTACCATGAAATAATTTCTCTTGCCTATCCATAATCTGTACTAGCACATGCATCGTGGAAGCATCTGGTTCTAGATCAATATGATCCCAACGAATCATATGGTCACGATCTGGCTGATACTTTTGTATCTATGTCACATGAAACAAACTGTGCACTATAGTAATCAATGGTGGCAAAGCCAAATGATAAGACACCTCTCCAATCTTCTCAATTATCTCAAAACACCCAATATACATCGAAGATAACTTACCATGCTTCCCAAACCGATGATGTCTCAATCTAGGAGAGATTCTCAAAAACACATAATCACACACCTCGAATGACAAAGGTCTTCGATGATGGTCCACATATGATTTTTTATGACATTGATCCATCTCCATCCTCTTCCTAATCAACTTTATTTTATCTATATTATATTGGACAAGGCTCGGTCCGATCATCGAAGTCTCTCCTATTTCCACCCAACATAGTAGAGAATGACATAGAGGCTCATATAATGCCTCAAAGAGATCCATGTGTATAGAATCCTAATAAATTATATTGTTGGAGAACACTACCAATGGTAATTTCTCCTCCCATGAACCACCAAGATCCACCACACAATCCCTTAACATATCCTCAATGGTTTGTATCATCCTCTCAGATTGGTCATCCGTCTGAGGATGATACAATGTGATCATCATCAATTGTGTCCCAAGGGCTTGCTGTAAGGATTTCTAGAAACAAGATGTGAACATTGGATCTCTATATGATATAAAAGAAACTGGAACAACATGCCTCATTACCACCTCCTAGATATAGATTTTGGATAGATCCTCCACCATATGAGATTCAAGAATCTGGGTGAAATGGGCCGACTTTGTGAGATGATCCACAATCACCCATACGTCATCGTGCTTTCGGACCGTTCTTGGGAGACCCATCACAAAATACATTGATATCTTTACCCATTTCTACAATATGATAGTTAATTATTACATCGTGCCTACCGGTCTTCAATTCTCTTCATTGACTTGATGACAAGTCAAGCATCTCGAGACAAACCCCACCACATCCCTTTACATATCAGCCCACCAAAATTGTACCTTCATCGCCTAATGCATTTTCTGAATTCAAGGATGGAAATTCCACCTAGAATGATGATAATACATGTGAAGATCCTCCCAAAAATCCACTAGTACCACCATCTGATTCCAAAAACACATGAGTGAATTCCCATTCAGTTCCCAGTTCTCAATGGTTTCCACACCATTAAGTTTCTACCTCATCTCCATACATTCAGAATCAGATTCGTGTACCTCTCTTACAAAACCAACCAAGTCAAGAACCAATGAAACTAGAAATAATACCACTTTATTACCTCAGTCCTCACATTACAACAGCATGTCGGTTATGACTGACATCAACTGCCATTGATCCAATGCCTATTTCACCACTTGAGCATTTGATATCCTACTTAATGCATCTTCCACTGAATTTCCATTACTCAATGTTTAAATTAATTGGAAATCAATCATTTTGAGATATTCCATCCACCTCCTTTGCCTCAAGTTAAAATATCTTTGTGAAAATATATTCTAGATACTCATGTGATTGGACAGTAAATTTCTCACCCAAAAGATAATGACACCAAATTTTTAAAGCATAAACCACTGCCTCCTACTCTAAATCAAGTGTTGGGTAGTTCTTATCATGCAAACTCAACTATTGTGATCCATATACAACCACATGATCCCCCTACCTGAGAAGACACCCCAACCCTGATCTTGATGTGTCGGAATACACCACGTACCCTTTCCCTGGTTCGGGAAAAACCAAGATTGGTGCTGATGTAAATTGATCCTTTAAATCTTCAAAGAATTTCGGGCACTGCTCATCCCATTGAAATGGGATATTCTTCCTTATAAAATCTATCATCAGTGACACCAATTGTGAAAAATCACGAGAAAAAAATGTCGATAATACCCGGCTAGACCAAGGAATCTCAGTATCTTGAAAACATTCTTTTCTGGTTTCCATGAGATAACAACCTCTATCTTTTCCAAATCAACAGAAACACCCCTATCAAAAATAAAATGGCCAAGGAGAAAAACTTATTATATCCAAAAGTCACACTTTGACAATTTGGCATACAACTGATGATCCCTCAAGATCCCCAACATGATCGCCAAGTGTTGCTCATGTTCTACCCTTACCCTTGAATAAACGAGTATATCATCAAAAAATACCACCAAAAAAGAATCCATATATCTCTGAAATATTTGATTCGTCAATTCCATGATAACTTATGGTGCATTTGTTAAACTAAATGGAATAACCACATACTTGTAATGGATATATTTACTTCTAAAAGTTGTTTTCAAAGTATCCTCATTCCTCACCTGCAATTGGCGATACCATGACCATAAGTCAATATTAGAGAACCATTGGTCTCCCCTATACTGGTCAAACAAATCATCTACACGTGGAATGGGATATCAATTATTTATCATAACTTAACTTGGTCTAAGATAATCAACACATAGATGCAAGGATCAATCCACCTTTTTATCAAACAAAACAGGAACTGCCCACAGAGGCGTGCTAGGCCGGATGAACCCTTTGTTTTATAACTCTTACAACTAAACCTGTATTTCCCTAAATTCTATTGGTTCCATTCAGTAAGACAGAAGTGATATAGGACTGGTCCCTAGAAAGAGATCAATCGTAAACTCCACTTCTATCATGAGTGTAAAACCATAGAATTCTTTGAGAAATACATCAATAAACTGATCCACAACTGCAGGAAGAACACTCTATTTGACACCTTCCACTAATTCCAACAACAAGTCCTCTATCTGATGCAATATCATTCCAACCATTGGTGCCAACATATCTGTTACACCCAACTTTTGATTTTTCTCCCCTCTAAAGATATTTCTAACACCATCCTCCACCACAAAACTAACTGCTCGTGCATTGCAATAGATGTGGGACTTAAACATTTCCATCCAATACATTCACAAGATTATATCATTAGAATCCATCTCAATCACTGAGAAATTCCACATCAATTTGATTCCATCAACAACTAAGAAACAGCCTCGACATTGGAAGGATCGACACTCTCTTTGACCCAAAAAAGTTTGTATTTGTAAAAGGGAAGGAATTATTTCCACATGAAAACCACATAAATCAATAATGAAAGAGGAAATAATAGAACGAAAATAACCCATATCAAACAAATCTTGAATCAATGTTGAATTTTAAATAAGTGTACCTCGCACCATGGATGGTCTGGACTGATCAACCATCACTGCCTACTCAGCTCCAAACAACTACTTACTTGTCACCTCTCTGGTCTTTATTACCCTACTGAGGTGTCGTGGTATTCTGAGAATCACCATGACCCACTTTACTATTTTGTTGAGGGGTATGTTGCTTCCCCCATCCCATCGAGGCATAAGACCCCTGCAACCCCTGAGGAGTGTCATGGACACCTGACCTAAGAGCACTCCAATAATAATTCTACAGATGCCCCATCTGACTACAATTATGACATGCTCAAGGTTGTTTCATTCAATCCTATTTTATGAAGCTCGTAGAACCACATTAAAAACATCTAGTCTTACTCAAACGATTCAAAGTAAGATTCACCAATCTGGACATGTAATTATGAACAATACCCCCACCCTAGAAAAAAGATTCCCTCTTCTGCATGAACCCAGCGTTTGAGTTCACACTAGTCCATGTGGGTACCAACATACCTCCCCAGCCTGTATCCCCCACAAGATCACAATCATCCACTGTAGCTTCGTTCACCATTTAGGTGTAATCATCTATACACATCACCACTATCTTGGAATGAATTTTCGAGTTCATCCTAGGTTCAAAATTTTGTGCCTTCAACGATGTACTACCCGCCACCTTGGGAGAAAACTGAACTAAGTTCATAATCATAGCCTCATATTCCATCACTGCCATCCTCCCTTACTTTAAAATGAAGAAATCTATTGTACGCTAAATTATGAATGTGTGAAGGTAGAATTTTTTGTCAGAGAATTTTTCAACACCCTCCCATGTCAATCTTTGGTCTATCCTAGCTTGGACCACCAGCTCCCGCCACTGAATGGAATGATCTTCCAATATATAGGAGGATATTTTCACTTTCAGCTATGCTGGTCTTCCCAAGAAGTCAAATATTAGATTCATTCTATTCAGTCACTCTTCATCCCTATCTGGCTCTGAATCACTGCAAAAGATGGGTGTATTCTACTTTTGAAACTGAACCTCATTATCCACAGACCTTGGTTCATCCTCTTAATTCACACTTCCTACTACTTGTAAAGATTTCACTATACTCTGCATCGGCTACTGCTTAACCTGGGGCTCAAGTGCAACCACATTTTTGTAGCCGAATGAGCTTGGTCTCTATGATTCCTTCACTATGACATTTCTATTAATTAAAATACAACTATAAGTCGCACTCCCATAACAAGAAAGGGAATAAAAATTTCAAATTTAATCCCATAAAAACTATCACAACCAGGCTTTCCACAAGTTCACATTTCCCATATCGCACTATTTTGAAAAATCCACCATGTTTTGAAAATCAACCCATTTTCAAAATATCACCAGTTTCCATGTTTCAAATCCTTCCATTTTGAAACCCAATTCATATTTTTCAAAAACCACACATTCATATCACACCATAATTCATTATTCCTCAATGAAATATGAATTTTACTGGGAAGTCATTTCTACCATGCATGTCATGCTCATATCATTGGCTACTCCCACGACAATGGTATTTTCAATTCCTATAAGTGTCTCCAAACACTTATGTACCCAAATCTCTGGTAACTTGTTGTTCATCATAAAATGGTCAGCTACATCCTTTTATGATATACATTCTATGTTCTGACAATCCTATACCTTGATACCATCCCGACCTAATGAATAGTCCAAGAACAAATGTCAACACCAAGATCAACGATCAATACCAAGGATTGAACAACTACTCTCACTTGAGAGCCAAGGACAGAACAAATAGATACCACTTGTAACATCCCGCCCAATCTCATTGGCTTGAGATGGAAGAGAAATGTTACTTGGGCTTAAGTGATGTCCCCAAGGTACCAAAGTCTGGAAATAAATGACGAGGGCATTGAGAATAAATTGAGGAATGATTTTCCCTTAATAAAAATCTAACCAACCAAACAATCCACAACTATATGATGCATGTCAACAAAACAACCAAGCTCGTACATTAGTAAAAGACAACCAACTAATCTACAATAAAATCCAAAAACAATATCAATGAAATATGCAGAAGACTAAACAAGAGACCCCAAAATAAACCAAGGCACACTCCACAGCTCCACACCAAGATCTATGCTCCAAGCACCAAGACATCGCCCAAGTATCACCACGAGCCACTAGTAATAAGATGCAATACCTTTACCTATGTCTCTGAATATGACATCTTCCAAAGCACAAAAGTTCCAAATAAGGGGGTGAGTAATAATACTCAGTAAAATTTCCCCAAATGACTTCCATACAAACACCACTAGGATAAAACCATTAGAACATTTATATAAAGTCATTTATATAAAATAATTACAAGTAAAACAATTTCTATAATCCAAACAAACCCTTTCCAAGCCACATCACCCAAACCAAAAAAAACAAGTGAAATCCAGAAAATCATGCCATAATCCATTTCACTATTTCACATTAGCACAAAAAATTTCCATCTTGAGAAGAAGACACAAAAAGACAACTGAAACAGTGGAGCATCTGTTCAACCCATTCACTACATTTTTAACTAGTGGTGCTTCCTTCCCACTTATCCTTTGATGGTGGCCCTTACATCCACTATCCATTCCCTTTTTATAGTGATACTTCCCACCAAATTCCACACAATCCATAACACTTAATCAACCAACAAGTACTAAGCACCAAGGCCACACAAAAACACACCACCATTCCCATCACATGCCAATTCACTTCAATAAATCACGCATTTATTAATATCACCATGTAATCGTTTTTCATGCCATAAAACATTTCAATAGAACAAAATTTTTATTTTAAACCATTTTCATCAACCATTTTCACGCATTTATCCCAAAAACCCTTTTTGAAACCTCCATTTCAAAATCCACAACAAGAGAATCCCACCACAAAGCCTCATTTTCCCCAAAAAACACGAACACATCACCAAGGGATTTCCAACCAATTTCAAACAATGAAAACACAATTAATTTTAAGAAAAAATAAATAAATTGTAACCAAGATTCAAGTTCTAGAAAAGTGGTTTTGAAAGAGAAGATACCTATCTTTAGGGTTCTGGTGAAATCCACCCACAAGAAATAGCACCCCAAAACTGGAGAACGCACCACCAAACCCACTCTAGATCCCCTTCCCTAATATCCACATGCCTTAAAATCCACACCCCCGGAAACCAAAACCCTATATTTACACAAAAAAGTTTTAGATCTATAAAACCGAGATAGAGGTCGATGTAGAATTCGATAAAACCACAAAAAACCAAGAGGAGAGACATACCCAGGAAGAACCTCCACCAATACACCAAGAAACCCCTTCGATTTGCTACCAAAATGTGTGGGAGAGCACCTACAACCACTGATAACCCAAAATCATGAATGAGTCTCAAGTGGGAGAAGATTTCTAGTGAAATAGGTTAATCTAGAGGGAGCCTAGATTTAAAAATCCCAATTTTAAGTGGTTGCACGGTTATCCCACATGGTTTGGCACATCATGTGCTAACCGTGTGCATGACACTACCTCGAGATAAGGGGTCCACAGAGTTTCCTTGCATAGTTTGGAAAACAGTGCAAAGTCCATGAAAAGAGTATTTTCTCCCCTTGCACAGTTTCCTGGAGAACTTGCATAGTTTTCCCTAACCCTTCTCAAACCGTGCACCCCTAAAAAAGCCGCCAAACTTATTCAAAACCATTCCAAACTCTCCCAAAGTCATCCAAAATCATCCAATTCACATTAAACACATAAAAAGTCATAAAGATTCTACATTACTCAAACCGGGGGTGCTATAATCCGGCATGACTCATATGTCACCTAATACATAATAATGAGCCTTAATGTGCACCTAGATTAACACTATTAGGTGATATGCTTAGGATAATTAATGTTTTATTTATAATCCATTGTGAGGAGTTTTATAATATTTTTATGATTTGAAAATTTTCCCAAAGAAACCATTCATAATATCTTGAGATTTTCTATGCATGTATTTTTCAATTTAAGTTTAGTGTTTCACTAGTTTCGAAATTATACATTATGTATCATAATTTTATGACATAACATATTGTATTAAATTGTTTATAAGTGGTTAATATAGAAATGATTATTAAGTAAATCAATTAATATATCCCATATAGATATTTCCCTCTTATGAAAGATACTGATGTTAGAGCTACACATATAGCTAGAACCGATTAAATTATAACCATATAGGGGAAATTAACTCAACATATTAGATGAATACTTTCATGTATGGATCGTACTTCTTATACACCACATAGTATAACAATTTTAGACCTATTTATGATTTAAAACCTCCATCATTTAATGGGAATATTAATCCATTTTTAGCTAAGAAATTCATATCTTCTTTTGAGAAGATATTTCTCTCTTTCAAAAGAAATGGAAGGAAGAAAATTTTCATGTCAATTTATCATCTCTCATAATATTTGGACTAATGGTGGTCATTAATTCAGAAAACTAAGGATGGTGATAAAATATAATACATTTAAGACCTGGATTTTAATGTACTCTTCTTGAAAAAATGTCTTCCTCATGAGCAAGGAGCAGATATGGAGATACATTTCTGGATTCTAATCCAAATGGATGACGAAAATTTTACTAAGTATAAATCCAACATTAAATTATTATAAAGGCATTATATGGAATACTTAAACAATAAAAATAGAAATATTTTTCCATTTCATTGATGGGATTAATCAAATTAAATGAAGGGAAATAGTATCCCAAAATTTATTATCATATAAGGACATAGTATCGCATTGTATAATTTATGAGAAATAATTTTCTAAGTTAAATAAATTTTAAGTGAAGGAAGTGAAGAATTACTTTTAAAATAAAAGGCAGATAAAGGGAAGAATTTAAAGGATTATTTTCCCCCATGTGATAACTCTGGAAAAAAGCATTCTTGTACTTACTTGAAGGTAATAGTATGTTTCTACAAGTGCAGATAGAAAGGCAACCATTATTATGATATCAATGGAAAGAGAGAATATATAAAAGTGAAATTCTTAAACTGTATGATGATGAGGAACTATGAAAATTATTCCCCAAGAATCAAATAAATATTACTAAAAAGTTTCTAATAGATCAATGTTAGGCAAATTTTATTACTATAGAGGAAGTGGAATGATTAATTTGATTGTGTTTGGATTCAATAATTATGTTATAGGAGTATTTTATCAATTATATTTTGTTTATAATAATAATTAAATGTATAATTATTGTATATCAATGGTTTTTCTATAAGTATTTGAAATAATTTATTGAATGGTACTAAAAAGTGATTTAGTGGAAATTTATCTTTTTGGAGAAAATATTATTTAGGTTACACAACCCATAATATATGCCCTATGTTAATATAACATTGATAAATAAATTTTTATGGGATATTATTTATGACCTTGAAATTGGTTAGTAATTTGATGTTTTAGGTTATTTTTTTGCAGTTCAATAAATTTTTTGATTTATGGAATTTACTCAATAACTTTATATTCTTAGATAAGGAAGGTTTCATGTTTTAATTAAAATTTTATGGTGTTAATTGTATTTACATATTAGGAAATTGATAGTAATATCCACTATATATTTTCTATGGAATATAATCATATTTTAATTATTTAACACCCTTTTAAATTTTTATAATTTAATTTTAGTTGGATACTATATTTAAAGTTCATAATGTTTAGTATTTATGGAGTCTTTGATGTTTAGATTTGGGTGTTCTTGGATAAATTGTGATAACAATTTTTGTTTTTGAAAATATTAGAGGAAGGACATGTCATTCTTTTATGGATATTATGATTTGATAAAAGTTAATTTTTGTTCATGATGAATGAAAATTCAAATTAAATAGTCATTGTTTAGAGATAAATATTATATTGTGGTAGAAATTAATTAAAGGGTGGAATTATAGTTTTCATGTAAGAATATTTCGTTTTTTTATAGTTTATACAGTAATGGAATTCCCCAAATCTAGGAAAAGGATCATGAAAAATAAATTATAACCAAGAAATATCATTTAAGATAAAGTAATGACCTTTTCCAACATTATAGATTTTTTTTTGGGTTTTCTCCTCTAGATCATACATTTTATAGTAATTGATGATCTCTATCACTATCCACAATTATTTAAGATTTTCCGACATTTCTATATCTTCACATCCCAATAATGTTATCATATTTGGAAACATAGTTATGTATTATTCCATATGAAATTCATATTACCAATTATCTCTTATAAAGAGGATGTTTCATTAAACCTTTTAGGATGTTGTGTTTTCAACAAAGTTATTTTTAAATGAGAAACCCCTGATTATGGAGATCAACATTAAATTGAGAGGATTTTATTTATGGAATGTGGATAGAACATAAAAACCTAATATTTTAAAATAATAAACTCGTATTCAAAAGAATTTTTGACATAAATCACTAATCTTACCTGATAATTTAACAACCCAAAATTTTAAAATATTCTTTTAAAAATAAATTTAATCTTTTTGATAGCTTACAGAACATACAACCCCTGGTCTGAATGAACTATAATAAAAAATATCATAATAACCTCACTGTTGAATTAATTATTATGAATAATAATAAATAAATTCTGCATATTATATATTTAAAAATTTCTGAAATAAATTAAATTGTTATATATTGATTATAAAAAAAATAATAACCATTTAAAAAAAGTGTTTTCATAAAAAATATTTTTTTTTATAAAATATTGTTTAATGTTATTTTTCACAAATAATTTAAACATAATTTATAAAACAAATTTGAAATTTATATCAAAAAGTTAACTGTATTTTTGAAAATAATATATCAGAATTTACTTTGGGTGAAATTTTGGGTTTTTTAGAAAATATTGATTTTTCAGGGAATAGTAAGCAATACATAATTTTATAAAACTATCAATAAATTTAGTAATTTAAAGGAAAATTTTATTTTAACTGATATAAGTTTTTATTACTCATATTTTATTTAATTAATTACATTTTAATCACCTTTTTACTATATTTTATTATAACACTACTTTTTCATTTATAAACACATTTTTTGGAAAACTATTTTAAAGAAAATAATGTATACCTATTTAAATTAATCATAATAAAACCTAATAATGAATTTTTTAAATGGAATTTATATATTAGAAATATATAGTTAAAATTTAAAATTCATATAATGAATATATCTATTCATACATCTAATATAAGTTTGCCTTTTTCCGGACAAATACATTTCCTTAAAACCACTTTTTCATCACGTATGTAGGATTAATTTTAAATTAAATTATGAAAAAAATGAACTGAAATTATTAATATGGATTATATATTTTTATTAATAATAATTAATTATATCAAATAATTTCAAATCAATTTTTTATAAAAGATAATAGTAAAAAACAGTCAGAAGTAATTACTACGGTTAAGGTAAAAATGAGTTTACCATGAGGTTAATCTATGATAATAATTATTAAAAATGCACTAAAACTTATATAAACCTAATTTATGACCATATTTGGACCTTATAATCTATAAGGGTTGAGAAGTATATATTTTTGTGGATTTTGGGATGATAAAAACATGTTTTTAATTCATTAATTTTGAAACTTTCATGTGTGTCCTCTCCCACACTTATAAAAGGCCACCCACTGTCCTCCATTATTCAAACTTATATAATCTATTGGTTCATTCAAAAACCTCCCAAATACGCTAATTAATTATCTCCCCTCAACTGATATAACTTATTTTCATTTTTAATACATCCTATGAATGTTATGGGAATAACCCTAATGGGGATCTCCGAAGAAGGGGTAAAATTCATAAACTTGTGTATTCATTTTATTTATTCTTCCACATACATAAAATAATCATAAAATATTTTAATATAATAAAAATATTCTCCCATATAAACTAATATTATATTATTTTAATGTAATAATGTAGATCCATCACTATATCCCTCAAATGAGAAATGGAACTATCGATCGTGTGTACGACGGACCACCACCTCACAAACTGGTGTAATTTTTTTCCATAAAAATCATACAAGGAGGGATATAATGATAGATTAAACATATTAATATTATATTTATGACATTATTATACCTCTTTAATTATTATATCACATATACCATCTTACATTCCATTCTACGTGGGGATACAATAATGTTCGTCATATGAATGACATACAACCATCTCACGAAGAAATTTTATTCCTTTTTCACATACATTTTACATTTAAAATATATGGGTTGAAGTTAATGAATATATGTGATAATTATGAACTAAAAATATTTATGGAAATATTTTTTTTCATTTTAAATCTTACCTTCCAACCTCTTGGAAAACAATAACATCTCTAGTGTGTATGTGTGAACTACCACTTCCACATAGTGATGAAAAATGTTTTTCAATTTATATTTAATAGAAGGTAATAATAATAGATTTAATTAATATAAATTATATATATAATTATTTTTATTATTTATATTTAAATTAATATTTATATACCATTAGTTTCATCATTTTAGAAAAATGGAAACAACATTCAGGCGTATGTATGGCCTACCATCTTCATAAACAATATAGTCCATTTTCTATCAAAATATTTTATAGATTATAATAAATTAATTTATAATTAATATATTTTATATTTATATAATTTTTTAAATTATGTAGATGAATTATCCATGCTCATGTTAAAAATAATGAAAATACCAAATCGAAACATTCATCAAAAAAAATATAACTACCCTAAACATGATTTTAACAAGGAGTTATTAATAAATTGGTCGTAAAAAGTCCTAAGAATATAATATATGGTATTATATATATAATTATGGTTTTGTAATATAATTATACCAAACCCATATTTTTTATTCACTTGGTTCGAACACGTACAAAAAAATCATACCTAAAGTAAGGGTTTTTTGTATCACTTTTACTTCTGTGAGACATATGCCTTACTCACTAATTATTCCTTTTTTATGGTGTATATTCAAAACCTTTGATATTTTTATCTTGAATCTATTTATCTTCTTGGTACCTAATATTTCATTTGATGTTATCTCATTTCTGGGGATTAAGATTAAAATGTTACCAAAGTGGTGAGATTTTCTTTCATAATCTCTTCATTATTCATGATTTTTTTTATTTAAGTACCCTCTAAAGAATTATTTGATTTTTATATCTCAAAATAAATTTATTGTTCATCTTATATTCATTAATGAAATTTATAATTTATAATTATCATTTTTCCTCTCTTTGGTACATAAAATTATAGAGAAAATATTTTTAAGAAAATACAAATTTAATTCTCTCTTCGGTCAAAAATAAATTCGTCAAAACCCATGTCTTCTAAAAAATATAAAAAATATTATAAATCTATAAATGATTTATGAGAGGATTTTTTTTACCCATTTATGAATTTTTAAATAAATAAATTAAATAAATATTCATGTCATTTTCCAAACAACCCACGTTTGGATTTTATCAGAAAAATGAAAGGAATATTTGTTTTAAATTATATGACATCAATGAAATTTCTACCATAATGAACACTAAATTTGCTTAAAGATTAATTTATAAGTTTAAATTGTTTTTTTAAATGAAAATTATTTTTTGAATATTTTTTAATCTTTTATTTGTAAAAATATTTTCAAATAAAAATTTTTTATTTTCATTAAGAAGGATTATAATGAAATTTCTATGGTATTTGCATTGGTAGACGACAAGAAACCTTTATTGTACTTATTAACCAATGGGGATATACTGTAAGTATACCATTCTTGTTATTTCTTTAGATAAAATATGATTGGTTTGAATGGGGGTGTACTATTTTGAAACCATTCTTCATATTACTCTAAATGGTTTATGATTATGTTTTTTTTATTGGGGAAAGTATTGAAATTTATTATATATGTTCTTATATATGAATATTTATATTTATTATTATTCACCAATTTCATATAAGGAGTGCATTTGTCTTAGTAAGTGATGGGAAGGTCCCTCTATAGCTACACGATGCATCAGTATGTCTCATGTGATTACATATATGTAATTATTTGATCATTGTTTATTCATTCATAATTATTCTCAAGTTATTGATTAAATATAATTTTTTCAGTTATTTATCAGTCCATATTGATTATTCATTATTTATTTATAGATTCCACTATATTAATACACTTATAGAGAATTTGAGCTCACCTCTTACTTATGTTTCCTTCCCTAGGATGCTAAGATGTGTATTATGATTGATATGTTGGGTAATGGTAGATAATGTAATGATGCACTTGAAAAAAATACTATGCTTCATTTTATGTTGTCAATTATATTGTGGGATTCGAGTATGAATCTAGATTTCCAAGACTATTAAACAATGTGGTACTACAGTATGTGATTCCATATATATTATTCCAATGTAAAAAAGTAACCATTGACTTTAGGGCACTATGGTCAGGGTCTTTAAACTCCATGCCTCCCTTTCATAAGACTATACTCCCCGCAACCACCCTGTTCTACATCCCTCAATCGTCCTCTATCACAATTGATGGTGAGAGGCACACACGACACACTTAATGAGTGTGGACCATTTGCAATTGGGATACCACAACCTATCATGTGTCCTTTTAAGCATAAACCACACTACAATGGGCCTTGGTGGGTCTTCTTGAACCTGTATGGGTCAGGGTGGGTCCACTTACCCAGAATAGCCCTGAACAGGGCCCGCTATGCCTATAGTGGGCCTTCCTGGTATCGGTTCGACTTTAAATGGCCTTATGTTGGGTTTTGAGTCCCGTGAAAATAATTACAAATATCCAAAATTAATTAAATTTAATTTTTGGAATTTAAAATCTATAATAATAAATTTTTAATTAAATAAAATTATTTAATTTGGGAATTGAATTAAATTAATGTATCGAATGAACAAAAAATTTTGATTAAATTAATTCATTTAATTTTTTTAATATCCCTTGATGTTAAATATATTACAATTTTATTTTACTACAATTTTATTTTACCCGTTGACTGATCATTGAATGTGACTAATCCAGTATATATCTACTTTATTGTATTTTATTTATTATTAAAACTATGTGTAATTTTTTCAACATTTAATTAGTTCTATGATGATATATATATCATCCTTTTTCATTTAATATATATGTGTGTCTCAAATTCCATCATTTTTATTCTATATATATATATATATATATCTCTCTCTCTCTCTTCGTGAGACCCCCCCTCCTATATGTGAGTATGATTGTACAATTGATAATGATGATGTAGAATGTGGACCATGCCAAGATCAAACGATACTCCAGACAAGAAGTGAATATATTTAACTCAAGGTGAACTATGGTATGAGTTAGGAATCAACTCTGGTAGGATACCCCTAGGTCACAATTGATCCATTAAGTTTAAATGGTTTAACTAATAATAGATTCTCAAGACTAGTCGCGTAATTTTTTCCCTTTTTAAATTATTTTTTATTTTATTAATATGAATGTTTACTATGAGAGAACATAAAATAATGAACATAAAAAATTTAATAAAGATGTGATGAAGGTATTTTCTATTAAATCATGTTCTATTGTGAATTTTAAAAAAAGGTATGAACATATTTAATTCAACTTGATTACATCCTTCAAGAAATATTCACCCCCCCCCCCACTCAATGAAATATTAATTTGGGAACTCCTTATTTTGTTTACATTTTATCAAAACTGGGGGTATGGTGTGCTCATCATCCAAAGCTAAGGGTGTCTCCACTACTGGTGAGTTCTTATGTAAATGATGGTTTGAATTAACTAATGTTGGTAGAAAATAAGTATCCATAGATAACTTTCTAACACATTATTTGAAAATCATTTAGGGAATCAAGTTTCTGGTTTTAATAAGCTTGTAATTTACTCATTAAACCATGTAAACAAGATTTAATGTGGTTTTCTATCCTAGTTCATACCTTTGAACACTTCAAGTAGTGGAGTAGTCATAGATTGTAGACTGTGTAAAGAGGTTTCAAGGATCATTTCCAATAGAATACTCAAGATATAAAGTACTCTTAATGTAATAGTGAGGGATACTAGAGTTCAATAAAATAGTGGAATAAATATAGTGACTAAAAAATATATCTTTAATGTCAAAATCAACAATCAAGATAAATTACTAACTACAAAATATTGTTTGTTGTAGAAAAAAATGGAATCATCAGCACCATCAAAACATTATCACTACAATAGATACTGGATAAATAAAGTATCCTGACTGGACATAACATCTAGGAGTAGTACAGCCTATTGTATACAATACTATTCCAATAGAGGAAACTTTACATGATGGATTCCCCCACTTCATGGTGATCCACCTTAGGTAGAAATTAAAAGGGATAAATACATGTATGAAAATAATATAGATGATGAAATAAATGTATACCTTATCATTTTTTCATCTATATTTTTTAAGTTCTAGAAAACTCATGAGGTTAATAATGCATATAAGATGTCAACTTATCTCTAGTAGTTTTATTTGGGACAGATATTTGAGAATGTTTTGAGATATCTAGTGCACTGTTTTTGTAAATTCTACCATAAGGTAATCAATCATGATTTCATATACTCAAGATGATTGGGTACATTCAATGACTTAAGGACCTCATAGTAAACAAGAGGATAAGGGAATGGATAATATGTCTATATATATTCCTGTGTAGAAAAAATTCCCAAAAGGAAAATATACAGGAGAGAAATTATAAAGATGATTTCTTCTTTCTATGTTGTAAAAAAATCCAATGGAACAAGAATTACAAATCATGAAAAAGGAATAAATGTGACACTTCTACATCAGGTATTTTTTATTGAATGCAATTTGTATTTTTTTAAACTGTTGGGTATCGGCAAAAACTTGTGGATCAAAAAATTGTATTAAAATAAAGGAACCAAGTATATTCCATAATAATTAAAATGGTGAGGTGGTTATTCAAGATGTGAATTTTATGAAACTATCATCCTTGGAAGTAGGACATTACCCCCTAACAATACCATGTTTTTAGTTATTGTATTAAATAATTATTTTTTATATTAATTCAGTTACCAGAAACATAATCTTAGTGTAATGTTTGCAAACAATGGGATTTTATTTCATGTTTTGAAATAAATATTATCTCTTTTATAACGATAACATTTGTTATGGTATAGCGCATATTAATAGTGGATTTTATATACTTTAACATGAAAATATGGTAATGTAAATCAATTAAAAAACCAAAGTACATAAATCATATAACACCCACCTATGGATATTAGACTTGGTTCTGTATATGAGAACCGTTTATATAAATTACATTAAGTGTGATGTTTATAATCAATTGAGTTAAAACCCATGTTTTTATATCCCTCTTGTTTACACAGGAAAAATACTAAATTAACCATCTTCAAGAAGTGAGTAAAAGATACTGAAATAATGGAATTTATTCAAAAAACTATATTTGAATGTTGTACAATAGAGTAAAGTGGTGAATTTTCAAAATTAATTAATTTTATATAATACTATAGTAGTGATTTTTATATCTTCTTAATGTATTTTAAGCCATATTCCAATCAGATGTTTAAGGAATGTTATCATTATAGTGAAAACTAACTTGGTAAAACGATTAATGCAGTCTACATAGGCATAAGAAGAGATTATCTTAACAAATATTTCATTGATCACAAAAAGGAGTGTGGGGTTGTATCCCAAATAACTCCTCTTAGTAAAATAGAGAGGATATTTTTAGTTAATGGAGGAAGCAGACCCTACTTGACATGGTCATAACAATGATTATCTAGAAAACTCTTTCATTATCTTTTAGGGAAATATGTGTTGTAGACAGTGTCATATACCCTTAACAGTGTACCAAAAAAATTGATAGAAAAGATTCCATATGATTCGTGGTGTGGAAAATATACCAATCTATCATGAATTTGTTCATGGTGATGAAAGGATTCATCTAGAATATATCTAATGAAAATTTGGAATCTCAAAGCATGAAGTTCATCTTTATAGGTGATCCTAATGAAAATGAAGTTTACTGACAAAATAACACTTCCTATAAGGAAGTTATTGTGTAAAAATATGAAATATTTCTATAAATTGAACACATTTCCATAAGAAATCATTGTATAAATATTGAATTTGATGAGGTTGATGATATAGATACACAAGAGTTGGTATGGGAATAATCTCTAAAAGAGACTATGCGAGATGAATATGGTAATGATACACAAGTACTATAAAGTTCTACTCAAGTAGTTTGAGAAGTAGAGAGTTATGGTTTTCTTATCATTGAGTATATTGACACAATAATCCTTCATCAAAACGAACCACTATTATACAAAGAATAATTAGATGGTAAGGATGTTTCTAAATGGAAATAAAATATTAATTAATAGATGGACTATGTGTACTAATATCATGTTATAATTTTCAGAGACCCTCCATAAAATATAAAAATCATTGGGTGAAAATGGGTATTAACAAAAACAAATAAGTGCATGGATGTAAATCACAATACCTATAACGTAATACTAGTATAAAGGAGTCTTAAGAAACATCACAACATGTACTATGATAAAACCTTCTCACTAGTAGTTATTTATAAATCCATCATATTAATATTTTCAATATAAACCTTCCATGATTGTGATATTTTCAACATGGATTTCAAGGATAATTTTATAAATGTTAACTGGGTTGAATATTTCTATTGTACTCAACATTAAGGGTTCATTAAGACAAATAATTCCAGTAAAGTGTAAAATTTGTAGAGATCCAATATTTCTTGAAGTGTGAATCATGATCATGGAAAAATCCTTTTGATGTCACCATGAGATAATTTTCTTTTTTCAATAATTAAATGAGGTGATGTGTCTATGATAATGTTAATGGTAATGCCATCATTTTCGTTATATTATATGTTGATGATATATTAATTATGGTAAACAATATGTAAGTCCTACAATTAGTTAATACATGCTTAAATGAATGTTTCTCCATGAAAGAAATTAGTGAAGTTTCCTATATTATAGGGATCAAGATCAATCAATATATATATTAGATGTTTCTTGGGAAAATTCATAGTACATATATTTATAGGGTACATAAATGTTAATGTATGGAACAATATAAGATAGGGTTGTTGAAAATATTACATGGTATCAATATCTCTAAAAAATGTGTCTATAAGAATATGAAAATATTGAATAAATGATTATAATCCCCTATGACTCTGCATTGAGATCTATTGTGTACTCTATGCTATGTACTTGATTTGATATTGCCTTCTCATTATGAATGGTGAGAGTATATCAAGAAAATCTAGGATAGTTTCATTGGGAATCTGTAAAAAATCATGGAGTACATGATGTATACAAAGGATATGTTTTTGGTGTATCAAGGAGATAAAGAACTGGTGGTGAGAGGAAAAACTGATGATAGTTTCTTGATAGACCATGATCACATGAAATCATAGTCATGTTATGTATTTTCATAAATAATTGTGTAGTAGGTTGGGGAAGATTAAAGAAACCTTTGGTTTGAAACTCTATACAATAATATGAGTATATAGAAGATTTCAATGTAGAAAAGGAGGCGGTATATATAATAAAACATATCTCAAACATTGTTTTTGTACCTAGTAGTGTATACCATATTCTAGTTTTTGTGATAATACAGTAGTAGTGGTACTTTCTCTAGAGTCCAAGTCACACTAGAGGACAAAGCCTATACTTCAATTGGTTCATCTCTTGAGAGATTTTACTCCAAGTGAAAAAATTTTATTTTGTAGATTAACCACAAAGGATAATGTGGCAGACCCCTTGAATAAATTCATATCTCATTAAAGCCATAATTATAATGTGGGAGCTAGTGGATTGATATTTATTGGTAGTTGAATCTATGTAACTGGGATTGTTGCAGGTGGGTTCCCTAGACCAAAATTGTGTATATACTTTGATTACCATTTCATGTGTACAGATTGATATATACATATGTTTATCAAACCAGAATAGTGTTGATAATTCTACATCCAAAATATTTATGGTAATGTCCTTACATTACATGTCCTATCGAATGGTTATAGCAGTTCCCAGTCTATATTGAGAACATATATATACCATGAAAATATTTATAAAGATATTTTTTATGGTTTAGATACATCATATTTATAGGACACACATGATGTGTGACCATCAGGTTTTTGGGGGTTTATAAGTAGTGATTCTTCTCCTAATGAATTATTCCCTTAATGATCTCGAGTTGACGATATTAAGAGGATTGACTAGCCAATAAGAACACCACTTTTTCAGGTGTCACTGTTTGTTCCTGTCAAAAAAAAGTAAATTATTCCCCAAAAGTGAGATCATTATTAATTCATTATATTTGATCATGTACATTGATACAAGGATAAAATCATGACATCAAAGTAGTGGTTATGTAGCATGTGTTGGGTGCATCATTGGTTTTATGAAATCGATTTAATGATCAAGGTATAATTTTTTGATTCTATGTTGAGGAATTGATATCTTGATCCTGGTCAATCGGGATAGTAATACATTCATAAATCCATTTCCATGGTAGTTTATGGTAATTCCATCTAGTTAGATCAAAAAATAATAATGTAATAATAGATTATGATAGAAGTTGTGCATCCTTCTTTATTAGATATCACAGCCCAAATTTATTATATCCCACAATGTCTTTTCATATGAGGGTTTTTGTTTCAATGAATACTCTTTATTTCTTTAAAGTCCTTGATATGTTGTGAGACTTATCTCTTGGTTTAATAATAGTACTCACTACTATAGAGATAAGGTCCTAGAGGGTCACACATAATAGTGTCTTCAAGATTTTACCCTATTCTAGTGAATATATCTATAGGACATCATGGGCCCCACCAAAGGATCTGATAGTTTTCCAACCATTAATGATCATTTATAAATAAATTATTTAATTATTATTAAAGTATAGAATAATTTGTTGAATTTATTTATTAAACGTATTCACAATTTATTAAGTAAATATGAGAAATAATATTATATGAACACCTATTATTTTCATATTCCAGGATCATTTAATATTAGTAGTAACTAAAAGTTTAGTTAACGAATTGGGCATATCAAGTAAAATAATTATTACATAATAAATGTAGGTAATAAAGTATAAATGATGATAATAAAGTAGTTTAATTGTAATAATAAATCATCTATTTTTTATTAATAGACATTAAATAGATGGCTATCGGGGAACACATTTTGGGTATTTTGTACATCCACAATAAAAGCTTGGAGGTTCTCATTTATAATAGACTATTAATTCCAATGGATTGGGATCTCTTTTAACCTAATATATCTTAGATAGACAAATTATTTATCCATGTGATTGATCCAAGAACAACATCATCATTAAAATGCATGAGAAGGATGTCATTCTTATAGAATCTAAGTAATTGCCAATGCTCTGTACTAGAACCAGAATTTGATGAATGAAATGCATGTGGATTATTGAAGAGAATGCAGATAATCTATAGGAATTATTCCTTGGATCATTCATAAAATATTCACTAGCATTGAGTTGTATTTGAATTCACATAGAATCAAATGACGTAAAAATTGAGGTCTAATTTTTTTATTTGATTATTCATTTGAGTTCCTCAAACCTATACCGAGGATTGGATCACTATATAAGATGATGTTTTGTCACCATGTCTATGAAAAAACACCTAACCCACTAGATTTTTTGTGTACCTTGATAAAAGTAATTCCTTCCATTATGGAAGAAGTCCATGATGGATCCTGCAGTTTGCATTAGTATAGGACCAGAATCCCCCAGATAATTAAGAGTATTGATTACTAATATAGTGAAATGTAGCAAGACTGTGTGGAATTCACCAATAAATTTCATGCATGACAGATTCATGAAAACATCAACCATGAACACCCAGAGTTTCAACATATAGATATGTATTCATTGCCATTTTTATATAGGGAATAGACATTGTCGGTCCATATCCCCCAGATTAAACTATGTAGTTTCAATACATACTTAATATAATAATCTTATTTTCCAAATGGGTTGAGGAAATACTCCTAAATGAAATTTGGATAAATAATACCATCATATTTTTTGAATTCTTACATTATCACCAAAATTTATGTCCCTCACATGATACTGACATAAAATGGAACTAAAAAATTCTTCTAAGATTATGAATCTATACTAGGAGTACATCCTTGATTCCAAACATTTATCTTGATATCATGTAGTGGAAAACAAATATATAGATATCTTTAACATGACTATGTCAAATATACTCTAGAAAAAAGTGGACATACACAAGGATTCCTAGCCAGACAAGCTACCTCATGATTTATGGGGATTCCATACCACTACACGCACTACCATATGGGAGACCAATATTTATTGGTTTTTGAGAAAGTGGAAATATTTCCCATAGATGATCAGTTTCTATCATGTCACGACCCGTCCCCTGGGGCCTGTGCCAGGACTACCCCAAGCCCGCCTACCATAGGCCAGGGGCTGGATACTAGCACTGAAAGGCGTATTCCCTATAACCGGGAAGGCATTGCCTTTATAACCTATAAACACATGAAACCAAGCACATAGAAAGATATGAACACAAGTCATTTGTATAGAAAAAAGGGTGCTGAAAGTAAAAAGGATCTGGAATAAAAGCTCAATGGGAAAGTACAAGGAAAACATGATGGTACAAGACAACTGATAGGTTTAAAGAATCTCCTACATCATCCACTATGAATACTACCTGAAGGGTAGGTAAACCTCATGAACAGTCTTCTCTGTAGTTCGCCTCGTCTAACATCCACCTCCGAGCTACCTCCAGTCCTAGTACTCTCATCCTCAGTCAACATTGTCCATTGTCTACACCAAACACAATAGGGTGCGGGCATAGCCAGTGTAGGGGTGAGTATAATGATACTCAGGTGAGACCCCAAGACCATCAAAGGTCTCAAAAAAACAAAGGATAAACCACAAAGTATGAGAACAACTGTCAAGCCTACTTAGTTATATGTCCATACATATACCTAAGTTATCAAGTAAACTCATCTCAATCATAATGACAACACAAAGTCCAACTCCAAGCCCCAATCTCAAATATTCCACAAATGGATAAATACCACAAAGGAAAGTATCACATAGGTATGTCACACTAAATAATACCACCAAGGTATTACTATAAAGGAAAGTACCACATAGGTACAGACTCAACTCACACCATGTATATCTTAGGTGTAGTAGTAAAGATGATTAGTTGTAACTACTGAATAATATTACTCTGTTAAGAGGTAGACCCATGGAGGATCCTAAATCATCATCAGATTCACACAGGATCTCTAGGTACTGACCCACACAGGATCGCTCGGTGCTGTCCCACACAGGATTGCTCAGTGCTGACCCACACAGGATCGGTCAGTGCTGATCCACATAGGATCGCTAGGTGCTGACCCACACAGGATCGCTTAGTGCATGTTCAGTACGTCATCAGACCCAAACAGGATCCTAGAACATCTCTATAAAGTCGTCATACCCACACCGGATCCTATTACATCTCCAGTACATCTTCAGACCCACACAGGATCCTAGTACATCTCCAGTACATCGTCAAACCCACACAAGATCCTTGTACATCTCCAGTACGTCTTCAGACCCACGGAGGATCCTAGTACATCTACAATATGTCGTAAGACCCACACAGTATCTTAGTACATCATCAGACCCACAGAAGATCCTAGAGTTGTCCCACATTGAATCCTTGAGCACTTTTATGTGTGACCCTCAATTACAGACCCACGAAGGATCCCTTTCTCAAGTCACATCCAGCTATTTGGTTCCCACACTAAGCTCGCTCATCTATGGGAGAGTCCGCTCTTAGATACACTGTTCAATACCCTAACTCTCATGATGTACCATGAAGAAGTATCTCAAACAACCTCCACGTCATAGTGGTCTCAACACAAAAGACAGTGCATCAATCGGATGTCTGGTCTGTAAGTTATTAGCCATTTAGTCCTGAGGTCCTGGTTGGATTTGTGCACAATCCAACCTGACCAAACCCCATGTTAATCCAAATCACCAATGGGGTATACTAAAAGGTATTATCTCGCTCCAAGGTTTCTAGCGCTGCTCATGGTTCATCAAATGGACGCATGATGCCAAAGTTATGGCCAAAGATAGTGTAGGGTCGAAACTGGTTCGGGTCAACCCAGCCTGACCCGCTGGATCCGGCCCAGCCCGGATTGGGAGGCATGACCCACTGGTCAGTCCAGCAGACTGTGAGGGTCCGCGGAGGTGGTGCGATGCCACGGGATGGCCAAGGCCACAGGGCAGTGAGGTCATCGGGCAACGCAAGGCCATGGGGCGGTGAGGGCGGCGAGGCCATGGGACCGCAAGGGCAGAAAGTCCATGGGGCCACGACGGTGGTGAGGTCGTGGGGCCGCAATGGTGGTGAGGTCGTGGGTCCATGAAGGTGGTGAGTCCATGGGTGTCTCAAAGCAGCAGAGGACGCGGGTTCCACAGAGTGGTAGAGGCCGCAGGTGTCATTGAGGGCCATGAGGCAGCGAGGTCGCGGGGTGGCGTAGCCACAGATGGTAGAGGTCGTGGGAAGCGGTGGCTACGGACAATGAAGGTTACGGGCTGCGCGACATCGTCCTTGTGTCGACGGCCGGATTGACTAGCCGACCTACGTTCGTCACCTTCGTCTCAGTTCTCGAATTCCAATGGTGACAACCGCTGGCACCGGTCGTCGTCACCATCGTGAAGATCACACAAAAGATCCACAAGATTTTAAGAGGGGTTGGTCCATGTTTTTTTGGCCCGTACCATCCGTATTATGGTGGTAGCATATGGCTCGAGGAAGACGATTAAATGTGAGATGGAATTTAACATTGATCAAATTAAAACACACCCCTACATCATTGTTTTGATTGAATATTGTCTGCGTCTGAGACGGTTTGGCGTTTTTCGATCCCGCAACAAGTCTCCTCCAATGACATTAGTGAGGAGAAGAAAAAATATGAATTCATTGATGACGAAATTTCATCGATCATCAGTTGGTTCGTCATTGTAGATCCTTAGATATATTTTCGAGAAATTTTCCTCGAAGGAGAGGAGTTCTTCATTGAAGAATGTTTCTCCAAGTTCTTTCCAAGCTTCAACCTTTTCCAACAAATTCTCTCAAAAGAATATCCAACCAAAATAAAAAGTGTTTGTCAAATTTTAAAATTTTGGCACAAAACAAGTTGGAAACATTAATCAATTGACAAGGAATAATTAATTAAAGGGGTTGGAATAATTAATTAAGGGGGTGGCATAATTAATCAAGGGGTAGTTCAACAGAATTCCCCATATTTATGTTGGATGTTCAAAGGGGTTTTAGTTTCGGGTGGTCCCCACCACCATAACCTCTCAGTGGAGGTTTAGTTCAGGTGGTCCCCACCTATGAAAAACCCACATGGGAGTTTCAAAATAAAATAAAAATAAAATGCTACACCATTTTATTTTATTTTATTCTTTCACTAATAAGTGAAAAACTATGTTTCACTCTCAGCTCACTACGGTTGAGGTGAAGGTCTCCTTAAACGAATACTGGTGCTGCGAGTTCAACAGTTTCCTCGGATTTCGATTCTGAGCACCAGTTAAAAATTTATAAAAACCCACTCATACATATACGAAACGTACCTGAAGAAAAGTTCAGAAATTAATTCCGGACACACCGGGCCTCAGAATCACGCACCCTCAATTTTCGAGGACTCATAAAATTCCCATATATTTAAAAAAAACATTACGTGGAAATTCTAGGTCTTTACATTCTCCCTAACTTAGGGATTTGTGTCTCTACAAGACATAACTCAAACTAAGGGAACAAGTGGGGGTACTGAGCACACATCAGAGCCTCATGTTCCCATGTTCTCTCCTGGAGGTTCTCGTGCTACCAACAAACGTGCACCAGAGGTATCGACCACCCACTAAGGACCTGATCCTATCGATCCTCAAACTCCACTGGAACCTCCATAAAAGTCACCCCATCTTCGATGTCCAACTCTCGATGGTCGATGATGTGAGAATGGTCATGCCCATATCTCCTCAGTTGGAACATGTGGAATATGTCTTGCACCTGGTGCAACTGAGGTGGAAGAGCTAAGTAGTAAGCCACCTAACGAACTCTGCCGAGGACCTAGACGTGTCCAATGAATCTTGGAGATAACTTTCCTCCTTGGCCAAATCTCCTAAAACCTCATCGAGGTGAGACCCATGGAAAGACATGGTCGCCATCCTCAAACTCTAGAGGTCTCTATCTCCTATCGGAATATGACTTCTGCCTACTCTATGCAATATTCATCTGCTCCTGGATGATCTGCACCTTTTCTTTGGTAGCCCGAACCATCTCTGGCCCCATGATTGCTGACTCCCCTGGGTCAGTCAAACATAAAGGTGATCTGAAAGGTCACCCGTACAATGCCTCAAAAGGTGGCATCCCAATGGTGGAGTGATAGTTTTTGTTGTATGTGAACTCTACCAAAGTAAAGTGATCCTCCCAGCTATGACCGAAGTTGAGGACGCAAGCACGCAGCATATCCTCGAGGGTCTGAATGGTCCACTCAGTCTGGTCATCCATCTGAGGATGGAAGGCGGTGTTGAAATTAAGTTCCATCCTGAAATCCTCCTACAACCCCTTCCATAGCTAGAAAGTAAAATGTGCATCACGATAAGACACAATCGTCAAGGGTACTCCATGTATCCACACAATAGCCTTCATGTAGAGGCTTCCCAAACTCTCTACTGAACCCTACACTCTGATCAGTGGGAAATGGGCCGACTTGGTGAGTCAGTTGACATTCACCCAAATCGAATCAAATCCCCTAGACAAGCATAGAAGACCCATCATGAATCCCATGGATATCCCATCCCACTTCCACATTGGGACCTCTAAAGGCTGAACCAAGCCTGTTGGTACCTAATTCTCCGCCTTCACTTGCTGACAAGTGAGGCACCAAGATACAAACTCTACTTATACTTTATTCATTCCTAACCATTGGTGTTGTCATTGGAGATCCTTGTACATATTTGCCACTCCTGGATGTACCGCTAGAGGGGATATGTGGAAATACCTCAACACTTCCTCCTGAAGTAACACTAGTACCATAGTACATCCTCTGAAGAGGATAACATGCTCCCCACCTTCATAAAATCCATCATGTGCCTATCCTGTAGATATCTGAGCATGTCGAGCCTTGTTGTTAGTGTCCCCACACTGCGCCTCCTTGACTCACTGAAGAAGTGGGGGAGTGACTGTAAGAGACTGTAGAAAATCTTCTTCATACTGGTCCACAAAGGATATCTGCAAAGATTCCAACTGCTCTATCATCTTTATTAGACATTGTATACCAGATATCCTGATGAGTGCATCTTCTACAACATTCCCCTTACCAAGAGTACAGACAATCTCTAAGTCATAATCCTGGAGGAACTCAAGCCAACATCGATGTCTTAGGTTCAGGTCCTTCTGAGAGAAGATATACCTAAGACTCTTGTGATCAGAGTACACTATAAAACGCTCACCCATCAAGAAATATTGCCACATCTTAAAGGTGAAGACCACTGCTACTAACTCTAGGTCATGGGTATCGTAGTTCTACTCGTGATGTCTCAACTGTCGAGAATCATATGTGATCACCACTCATTCATGTATCAGGACACATCCAAGATCGGTCCCGGATGCGTTGTAGTAGACTACGTAACCTACACCCTCCTATGGAAGCCTCAAGATGGGGGCACTAGTCAGCCTCTACCTCAGCTCTTGAAAAATCTGTTGTCATCTCTCTGACAACACGAAGGGTTTCCCCTTCTTCATTAGTGTTGATAGTGGTGCTAAAACTCTAGAGTTATATAGCACAAATCTCTAGTAGTACTCAGCTAATGAAAAAGTCTCTATCTCCCTTCGAGGTGGTAATATTGGAATCATATTTTGAAAATAATTCCCCGCACTCTTCCTATACTATTTGGAACTGAAAACTCAAAACCCCTACTGCCACAAGGGTAATTCTTTCTGACCCATGGGTGATCAGCTACACCCTCATATGCATGAGTTTATCATGTGCTACCTGGGTTTCCTTATTCTCTGACCGAGGAAAACCTCATTCCAACAATATAGATAAACCACAACCTCTTTTTCTAATGAATTCAATCTGAGTATGAGCTATGGATGTCCAGTCCATACCCAAACTAACGTCGTAAGGCCTCGATGCTGCCACCAAGAGGTTCCAACCGAAACTCTCACCTCAAGGTTCAGATCACACTGTCGGTGTACGTGTGATTATCGAGTCTCCAACCAAAGGTATCTCCATACGTGAGGGTCAAGTCAATGACTTAACCGGAAACTCTTGGTCTTGAACAGGATTCGTGGAAGGATGGAATGATTGTTACCTATGTCTATTGTCACGAAATCTAGTAGTAGAAACAAACCGTACCTCAAATCATTCCTACAGCCCTTGGGTCACACTCCTTGACCGCATCCATCTTCTCCCTTCCCCTGCCCTCAAGCTCCATGAGCCTGGTGGGGTCCACAAAACAGGGGTAGGTTGTAACATGTCGAAAAGTACACCACCTCATGCTGCTCTCCTAGATCTGCTTCAACATCTTTTTCCCTTCATATTCATTTATCCCTAACACTTCTTCTTCCTGAAACATTTTTACACACCCAAGTATCTGTGATTGGTGCCAGTTTCCTACTTTCCCACTGCTATCATTCACTGGTTGTATCCTCATAGCCAAATAACATTCAACCATAAGGGTTCTCTCTAGCACCCTAACATAATTAGGAATGCATAGAAGAATAGTGATAGCTCGGACGTCCCTAAACACACCTCACTTGGAAGTCTGAGCCCTGAAGCACTGATTGTATCCTATTCATAGAGTACCAGGAATGGTTAGTACGCCTCGACAAATACTGAGCTACTAACATATCATCATTATGAAGCTGTATATGTTCTAGAGAACACTCAGCCACCTCCTCAAGCTAGTCCTCAGTCGCCTGTGAGTCGGGCTTGCCTTGGAACCTAAGGGTTATCTAAATCTGAAACTCATATAAGGAACTAAGCCTAAATGTGTCCTCCACTGGTACCACCGGTTGTAACTACTGACCCACGGCCAGTGATATAGCTGACACACTACCCAAGGGTACTATCTTGGGAAACGGTCCACATAATGAATCCTTATTACTATGCGGACCATCCTCATGGTCACTCACTGAAGAAGACTTGTAGCTAAGATCACCATCTTCTCTACTGGTGTCTCAACTAGGCGGAAAATTCTAGAAACCGCCTCCAGCTAGCCCTCAGTTGCATGGGAATCTATATCAATTAAAAACCTCAGAGGCCACTACTACTAGAACTTGTGCAATGCGCTCAGTCGACATGCAACGTCTGCTGGTGCTGCTAGTGTTATTTGATGGCCAACGGGTGGTGGTGCTACTAGTACACCATCTGAAGGTTCCAATATAGTAAGAGGGCCCTGCACCAAGGTTGTGTCCCTTGGTGGCCTATTAGTGTGTACAACTCTATGAACCCTGGCTAGATGCCTATGTGGAGGCATCTAGAAAAGAATCAGGTGTGCCATGGTTAATAAGTTATACCTGGTGAGCTGACTCAATATATCACAAAGAAAACTCTTGAAAACAAATAAGAAATTATGGTTTTCGTGCACTGAGTTAGAAATCATAAGTCTGGGTCCTAGTGTATGGATATATTGGCTGCTGCACCAACATTTGACTCCACGAACTGAAAACTACACTTAGAATAATTAACACTATTACCATTTAAAAATATCAGAGTCATCTGTTCTATGGTAGAACCAACTCCTATGATACCAATTTGTCACGACCCATCCCCCAAGGCCCATGCTGTGACTTCCCAAAGCCCGCCTTCAATAGGCCATGGGCTGCCCACTAGCACCGAAAGGCATATTCCCTATAACCAGGAAGGAATTTCCTTTATAACCTGTAAACACATGCAACCAAGAACACATCAAGATACGAACACAAGTCAACTTTATAGAAAAAAGAGTGATGAAAGTAAAAAGGGGCTGGAATACAAGCCCAAAAAGAAAGAACAAGGAAAACTGGAAGGTATAAGACAATTGATAGGTGTAAAGAAGCTCATGGATCATCCACCATGAATCCTATTTGTAGGGTAGGTACAACTCATGAATTATTGTCTCTGTGTTTCGCCTCGTTTAACTTCCACCTCCAAGCTACCTCCAGTCCTGGTACTCTCGTCCTCAGTCAGTGTTGTCCGTCGTCTGCACCAAACACAACAGGGTATGGGCATAAACCATGTAGGGGTGAGTATAACGATACTCAGTATGGACCCCAAGACCCTTAAAGGTCTCACAAAATCCACAAAGGATAAACCAAAAAGTACAAGAAAAACTGTCAACCCTACATAGGTATATGCCCATACATATAACTAACTTATCAAATAAACCCATATCAATCATGAGGAAAACACAGAGTCCAACTCCAAGACCCAAGATCAACTATTCTACAAAGGAAAAATACCACAATGGAAAGTACCACATACGTATGCCACACTGAAAAATACCACCAAGGTATTACCACGAAGGAAAGTACCACACAGGTACAGACACAGCTCACACCAGGTATATTCTAGGTACAATAGACAAGATGATTAGATATAACTACTGAATCATCTTACTCTACTAAAATGAATACCCATGGATGGTCCTAAATCATCATCAAATCCACACATCATCTCTAGGTGATGACCCACACAGGATCATTCGGTGCTGAACCACAAAGGATCGCTCGGTTCTAACCCACACATGATCCTTCGGTGTGGATCCACACAAGATCTCTAGGTGATGACCCACACAGGATCACTCGGTGCATCCTCAGTACGTCTTCAGACCCACACAAGATCCATGTACATCTCCAGTACCTCATCAGACCCACAGAAGATCCTAGTACATCTCCAGTATGTCGTCAGACCCACACAGGATCCAAGTACATCTCTAGTACATTATTAGACCCACACTGGATCCTAGTAAATCATTAGACCCACACATGATCCTAGAGTTTTTCCGCATGGAATCCTAGAGTGGTTCCATGTGGACCCTCAATTACAGACCCACGAAGGATTTCTCAAGTCATAGCTAGCTACTGGGTTCCACCACTAAGCTCGCTCGTCTCCAGGAGTGTCCACTCCTCAAGCCACTGGTTGATACTCCAACAATAATTAAGTCCCACGAATAAGTATCCTAAAGGACCGCTACGTCATAGGGGTCTAAACGCGATAGAGAGTACGTCAACCGGACGCTCGGTATGTAAGTTATTAGCCTTTTAGTTCTTAGGGCCCAGTTGGATTCAGGATCGATCAAACCTGAATGAACCCCATCTTAATCCAATTCTCTAGTGGGGTATACTCAAAGGGACCACCTTTCTCCAAGGTTTCCAGCACCACTAACGGTTTTTGAAATGGACGTCCGGTGCCAATGTTATGGCCAAAGAGAGTACAAGGTCGAAACTGGTTCGGGTCGACCCGGCCTGGCCCGCATTGGGTGGACCGGCCCAATGTGTGGTATGGCAGGCTACGAGGGGCCGATGAGGCGGTGCGAGGCCGTGGGACGGCGCAAGGCCGCCGAGAGGCGAAAGTGCATAGGGCGATGAGGCCACTGGACCGCAAGGGTGGCGAGTCCATGGGATGGTAAAGTTGCGGGTGTCGTGGAGCGGCGGAGGTCGTGTTTGGATCAAAGTCGACGGGTGCCACGAAGCGGTGGAGGCCGCGGGAGCCACAAAGGCTTTGGGTGTTGTGGAGGTCGTGGGTGTCGTGGAGCGGCATAGGCCACGGGTGTCGTGGAGCGGTGGAGGCCTTGGGTGCCGCAGAGGCCACGGGCACCATGGAGCAGCAGAGGCCGCATGTGCCATGGAGGGCCATGTGGTAGTGAGGACGTAAGGCAGTGAAGTCACAGATGACAGAGGCTGTGGACGGTGGTGGCCACGGATGGCATATGTCGCGGGTGGTGGGGCGTCGTGCCTACACCGGTGGTCGGCTTTCCCGGCTGCCCTTCGTTTATCTCCTTCATCTTAGTTCTTGAATTCCACCTGTGCCAACCACTATCACCGGTCTCCATCACCATTGTAAAGATCACATAAAAGATCCACAAGATTTTTTGAGTGGTCGGGCCTTGTTTGTTTGGCTCGTACACTCTGTGTTAGGTCAATATCATACGGCTCAAGGAAGACGATTCAATGTGAGATAGAATTTAGCATTCATCAAATTAAAACACACCCCTAGCTCATTGGTTTTATTGAATATTGTTCGCGGTTTAGACGGTTATGTATTTTTCTGTCTCACAACAATTCTCCTCCAACGACATCGGTGAGGAGAGGAAAAAGATGAAGTCGGTGACGACGGAATTTCCACGATCGTCGGTTCATTCTTATTTGGAGATCCTTCGACTGAGTTTAGAGAAATTTGCATCGAAGGATAAGAGTTCTTCGTTGAAGAATTTTTCTCTAAGTTCTTCCCAAGCTTCTACCTTTTCCAATGAATTCCCTAAAAAGAATAGCCAACCAAAATAAAAAGTGTTTGTATAATTTTAAAATGTTAGCACAAAAGAAGTTGGGAACATTAATTAATTGATGATGCATAATTAATTAAAGGGGATGGCATAATTAATTAAGGGGGTGTCATAATTAATCAAGGGGAAGTTAAAGATACTTCCCCACATTTAAGTGGGTGGTTCAAAGGGGGTTTTGTCACGGGTGGTCCCCACCACCATAACCTCTAGTGAGAGGTTTAGTTTAGGTGGTCCCCACCTGTGAAACACCCACATGGGAGTTTCAAAATAAAATAAAAATAAAATGTTACACCATTTTATTTTATTTTATTCTTTCATGAATAAGTGAAAAAACAATCTTTCACTCTTTACTCACTGTGATCAAGGTGAAGGTCTTCTAAAGAGAATATCGGTGCTGCGAGTTCAATAGTGTCCTCAGATTTTGATTCAGAGAACCTTTTCAAATTTTATAAAAACCCACTCATTTGTTTACTGAATGTACCTGAAGAAAAGTTCATAAATTAACTCCAGGCACACCAGGCCTCGGAATCACACACTATCAATTTTCACGGACTCATAAAATTCCCATATATTTAAAATAAATTACATGGAAATTCCAGGTCATTACACATCACTCCAAATATCTATATATTGAAAACTATTAAATTATAATAAATTTCAAAAAACCTAGATGAGGTTGTGCGAGCCTTTAACAAAAATTTTTGTCTCATCTAATTAAGTCATGCAGAACTGGAATTGGTTCTTAGATCCCTAATAATACCATGATATAATCAACCAAAGATAAAACACATGATGGAAGGGCCTTACATAATATAAAAGTTAAATTTTAATAGAGATTACTCATTGGACATAATAGATATGGAACACGTTATTCCCCCCATCAATGTGAGGTATCTTAATACTTAATTTCCATAGCTGCAGTTAGGGACTCTAAGTCCTAGTGGTAAGAATTAAAATTTTATATAATCCTATGCACTTAGCGCATGATGTTAAAATACAAAGAATAAATACTTACCACATGATATTAAATTTAATGGAAGATTACCTTACTTCATAATGTTAAGCTATATAGAATATGACCTTATTGTATGACATTAAAATGCATAGAATACTTTCTCACTACAAGATGTTGAACTGTATTAAATTCCCCCTTACAAAATGGAAACAAACTACATGGAGTACTTAGTGAAAAATTCACTACACATGAGCTAGGTATTTTTTTAATGAAAATTGAAGTCCTCTCATTCCAATGTATGATTCATATCCACAATGGGAATTTTATATCTAATAACATTGTGTGTCTTGATTCTTGTTACCATAGGAAATTTTGTGACACCTCAATCCCCGTTCCTAGGTCCATAAATAAAATAAATATAAAAAATGACCCCACTCGATGAATATGTGAGAACTACATAGGGATATTTCCATTTCAAGAACTACTTATGGATTGATTACTATTACTATAGGATACATAGTGACACTGATATTTCCAATTGTGGATCCAGTCACAATATAAAAATGTATCCCCCGCCTTCATATGGTTCGGGCCTTTATAAGTAATTTTCTAACAATAACTATGTGTGGATTGCTTCCTGATTACACATGATACGTATAGAAGCCTATAACAAATATAGTGGTCCCATCTATAACATATATAAAAATGCACACTTCCCTACATCTAGGTTAGACTTAAGGAAGGATATTTCTCTAGAACTATGTGTGGCTTGATTCATGTTACCAAAGGATACATAGTGATTCCAAAATATCTAACCTTGGGCCTAACAGAAATATAAATAGAAAAATACCCCCTCAATATGTATAAGTCATACCTGTGTAGATAATTTTCCTTCCAAGAACTAAATGTGTTCTGATTCTAGTTACCATAGGATATGTAGTAACTCTCATATTTCAAATCACTTGACAATCCGAAATATGATAAAAATTACCTCTCCTCGTACAAGAACTTGAGTTTTGTTTGGAATTTTACATATAAAAACTATGTTTGGATTTTTTTTCCTACCATCACATGATATGTAGTGTAAAATATATCCTACCTTACAGCCTTATCCATGACTTTCCATCACAACAAATCATGTTACTCCATAAGAGTCAGATCTGTGTCGATGTTCCAATACTCATTAAATTATAATCACCCTCATATAATAATTTTCATTTATTCTCACATAGTGTAAAAAAATGCCTATTAATCCCTTGTTTCTCATCCCAAACATGACTCATGTGATCTTTGGGAACCTTGAAAATAGTTCTAGAAGGCATGATGGAGTCATGTTCTTGATAGTGAATTACATTCTAGTATTAAGAATTTAAACTGCACAACCACATCCTAGTTGATGATGTTACACTCCATGACAATTTCCTAGTCACATGATATTAAACTTCATAACAATGTACAATTCACATTATGTTAAAGTGTAAAAAAATCTCCCAATTTCATGATATTAAATTTCATGACACAAGGTCTTCATGCCAAATGGATCAACCCACTGATGGTTGTGTATACAAGAATTTCATGTTTTATCCCTTGTTCTTGAAATATGTTTCATATACATTATCATAATATTTAGGGCTCTCCAAACCATATTAAATATTACATTCCCCAAAAAAATCATGTGTTATAAATATTAGTAAATATAAACTAATTCCTCATGTTGATATCCTTCTATTGAAACCCCATTGACCATGGGCTCCCTCTCACAAAGGTATCCCCAATTGAAAACCCGTAATAGTTTTTGGTTAATCTAATGTGACACCTCTAGGATTCAATTCTGAATAACACAATGATTTGGATCTTGCATCTAGTTTATGTTTTAGTTCTTGAGGAGAAGCCCCCATTATTTCTAGGTATTATTATTTTGACTGTGTGGAATATCAGCTTTATATATTAATAAATTTGTACCCATTCCAATGAGGTTCCACCTCTCATTGACTCATATGTTCTTGCTTTATGATTTAAACTTCCCAAAAAACAACTATTTAATGGGATTCATATATTCATGATGTTACACATCTGTTCATTATAACCATTTTTAAAGAAAAACTATGACATCATATTCCTATACCCTTTTCATTTTGGGGTATGCATCTTATATGAAGACCTAAATTCCTTCAGTTTAAAAATCCCATTAGTCACCCATTTTTTCTACCTAAGTACATGATACATTTCATCAATTTTTCCCACATCCAACAGGGTTATAGAGTGACTCTGTGGTTTATTCTTTCATATTCCAAGTCCTAGCATTATGAATTTAAGAATCAACAAAAAATATAAGAACTAAATGTGTCTTCATTACTACTACCACATGACACATAGTAATGTCTAGGTTATCAATTCTGAGTCTATATACAACATAATGACTAAATTCTCGTTCATTGCACATGAGCATGATCTTTGTAGGGATATTTCTTCCTAATAAATAAATTTACATCGATTAAAATAGTAAAGGATATGTATTGTGGCCTAAATCCTCAATTCCAATCCCATACATGACTTCTCACCACTCCCAGCCATACCCCTCATTGAGAAGAAATTTTTTTATGGAATACATCTCCTAAAAAAGTGAATTTCCCCCACATATTCCATATCACACACTCTCATATAGATCAACATAAAGTCTAGTTGTCTCTTATTTCTCATGTTGAGCATGACTCATGTGAGCTTATGGAACCTAGAATTTACTTGTGAATAGGGAGATCGATTTGTGTTCTATATAAATAAAGTTAACCACATCCTAGTCACATTAAATTAAACTATATGAAAACATCCTTGTAACATGATGTAAAACAATATAACAAGATTTCATCACATTTAATGGATTATCCCCTCTAATTTTTTTGTATCGAGAATCACATGTTTTATCCTTTTAACATGAAATGTGTTAAATAAATTCTGGTATATCATTTATTCTACTCAAACCCTTGATGATTCTTATGTTCTATGTGAACCAACATCATGTCTTTGATATATGAGTTGATACCAACCAATTACTAGAGTAGATATCCATTCTTTGGAACCCCATGGATCTTGACCACCTCATCTATTAGTTCTACAATCTAGAAAATTGTTGGCAAGGAATGCCAAATCACAAGGTACCCCAATAGGACTCGCTAATGGATAATGAAATTCCAAATATATAATTCCTATAGTATGTTTGGTTTCAAAGGAGAGGCACACCATAAATCTGAGAGCCATTATAATGGTTACATGGAATGCTGGGTCTCTTAAATTATCACTTGTTTACATATAACCACTAGTTTCCACCTCCACTAAACTTGTATACCCCTATGTCATGATTTACACATTACTTATCCCAACTATTCAATAGGATTTGGATACCGCTGATGTTACACATCTATTAACAATACACATTTTCAAAGTAATATTATAATATTGTATTCTTATACCCCTTTATCTTGAGGTATGAATCATATTTTAATAACCATTTAGTTGGAGATAGTCACTCCTCTTAGTTATATGCCTGTGTTTCATGAAATTAAACTACATAAGGACATACAATTCAAAAAAAATTAAACTACAAGACATATGTTCAATCCTTTATGGCTTAAAATTTTGTAGAGTAGGACCACCTATACATTAACTTATTCTTGGGATAAATATTTCACCTCCATATCAAAATAAAATATTCAATTTCAATTTCCATACATATAAGATTGATTTTTGTAGAGGACCCATTAGTTAACCATGATGTTGAGACTCACGAAGGGAAGAAATTAAAATGCCCCTCTCCCCTGCACTCGAGTTAGATCTTAGTGGAAGGAAGTACTTAAAATAAATAACAGTGGAATGATTCTTGCCCTAAACAAAATGAAAATTTAATCCCTAGGAATCCCCTCCATAGTGATTGCATATGCCATAACTTTAGTGTGGTTGAGTCATGCAGGATTTATTTTCCTTTGTATATATGAATATTTTCTATGGAATTATTCCATATGAGATAGATTTTTTTATGAAAGGATCAAACATATGGCTTCTCACAAGTAGGCCTATGAAAGGAAAAATGATGCATGTCACATATAGAAATTCATAACAATTTAAAATTATCCTTAAGGATATATTACACAACTTCAAGTCGATTCCTATATCCTTAATGAATGACATTAAAACTATGAGGTAGTTTTACTCATCTAATGACATTGAAAATCAAGATAAATGTATCCCTATTACACCATGTTAATCTATACATAACATCTTACATCATAACTCCTTATCAATGTACAACAAGATCCTGACCTTAGTCAACTAAATTTTAGGCTGCTTCCATATCCTTTCTGAGAACCTTGATCCATAAAAATAATTCATGTATTGTGTGTCTTGGGTAACCGCAACCCATTTCGGATCTTCTAAGAGGAGTGGTTCCCCTATACTTGACCATGCATGTATTCCCTATGGTCTTACTAATAAGTTACCTAGAACCATTAAATAGAATTGTATCCTCCTTTAGGGAAAGAACCATAAATCCATGTGAGTATTGAAATTATTTCAGTGTACATCATCACTATATATTGATTCATAATCATTGATAGCATGTACGTCCCATACCATTAAACATGATCTGAGAACCATGATCCATGATTTACAATATTCTAATCCCCTCATCAAATGGATTATGGGGTATTCTCTACCGAAGGAATATCAATTAGGGTGTGGTGTATCAATCCACTAATATCCTTTCTATGTGCATCATGGCCTTAAACCACATGCACATAGGTCAGTACTTCATTACCATAAATTTTAGCCTCCAATGATCCAATTCGCAAAACATTAAAAAGTCTAGAGAAAGAGAAATAAAAAATATCTTGATGAAAACCCAAAAATTGGAGATCTGAAAAAATTCAAGTCTCCAAATGCTAAAATACTAATCTCTTGAGTTTAGTAAAAATTTAGAGTGTAGATATAAAAGTCACAAAGCTCGTAGGTCTTGTTTATCTTCCATGGTAAAATCTACACTACTCTCATTGGTCACCATTGGTCAAGGAAAGTGTCAGATCAATGATTTATCACATCTCATCACCAAGATAACATGTTAATTACATGATGACACAACTTTTAGGGTGCGCAAACCCTTTGTGAGTATTACATTTTCCTTAAACTACCTTTATGAATTATAAGTATGAGTTGGAAAAAAACAATTACTTATGTTGATTCACTTCTCCAAAAAACCCATATCCTCATGTAATTTATATTTTTTTCTTATATAGTGTTTCATAAACATGGAATGGATGATATGAAAGGACCCCACTGGGATTTTATGCTGACAACAAAATCCTAAAGAGCATGTACCAGGAGGATATTTGGTCCAAGTGGAATGGACCCCCTTAAATACACGAACTATTTACCTGAATATTTGTGACATTGGTTTCCACCATTTTTAATGGCAGACCTGTAACCACTAGCCTCCTTTTTTAGTTGACTCAAATAATATTGGATCATGATTTACAATCACTATAACCAGACTATTCAAGAAGATTATACATCTGTGATGTTATGTCACTATGTATTGTACCCATTATCAAAGTAAGAATGTGTTATTCCATTATTGAACGACTTCATGGTTGACACCACATGACATTAAACCACATGGTGTTGGGATGAAGATTCCCAACAATAAACTAAGCTAACCTATGGTACCAAAACCCCTCTTGGACATAAATATTTTTTATATTCCACTCCATTGTCCAAATAATTGAATCTTTATAAATCATTCATGACCCTTAAAAATGATCGGGGGTCGATGTACTTGAATATGCATGTACACCCTATGGGATCATGCAAAAGGACTCTTTCTCGTTAACTAGAGGCATCTCATACTTATTTGAAAGGAATTATGATCATTGTGAGCACCAGCACCATCACGGTGGAACTCAACACCGTCAAGTGTTTTTCAATCACCCCAATAATGTCTACCACATTACATATTCACAAGTTCAAGATCTAGGACATGTGACTTACATAACGCATATTCCAACTATCGAAGGGGATTTGGAATACTTAAGGCTACACTACCCTACATCAAACCAGATATCAGTAAGGATGGAGTGTTTCAAAACCCATCATAGATACCAAACATTTATAATTCCTATAAAAATGTGGTTTTTTATAACACTTCATGAACATTCATTCTTCGAAATATCAGTTGTGAATCCATGGGATTAGGAACCTTATTGAATACTCATTCTTTATAATCCCAACAAGGATGTTCAATTCTTGAACCCATTATGAATAACCATCTTGTACAACCAAAATAATAAGGTCCAATCTAGAAGATTCTAAACTATAGCAATAGGTAGTCCAACCTAGAAGACACAAATCTATTGTAGTAGATGGTCTGTGTTAAAATAACCTAAACTAAAGAAACAATTGTTATATTCTTGAAGAACTTAAATACATCATTATAAGTTCAATGATATTTGACAAAAAATTATAGCACCTCATAAGTCCAAATTTATATGGTCTTAAACACCAAATTGAAAGAGACATGATGCTCACCAGGATGAAAACCTTTAAAGGAAATCCCAAGAAAATGTTGAGACCCTGGTCATTGGAAACACCCTTTTATGATCCAAGAAATTTTGAGCACCTATTAATTGGGAAAGGCATAAATAATTTTTAGAAAATGCATAAAAAGGGTGGTCTAAGAAAAATTTAAGTCCACACACACTAATCATAACCCATATGAAACTTAGGATAAATTTGGGGAAATAGAAAATTTATACAATGCATGTATGGATCTTATTTTTCACTATAAAAAAGCAATCTATTATCTCTATTTACACTAACCAAGGAAAATGTTCGAGAATTTTCCTTATGTGACATATATTCACCAAAATTATCCTACTGAACCAGGTTATCTATGGATAAATAGAGAAGCTGCATCAATGAGGATTATTATGTTCAAAATCATTTACTAGAAATTATAAACAACGTTCTGTTGTTATTCAAGTATTTGAGTTCAAAATTTGTGATCTATTGGTATTAAAAAGGGATGGATGTATTTGATGATCTATATAATATTGAGTTAATAAAATTCTATGTACATGATATGTGAAATAAATCATAACAATGAAATATAATGTCATAAAGACTTGTTCATTGATAATATGAAAATGAGGGAGGAATCTGCACATTCTGAATTCTCTCCAAGATTCAATGTAAAAAATAGGAAAACCACTCATGGCCAGATCATGATAAAATTTGGTCTATAAAGTTTTCTAAATCATCCATAATCTAAAGAGGGATTTTAATTTGTCACATAAGTTTCGTCCTCTCTATTTCCACTGTCGTCTTTTGTGGTTGTAGATCATCAATAAAATAGGATAATTCTTCACCAACCTTTTGAGTGATATCTAGTAAGGATGTTGAAATTGAATGATTGGAACTTTAATAAGTTATGATGGCTTCATGTTCCACTATATTTTCCATTAATTCATAAATCTAGTTTTCTATATTAGAGAATTTCTAATGTATATGTTCAAGAACCATTGAATATTCCCTTATTAATTTGACTAGATGGTTCCTTATATCAAAAGCATGAAATTCACCCTCATTCATAACAAATTTTTCTCAATCCATGAAAATTTATATCATTATATAATATGATTAAAAAATATCGAAGTTTTCAACTCCCAAATTATAAAAGAGATGGTATAGAATTTCCTCTTGGTCATGAGGGTTCTCCAAGTGAGTCTCTATATTTTGGTCATGTATTTTCTAACATTTATTCTTCATGGTACTATTATCTCATTGAACTCTGGAGGGGTTTCATTAGAAGGAAGAATCATCAGTGATAAATGTCCAAGTATTAATTCTGTTAGAGGGATTGGGTAAGATAATAAGGCTGCAAGATAATGAGCCTCATGTGATTCTCTCTCAATTGGTGCATCATCTACCACTATCACTAAAGGTCCTAATTACTCAACATACAATGTCCTATTGATGGGAGTCATGTAATTATAGAGAGATTTTTTCTTTAGGAGCCCCCAAAATTCCTAAATAAAATTAACCACTACCATATACTAGGTCTCATAAAAACACAGGACTTATCTAGTTGAAAAACTAATCAATTTAATATGTCAACTAGCCAATATTCCAACCAATATTGGTTATAGTATTAAGATAAAAATATAGGATCATCGGAAGGTAGAAGAACAATTTCATCATTTGTATCTTAATGATTTAATATAAGTTAGAATTATAGAACAATTCATGGATGTTGTTCTCCCCACACTCTATCTAAAAATATATTAGACTCCCTTACAGTGTTTAGAAACTGATGAGAAAATAGTTAGGGGTTATATGGATCGCAAATGATTAGTTCTTGTATGAAATCTAAAAGAACCTTATACCGATGTGAGACTTTATATGATCTCTATACAGTGGAAATACACCCATTTTCAATAATCATCCCAGTGGTATTTTGGTATGGGATGAAATTGAAATAATCATATAGCAATAATATCTAAATAACCTCCTCAATACCAAATTACATCGCCTCAACCCCAAAAATGTATAACATCTTAGTATGGAATATGGAATGAGGAATTTCAGTAGTATTCTCATTCTTATAACACAAAAAATAATCCCATGTCTAGCCAAATAAAAAATGAAAAGTTTCATTGATCTAGTAGTGGTAATATACATATTGATCATGACAAAGGAGTTTATAAATCTAATCAAGGGTTATCATTGCTAGGTTGAGTTGTCTCCATTCTACTAGTTGTGCTGCCATCACTAATTTTATTAATTGAATTCCCAAGAATTCATCACAAGCTATGAAAAATACATCCATTTAAAAACATGTAAAAATATCATGCTAACAAAATACATGGGGACACTTTCACTCTCACTTGATATCCCGATAAAGGATAATCCCATTCTTCTAGAATTTCCAAATAAGATCTTTTGTAATTTTGAAATTGTTGATAAGGACGTAAATGAGGGTGTATGGTGGTTTTCTAGGCCCAAATATGATAACATAATATGTTGATCCAATCCTTGATAAAATTACTGGTCATAGGTTCATATACTTATTTAATTTCTCTTGTATAATTATGATCATATTTCATTCCAAGGATTCATTTTTTGGGGTCATCCAAAATGAATCTAGAAGGATGGAATTAAAAAGACATATCACAAAGAGGATTTACTCCCCTATATGATAAATATCCAAGAAAATGATCCCTATTGTGCCATGTGCTAGATTAAAAGAGTTGGTGTCTAGACACTATCTAATAATCAGATCTCTGAGAAACTTTGGTTTCTGATGAAAAACATTCTAAGAAATCAATGTCACCTCATAAATATTCATAGTTTGTAACTAAATGAACAATTTTGAACAAATATTCCTAAACCAGAATGGACATTCACAATAATCAGGTAAGTTACTTCAAGGGAAAAATAAAACATTGAACTCCATCCACCTTTTTGTTTGTCTAGAGAGGATACAAGTATGTTCAAGTAGCTCTGAGTAATTTGTTGATGAGTAAGATCAAGATGGTCAAGACCCAGAGTTGAATGATCTAACACATAGGATAGCCCCAGGAATAGTTCCAAAATTATCTTAATTTCCTAATAAAAAATCATTTTAATGTACTATGGAGAGGATGATATCCATTGAGATGGAATATTATGGTTATGTGAATGGATTTAAGTATCATCTAGAAGACCGAATTAGCACAAAGTGAGTCTCTAGGATGGTGCATAGTTCTGAAACTCAATGGGAAGAATACCCTTTAAAATATTATTATTGGAAAATATATAATACCAAGGGAAAACATATTAGTTTCCAATAAATAGGTATCTTGGTTCAGTCACATTAGAATAAATTTGTGAACTAGAATCCATCTACATAAGGCCTTGAATCCTATGTCAGGTGGGTAATGGAACTACACAAAATGGATCAAAATAAATACATATCTAAAATAGTATCAAAAACATTTTGTGACACGTATTGGGGTTTGTGATCACATGACCTATTATATGTCTCTCAAATCACGTGATCTATGTGACATCTTGCAACCTCTTGATACATTCAAAGACTTATAATTGTGTGACTATATGAAGGTCACGTGAATCACATAATAGTCAATAAATCATTTGATAGTGTAGGATGATCATGTGAACAGACACTTTGACCAATGATTTTCAATTCAGTTCAAGTGACTTACCTTTGATTACCGAATAGGTTTTTTGTATAGTTTTTCAAGATAACTCAGTCACCTGAAGATATAATTTGAGATCACATGATGGTACATGAAAAGAATTATTATTAAGAGATCATATGATACCTGAAATATTGAGAGATATGAAGTTATGAATCACTAGTGAATTGAATTCCTCATGGTCCTCTATTTATATATCACCCCACCAAACATGAACGGTCCTAAAGGCCAAAATCTTATGGGAACATAGACTATAAGAATCTAAAGGGTATCATGTAGGAATTTAATTTCCTTGTTACTAAATCCTTATCCCTTTGGACCTCACTTGTGAGGGGTGTTTATTAACACCTTCAAAATAAGAATCATAAATTTTAGGAATATAGAAATACAATAATCACAGACACTATTTTCACTGAAAAGGGAATAAATGATCAGCATGGTTATATGGGGATTAGGGACCTAGGTTATATGAATCACATGACCCTAGGGATATCACACGAATTGGTCATGTTCTATTTTTGATCTATTAATGATCATTAAAACCCATCTGACTAGCCCACATGAACTCACGATGGGTTCTAGAAATGAAAAAATGATCATGTGAAGGTTTCCAGATGAGCTACCCTAGTCATATGGAATTTTAATTGATAGACACCCAATAATCACACAAACCCTTTATAAAATAAAATATGAAAAAGGATGAAGTAGCTTACGAAAGGGATTTACATTGATTTTCATGAGGAATTCTTATGCGGTTCTTGAGGTCAATTATAGATCATATGAAAACCACTGGTGACATTTTGGATTTTTTTAAAAGGATACCAGACATGTCGCCTTCATCATGAAAATGATCTAAAACATATCAGTTTGATCATGTGATGTCCTGATAGAGAATTGATGGGATAACACTGTAGCACTTATAAAATTAAATCTAAAACAATATTGTACACTTAAGAAAAGTATATTTGTGTCATTTTTCATGTGAATGAGCTATGTGTTATGCCTGATCATTCTTCCTCAATCACTCGAATGACCTATAACATGACAAATTGATATCCCTAAGGTCTCGAGACATGTTGGCCTGATATTCTAGAGGATATTTGAGATGTCAAGTTGATTATGTGAAAGCACATTTATAACACATAGGTTTTATAAATATATCAATTATGGAGTGATCATGCTATGAAAATTTATTGAGACCTTAATATAATGTCATGGATGGCCCATAGTAGATGTGACGTGATGATCCCCCAACTAAATCAAGCCAATATATGTAATTTTATAATTTTATGAAGTGTCATAGATTAGGTGAGGTGATTCCTATAAATGTACCACCCCCATGGAATAGAAAAACATACACACATGAGTTAATAGGTGAGAGTGGAAATATGAAAGAATAGAATCATGAAATTTTCATATTCTTTCATTCAAAAAACTCAGGGAATTACTTAAGGGATTACATGATATGTTTATATGAATCACGTGATCACTCCATTTATCAATTGAGAGATTTTTGTAATATCAAAATTATCACACAAATAATTTTTCTTGTGAAAACTAAGTTTCATGAGTCCTTAGTATGCTATCATTTAAATAAAATTGAGAAATTTTCTACATAAATTCTAAAATTTATAGAATGTACTTGAAAAATAGAGACATTTGTTTTCTGACAAGTGTTTCATGTGCTTAGTGTGATATTCTCATCAATCAAGTGATAAAGTTTTGACATTTTATCCATGTCTTTCAGTTCCATTGGACATGTTAGGAAGATCATGGAAAGTTCTCTGGACATGTCATCTACTTCATAAGAATTCCTATAGACAAATCAGATAATCCAGGTGATTTCCTCTAGAAATTCCACACAGACCATCTGATGGCTACTAGAAATGTCATCCAAGTCACATGATTCCCTCAATACATGCCAAGAAGATCATTTGTTTTCCTAGAGACATGTTAGGAAGATCATTCAATGTCCTTCGAACATGCCAGCTAGTTCATGTGAAGTCCTCTATATATTTCAGCTGGTTTGTTAAAATTCCTTCATAAATGTTATCCAGATCAACTGATGGACTCTAGACATGTCATCCAAGTCATGACACACCCTTAGGACATGTCATTTATGTCACATGAATTCCTTCTGATATGTCTACTGTTTCATGTAAAGTCCTCCAAATGTTTCATATAGTTCACAAGAAGTCCTACAGACCAATAATATTGATCAAATGACAACCCTCAAACACTATCAGTTTGATTATGATAAGTCCTCTAAATATGAAATATAAGGTCCCAGCCTCAAACCTTACTTAATCTTGATTTATTACAAGATTACACATTGAAGATTTTTTCGAGTTTAGAGTTTTAGAGAATTAGATCATAAAACTTGCATTACATTCCACATTTAAACAAAGTGGTTACATAAAAGACAATATTCATTCTTCCCATCAACGGAAACATATTTAAAATAAAACATGGATTATTTCTTGACACATCCTTGACACTATCATCACATCATGTACCTTTCCCTTGACCTGTGCAAAACATTTCAAAAACTTGGGATGAGCATAAAAAGCTCAGTAAGGGTTATAAAAAATATGGAAAGGAAACATGGGTACATATATATATAAGAATTAGATCATACTTTACCAATAAAACATAAGCACTTTAACAAATCTCATCAAATCATGAATAAATCATAGAAATCATAAGACATAAAGGTAACTTGAGGCATTCATAACATTCTTACGTAGGGAGTAACCCTCTTGGTTATGTTTGGAATACCCATCACAGTATATTCCCTAAAATCACTTCGTAGAAACCTTAACATTTCACTCCTTCGCGTTACCCAATGCACTGGAGATCTATATCGGGCTCACCCGCCCTTAGTTTATCACGGAACCATCCCTCTTCATAATAATGCCCAAGAACCTCAACATAATCATATCACATAAAACATGCATAAAGGAAACATAAAATTTCCACCATTCAATCACAAGATATCAATACAACACATTGATATAAAAACATCATGAAAACCATTTTCAATACCAAAATAAAAGAAAAGTAAAACATGGTATTTATTTTTCTTTTAAAAAGAAGGTATGGCTTGTAGAGGAAGACAAAACTCAAATAACGGTCATGACGGCGGAGAAGTCGTTGTCGCCGCATACGTACGACAAAAACATTACATTTTGTCATTTTTTAAACGCTTCGAATAAAAAAGAATCCTTTTGGATAAACATAAAAGTCAAAGGGTTTTATACACCGTATAAAATAAGGTTGTGTATAAAACAAAATATGCCTCAATGAAAGGAGATTGAGATGAAGTCCCATACCTCGTATCCGACTTGACCCGACCGTTATTTAATATCCTAAATAATAAACTTGAGTTAAGCTCTACTTGCTTAAGAACCTTTTTCAAGTTCATTATTCCTTTTATACCATGTTATGAACATCATGTAATCATTTAAGTTAATAATGTTCATTTTCTCGGTATTTGGTTCTTAAGTCAAAAATAGACTTCTTACACTTACATGTTGTTAATTTGGTTAAAGGTTCGTTATATACAGAATGATATTAATGATTTGGATAACATATATATCATATATATTCAGCATATACATGTATTTATAATATTACATCACATTTAGAGGTAATAAATGAAATGCACCGTTCATGGAGACGGTAAGCCGTACGTACGCATGAACGCTACTTCCATTTCTATTTCATATTTTCTGGAATGTAATCATAATGATATAAGATTATATTATAATTCCAGTATAATAACATATATAATATCATTAACTTTATCCTTTACACATCCCACATATGTTATTAACGAATCAAATCACTTTCAGGGGGCGGTAGTTCGCACTTCCTAAAATGAAGATATCGTGTTTACCCATAATGGAAACAATAATGGTATGCCATAAATGAAAAATACAGAAGCTTAAGGAAAGAATAAACATATTATATATCATATATAAAAATATTGACATCATAATGGCCACCTTTGAAGGTGTTAAATGAGTACTGAACAATCATCGTTTTGGGAGGCAGAATTTTTCCATCCACGGAAACCGTATGTTATTTAACCATTTGATGTAGTTGTGTGAGAGTGTAGCTCGAATAAATATTATAACAACATCATAGTATATTTAAGATACTGGTTTTGTTACAAAAGAAGTAAATAAAAAGAGTTTATGGGGTTGGAGAAGCAAAATAAAACAAATGAACATGAGAAAATGATTTACCTTTAAAAGTGTAACTCCTTTTGATTTGAGCCTAGAGGCTTCCTTTGAAAAGATTCTACCCAAAGGGAATCCTCTAGGATGAGGAGAGGGATGTGGAGAGATTAAATAGGCATGGTATTGCCGAGCCAAAGGCTTGAGGAGTTTGTGAAATGAGGTAGAGGTGGGGGCCTTTTATAAGAGGAGAGGAGGGGCACTTTTGGAAATCATGAAACTATTATTTTATTTTCAAAAGTGTTTCAAATTTCTAAGGTCCCAAATTGATATATTTCAAGGATAAGATGATAAGTCTTCGAAATATTCCCATCCAATAGTTTTTGGACAAGTTTAGGTCTTAGATTTTACATTATCTTTCCATTTTATTTAAATCGTTAAATAATGAGGTCATCTCTGCATCATCATGATGTCATAAATAAATTAATTTATTTAATGTCTAAAAATTATAACAAAAATATCCTGACGTAGGAAATCTGTTTGTCTTTCCAAATAGTTTTTATAGACAAAATTATGATTAGTATAACCCCTTCTAAAATTTTGTTTAGTAAAACAATTTATGTTAGTGTCATTTACACCTTTATTTAAAAAAAGGCATTAAAGTCATTATCTCACCCAAGAGGCTCCATAGGGTCCCCTAAATCTACCCATGGGTTGTCTTGGTCGGAAATGACTCATCCAATAGGGGTATGACAAGTTTCATGGTGTTTTAATATTTTTATAATATCATTTTTACCTTAAATTACACTAATTACCTCTAATCGCGATTAAAAACTTAATAAGTTACTATTCAGCAAAAAGTTATTTTAATCTCGTTGAACCACATTTTACTTCTTAATTAAAACCATGTATGTTGGATTTTTGAAATTCAAAACACAATGATGGAAAAATTTCATTAAAACGGAAAATCAGTTTTTATAAGTACCACTTAGTGGTTTCACTATTCATCAAAAATTGAAGTTTTTCGGAAAATTACCAAAAATTAACCCTAATCTATATTTTATATTCCTAATTAAAAAATGAAGTCTATTTTACAAAATTCAAAACATATAAGTCACATTAATTAATTTAATAATTAATTCCCGCTGTCAGAGCAAATAGCGTGTTTTTATAAAACAATAAGTATCAAAAGATTGACACCAGTTTAAGTATAATTTCAAAGTGAAATTGATTCCAATGACCACCATTGGATTAAATGGTAAAAATATATTCAGATTACACATTAATACCAATTCAAAAGATAATCTAATCATATAAATAAATTAGATTAAGAAGCAGTTTTGATGTAAAATGCTGTATTTTTCACTATTCATTAAAAAATGAACATTGTCAAAAAAATACCAAAAATTCACACAAAGTAAATTTTGATATTCCAATCATAAAGAATAAGTTTATTTCGACAAACATAGCTTATAAAATTGTCAAAATATAGATTCAAAAATGGTTTTCCATCAAAAGGCAGTAAAACAATCTTTTAAAAATATTAGTTTATATCAGGCATAAGATTGTATTTATTTTCATTTCAAGCCTCTAAAAAACTATCTAATTCATTAATAGTCACAGATAAAAATATCTATTATTCATTACTTACTTGGGATGTTACATGAAATTAATACATACTAGACATTTCAGGTAGAAAACCAATATATGTTAGGAAAAATCACATAGGCATGTCATCCATGTCTAGTAGAAATACTCGAGCATGTTCCCTCGAGCCATGTAAACCACAAACTATGAGTCATTTTCCAGTCATTCCTCATTAATATGGGAATTTTACCTAATGTAATAGGGATATACACTCATTATGAGATCCTCTTTCCACTCATGGTTCCCACCTTCTATCTATTTGAGGGTAAGGGTTAGATATCTTCCAATAGGCATCATCCTTTGTGTAAGACCCTCCATATACCAAAAACTCTAGCTCATGGTTCCAAAAATTTCCTATGAGACTATCATCATTTATTTTACATCATTGGATAAAAATTGGATCATACATGGGCATCCACATTGGTGTAAGTCCCTAGTATATAATTTAATATAACCTACCCCCGGTGGGTCTATCATTATTCTTCATCCATCAGCGGATCTAGAAGTTAAATCAACTACATCTTATTTGATTATTTATATAAGTGTGTTCTCTAGGGAAACTTTCTAAGGGTCAATATCCAAATAGAACACTCCATCTAGGCCACCCAACTAAATATGTACCATATCTATACACAGTGTGTCTGATTACTTGTTATCCCATGTTTCTCATACAAAGATCTTCCCACATGGGCTTAGTTATTTGAAATGATCATGTCACCATCATCATAAAATTCCCTAAATTAGGGTATCCTTAGTGTGTGGGCCCCATCAAATGACATTATTAAAATTACTCCATACTTGGGAATCAACCTTGGTGTAAGTCTAGATAAAATCATGATATTGGTAAACCCTAGGGAAATAACACTTAGGGGTATTAATTATCTATACATACAAATCAGAGAGTTGAGGTAAAACCAAAATACAAAGACTAATAATTTTTCAAGGAGGATACATAAGAAACATCAATAACATTTGAGATCCATACTCGATGCATATGTTCCCTCATATACTTCCTTTAATCATGATATTAAATTGCACTTGTTTAACCTAAATGAACTATGTCGATTTTGATTCTTACTCTCACATCATATATAAGAATACTATTTTATGTTAAATCCAATCCTCTAAAAACCAAAAACCTACATGGATATTACCAAACTCCATAGATCTAATATATATTGATTAAAAAAGAAAGCAACTAGTCATTGATAAGAGATGATGGGAAACATGTGGAGAACCTCTAATACATACAGATAGTCTCATTAATAGAACCCCTTTATATGTCAATGGACTCAAGACCCTATCATTTTATTTTGGTATCCAATTTTTTATTGGTATTTGTAAAAGATTCATAGTCATATCTTAAATCATTAAGAGATCTCTATAGTAGGCAACAATTCCCCCCCCCCAAGGATGTGATGGGCCCAACCTCACATTCACTTAGACAATGTGTGTTCCTAAATATCATTGGGTTTAAACCCATAAGAAATCACCTTCCTTTAGAATGCATCAGACTGATTTTTTTGCAGATGTGGGAGCCTTTGGGAGTTTCCATGAGAGATGAAAATGGCAAACTTGATGTGAATGGCTATTAAAACATACTAGAAACTCCCTATTACCGATATTAAATGTCTAATTATTAACATATGTAATGATGGTGAACTTGGTGTGAATCTATAAATAATAACCTGAAGTGAAACCATTTAATTACATCATCCCTTTCATAGATTAAAAATGATATATTTATCAGTTTTCATCAAGAAATTATTTTGCTCCACCATTAATAGAATCATGAGTATTTGACTAAGCCATGTAACACTCTATACCTTGTTTTGTATTCATATAAACCATATCCATTTCTATATAACTCATAGGGTATTCCAATTCATCATATAAAAATTCCATAGATGGGATTTGAGAAACAATACCATATAGGTTATAACAGTATACTTTAAGAGTTCATACTAATCCTCACACCTTTATTGGTGATTAGGGGTAAGGTAGATTTCTACCATCTATTACATAACTAAAATAGATGTTGGAAAATATTATTACACAAATTATTTTGGGCATTGGTTATTTAATCCAACTCAGGTGGTATGTTAATAGAATTCAAAAGAAGGAATATCAATGAAACCACATAGAATCCCAACATAGGTGTTCTAATCAAATAGTCCCCAATGAATCTCACACATCCTTGTAATGTCTTTAATATCTACTAAGATACTATCACCTCATGACACAACCACTTCCTTTAGTAACTCGCATCCAATTTTAATTAAAGTTCATATTTATTTTATTTTTTATTCAATTCAAGGTTTTTTCCTTTAATATTCTCAATCTCATTCCATAGGTAACATACTACTTACATATCCACAAAAACCCAAATTTTCCAATTGAAAACCATGTAATGAAATTAAACACACTAATTACACTTAGAGAGCATAATATAACATCCCATTCAATCCATGTAATCTCCTACATCCCATTTTGTACTAACATCCCATAGCATACCATTATAACAATCTTGGAATCATTTGTAGCCCATTTTTTACCTCTATAACTGATAAAAATACCTTATGATATTCATAAAATCTTCCATTGGTCAAAATATGTCATGATATAAACCATATTAGGTTCAAATGACTCATGAAAATGATATAATATCCTAAAATATATTTATAATATAGAGTTAATTATTTTCAAAAAAACTCACAAGGAGACCAGGGTTGTAGTAACCAAGAATATGAGATATCATAACAAGGATGGCTCACTCATCACCTAAAAAATTAGCTTTTCAAACAATCCTTCCATCACCATGTAAAATACCCAATTTATTATAAATAACTATCTTACACATATAAATCTCAAAATCAATACGTATCAATATCTATAAGAAAACATAACATGATTTAAAATTCCATCAATTCTAAGAAGAAAGGGAAACATTTATCCTACCTCTTATACATGTTCATAAAAAAATACCAGTATGAAGTTGTTTAAAAATTATTTTGGGTGAAATATTTATTCATTCAAAAATCATGAAAATGATAACACCCTACATAGTGAACCAATATTCAAAAAAGGTAATAAACATTTGAGGTCACAAATCACCTCCCATAACATTATTATTTCTTATTATTAGATTCATAATGATTGTCCATAAAAACCATCCAATTGAACTATATTTATTATGCATACACAAATTACGTTTAAAAAAGAGATTTCTTATATCCTATCCCTCAACCAGTGATTTTTAAATCAATACATAATACAACTAGGTGAAAAGACACCAACCGAATCAAATCAACACAAAGAAAACCTAGACACAAATAGATGACAACATCATCTAATCAAAATTGTAAACCAAATAGACATAGATCAAATAAATAAACCATATGTAATTCCCATGTGATGAATTATATGAAATAAATGTGTTAAATGTGATAAATCAACTCAGAATACTGATATGGAACCTTTGAAATACAGAGATTGGGGGAAAGGAAATAGGGAAAGGTGGATACCAAAATTGCAAAAGATTCACCCAAAATCTAGAGTAGGGGAACTATTTTCTATAGATAATCTAGAAATAACAAATTCATTAGTTTATAAATGCTTTATTCTATGAATTTTCATGATGGAAACCAATTTAGTCCAAGAATTCAGATTATTTTGGAAATTGATTTCAGTAAAAATTCCTCAGAAGTCTACTAAATTTCATGTTGTTTTATCCTGAAATCCATTATTGTTTTCAATCCTCTTATCACACTATGAACAACATTAACCAACAAACTGAAAAATCTACTATGGAATTATCCCCTTATAACCTCATGATAAAAAATTCCTTCCAACCAAGAATCTAAATTTATTTATGTTAAGAATATCTATTTCACTTCATGAACTATATATGAAACATGAGTCTCAACTCTTACATGAACTCTCCTCATAGAACCTTCCCCAAACATTTATAACATAAGTAAACTAGACCTTCCAGTCAACTGAATCCCTATATGATTATAGATTTTTTTGGCATATTTTTTATATTTTATAATTATTCTATTCTTTAATAAAATTAGTCTACCATATTAGGATGGATTCAATTATATTTCATTTTGTTCCCCTATCATATAAGATTCTTAATTTTATATTAATAGAAATTTAGTTTGATACTCACTATATCATTTTACCTTTCATATCATCATAAAATAGTGGAGATTGTATTCAAGTTTTGTATTTTACATAATAGGAGACAGTGTTGATTGCCTTCTAGACATATTGATTTATTTGTTATGTTAATTACAAGCTCTCAAAAATTATTTATAACATTTCATTATTACTATTGGATCTAATTATTAATTCTTATTATGTTTGTTTAACTACATAATAAATTAATTGTTTTATTTATTAATTTATAAATATTAAATAATTATTTTATGTTATCTTATATATTTTGCAATTTTTATTCTATAAAATTGGATATTACATATCTATATTTTTTCAATTCAATGGGTAAATTTAAAAAAACATTACATGCCAAAATGTTTTCCAATGATGAAAACCGTATGTATATATATATTAGACAATAGAAAAAAAAACATGTCATATTAAAAAATTTATATCTATGAATTCTTAAACAGATATTGGTATTGTTAAATTATATTTTCTGTAGTTTTTGTTATTATTACATGAATATCATCCAATGTTTAAAACCTTAAATAACCCCACCCATTCAAGCACAACAAAAATTATGATTATAATGGTATACAAAAATTATATCATAGATCAGGGATATTATAAACACATATATACTGTCATACTCTCTCATTACTATAAACTAAACCTATATGAATAGAAAATTATAATGAATCCATATATATAATCTAAAATTATATTGTCTATTTTTTCTAGTTTATGGAAATCATATTAATGAAACACCGCATTATTTTTCATAAGTACACTCAAAAAATAGTAGATCATAAAAATATAAATTTTCATAATATAATAATTTTAAAATGATCCTTAAAATCTTAATCCATCTATATAATCTACCATATAACCTATAATAAAAAATATTTACATCCAACCATTTTTATTTAATAATAAATTATAATACTCTCTTATAATTTTATCATAAAAAATTTTGTATTCAATCATAATCATAATATAACCAACAACCAAAAATATTGATGGTAGGTGAGAATAATATTTGGTAACCCAATTGTATTATAAAAACACTAATGTTGGGACTTCTAAGATCCCATGTCCATATGGGTTCTTGGAATATGAGTAAATTTTTAGTTTTAAAATAGGTGGATAGTTTGGATTTTGAACCTAGATTTAGAGAATTATTAAAATATTTGGAAGCTCAAAAATAGAATTTTTATATGTGTTTGAGGCTAGAGAGGTTCCTTTGGTTTTTTGGTAAAGTCTATAAAGTGTTATCTTTCTTTAGAGTTTTAAGTATAGTTTTTTGGAAAAGGATAATGGGATGTACAATGACTAAACAGCTAGTTATAACAATGAATCCTTACTTTGTATTTTGAAATACATTATACCGGAGTCTGAGAAACCATATGGTAGGAAAATGTAAATCATGAAGATTTTTATAGTGAATTACAGATGTGTCGTATTATCGGTGAATGGTCTGGGTGACTATGTTCTATAGTAATTTTCAGGGACGTGTTCCTAGAAGAGAGAATAAAATATATGGAGAAATTTTTTCAAAAACATGATAGTGAACCATTCACCCCTTAAAAATGAGTAAATTGATTTCCTTATCCCATCCCCATTAAACTGGTTCCCCCCATTTTATGCCCCATTTTATCCAGCAACTCCAAAATAAGACAACTCCCTTCTTACACTCTTCATACATTTTATATATCTCCCTATTATTTTCATGATATAATTTAATCTAAAAAATTGTAAATATCTTGGTGATTATATCCCTCCTCTATTATCTATTATTATTTTATATTTACATCTAAATTGGTCAAAATATTTATGGGAAAATACACTATTTTAAAGGTGATTGTATGGTTCTTAGATATATATAACGTTTTATTGAACTAAAGGTTGATATCAAATTTTTTGACACTCATAAGGCTAAGGTAGGTGGTTTATCTATATATAAATCATAGTTTTACACTAATTTAGGAGTTCTTATATGGTATAGATAATTTGACTCTAGTATTCTTGACCCCTTTTAAATTAAATATTTATGTCGGAGTTTCAATATGATAACTTCCTTATTACCATTTCCTAGACCATAGTAAATGGTAAATTCTATTATAATTCATAGTTAGAGGGAATAGAATTGAAAAATATTGATGTAATAAAATGAAAAATTCTATTTTAATGTTTTAAAATGGTTGTTTTTTTTATTTCATGGTTTTGAAAATGAATTTCACAACCATTTAGAATTTATAATGTATTGACCCTTAAATTGGAATGGACCTTCTATTTGAATGTCTGGATTATAAATCAATGGGGCTCTAAAGAAATTAAGGAAAATACTTAGTGGGGTTATGAATTTAATATTGCAGAGTTTTATGGATCATTTTTCTTGATAATAAAAAAACACCAAAGAGGTTATTTATTTTTTATATATTTATGAAAAACACAAATTACAGTCCTTATATATTTTTTATGTAAAAATACTAATAAGGTCCATTTTTTGTTTTGATATGAGAGTTTCTCATAAGGGTTGTTATTTATTTTATAATGAAAATTTAAATAGGAAAATTATGCAATATTGTGATGAAAAAACCATAAGTAGTGTTACACAAAAACTATAAATAAAATTCCTATAGAGGTGGAATATGATTACTATTGAAGAATCCCTTAGAAGTGGGCTTGTGGTACTTTTTGGCCTATGGACCTGATGAAAAAAATTGATATTGGTGGATCAATATAATTACGAAAACTATATATGTAATTTTATGATAACTATATAAATTCCCATAGTGGTGGTATGTGATGACTATTGAATACTACTTGGTTTTAGGTCTTTGATAACTAGGAATACTCACTGAGTTGAGGTTTTTTATTCCATAAAGAGAACTTTGTTTGGGGGATATGTGTTATAATAGTTGGAATGCTCCATGTGATGTGCTAAGAGACACCCATAAATAGGTAAAAGTTAGTATAGATTGAACTATGGTTTCTACATGGTGATCAATGATTGTTGTTCATTTATGGATTTTCATTTAAATATTTGATTTTTTAAAATTATTTATTATGTAAAATTTGAATTCATGTTTATTGGATGAAAAATTTGGGGATGTCACTGATGGTATCCTACTTAGTTTTTCTCACACCTTGATTAGGTTTCCATGGAACTTGGGTACCTGAGTTGATTGTACATGTTTTTATATTACTAGATATAGGGTATGGTCAACAATGTGACATTTGATTGGAGTACTAAGATGGATTTAGATGGTGAGACCAGGATCAACTAAGGACTATTTGGGGAGGGTTATTTGACTCATCATTTTATTTTATTTTACTTTTTTTACTATTTCATTATAATACACCAATATATTATCCTCTGATATATGTATGGAACATTTATTGATATCATGTGAGACGATTAGATTATTTTTTGTATTTTTTTAACTATATTTTATATTTATTAGATTACTAATAATTTCATTTTATTTATACTATTATTATATTTTTGGTAATGTAATAGTCTCCCTGCAGTAATGTCTAATTCCATCCCCACTATTCGATAGCCTTTATCAAATGATAAGACACATATGAGGTCATATACCAACTGTTATTACATGTATCGTTCAGTGGTTTGGGAAGGTAGTATGTTACAATGTTGTATCAAATATTTTTATTTGGAAAAATTATTTTGGTATGGTAAATATAAGAATAGGATGTTTTTGAGGAATGGTAATGAATTCGTACTTGGAAATATGTATTCCCACATGTGAGGGAAAATATAGTTTTCTAGGGGTGTAATTTTTTTAGTGATTTCCCTTTTCATAGTGGAATAATTTCCACCTTCGATGAAAATCTTTAATGTGAAGTTATTTATTTATGGAATTTTTATCTTTTAGCATGATATAGTAAGAGTTAGTGAGTGAATTCATACATTTTTCTGAGAAACTAGTATTGAGTTATCATATTTATACTCCATATGGTTGATATCCTCCTTTGATTCACATGGTTTGGCATTTTTTTTACTATTTATATCTTTTGTCTGCTAGTCATTTATATCTTCTTATGGTCCTATGATAGATAGGGGTTTCTATTTAATGCTTCTGTAGGCATTTTTATAGTTTCCATAAACTTTTTTGGTGGAATCTACCTTACTACTCCTAATGTGACTTTTCATCAATAGGACGTTATAAATGAGTTATAAAATATGGTCCAAGTTAAATAAAATGCATTTACAAAACATATAAATCAAGATAAAGCTTTGTATTTTAAAAATTAATAATTAATTTTTTTCAAATTGGAATCCTTGGGTTTTAAAAATTGTAATATTTAAGTAAAGAAATAAAAAAAATTATTATTTTTTTGTTTTTTGTAAACCCTATATGTCTTGACCAAACCTTGTGTATAGATAGTTGTAGATAGATAGAGATACGGGATTATTAAACCATTTTTTATAGGGTGTCTCAGAACCAATGATTTTTTATTGATACTATAGTTGTTTTGATGTAAAGGATATAGGTATGTGGTCTAAAGAGTTGGGTTCAGACATTAAGGTTGTTAAATTATTCCTAATGTCATTTTTTTAACCCTAGTGTTATATAGGCCATTACAAGATATGTTGGACACAAGATTATGTGTCTTAGATTTCATTTTCATTGTTGTGGGTGTGTTCCTATGGGTGTGTGACCTAAGGTAATATGTTTATGTGTGCATGTCAGACACCATGATTTTATATCAGGGGTAGGCATGTCACTTATGGGCACTGTTCATGTGAGTCTTGACCTATATATCTTGGAATTTAATTCTAGTGACCATGGGAATATGACCTGAGTAATAGACTTGAGTCCGTGAGTTTAGTGATCAAGCATAATCTTGTATGAGACTAACCCAATGTTCTTGGATGTTTCATAACATGAATCACATGTTGATGCATTGACATGTGGGATTGATGTATGAGACAATCTATCAAGGTTCTAATAAAATAATGGTTATGCATTGGTTTCTTCTATGAAAGGAAAAAACTCTGAGTTATTATTCCGAATATTTATAGAGGGTTTAAAATGAAAGATCATTCGAATTCCTATCCCTACAATTATGTCATTTATTGACATGAAGACAGATATCGAAGGTCTGAAATTCATGGTCAAATGTTTGAGTAGGCACTTGATCTGTGTTTTAATATTGTAAAACTCATGGGATTATAGTTTTGGATTAAAATGGTTTCAGATGATTCTATGACCCAGGTGTAATATCAAATTATACTGGGTGAAACATGATGGATAGGAATGATTCCATTTGGTTAACAAAAGGTGGTGGCATTGTAGTATGTACTTGTTTATTTTTAATGAATTCAAGATTTATTCACTAGATATACTTGAGTTATTTTGTATAATTTTAAAGAGGACCAGTTGTGTCTAGATGGAAGTCATTTTTGTCTCAATATAGCTCAATCAGTGTGTTTTTTGTAGTTCCACGCAATGATTTTAACTCTCTGCAAATTTTAAAGGAGTCACGGTACTTAAATAAGACTTGGCTAATGGGTCGTTTATAGAGAAAAGAGGCCAGTAATTGCTAAGAAACATATAGTAGGAGAGGCCCTGGACCTAAAATTTGTAATTGATATATCCTTATGGTGATATGTAATATTGTTGATGGATTTTTTTTATGGTGGCACCAACACCCAAGTTTGACCAATAATGAGGCATCAAGAATCAATAGATTCATTGAGTATGTCTCTAAGGAGAGGAAAAAAATAATTTCTACTAGATCCATGGATGTTGTTCTAGTGGGTTATTATACATTAATAAATATAGAGGGGAGTTCACCATTGGTTTTTAGAATTATTTGATGTTGTTCAAAATTGGATGTTATTGAATATAGTGGGTTCAATTATTGAAAATCAGGAAGAGGTATTAGTTGATATTTCCTTATTTTTCAGATGAGAGCGAGACATAAGCATTTAACATTTGAGTTTTGTGGAAAACATTTCATGGGTAATGGTGGTTTGGAGATCCTTGAGTGAAGAAAATTTGAAAAAAATCCAATAGAAAGGAGTGGTGTATCAATCATGGAGATAGGACCCATATACCAGGAAGGTCATAAGTGTGTGGAACTAAATGTGGAGTAGACATTGTGGATTTTTGAAATGACACCCATGATGATTGTTATGTATTTTTCTATAGAAAAATACCCATAATTTTGGTTATTTTTTATGAGATAAAAATTACCATATGGGTTGTTAGATATTTTAAGGGGTCGTATGTGATTACAACGAATAAAATTGCCATATAGGAAGTCTATTATGACTATTAAATAATCCCTAATAGGGAAGTCTTTGATACCTTTTGGATTATAGCCTTGATGAGAAAATACCCATATGCGTGGTCCATGATAACAATTAAAACTCCACCTGGAGGTCTATGATAACTATGAAAACACTAATTAGAATGGTGTGTGATGATTATTGAACACTCCCCTACTGGGGGTCTGTGAAACCTAAGAATAATCTATGATTTCATATTTATGATATCGTAATGAAAATATTTTAAGGATGTTATGTGACATAGTGGTTATCATTTCCCATGACACATGCTCAAAGACACACAGACATAGGCTAATGTAGGTGCAGACTGAACTCAGGTGTCACCGTGGAAACCAGGGTTTAGTGGTTATTTATCTATTTTGATTATATTATTTAAATTTATTTAGGTTATTTATTTTTGGACATATGTATACATTTTTATCATACTGGTAATTTTGGGGATATCATTCATGGTGGAATAATTAGTTTTACTCACACCCATCTCTTGACTCCATGGTACAAGGGTACCAGAGCAGACCCTACATGCATGTTTGTAGGTTATAGTTTGTTGGGAAGGAACAAATCATGATGTTTGATTGGTATAATATGTTGTAGTTTTGATATTATACCATTCATGACATGAGACCAGTTGGGGTGTGTGGATAGCCTCAACATTTTCTTTTATTTTACCGTTATTATTATTTCTTTATGATCCTCCCATCGGGGATCCAGTTATGTGGGTATGGAAAATTCGTCGATATCATATTAGACATTGAGTCTATTTACTATAATTTTCATCAATGGTTATTATATTTATCTATATTTTATATATTCAATGTAAATATTTTTTTTAATAGACATTTATTTTAGGAAATAATCTCCACATGGTGGTATCTTAGGAAATCACCACTATTTAGAAGCCTCTGGAATATGGGGAGGCACATCACAGGTCATGTAGTGATCGCTAATACTGGAACCATTTTGTGCCTTGAGGAAACTATATGTTACTAGAATGTTATGATAAAACCAATTTCATGTGTTGGATTCATAAATAATTGTTTTTTCTTTAATTATTGTATTCTTAAAATAATTGTAATTCAAAGCCTGTATTCTAAATCAATTGTACATCATTTTCAATCATACTATGTTATTAAAAGAATAACATTATTAATAAATATTCAATGAAATAAAAAAATTTATTATATTCTATAAGGACTCAAAATAATCCAATTTCATTTTTTCTATATATATACCAATATATGTAAGAAATTACATTACACAATATTCAACCTCGAGAAACATTCACAAAATTTATTAGAAAGAAAAAATGACTTTAAACTCAAAATCTATTTTCATTTCATAATAAAATAAATTTTTATGTCTAAATATATTTCATCATAATAATCATAATCATTACATTGAATAAATTTCAACATAAAAAATCAAATTTAGATTTTTTTACTATGGTATAACCCTGCCAGTAAGGCATCACGAAGTACCCCAATATATTTTTGAAAATATATTGGTATTTTCATTAATATTATATCAAAAAAATAGAATGAATGATTGTGAGGTGTTTCCTATACATAAATGAGTAAAATCCAAAATTAAGGTGATTATGTAATCTCCTTCATGTAAATCAATATTTATACATACATGGAAATTGAATTGGTGATGTATCATGGTTTAAATTATTGGATAGTTTTAATTATATCATACTATAAATATAACAATTAGTGATATTTTATGGAATTTAATGGAAAAAATTATTGAATAAAAAATACATAAAATAGTTTTGAATAGGTTTGATAGGATAATACCTTGTTTGTCTATTATTAAAAAATATCAATTGAGAGAAGAAACCAGATGTTCTGAGAAACCATATAAATTATTTTAGAAAATTAATTTTCTTGGATTAGATGATAAAAACCTTTTTGTATATTTTTTTTATGTTAGTAGAATGTTTAGAATGAACTAAAAATTATTTTAGAAAATATGGATTATTTCAAAATTAATCTAATTTTTATTATTTATTAACATATTAAAATAATTTTGTGTAAGTCTTGAACCCTAAACACTTAAAAATTTTAATCGATTTTAGAATGGTTTTAGGAAATTATAAAGTTATGTAGTTAAAATTTATAATGTTTTGAATAATTTTAAAGTTCATAAATTTTTAAAAACTCCTCCTCAAACGTTATTAGTAAATGATAAGAAAAGTTTACATAATTTAGTAAAATACTTTGTAAGGATGATAATCATAATAATAATAATAATTCATATGGTTCTCAATAATTTTAATATTCCAAAATCATAAGATTCCAATTCATTATAAGATATAGAAATAATTTATATTGTACAAGGGAATAATTAAAATCTTATGAAACATAATAAGGGTTTACCATAGATAAACATAATATTTTCAAAAGATGTCATAAGATTCATGAGGATTTATAATGATAGAAAAAAAATCATGTGGAACAACTATATAATCATTGTTAGGATACATTAAAAATCATAAAGATCCTTCCTTTATAAAAAATAGTGAATCCAAATAATCCTAAATGAATTATTCATAATTTAAGAATTAAATATAATGATGTTTTATTCTAATCCTCATGGATTCAAACTTCACAATCACTATAAAGTAATTATTATTAATGGTGGAATATATAACTCTCTATTACTCATTGGAATGATCCATGTCACAAAGAATCAATCTAAGTATGAATTAAAGGTATTAAAATGGAATTAAATTTTTCTATGTAGGAAAGATGATCAAGATATTTTAATATCCCCTGAATGAAAAGATTCCGAGTCTCTTGGAAATTTCAATTAAAATAAATGGTCTGTATTTTGAATGATATTGAATGATAATTAAAACTATAAATATCAAACTATATAGATAAATATGGTTGCATGAAGCCCAGTATTTTTTGGTGTGTTCATAATTCATTATTGAAAATATATTCACAGTATTCATGGAATAGAAAAAAAATATTGTATAACAATTATAATTGAAATTATTAGGGGTTAAATTAAATTTGTGGATGTTATAAAACATTTTTTTTATTTGATAATGAATAACGAGTTTTGAATACTTCTTAGTCATAGATATCATTTGAGTATTGAAGAAGAGAACATTCATCATTTAGCCAACCTTTTAATCAAAGAAGATGAATGAGAAGGTGAGTTATGAAATATCAATATCATATAATGTAGTTGTGAGATATATTCAAATGTATATTTACAGGATGATAATGGATTATGAGAAGTTTAATTAGTGATATTAATTTTATTCATAAACCACTCATATGATCACGGATAATTCATTTGATTAATGTGTCGGGATTTTAACACCAAGAGGATGTTATCATTCTATAGGTAATATGGGAAGTATAGTTTGACTTTATAGTTATCTTGATTATATGAATTTATCATATAAATTTATATTGTAACCACTTTTTTATAGTATAGAATATTTGGTTGGTGAAATTAACAAATCTTAGTAAGAATTAGGCTCATATATCATTCCATAACAGTTTAAAACTCGATGTGTTCATTTCCATTTATATTTCTAAAATTTTTAATAATTTTGGACAAAAAAGATTATGTTGATAAAGATTTAAATTAACAATATATTATTAATTAAATTGAATAACTCATAAAATGGGATAAATGATCCAATTATCCTCTCTATGATCAGAAAATATGGGTACTTAATTTTGTATTAGAATACTCCTCGGGTCCCTCCTCTAGATCCAAGAGTTATTTATGATGTATAATCTGAATTCATTCAATAATAGTTGTCTTAACTTATTTGTTTCAAAATAAATATCATAGTCAGATGAATATGATATACACCTGTCATCAATATCATATCTTGATAGATAGTTATACTGATCCTATGTAATTTCCTTCCATTCTGATTCATGGTCATATTTTTCTTAATAATAAGGGAAATATGTACATTGATGGAAATGAATAAAATTTAATTCTTACATATCATTAATAAAGTGGTTTTTAAAATTTTTTGGTAATTAATGATTTTTTAGTGATTAAGGTTTAGTTAAAGTTTCAAAATGAAGGAAATAAGAATGGAAAAGAAATAATATTTCAGTTTTGAAGATCAAATTTTATGGGTATTAAACTGTGGACAAAATAAATATTGATGAACACTTTACGAGAGTTAAGGAAATTATTAGGAATAATCATATTTTTTATAAAAAATATATGATTCTACAATTTTCAAAAATTTAATAATACATGTCTTAAAAAACCCATATATTTAATATGTATTTCCTTTGAAACAAACTAGAGGTATTTGATGGCTTTCCTTACATGAAACTCAAAATCTAAATGCAATGTGCTATAGTAGAATATTCTAACCTAGCCATTGAATTTTCAGGTATAAATTAGATTATCCAAACTGTAGAATAAATATGGAAATACATTCCTAAATTACAATTTATTTCTTCATTCCGATTAAATAATCATTATATTTTTTATAAAATCATTAATTTATTTAAAGATGTATTTATTGTTGAAATATGTTTTCTACATGTTATGCATTTCTATTGAAACAGGGCATATTTATCACAATTAAATAATTAATTTCATGAAATATACTGATAAGTTTTATGAATAAATTAATATCCATCCATACATTATAAAATTAAATGTTATTAATGAATAAAAAACATTTCAAGGAAAAATGAGTAATTTTAAAAAAAAACTATTTATTGTGTGTAATCTATTAATATAATAATAAATTATATAAGTCATCATTAATTAATTATTTTAATGATATATATAGAATATATTTTTAATAAAATATTTTATCATTAATTTCAGTGTTTTTACTAGGCATAATATGAAAGTAACTTTTTTAAGATTGAATTTTTAATTTTATAAAAATATATTTTCCTTTTTGTTAGCGCACTTATTTTAAAATTATTTTCCTTGACATATAGAAATTTAATTTGATAAAATTGATTTCATATTGAGAATTATCATTTCTATATATATTTTAATGCGGAAACATTAATTTATATTCAATATAAATAGTAAAAATTGTAAAATTTTATTACCATTGATAAGGTTAAAACGAGTTTACATGGGGGGTTAAACTAAGGGATAATAATAAGAACAATACATAAATTTTTTTAATTTTTATTGGTTGAAGAAATTTTGACACTAATATTTTTTGCATTGAAATAACTATCTATGGAGAATAATTATTCTAGATAATGAAATTACTTATTTTTAAATCTATTAACTAATTCTATGTGTGTCCCCCTCTAAACTTTTCAAATAGAACCTGATATCTTCAATTATTAATGAATTTTGAGACTTTTGTATCTTTAAATAACATACCTAAAACATTAAAATAATAATTCACTTCATCCTAGATCCCATGATATTCTCTAAATATAGATAATTCATGGATTTTTGTGTAATCCAATAGAGATATCTCAAATAAGAGGTACAAAAATTAACCAAGCTCTTCCGATTTTATTTCTTCTCCCACCTTATTTAAACCTATCATATAACACATAAAATGATGACTCTAATGTAAGAAATATACAATTATTTTTTTATTATAATGATATTCAACCATTTTATACCACCTTTCAATCAAATTAGAAATTAAATTCTGGCTCATTTGCACGTGTGGACTACTACATACATGTATCAATATGATTCATTTCCAAAAAATCCCCATGTTGCATTTTAAAATGATGGATTTTAGAGAATAAAAAAATTATGATATAATTATTTTTGAATAATGATAAAATATTTTTTATTCTTCTTTCCTTCTTATCATGAGATAATGAAACAAATGGTCACGGGTTCGTACGGACTACCATCTCCATGAATAGTGTAATTCATTTTTCTATCAGAGCCATATATATTTAGTTCAAAATATGTATATAATTAATATATATGATATTTAATTCATGATTAAAATTATGTAGATTTTTAAACCATGATAAATTTATAACGAATGCAACCATTGAATAGAAACTTATATGAAAAATGATACAGTTGTCACCAAGAGAAATGACTATAATAATGAATTTATAATGAATAGTTGGTCATATATTATTAGTAAAAAAATTATTTTATTATAATTATAAATATAATTATGTAATATTAATATATTAAACCTATTCCTATAATACAAGAGGTTGTAGTTCTTGTGAAGGAATCCAGACATGAGGGAAGGGTTTTACATTATTATCACATTTTTACCTTGATTGATCGTGAATCAATATTATATGATGAAATTATATCATCAATATCACAAAAATACCTATAATTTTATTCCCATTAGGTTTTTTATATCTATTAGACATTATCCTTCCATTATCCTCTTTTTATTTATTGAATATTCTAAAGGAATATTTTTTAGGAACATCATATTTATTTCTCTCTTTGACCAAGAATATTTTTTTCATATCTATATTTTATATAAAATATTTTTGATAATTTTTTAACTCCTCCAAAATGATTTCACATATTTATTTTCACCCGTTTTTTGAATTTTTATAAAAAAAGGAAAAAAGAAAATCTTTGTTATATTCTGAATGAGTTATACATTAATTTTTATTTAATTTGTGAATGGAATTTTATTTTTAATCTATACTAAAAATATTACAGTTCCAACCATCATGAACATTCAATGTTTTTAAGTTTACTTTAAAATTTTCCATATTTATTATCAATTAAAATGATTTATTTACTATTTTGGAAATATTTATATTTAAAAATTGATTTCAAAATAAAAATTATATTTTCCTCATGAAATCATTTGGTTATATTTTAAAGGAATTTTTCGTATATGATACCATACTTTGATGATACTTATGCTTCAATATGGTTAAAATTCTATGATGCTTTTCATATTATTAAGTATAATGGTCTATGATTATTATGATGAAATATTAATGGGTTATGTTATGATGAAATGGTAAAGGGTTTCATGGTCATGTGGCATCAATATGAATGTATTGTGATTATGTGGAGGGTGGGTGTATTTTGAACCTAAAATACATTGAGTAATGATTAATAATTTATGATCTCATGGGGTATACATGATCTTACTTAAATCCTAAAATAGGGTACATCAGAGGTTATCCTAAGCCCAAAGTAGGTAAATGGGTGGTTATAAAAATCCTATTATGTGATAAATGTCTTAAAAGTATTGCTAGACATAATAATTCTATTACTATGAATGTGACACACTTTTATGATAGTATCTTATTCCAATATTATTCTCTCATAGATCATGTTCTTTAATTCTGTTATGAATAATGTTTTATGAATTATCATGATTTATGACATGACATGTGATTATTATTTTGGAATTGAAGGGTATGATTTTCAAATGTTAATCTCTTATTGTCATTAACTACACCTTTATGTTATTATGAAATGGTTATTTATATCTCCCTTGTCTACCCTTACTAGTCATCTAAGATCACCCTTTGTTATATTTTGTTTTCCTCATGATATGATGGTTGGTTTAAATTTTGATATATATATATATATGATGGGGTCTAGTTTTGAATAACACAGTAGGATATTATGCAAATCCCTTATGTAATAATTCCTTATGAATAAAAATATCCAAGGAAACTCAATATTTATAGTTCTATAGTGAATTGTAATAATTTGTAATTGATATTTTTCTAATAAGATGTAGTATTTATATAAGTAATGTTTGGGTCCCCTCTGCTGGTGTCAAAGAAATTTTGAGTAATTTTCTTAAACAATGACGTGAAAACAATTTTGAGAACCTTTAAGATAAGACTATATATAGGGGGAAATTTTATGATGGGATAAAAATATAAATATGGATTTCCTAAAAAATAAATCTTTATGGAAACTGGAAAGTGGATTTTGTTATAGCATAGATTCACCTAGGAGTAACAACATTGAAAGGTTTAAATTGGGTATTAACTTCGTTGTCACTATTTCATGCTGAGATGGTATAAGAATGTCCACCAAACTAAACAATTTGGGTAGATATGATAGGGTTAATTAAAATTTTATTTATAATCCAATTTAAATTATTTAAATAGATAATGACCAAGGTTGCATAGGCTATACCTAATCCATCATAAATTTAAAAGAAGGTATAATAATTTATACATATAATAAATGGTTTCCATGATTATATTGTTTCTCACTATTTCAATTGTTACTCAGACTATGTTTTTTGTTTATAGATAGTGGGGAGTTCCTAAAGGAACCACTAAAAAGATGAATGTGTGGTATAATTCATTTAAATTCCTCTTGATCTACCAAATTTTATGGGAGATTGAATAAAAAATATAATGACCTGAATATTTATAATTGTAATTCTTTTTTAAATGTGTAACTTCATTAATGTAGTTATAGGAAAAACATGCACTATATCGATTATTTTATACCTTTGTAAGTTATATCCTATCATATTTATAATTTCATTAAGCTTTATAAGCAATTATAATATAGTTTTTATACAGTTACCATTAATAATAGTACATATTAAAGGTTATGAAAAAATTTAAATTAAGATTGATGGAAGACGTTACGGACTCGATCAGTTGGATAATACCATATGAGGCATAATAGTTTGGGATTTCAAGGTAGGTTCCATCATAGTAATTTCCTTGGTCCAAAACCATGATTTGAGTAATCAACTATATCATTAAAGACACCATTTTTGGGAGAAATTTGAGTTTATCATGATCATAACTGATTCCATGTTCACTAAACCACCCTAATAAAGTATAACGATTGAAAACCTTACCATTAAAGAACACACTAGTGTAATAAGGTGTTATTTTTATTGAACATAACATTTTAATTTGTATATTTTTTTAATAAAATAATTTTTTAAATAATCCTTTTTTTTAATACATTTTTAGTGATTAAATAATGAGTTTAATAAAAATAAGATTTTTATATGATCAAACAAAAATTGTATTATTTTGAAATATATATTTTTAATCAAGAAACTATTTTTAATGAAATTAATATTTTTTTAACTAAATATTATATTATTAAAGTATTATTATTAAATAATATTTATTTAAATAATTATGATAACATATTTATATAAAGTCAAATGATATTTTAATAGGGTTATAAATAGTTATCATCATAAAAACATTTATTTTTAAACAAATGGGAATTTTATATTTAAAATTATAAAATTTTCCTATTTATGAATTTATTTTTATAAAATATAATTAATTTTTAAATCAATTCATCAAAATATCGAATGGTTAATTTTTTATAATTTTCTAACATAATCAATTTTTTTGATAAAAAATAAAAATGATATAAATAAAAGGTTTGTACTATGACCTCCTAAAAAAGTAATCAAATAATTACAATAAAGACTATCCACTACCACAATTATGCATCCTTTTTAAAATAATGTGTTTTTATGTTATTTGGATTAATTTAATAAACCCTTAATGAATCCTTCGAAACTTATATTCTATTTCAATGTTTTAAAATTAATTCATTATGAACAGGACTCACACATATCTCTAAATATATTATTTTAATTATTTATGTTCTTGTCCTTAAAAAATATTGAAAAACACTCCTATTTGGTAAAAAATTAGGAAATACCGAGTATTTTCTATTTTTTATATTATTTTTTCATCTAGATTCCAAAACCTGTTATTATAAATTAATAAAGAATCCCACTCTATTTTGTAAAAAAATTCACCAAATCACCCATTCCTCTTCACTAAAACTCCATTGATAACAATTTTACTCTTAATTTCTATCTCTATAGTCTTCACAAAGTCTTCCAATTCTTATTATAAGATCATACATATCTTTTATATGCACTCTCTCAATGTAATGGATCATATCCTTCTCTTATTTATTCAAGAACCTTCTTTATATTACACCATTTGATTTCAAATTTTCCATTTTGGGATATGTTTTTACACATAACACTTAATATACTTATAATTTAAAATTGATTATAGATCATTTTAACTAACATTAAACCCTTTCATGAATATTTATGTACCCCCATTATAATGCCAAAATTATCATGAAATTTTCCATGAAAAGAAAATTTGTTGTAAATAACCATCCTGTATTGGAACTGAAGGATATTAACCCAGACATTTCTATGATTAATTTATTAGGAAGAAATGATTATTTAAACCACATCCATTAATCTTTAGAATAAATTAGTCGAAATATATTCATATTTTGTATGATCTATGTGACAGACTTATGCAGACCTATGATAGGAATGTGATGGGTGGGGCTAGAATTATATACCCCTTCATTAGATTGGTTAGTGTTTTAATCTCATGAGATTCCATGTATAATGAACAAAAGGTTATCATATGTACATTATTTTGTGATTTCTTAGTGGTTATCCTTGAATTATGCTTATGATTTTATGTTTTATGTTATTATCGCATTTTGATGTTGTCATGATGTTACAATCTTATATCATGATTCCATGACAATGTTTATTTTTCTCTCCCTTTTTATGTCACCTTGATATTTCTATTGAATAACATGTATTACTTTCATCATGTTATTATTTTAATATTCCACTACTTGGATTTATATCTCATCCTTTTTTCATACTTACCCAGGTTATCTCAAGTTGTATTTGATGATCAATGGAATATAAGTGAATCTTTTAGAGTTTTTAAATACTTTTTTGAAACCATGATTCATGATATATTTCTATTTACTTAATTTAAGTAATATAATAGGCCTATTTATCATCTTGAATTTTATTATATGTATCTCTGTGTAAGAAAATCAAGAAGTAAGGTGTAATAAGAATATGTGTTTTCATTATTGTTATGAAAAGAATGTCTTGTTATTTTATTGGAATGGGATTATAAAACCATAGTGAAATACTTAAAAAAGTACTAAATATAAGTGAATATACCATAATTAATTAATGTATATATTATGTTTTTTTCTAATAAAATACACCCTTTGATGGATAAAACAAGTTGATGTGAATTTAGAATAGTTGTTCCTAGGTGTTATTACCCCAAAAGCGTGAATTATGCTTCAAATGATCATCACCTACTGTACAAAAAAATAATACTTATTTCACAACTAGTTTGATACACCGTGTAGATATTTTTTTGGTTAAATTACAAGACATTTATGATTCATTATAAAAGGAAAAATGCCTATAAAATTATATGTTTAGAAATATATCTTGTAAAACATTTATTGATACCTATAAATTCATATTTTTTGGAAAGTATTCTATTTATGTGTTATCCCATCAATTTTCATACTATCCATTTTATGTGTTTAATTGCTTGAAAAATCTCATTGAAATGTCAATTTTGGATGAAATAAATTATTAAAAACATAATAAAATATTTAATCGAATTCTTATCATCTATTCAAAAATATAAAATTTCATATGTGACTATGGTTCAACAAATTATTTCATAATAATAAAGTTTAATAGAACTATTCAAATATAACCTAAAAACATGGAAGTCACGTTATCTGTGAGGATGGAAAATGGTTCAATTGTTGCATCACAATCTCATAACTCATCCTTATAAAAACAATTTGGATTAATTCCCTTGTAAAATGTTTTATACTACCCCTAGTAGAATTCAATGTCATTTTGGGAATGGATTATATTTCCTTGTACATAGCTCAAATAAATTACCTAGGGAAGGAAATATTTCTCCATATAACAAACCACCCTCTGATTCTATACAAGTTCAAGGAAGAGGATAAATCTTATTTTCTATAATAAACTTAAAAACAGATATTATTTATTTATGAGAAAATAATTCTGCATCAAATTATTGAGTTCAAAAAAATTATCATCCTTAGTTACATGATCACTGTAAGGGAATATGATGTTTCAATTCTTGAATAATTGTCTAGAGTTCGTATAAGTCGTGAGGTTTATTTTGAAATTGATCTTATACCTAGATCATTGAAAATATTATAGAACCCACATAAAATGTCCACTGGTAAACTTGGAGAGATAAATAAGCAATAGTATGATAATTTGGATAAATGGTTTATATTCCCATGTGCATCACCGGGGGATGTACAAGTCCTCTTCTTCAAGAAGAAGGATAGGTTGATGTTCCTTATAATTGATTATCATCATCTTAAAAATATCATGATAATGAACAAGTATACATTTCCATAAATTGAATAGTTATTCAATCAGCTATGTGTAGAATAGTACATCTCTATGTTGGATCATCGGTCAAGAAATTATCATGATATGGTGATGAAGGATTATAACCCCAAGAATAATTTTCATACAAGGTATGGGAACTATGATTTCATAGTGATTCAATTTGGACTCAATAATTATCAAAATATCTTCTTTCACATAATGAATAGACTCTTTAGGGTTTACCTTGACAAATTTGATGTTTTCATTAAAGTTGATATTCTTATATATTCCCAAAGATAAACGAAACATGAGGAGCATTTGAAAATTATACATCATACCTTGAAAAACTAAATTTTGAAAATGAATAATAGTAAATGTGTGTATTTGATGAAGAAAGTAACATTTCTATAGATTTTATAGCTAGAAAATTTTTATATTTGATTCTATAGAAAATAAAGGAAATTGATGGATGGTATGGACTATCATCATTGATGGAGATCCATATATTCCATGGATTATATGGGTAATATCATCATTTTTAGAAAAATTTCTCATGACTAGCAAGTTTAAAAACCTAGATAACTTATAATCGGGTGAAGTTTCTCTAGAATGATGATTGATAGGGAAGTATTAAATAGATAAATATGAGCACAATCAGTGTACCTATGCTCAAATTAACCCTCATGGGGTATAGATCTCTGATCTGCAGAGATGTGTCTTATAAGAGCTTGTGTTCTGTTCTCAAGTAATATAACAAAGTGATAGACTATTATTAAGATAAATTAAAGATCCTTGAGAAAAAAACCAAAACACATGACATGGGGTTGGATATAGTGAACTTTTCATTGATGATTTGGAGACATTATCTCTGTAGAGTGAACTGTTACATGTATGTGGATCATAAAATACTCAAGTATATATTCACAAAAAAGGAACTCAATGTTCTCCATTAATGGTGGATAGAGATGATCGAGGATTATGATTTATCAATCCATTAAAATATTGGCATGTTGAAAATGGTGGAAGATTATTTCATTATAAAGGATCCTATAACCCTCTCTATGATGAGGAATTAAAGAGAATCAATATTCTTGGACATGAAAATTATTGATATAGGAATTTTAAAATGATCTTCATCATACCTTTCTCAAATAGCTTCCCAAAAACCCATTATTTAGAGAATCATATAGGAACAAAAAGATGACCTAGTACTAAAAAAAACATAGTGAACATTTCATAGTTCAACTTCATTAAATTTTATTTTATATCGATTGGAACCTTGTTATGTTTCCTATCAAAACTAATATAGAATATTGAACTTCTAGATTATGGAAATATCTCATCCTTCTCTATTCCTTGAAGATTCATTGAGAGGTATAGGGATCTTAAGTAAAACTTTTTGTGGTGAAACATGATGAGGGGGATTGTAGAATTTATATCTTGATTCTTGGTCATCCAACAAATAAAGGCCTTATTGAATAATACTAATGGTATGAAAAAACTATTTCTCATACCAGTGTGGAAATAGGGAAACATAATAATGGATTTAATTATAGGACTTCCCATGACATGTAAATTTAATAATTATTTTTGGGTATTAGTCTGTCATCATAAACATTCATCACATTAAATTTATATAAATTAATATTTCTATCTTGACCAAATCCCTAATATATACATAATGAATGTGGTAATACTATATAGTGTACCAGTATCCATTGTATCCAGTTGAGATATAAGGCTTACCAAAAGGTTCTAGAGAATCCTTTAACAAGCATTGGATACAAAATTCTATTTCAATATTGCTTATCACCATCAGAGACATGGTCAATCTGAATGATCCATTCAAACTCTAGATGGTATTCTTAGAACAAATTAAATGGATTTCCCAGGATTTTGGGATGAACACCTTCTCTGGGTTGAGTACTCATTTAATAACAGTTTCAATTGAAGTGTTGAAATGGAACCTTATGATGCTCTATATGGGAATAGGTGTCACAAAATAACATATTGGGATGAATTTGGAGAGTTTATGCTTTTAGGTAATGATTATATCCATGAGATTATAGATAATTTTTTAAAAAAATCAACATCATATGAAATCCTCATAATGTTGATAGAAAATATATGTCATCAGTCATCAATGAGGTTTTTAATTTAAATTTATAGATACTATCTTCATTTTTATATCACCATGGTTAAAATTCATGAGTTTTAGGAAAATAGAAATCTTAATCCATGATATATCATCCATTATGAGATCCATCATCGCATTTGAGTTTTATCCTATCAAGTAGAAGTCTCGATAAACTTATCTCAAGCATATGCACATTTCCATGTATCCTTATTGATAAAGGGAATTCCATACCACTCCTAAGTATTTAATCCAAATATGGTACATTTGGATAATGATCATTCATATGAGAAGAAACCTTTAAATATCAAAGATACGAGAGAAAAAGTTCTATAAAATAAGATAACTCACATGGTTTGCATACTGTGGTAGAAACACATGTTTGAGAAATTAACAAGGGAACCAAAATAGGTTCTGAAACAAAAGTGACCTCTTATATTTTAATGTACGAATTGAAATTACAAGAGTAAAATTTCTTAGGGGTGGAAGAATAAAATGTCCCAAACCATTATAAATGAAATTACCTTTTTTAAATGAGTAAATGACTTTATATATTTATAAAAACACATAAACTACTTTGATTATTATAGACCATTTAAATTTATATAATATTCAATTTGAAATATCATTAAGAAAAATAACTACAATAATATAGTAATTGTATAATGACTATTAATATTAGTATATATTAAGGTTTTTGATAAGGTCCAATTGACACAAAAAGAAGAAGTGACGTCCTAGAATAGAATGTTCATACCAAATAATGTCTAATTATCAGATCTTCCAATGGATCTCAAATCACATGTATTTTTATTTGACCAATCCCTATATGGGAATCAAAAAATGGAGAATGAGTGAAATTGTTTATGGGAGACGTTTGAGATTATCGACACCAAAGACCAAATAATGTTCATTGAACAACCCCTTGAAAATATCAACATAACACATCTTACACTTATGCAATACACTACTGTAATAAGTGGTTATGAATATAGAATATAATCATATCAATTATTTGTTTTTTGTTTTTAATTAAATTATTATTATATTTATCTTTTCTATTATTATTTTTTTAATGATTAAATAATGATTTTTTAAAAGGGGTATATTTATTTGATGAAACACAAATCATATTTTTGTGAAATATATAGTTTCAATCAAGACACAATTTTTTGAAGAATTATATTATTTTTGAGATAGATGTTATTTTATTCAAAAATTTAATTTTAAATAATATTTATTTAAATATAAATTTTTGTATTATTTTATTAAATAAAATGTTATTTTTAAAATGGTCGAAGATTATTATCATCGTAAAAAAGACATATTTATTAATAAATGATAATTTTTATTTAAAAGTAAAAAAAATTATATTTAGAGAATTGTTTTATTAATATATATTAATTTTTAAATAAAAATGTTGAGATTATCCAGTGGTGAATTTCTTATAATTTTATGGGCCAGTTGAATTCCTAGTTAAAAATTAAATACTTTATAAATAAATGATATGTATTATAGCATCAAAAAATAAAAAAACTAATTTAATAAATAATATAATGATTATATATGACCAAATTTATTTTTTCCTTTAAAATAATGTGTTTTTGAATTTATTTTATTAATTTTATAAACCCTTAATGAATCCTCAAAAACATAAATTATATTTTATGGTTTTAAAATTAATTATTTATGAATGTGACTCACTTCTATATCACTAAATATATTTTTTTAATGATTTCATTTCCAAGACATTAAAAATATTTAAAAACACTACTCCTTTTTATAAACGATAGGAAAAAACCAAGGAAATTGTTTTGAATATAATTTCATATATAGTTCAAAACTGAGGTTTAGATATTAATAACGAATTTCCCTCTCATTTTCTATGAAAATCCACCCAACCTACCATTCCTCTTCACAAAAAACTTTTGACAATAATTTTAATCTATCTTTTCCTCTATATAGCTGTTCAAAAGTGTTTCTGAGATCTTAATAATTTCCCTACCAATATTTAAAAGTTCCCTCTCAGGGCATGGGATCCTATCCTCCTCAATATTCAAACACCTTCTTTATATAATGTATTTTTATATACAATTCTTTATTTTGAGAAATGTTTTTTGACATCCCTATTAAAATAAACAATGTTTCTAAGTATTGTGAGACACATTTAAAACTCATAAACCACTCCATGAATATTTATGTAACCCTTCTATGCTCTTGAAATTACCCTATGAATTTCCGTGCCAAAAATTTGTGGAGTAAATAGCCATACAATATTACACTAAAGGTTATTCACCTAGACTTATCCATCCTTCGTTTATTAGGGAATACGATGAATTTATCCCACACTCCTTAATCATAGTATTAAAAGTCATAAAATACATTCTTATGTTATATAATCTATGTGGCACACTTTTTCATGTACGTGATATGAATTTAACAGGTGGTAACAGATTTATATATTGCTCCAATGTATTAGTTAATGCTTCTATATCGTTAGATTTCATTAATAGTGTATGGGAGGTTATCAAAAGAAAATTATATTATGTTTTATTGGTTGTTATCCATCACATATTCTTATAATTGCATGATTTTTTGTTGACACAACATTTTTATGTTTCTTTGATCTTATCATCTTATACAATGATCCCATGATCATGTTTATGATTCACATCCTATTTATGTCTCCTTGATATTCCTCTTAACTATAATGTTTTACATTCATCATGTTGTTATTTCTATATTCACTTATGGGGTTTTATAGATCACCCTTTTCTTAGGTGCATCCCCAGGATATCGCATGCAGTATAATAAGATCGATATAATATAATATATTTTTTTGGAGTTTTTAAATATTTTTATTATACCCATGTTTCATGTAAATTATCTATATACCTAACTATATTTTGAGATCATAATATGTGTATAATTATTAAATGAATCATTAATTAAGTTGTATTAATTATATGGGTTTTCAAAAAAAGTTTCATTGTTATGATTACTCAACTATCTAATTCCATGAATCATATTGAGCTTCTAACCATGTAATAAAGGTAATAGATTTTTAATTAGACCTTTATGAGGAAACATCCTCCTTCGTTTAGTGGGTCTATTAATCCACTAAATACCAAGAAATAGATCAATGCCAATGAAATGTTATTCTCCATTAAATTGTTCCTAGAACATGAAAAATATATTTTGGATTCTTACTATCTTGAAGGATAAAAAGATCAATGGCGAACGCTTCTCAATATAATGAGTTAATGGGATGAAATTAACTCTATATAGTGGTATTAGTGTATTATGTTATTTTCTATCAAGTAATTTTCATGTATTCTTCATAAAAAAAATGGATCATTAAAAAAATTTAGATAAAGAAGAAGGATAATTAATATATTAGTATATATGGTTAAAATATTATAAGGCATTCAAGGTATGCTTCAATTATTATCATACAACATAAATGTAAGATTAATATATTCTTCAGTGGATTAAAACAAAGTGTATAAATTGAATTAGCCATATGATACAAAAATAGCTATGAAAAAATACATCGATGTACTATTATGGTAGAAATATAAATTGAATTTTACCAAAAATCTCATGGTTTTGATAATAAAATCATGATGTAATTTAAAGGAAGTAATAATAATATAAAACATTGTGGTAAGAGGATTAATATTCCTTTATTTGAGATGTGTGGAAATAAAAATAGAAGAAATTTAATTAATGGGACTAGTTAATTCTTTATGTGTTGAATGTAAGGTCATCATGTCGTCAAATGTTGAATTTAGGAGAATTTGATTATTAATTATATTAATATAGTTAATTCTATATATAATACACCACCCACTCTCCGTTTCTTCAAATTCAAGTAGTATGGTCATTATACTGACTTGGTGTCGAATCAAAGGGTTAATGGTGATGATTAAGATTGGAATCCTCTAAACCTATATACAAATAGAAAATAGATGTGATAACTATTTCTGATGAGGTGTATGATAACTAAGTGGTGAAAGTTACACTTACCATCCAATATATAACTCTTATGGTCTTATTTTATTATAGATCCACACAAACATGAATATATAAATAATTTTTTATGGGTATCCTAATACCTCATCAACAATTAGATATTGAATTAGTATGGAAAACTCCAAATTGTATGTTGATTTATATCAAGTCTATGATTCTTATTTGATTGATGTTTTTGGGAATGATATTATTATAAATCATTTTATTATCCCTCTAGTTTAATTAGATATCATTTTAGACATGGATTTACTTTCCTTATATAGAGCCCATATCTATTTTCAAGGAATGGAAGAAACAATTGATATTCTAAACCAACTTTTGGTATTCTATATATGTGAGGATATATCAGAACATATAATATAAATTTTTTACACTTTATGGGTCTTTAATAATATTTAGAGTGGGTATTTTCCTTATATGGATAGGAAGAATGTGTAAGATCTTAACCTTCTTAAAGTTACCTCGTACCCCTTTTTATGGTACACTTATTTATTTAGGGTTGTTTCAGGTGAATTTGAAGAAATTTTGAATTACATGAAGATGTTAAAAATTGGTGCATGTTTAGGGAAAACCAAGTGTTTTTTCCCATAAAACAATGTTCCTCTTTTTGAATCCACATGAGGTGGTACACAGTTTAGCCAAACCATACATCCTTCCTCTCCAAACCATGCACCATTAAACAGGGTGGATTTTTATGGTTGTGCATGATCATTCAAATTATGAACCACTAAGGATAAACCATGAACCAAAGATAGTATGGGGTGCATGATTATGGTTCGTGGTTTAGAAAAATATGTGGCCCTTCTCATGAAACTATGCTCATAAAAATTAAAAGCCACAATATTTTTATAAAAAAAATTCAAAACCCCTGGTTTTTAGCCTGAATCACCCCAGATCAACCTAATATGATATTCCTTGATTTTTGAGTCTTATAAGAGGATTCCAGGACTCGTTGAACCCCTTCTGATGTGAATCAAATATCCAGTGGAATAAATTTTGACCTATCCATTATGTAACTTCTTCCTCATGTAGGTTCTTGTATCCCCCATATTTATCTCCCCTTTGAGAGGGTTGTTTTTCCTTTGTTTTAAATGGATTAGATATAGGTTTTTAAAAATATCATTTTAATAGATCTTGGTCCTAGGTTTTGACCCTAAATCACTTCAGTTGTGGTGAATTCGACCGTTCTATATCAAATTAAGGGTTGTCGTTTGGTGAAAATTCTTCAATGATCTTACGGTAGGTGGTCTAGTTGATTTATCCCATAGTTTTATTAATGATTTAATTTATGTAATTTTAATATATTCATTTACAAGTTGTGAAGTTTAATTTTAATTTAATTAATTAATTGATCTCCCTTGTGACTGTGACACTCATCACAGATCCCATTGGACCCACTAGAGGTTTGAGACTTTGTGTGATGGAAACCCATGTGTTGTGCCAATACATTTAAAATGATGATTTATGAATTAAAAAATGGAAATAATGGGTTTATATAAGTGAACTAAATCCATATTTAATGGTTGATAATAAATATTAAAGGTTTTCTAGGATTAACTTCGATGTGTTAATGAGATGTGGTAAATTGGTGATAAAGGGATAAATGATGATTTTTTTGTTATTCCCTATGATTAAAGAAAATAACAATTGTTGTTCTTGGTAATTGAAAAGGTTCACAATGATGTGAATGATTTATAAGAAGGTTAATGATGTTGAACCTTGTTATCTGTGTGGTAAATGAAATATTTGTGATTATTATTGCTTGGGTTTGGGATAGGGACTAATTCTTCAAATACCCCTAGGGTTCCATTCTGATTCTCTAGGACCCTTATACATGTTTTTGAGATGAAAATTAGAATTAAATAAATAATAAAATCCATGAAAGTAAACATTATAATATTCCTATGCTATATGGTTTAGACTTTGACATAGGCCTAAGTAGGTATGATGTATTTTGTTAAAGAATAATAAATGTGAAACATGTTTACTTTTTCTATTTATCATTATTTTTTATAAGACTACATGAATTATTATATACTTGATAATTCTTCATATTCTATTTTTGGTGGACTAGTGAGTTGTACTCACACCCTACTTGGGATGCCTAATTGGTGCCCAAATAGATTTCATGTTTGTAGGATCAGATAATGGAAAGATCCCTACGTTTGATAGTTGGGTTGGGAATTGAGATGGATCTTGGATTAACGAACCAGACATTATGTCAGGACCTTCCTCAGAGTTGTTATTATGTCCTTATTTTTTGTTTTCATTTGACACATGACACTTATATGGCATGAATGATCTACCTATTTGGTTTATAGTCCTTTTTTCTATTTTGGATTCATCATGTGATGTTGGATGATTATTAATTATGGTATAATCTTGGTTATTGTTATCTTCATTTGGATATTTTTTGTTATTTATATTGTTTTTCTTCTTTTATAAAGAGTCTATTGTCACCCCACAGTACATAATAAACCCTCACAAATATTCAAAAGTCTCTAGAATATATGGAGGCATGCTTGAGGTCATGTAATGATCTACATTGGGGAACCAACATGTGGCACATAGGTTGGGACATTACAAATTAGTATCAAAGGGTGTATTAATTTATTTTTATTTGTATTATTATTTTTGAAAGATAAACAATATATTAGGATGAGTTGAGCCTTGGTCATGAGATCGTGCATGGGATTATCTAACCAATGTGTGGGGGAAAACCAAAGTACCCATGGTGGGATTATTTTTCTTGACATTCTATGTTACTATTGAAAGTTATTTCACCTTGGGTGATGCACTTGTTGTGTGATGTTATTATTTTATGGGATTTCCTTGATTGCTCGGTATGGAATGAGAGTTACATATGCATGCATATTTTTAGGAACTCATGATTTCATGTGGCATGACTCATGTTAGACACTCATATAAAATCTTGATGATCGGTTTTTTAGGAATGAAAAAACTTTTATTAATTGAGTATTTTAAAAATTAATGGTTCATAACAATAAATCTATAATTATAAATAACGCTAAATGTGTACCTTAAAATGTTTAAAACGGGTGTCTAATGGGATACTTATGTTATAAAAGTATTTTAACCTATGTTATCCATGACCCAGGGGAGGGATGGTTGAGGGTAGTGATAACACAATGGTTCTTATCATGTGTAAGAGTATGCGGATTACTTTTTAAAGCCTCATCTGAATCCCCCTTAGGTAAATGTGTTAATGTTTTATAATGTTTTTGGAGAAGTTTGTTTAGAATTTTATAGACATTCCTCCATGATAACATTTGTTGATAGGACTATAGGATGGAATGGCGGGAAATGGTCATCCAAAAACAATATGAGAGGCCCTAATAGTTATAGGTGGAGATCTAGGAGAGAAGTTCAATGAGAAATTTTCTCACTTTATTCAGTTTGTGGAAAGAGACTCGGGGTGGGCCATGTGTAATATTTTTAACATGTCACGAGAGTTCTAGGTTCAGAACCATATGATTTTCATAGGAGAGGGTGTACCTAAGGAATTAAACTTATATATTGATTCTATATAGATGATTCTTGATCATTTATAGACTTATTCTTATAATAGGGAAAGTTTTTACTTATATGTTTCACAGATCAGCGAAATGCGGGTGGAGTATCCAAGCTCTGGATGAGAAGTTGGATGGCATGGTATTAAAAGGCATTCAAGAGAAGTCCCTAGAAAAAATCTACCCAAAGGTTCGGAGGCATGATAGAGTAGTAGAGTTTATATGGTTCTCCTATTACAGTATGTCTCTGATGGACTATTCTGGTCATTTTAAAAACTTGTATCACTTTTTCCTAGGACTGGTAGGGGGTGAAGAAACTATGGAGATGCATTTTTAGGATGGGCTTAAATGTGATGTTAAATATCAGGTAAACATCCTCTCACTGAAGAAGTTTTATGAGGTAGTAAATAAACATCTCATTTATCATGGGAACCTAAAGGAATCTTCTAGTGGAGTATAGGTGTTTTTGTTGGATGACTAGGTGGTGCGTCTTCCAAGGGTAGTAAGTGTCATTATTAGAGTTTTAATAGGATAAGTCGTAATCAGAGTAGATAGGGGGAATGATTAAGTTACATGGGGTAACAATTGAGTGATTTTCCATCAGTGCAGTAGGTTTGGTCACCTTGTTAACCAGTTTTCCTGACCACCGATAGAGTTTCAAGATTGTGGAAAGATGGTACATCTATAGCAGTTTCGTAAGAACCCATAGTAGATGGTTAGTGATGGAGGATATAGACCAAACCTGAGTATGATAATGGAATCTAATACACTAGACTAGTATAGTAATTGAAGATATAATGGATGTGGAGTTCAAGGTGGTGGACATTTTACTTCAGTTAAAGAGTTCCCATACTAGCAGAGTAGTGTGACATGGTGGAATGAGACTACATCATAGGTCATAGGGATGGTACTGTTGTATGCAGTTCATCATGCACTTATAGATAGGGACGATGGACCATGGACCATTAGGTTCTTTTATTTTATGTTCTAATATTTATTGAACTTTATTTGATATAGTACCCCCTTATTCTTTTATTTCTACACAAATTGTGAATGATTTTAGTCTAGAAATGGGGATTCTATGTGGGGATATGATTATCGACACACCGCTAAGCATATGATCGAGGGACATCTATTTGTTCAAGGGGTGTTCTCTTGATTTTGGTGAGTATCATTTACTTTGGGATCATTAAATACATGACATGTTAGGTTTTTTCTTGATTTTGGGTATAGAATGGCTGGAATCAGAATGATCCCACATTGATTGTTACTATAGGACAGTAATATTTACATATCCTGAAGGTAAAAATTATGTTCATCAAATAGAATGGGATATCCAGGAAGGATGTATAGGTCTAATTCATCATAAAATCAAGGAACTCTCCACCTAGGTTTCTATACTTTTGTTGTATAATGGTGATTTAAAGCACGATGTATTTCTTCCCATAGAGGATCAGTTTCAGTATGTGTTTCCTAATGTCTTATCAGGGATTCCACCTAAGAGAGATATTAATTTTACTATTGATCTCATTCATGAAGAAAAAACAATTTCTATTCCACCTTATGGAATGTAACTAAGAGAGATTGGAGTGCTTAATACACAGTTAGAAGAGTAAATGTATAATGGATTTATCCTTTTGATCATGTCACATTTGGGTTCTCTAGTTTTTTCTACTAGAAAGTGTGGCCATATGTTACGGTTATCAATTGATTATAAAAAATTTGAACTAGATGATAGTGAAGAATTGGTATCATATTCCATTCATCGACGACCTCTTTGAACAATTGAGATGAGCTTTTTCTTTCTACAATATTGACTTCAGATCAAGGTATCATTGGTTAAGAGTTAGACCTTCTAATATATTGTGAACTACTTTTAGAAGTAGGTATGGAAAATATGATTTCATATTGATGTTTTTTTGCCTGAAAAACATTCCTATTATTTTTATAGCCCTGATGAATTGAATATTTCACCCATACCAGGATCAGTTTATAATTTTTGTGCATGGAATCTTGGTGTACTCCAAGACTCACAACAATCATGCCTAATATCTTGACATCATTCTGATTAAACTAAGGTGGAATTGTCTATATTCCAAGCTATGTAAGTGTTAATTATGGATTGATAGGGTCTGTTTATTTAGATACATAATCTTTGAGGAAGTTGTGTCAATGGTCAAAGATAAAGTTCGAGTAGTTGTTTCTTGGGATCATCGAAAGAATTTTTTTGATATTTGATGCTTTTTAGGTTTATGGGGACATTATGAAATGTTTATCAAGGAAATTTACCATTTGGGAACACCACATTTGATATTGGACAATAAGGATGTCATGTTTTAATGGTCTAGATAATGTGATAATTCTTTCCGAGAGTTGAATAATCATTTAACTAACCCACCAATTTTGATCCAACCCAAGCTCAGTGAATAATATACCATCTTTTTTATGCATCTGGAGTTGGACTTGAAGTAGTGTTGATGCAGGGAGACAGATTCATGGCATATGTATAACTATGGTTGAGGCCACATGAATGAAATTACCCTATCCATGATCTCAAGAAAGTTTTAGTAGTTTATTCGTTGAAGTGTTGGAAAAATTACCTATTGGGAGAAAATTTTACAATGTATTCCAATCACAAAATCTCAAAATACATCTTATCATAGTGATATTTGAACCTTCGGCAACAAATATGGGTTGATTATATGAAATTATTTTATTTTTAACTAGCCTTTACACCAATAAAGGGAAACAATGTTGCTAGTGATTTGATCAGGAAGAAACGCACTTAGGGAGTTCATAAGTCCAGTTTTGAGTGAAAGATGACTATCATTCTGGTTGAGATGCATATTCTGGTTCAAGAGGGCCCAGATCAAATGACTCTCTTATCCATATCAATGGAGTCTACACTTCTAAGCCTTATTAGGGAGATTATATTTGAGGATCAAGAGTTTTTTTCCATGAGGGGAATATTTGAAGGTGGAGAGTCCACATACAATTGGACTATATATGAGGATGATATCATTTATGACCGGAACCATTTTTATGTGGCTACGTGGATGTATTAGGAGATTATACATGTGTTTCATTGAACAAAGTGGGTATTTCATCCTTTTTTAACCAAAATTTACTATTATCAATGTCGAAAGTATTGGTGGTCGGACATGAAAAAAGAGATTACATGTTTAATGACACCATAATACACCTTTCAGTTGGTGAAGGTAAAGTATCAATGACCGAGTGGTTTTCTATAGTTATTTCTCATTCTATAATGGAAGTGTGATGTCATTACTAGTAATTTCATGGTGGGTACTTAGAGGATCCATTTTATGAATGATGTTATATGGGCGATTTTGGACCAATTGACTAAGGTATCCCATTTATTTCCTATCCAATAGACTTTCATGGTTGATCAGTTGAGGAATATGTATGTTTGGGAGATATTATATTTTTATAGGGTTACATGGAGTATTGTTTTAGAACATTATTCAAATTTTAATTCACACTTCTGGTAATGCCTATAAATGGCATTGGGTACCCAGTTACTTTTGATTATGGCAGAAAAACTGTAGACAGATGGTTAATCAAAGCATCTATTTAGGTGTGGGAGGACATGTTGTAGGAATGCATCCTATATTTTAGTGCATATTGGTAGAATCACCTTGATCTAGTTTAATTTTTCTATATTAAAATTTATCATGTAATAATTCAGAGGGAACAGTACAAGGTGCTTTATGGTAGTCCATAAAAATCACCTCAGTGCTGGATGGAGTCCGGGGATTCATAGTTTTTATGAACAAGTCTTATGCAGGTGATGTTGGAACTGGTTCAGTTTATTTTGAAATGTATGGCTATAGATCAAAGTTGGTAGAAGTTGAATAATATTAGATTTCATAAAACCCTTGACATTATAGTGGGTGATTGTGCATTCCTCCATGTGTCTCTAAGATTGGGTCACCATAGGAATCAGATAATGGGAAATTTGGTGCCCAAATTTTTTAATATTTTGATATTGTAGAGAGGATCATACCATTTGCGTACCAATTGGATCTTCCACATACGTATAGTGATATGAATGATGTTTTTCATGTGCCATAGACTTGGAACTATAACCCCAACACTACTCATCTAGTTGAAGTTGATGGTACTGAGCTTGAGGCTGATGATTCTTTTAAGGAGCATCTAATAAATTTTATTTGGATAGAAGTAAGAGAGTTTTGCGGGGGGAAATAGTACCATTGTTTTGTGTACTGTGGGAACATGTCTGCATTTAGCATGAACCATGGGAGAGGGAAGATGATATACCAGCCTAGTGTATTGACCTTTTCACCTCATAAGCATAGTGATTCTCTGGTGTACAACTTGAGGACAAGATATAATAATGTGGGGATATTTTAATACCCTAGATTTTTTAGAGATACATTGTACCCATTCTTTGGGTATCATTTTAAATTTTTTTATACCTTGGTTGGGTTTTTAATTGGGATTTTTTCAAGTTAATTTGGAAAAGTTTGGACTTCCATGGGTTGTGCATGGTTGGCCCATGGTTTGGGAAAACCTTGTGGTTTTCCCCAAGAAACTATTTGACACATTTTGGATCCATAGGAGGTGGTGGACAGTTTTTCCAAACTATGTGGCCTCACTTCCAAAAATGTGAACCCTAAAACATAGGGAATTTTCAGGGTCAAAATGTTTTTTCAAACCATGCACCACTTAGGATAAGATTCACACCCCATATATTAGGGGTGAACATTTAGGGTGAATGGTTTTTCATAATGTGAAACCCTACCCAGTAAACTTTTCATGAGGAAATTAAATGCCCAGAAAGTTCTATAAAAAATACCAAAGCCTCTGTTTTTATCCTTAATATCCCTTTCTTGAACTAATATTACTTTCCCCAATTTTCGAATATCTTGAGAGTATTCCAAGGCTCTTAAACCCCTTCTATTGAGAATAAAAGATCAAGTGGATAAAATATTTACCTATCTGGTATGAAATTGCTTCCACGTTTACGTTCATCTCTCCCCTAAGTTTCTCTCCCCTTTGGGAGGGTTGTTTTTCCTTAGTTCTTGATGGTTTAGATCTAGGTTTTGAAGGATCTTGTTTCATTCGATCTTGGTCCTAGTTTTTGATCCTTGATCTCTTTTTCCATTTTGAATTCAACTATTCTATATCAAATTGAGGTTTGGATTTTGGTTACTATTCACCAAAGATCATGAGTTATGTGGTCTAATTTCTTTATCCTGTAGTAATTTTTATTATTTCATGTATGTGATTTTGATATTTTCATTTCCATGTTGGGAAATCACAATTAAATTGAATTAATGAATTCATTTCCAATGTAACTGTGAGACCCTTCATATATCCTCTTGGATCTATTGGATATTTGAGACTGGGTTTGATGTAAACCCATGTAGTGTGACAATATATCTGAAATGATGATTTATGAATTATAAAATGGGGAATAATGAGTTAATGGAATTGAAAAAAATTCTTATTGTAGGGTCAATAATGGAAATTAAAGGGTTATTTGCCTTAAATTTTATTGGTTAATGTGATGTGGTAAATTGATGATAAATGGATAAATGGTGATTTTTTTGTGTTATTCATTACGATTAAAGTAAAAAACTATGGTTGTGTTTGGTAATTGAAATGGTGAACCATTATGTGAATAATTGATAATAAGTTTAATGTTGTTTTACCTTGTTATGTATGTGATAAATGGGATATTTGTGATTATTATTTTAGGGTGATTGGGATAGAGACTGATTCTCCGAATACCCACAGAGTTCTAGAATGATTCTCTTGGCCCTCAATGTATACTCATGTATGTTATTATGAATAATGAGGTGGGTTACATGGACTGATGCTCCAAATAGACATGGGGTTACATGACGCTCTTGGACCTTGATGTATGTTTTTGAGATGAAAATTAGAATTAAATTAATAAAGAAATCCCATGAAAGTATGGACTATAATATTCCTATACTGTATGGTTCAGATTCTAGAATAATCCTAAGAATGAATGGAGTGGTTGGTTAAAAAATATTTTAATATGAAACCTATTTAATGTTTTAATTTATCATTATCCTTTAAACAATTGTATAAATTGTTATAGAATAGATTTTTTATTTAAATGTTGTTGTTGTGGGTCTAATGATTTGTACTCACACCCTACTCAGGTTATCATGTCGGTACCCGAACAGACTTTATGTTTGTAGGATGTGATCAGGGAAAAAACTCTATGTTAGATGGTTTAGTTGGTATTTGGGGTGGAGAATAGATGAGGAAATTGGACATGATTTCAAGATGTTCTTGGGAATTGTTAATGTTTCCTTATTTTTGGGTTTCATTTGAAACTAGACACTTATATGGAATGACATATCTTCTTCTTTGGTTTATGGTCATTATTTCCTAATTTGGATTCATCGTGTGATGTTGGATTATTATTGATTACGGTATCATCATGGTTTTCATTATCATTATTTGGATATTTCTTATTATTTATGTTATTGTGTTTCTTTGATAAATAAGGTATAGTATCCCCATGTTACATTATAGATCCTCACTAATAGTCCTCAGCCTCTAGAATATGGGGAGGTACACCTGTGGTCATGTAATAAACTAGCACCAGAAAATGACATGTGAAACCCAAGTTGGGACATTATAGAATGTCATAATCAAATATATGCCTATTGTACATGAGTTTGTTGATGTTTTTCTAGAATATTTTCCATGTATTCTTAAGAATCCCAAAGTTTGTTTTACAATTCAAATAATTCCTATATTTAATTTCCCCAATTGAGTTTCTAGAATTTAAGAAGCCATTCCATGAGAATAATGATACGGGATTAATTTGTCCATGTTCTTCACCATGGGATATAATAATAATTTTTGTTATGAAGAATGATTTTTTAATGTGACTCTTCATTGATTATGTAACATTCCAGCCTAGAATCCACTGAATTAGTCCTCTGAGTTGGTTCATTAGGTGGCCCCAAACATGAATCCTCGTAGGCTAAAGGCTGCAAACTAATCTAAAGGGCCTAAGGTGTGATAGTGGGGAGACTATCACCTTATATCAGAGTAAGAAAATAGTGGAAATAGATAATTATAATAAAAAATAATAAGTAAAAAGATTCTGGAAGTAGTAAATAAACTAGAATAAAACATGTTGTAATAATATATTAAAATGCTATAAAATCCCAAATAGCTATGTCAAACATACATCACTAGTCACACATTGGGTCAACTATAAAGATACAGAATTACAAATGAAACTGAAATAAAAGTACGTAGATCTACTATTATCTCTAAGAAATATCAAATACCTGATCTCTAGACAATATCAAACTGCAACAGCCCAATCAGAAGAACCAACACAAGTAGCTTTGCTCGATTATGAAACTCAAGGTCTCAGCCCTGTCCACCATACAACTACGCTCAACCTGAAAATCATACATAAGGACTACATATACACTGATCTGCACATGTAGGGGTGAGAAATAATCTCAGTAGGCTCCCCCAAAAATGAACATATAAAATATTTAGTGATTAGTTCTTGGAAAATAAATATGCTCAGTCTAGTTGAGATGCAACTGAAAAGATAAGTAAATGTAATAAACATGAAACCATAGTCGAACCCTGGGTCTGTAATCCTGATAAGCTTGGAAAGTTACCCCATGGATGTCCATATATATTCATATACATGTATTGTACCATACCTACACATATATACGTAAATTTTAATATTCATTATTATGGTGAATGAAATATCATCAAACCAATATGTAGACAATTCTTGGGTCTGTAATCCCAATCGCATGAACATCTTGTGCAAAGGGTATTGATTTTTATGCCATTCCATTCAATTTTTGTATCATTAAATCAATAATTCAGTATGTATTACCAATCAACATATACCTACTTCATCTAATGCCAAAAAATTCTCTAAGAAAGCTACATCACCACAAGGGGATACTCATCCTAACTCTGGGTTAATTCATACTAGCCTCCAATCACTGTAATGAAGTATTCCATGGAAGTACATCTGGGAATCATATAAATGTAAAAGAGATAGATTCAGTTATTCTCGTTCCATTTAAATCAAGTATAATGTATGATCTCTAGGTCCAAGTATAATGATAGTCGCGAAATTGTTACTTGGATGACCCCTAAGTGGATAACCCTTAAGTGATAGTTAAGGATAGCTCATCAGTGATATGAAATTTCCACCCCTGGGGGTATCTAACAAGGGATATAATAATCATACCTACCGTCTAGAAGAGTGTAATCAGTATAGGTCTCCAATGCTATGTAATGTCATTCTCAACACTGCAGTCAAGTAACCAATCAGGGAGAGAATAATCAACCTTATCCCTCAGGAGAGAGTAATTATCCACAAGTATAATCATCTGGAATTCCATGCCTGAATCAAGGAGAAAATATTCATCCACATCACATGTCGATTAGTAGAGATCTGGATCATCTTCATCACTCAGGAGAGTATAATCATCCTTGAGTATCATTACTAGGGACGCCTTTCTAGCACATCATAACCATAGGATTAATAGATAGATACCAGGAAGAACCTTTGGAAATACCAATAACATGATAATCAAAATATATATATGCTCAATCATTAAGTGTCATGTAGTATATATTGGAATACCAGAAAACATAATAAATAACATGTCTTAGAAGATTTATCCCTAGAAGAACATCTGAGCATCCCAAAGTTAAAGTAATATGCATCATGTTAGGCTCAATACCACCAACCAAGATTCACTTCTGGTAATCATCGATGCAATAGCAATAAACATGTGAAAGAATAAACAAAATAATAAGTGTTTCTAAATGCTTAAAACTAACATTAATACCACATCACTAGGGGCTTACATGTTTAGCATAGGTTCTAAGGTGACACCCACTACCATCTCTACCCAAAACTGACATAATAACTCAGGTTCGATCAAACATAGGGGCACCCATTAGGTCCCTTAAGTCAAACACTGCAAAAGCATCCAACGATGGATCCTAGAATCTATTATTAAGTAAAGGAATCATACTAGGGATCCTCAGGATAAAAATTAATGGTAGGAATCCTATAGGCCATCCTCAGCCTATAATTAAAACCGATCCATCCAACATAGGTTCCTTGGAACAACACATTGTTGATGGCATCCTATTGGGGACCCTCTATAACCATATAATAATGTATAGGTTTCCTACATGGGATCCAAGGAATGGTATACTGGTAAAGGGACCCTGTGAGGAATTACTAATGTCTGGATGCAAGAAAAGGTTATCCATAGGGGTACTTTGATGACTATAAAGAATATAGAGGAATTCTATACCTAATAATCTATGTCAAAATGTAGACAGATGTATCTTAGATGGGATCCTTAGTAATAACTAGTCTCATGGACTCATAGTCCTAAAGGTCATATAATAAAAGGGAGTTTTCCTTAATGGAGAATCTACAAAAACATTGGTCAAGAGAGATAGATCATTCCTCATCCCCGAATAGGTATCACACTCAGGATAAACTGGATATGATTACCAGGGAAAGAACCTATACATTCAAGAAATGTCACCTAGGAGTCCTCAAAACAACACATGCGTCTTACCATCATAATATATGAGAAAAGATACTCAAAATGGACTACTCATGGGTCCAATTCTGACTCTTGGTAGAAAATATATGGAAAACTATTGAAAAGGTATAAAATGTATTATACAGGGCATGTAACCTCAACTACCCACATGGGTGTGTAGTTCTTCCTATACTTGGTGTGTAAATGCCCAAATACATGGTGTGTTGAACCTGTACAGGGTATGTAACATACATGGGGTACCTTCCTATGTACCTCACATGTCATGGCCATATATTATACCTGGTATTATACATCTACATGGCGTGTGACCCAAACTGGGTCTGACTGTATGATCCACACAGCAAGTTCCCCTTACGCACGCAGCCTGGACGGGTACTCAGCTACATGGATGAGTCCCTTTACATTCAAGGTATGACCCACACACAATATTTACATTATCAGGGTCATATTACCCAATAATGAAGAACATGTGGTGTGTATTATCTAAATCATATGCCATGTAGATGGGTTTTCTTAAATAGAAAACCCCTTGAAACGCCTGAAACCACCATTTTCTCTAAACAAACAATAGATCGAACAATGAGGTGTCATAAGAAACAATATATGTGGATTGAACAATAAAAATGAGTAATAAATGGGTATTTATAGAAAAACTAAAATTTTTTACCCTTGGGTGGAATCTGCATAAGCTTCTCTCATTTCCATAATCCATTACAACCACGTAATGATCTGATCCATCCTGAGCTATGCGGTGGTACCATTATTCCCCTCTATCTATTTATCTCTATCTATATACCATTTTCTCCCTATCATAAACATGAAGTAGTTTCCGTAGGAGAGTTCACAATAATATAGGGATTAAAGGAAGGGAAGAAAAAAAGAAGAAGAAAAAGAACAGAAAAGAAAAAGGGGTACGGGGTGGCCCTGAGACCCAACTTCAGTTTGTGTCTCACCTCGGAAAAATCCTCATTTCGGACTCAGTAGTGAATATGGAATCTGAATTTGACACTCTATTCCAAAGATATTTCAAAAAACCCCTTCTTGGTTAAATTAATTTTTAATTTATTAAATATTAAATATTATTTTTTCCTCTAAAATTTGAAAGGCTCGAAATTCCACTGAACTCTTATCATAGGATAAACACACTATTCCAGGACCAGCATAATGGTCATTAAAATTATCCAAGATCTCTATTAGAGTGAAAAGGCCATTTTACCACTTAAAATATTTTAATATAAATAATTCAAATTTTTTCACAAAAATTCACATCTGGAAAAACAAGGGACCTTACCATCTCTGCACCATAAACCTTATCATTACTGACAATCTTGGAGGTAAGACTAGAAGTCATGCTCTAAACTCAAGAATTTGCACAACCAAGCTATCTGGACTATCCAAAGACTAGTCTGATAGCATCAAAGATACTCCCCACCATAGGAATAACCTTAATAACCTATCATTACTAGACCCTAATCTCAACAACAAATGGAAATTCTAAATTTAAATATAAAATGAGATTCACCACCCTCAAACAGCCAACTATGAACTCTCTAACATATGGATTACCATACACCACGCCATGAGTGAAACCCAAAATAGGTTTTCTTCTTCAACTAGGGAATAAATTTAAAAGAAAAGAAGCTTTGTGTAGGGTTGATGCCCTCTCAGTGTACTCAATACAAATTCAAGATATATAATGATCATATATTTGTAGGAGTACTCTAATAATTCCTCAAAATGTGTGAAAAGATCTCTTGAATCCATTCTCACCATCCTATCAATACCTAACTGGGATTCAGCCAAGGTTTGACCGTCTTATGGTACCTCATCCATTCTCAATGTCTCCTCACCCATAGAGTGGAATTATTCATTTTACCACAACTCCCAGAAAACCATGACTATGAAATGTCTTGAAACCATTGGTCCTCAACACATACCTAGAAACTCACTGATTTTCGATTTAATAGAACCATGTGAAAACTATGTATACCTTTGTCACCTGACTCTTGCTCCAAAAAGTCTTCCAACATGGGGCTAAGATAACCATGCTACATAGAATGTCAGTCCAAACAAGCTAGAATCTACCTTTGAACTCCTCTCCAAAATTGGGCACCTCACATATACCAGGAATTATTACATGAATTCTCATCACCCGATTTCATTCTAATCAAGAACATCTACCTACACTCTGACTAAATCATTAATAGTGGAATCATTGATTTCCCAGGCTGGGAACCAGAAGAGTCCTACCCATATATCCCAATATTAATACCAAATCACCCTATGTTGTTATCAAAACATATAAGAATTATCACACCTATAATGAAAAACTCGAGCACCTACCATGCCTCAATCCCACAATGAGTGTATAACCAAGATCACTACCTAAAAAAGCATATGAAAACACTAGACAACCTCTCTCACGCAAGATACACTTGAAAAAATAGTCATTGACCTTTAAGGGTCTGAGTCAAACTAAGGGTCTCTAGGTCTCCCACCTAGCCATATAGAACAATTCTCATAATTATTTTATAAGGTCTAAAAACTTATCCCAAAATGATCAAACCTATCTAAAGAATATAAATATCACAATAGCCTACAAGGGTTTAAACTATAAATAATACATTCAAGGTAATGATCCTAATGGAGCATCCTCAAAAGGAAATCCTCCCTAGTGGTCATGATACAAACATAGAAATAGTGACGGATCTAACAATCATCAGGCATCCAAATATAGTAATACCACCTCAAGTTCTAGTTCACAATACAAGTAATAGTATTTATTAGCATTATACTCATTGATCCTATTAGATAACAACAACCCTATCAATAACACCTTACAATGGCTAGAATAGAATGGAATCATGTGTAATATCGGCCTACTAGGGTCACAACACAACCTATACACAACGTCTGAGTCATCAACCACAACACCAACAGGCAATGTAGATCCAAATAACCTAGAAACAGAATTATATATATATATATAAGTATCCCCAATTGAATATTCCTTATTAATCTGTAAAAATAAAAATTTAGCGTGCCTATATGATGTGAATCCTACGTGCCAAATATGATGCATGAGATACCCCTTTCCTTTTCTATCCATGAGTCATAATCTATCTATGGTCTCTTTACAATGAACAAGATCCATAAATCCTTAATAAATCATCACACTCACATAACATGTGTGTTTATAAAGTAAAAATATTATAAAACTATAACATTACATATTAGTAAATAAATACCATACCCCTAGAAACTATGAATTGCGGCTAGAACAAGTGTTCTTAACACACCAGTCAGATATCCATCGCCATTTCTAACACATTCCTAATACTTCTATCTACTATATCCCAAATATTAATGACCATGAAAAGGAAATCTCTAATGAAAATTTTTAACATATTGACTTGGATGCCACTAAATTTATGCTCTGAGCCGGTTTATTATGATGTCACAAGCATGCATCCCAATACGGCAGAGGTTACTGACTAGTAGTGAGAGCCAGGGGTGTGATAGTGGGGGGAGTATTCCCTCATATTAGAGTAATAATATAGAATAAATAACTTTGTAACATAAAAAACATAAAAAATATAGTGTGGAAGCATTAAATAAACTGAAATAGAACATGGTGTAATAATAAATGAAACTTCTATAAAATAAAAAATAGTTATCTCATACATAAAAAATTGGTCACCCACTGGGTCAACCATATAGATACACAAGTAAAAGAGAAACTAAAATAAAATTATAGGTATCTAATACTAACTCAGAGCTAAACCATATACCCAGTCTCTAGACACTATCGAACTACACCAGCCTAATCTGAAGAACCCACATCATCATCTCTACTCGAACATGCAACTCATACCCTCTTCTCTATCCACCATTCAACTATGATCAACCTAAAAAATAAGACATAATGTATACCCACACGGTGAGGTGTATGTTCATGGGTGATAAATAATGTCAGTATTCTACTCAAATTATGATCCTATAAAATGTTCTATCATAAGTTTATGCAAAATAAATATGCTCATCGTAAATGGGAAATATCTGAAAAGATAAGTAAATCTAATAAACATGAAACCACAGTCGAACCCTGAGTCCCTAATCCTGGTCAACAGGGAACGTTACACTATGGATGTCCATATCTATATGTGTATACAAATATAGTTCCATACCTATACATATATATATAAATATGAATATTCATGAGTAAGGTGAATGAAATATCATAAAACTAATTGTAACACCCCGAGATTTCATAGTGTGTTATTTCTTCAAAATAATTCAAGAACTTGCACTACACGCAACACCAAGTTCAATCACACCATGACTTACAAAAAAAAGCCATTCAAAAGAGGTTATGAATAGTATTATCTAAATTTTAAACTTTATATAATCCTTATTATTTTAGAATCCATATTATGAGTTTCTTAGATATAATGCAAGAACAAATTCATTTTCAGTATTGCACTTTTATCAACTTTTAATAGTGAACCCTTTTTAAATACAATATTTTAAGATTTTTGACTAAATGGGAACATCAAAAAATTTAAAATGAAACATCTCAATCTTCCACGGTACGCTTTCCTTTGAATAATACAATAGCGTGTGTTGTACGCAACACCGAGTTCTAACAACCAATCAAACTAGCCGTTATGAATAGTAATACCTACTTTTTAAAATTATATATATTTTATATTTCAAAATGGACTTTCTTTTTGGATTCAGAATATCTAATTTATCCTAAGGTGAAATTTTGGTACTTTTGGATAACTTTCATATTTTGATGAATAGTGAAAATTACTAAATTTTAATTAAAAACAACTTTTTTAATCAAAATAATTAATAGTGATAAATTATGAATTTTAGTAGTTTTAAAGTATATTTAGAATATATTTTGACCATTTAATATAATTTTGGTCATTGGACATAATTTTACAATTAAACAGAACATAAAAAAGTGTCAATCTTTTGATAGTTATTGTCTCTTAAAAACACGCTTTTTATTTTGACAGCGGGAATTAATTTTAAATTAATTTCTGCCACTTCTGTGTTTTGAATTTAGGAAAATGGATTCCATATTTTGAATCAGGATTTTCAAATTGTGTAAATAGTTAACTTTTATTTTTAGACATTTTGAATAATTACTGCGGTAAATATTTTATTTACCATGGTTAAAGGTAAATCCGGTAAATAAGGGATAAAAAATAATATTATAATAATACTAAATTACCCTAAAACGTGTCTTAACCCTATTGGTTGATACATGGTAGACCATGGGCATCTTTGGGTCGATTTTGGGACCCCATGGATCCACTTGTAAGTGATAATGACACTTTATTTTAATTAAGTTAAAATGAATACAAAAATGACACAAGCATATATCTTTTAGCAAAACAATTGTTACATAGGGTTATATATGTTGGATTTTAGATTATAAATATTCATTAGAAATATAAAAAGATTTCATACATAATTATATTTTATTTATAATTTTTAGACATTAAATAATTTGTTTTATTTATGACACAATGATGATGCAGTAATTACTATAATAGTGAAAAATTAAAATAATTGATATTATAAATACAGAAATAAATATAATATGAAACTTTTATTGAATTAAACTAATTTCCTAGGATAATATGATATATTAGGATTGATTTAATTGACTTTGTTCGAAGTAATCAATCTGTTATGAGTTTCACAAAAATCAACTATTGAATAGTGTCAAAATTGACATAAAAGAGTTCTTAAAACAAATATTATATTATTAATTGATATTAAATTCCTAAAAATCTAAGGTTCGTCCAAGAGACTTATATCATGATAGTTTCATCATTAATGGACCACTTGGGGGTCTCTTGGATGTATGTAGTAAGTTTATTAACCATATTATATAAAAATACAAAGAGACATTGTAAAAGTGAAACTAATTAACTTAGAGTTAATACTTAAAGATATGGTTATTATAAGTACCCAAACCTGTCTAAATTCTATTGGTTGAGTTGTTTTCGACCCATCCCCACCATAACCTTTGAATAATCAACTTTTGATCCATTAGAAACCGAATATTAATTTATTATAAATTAATATTTCTAGCTTTTCCAAAGGTGCCCCTCACCCCTCTTATAAAAGGGCACTCCTCCTTCTCATTTCTTCACACCTTCAAAGCCTTTTGGTTCGGCAAAACTCTGGCCAAATACTCTCCAAACTTCCCTCACTACTACCTAGGGGCCTTAGTTTGATAAGAAATCCAACTTAAGGAGCCCTTTTGATCAAATCAAAAGGAAGTACCCGAAGAAGAGGTAATGTTTTCACCACCCCTTTTCTAAGTTCATTTCTTCTTCCACTTCTTCTTCCTTTGTTGTTACCATTCTAAAAAAATAAATCCAATATCATATATATACTGTGATGTTATTATAAATATGGTACAACCATAATCAGTATTCTATCCACCCTTTGAATAACATGTCACCATACGTGCGTACGTACGGCTTACCGTCTCCACGTCGTGGTGTAATTGTTATTCAATATAATATTATTTGGATGGGAATAATAATGATGTGTAACTCATGTAAATAATAAATATAACATGTTAATGATTCTTTATATATGATATACCATCCATTTATATATTATTTTAATATCAAAAGAATGATATTGTCGCTCGTGCGTACGTACGGACTACCGTCTCCACGAACGCGATGAGATTCATTCTCCATCGTATCCATTCAAGTATAATTATCATTTGATGTTTTAAAAAATTATGTTTAAGGACTTGATATCATTATGGATATGAATAATATAAAACCTATCCTTTACAAACATGTCTTACGTAACAAAACATATAAAAGAAAACAAGTAAGTTAACACCCGAAACAACGATAATACTAAGATATTATTATCAAATCAATATTAAAAGATCATATATGATATCATATTAATGTATATGATTATTGTATAATTTAATAACAATTATTTCACCATTATACAGGAGGTTAACCTACCCCAACCAAGGAAATGTACAAGGTAAGGATTTATTTCGCAATCTCTTCATTATCCGAGGTTGTTTATACATAATTATCTATTGGGACCTCGTTATCATCCACATCCATGTTTCTTCAAAATGTTTTTCAAAACATTTTTAATATTTAAAAGAATATGTGTTAAAGTCATTTATACCCTTGTTTTACTTTTTATAAGAGGTTTATAGGGGAATCTTTCCGTCATTTTCCAAACAAGGTGCTTTTTAACCTTTTCGACAGAATTAAGATAGGAATGTTTTTTTAACTTATACGGCGGGTGCGGTTATTTTCCGCCGTTATAAAATCTTCAAAGCTTCCCTTACAAGCTTATAAAAATATTTTCAAAGAAAATGTTTTATTTTATATGGATCTTAAATGATTTCAAAATAAAAGGAGATATTTCTTTAAAAAGAATTTTGATTTCATCTATGTCAACATCCTTTGATGGATTTTAAGATTATTTGAAGTTGATTTATTATGATACAAAACTTCTATATTGTATTGAAGGATTTGTGATATGTTTGACTGTGGATGTGCTATTTTTATACCATTCATAGTTTATGGTGAAATTATTGACATTTCGTATTCTAGTTTTAATACGAATGTTTATGTTATGTTTAAACCTTTTCATATGGGAATGCATTGGACTTAGTAAGTGACGGGTGGAGCCCGCTATAGCTCCTCGATGCATCGGTAGGTCTCATGAGACAAACTAGTGTCTTGGCACAAGGCCTTGACAAAATCTTATTTGTAGTCTTGGCACGAGGCCTTGACTATGTGGTTATGATAGTCTGGCATTATGCATTCCAACATTATGAAAGTGGTTATTGATTTTTGCATGTGATTATTCGATTAGTAGAATATCCATGTGAATAAGTAAATGGCATTATTTCATTTTATATATGCCATACCATGTTGAAAGTTCATGTTTGAAAGGCTTTTGTTTTAGTTATACATTGCCTTAAATGTTTATTCTTATTTATGAAAGTTTCTGCTATATTGTTATCCTTACTGGGCATTTGAGCTCACCCCTTTTCTATGTTTTATTTTTCCCAGGAAGTGAAGAAGTAAATTATGAATGACCTGCAAGGATATTATGTGGGGATATGAGTGTGGATTATGGAGACATTATGTTGTCGTAGTAGTTTTTCATTTTATGATGTAATGTAAAACTTATGAATATATCTAGTGTTTCCAAGGCTACTAAACCAATCGGTCTTTCGAGATTTGATCTTTCTTGTGATAATGCCAATGTTATGTAATAATGCACCGCCTCTGGGTAACTAGGGTCGGGGCGTTACAGTTGGTATCAGAGTAAGTTTAGTACAAACCTTGGAAGCTAGATTTAGATAAACTCTGATTAGAGCACGTAGACCTAAGATGAACTTTGAGGATTAGTATAGAAGAACTTCCTAGAATTTTGGTATTGTAGAGATTTTGTGAGTTTTCCGAGAAATACATCTCTGTCTGGATACGAGCAGGTAGAGGCGGCTCTGGCACAGATGTACCTAGGGGTAAAACCCGAAAACACCGCTTTGAGCTAGACTCAGACGGGAACTGGTGCACGACAACGGGCCTTGCTGCACTCTTGGTTACGACACTCCCAGGGGATATGCTTAGGATAATTCTCATTTTCTTTACAAACCATTATGAAGGGTTTATGAGTATATACATCCTCAAATGAGACATTTTTATGATTATGGATTATATCCATAAATAGTTCAATTTATGTTAAGTGTTTTATAAGTATGGGATTATGTATTTTGATTCATAAACTGATCTAGTGTATGCCATTGTTTAGAAATGGCGCCTAGTAGAAGGAATGAGAACTCCAGAAATGCACATGATCCAAAGAGAAGGAAGGATCATATCTTTCATGGTCTTAAGCTAGAATTTATAAGAGAAATAGTCTCCCATGTATTATCATCATATGAAGAAATAATATCATGTGTTGATAAGATAAGTAAAGAGTTAACTGAGTCCTATGGATTTGAAGGGAAGCAAGAGAAGAAAAGGATGGAAGAGAGAAAGATGGATAAAGGGAAGAGGGAAAAGAAAATTTTTCCCATATGTGGTAACTGTGGAAAGAAACACCCTGGAACTTGCCTGAAAGGAATGGGAGTTTGTTATAAGTGTGGAGGAAAAGGGCACAAAGTACGTGACTGCAAGGGTAAGAAAATGGTTTCAAATGTACAATGCTTCATTTGCAAGGAGTTTGGACACTACGCGAACCTATGTCCCAGTCATCAGACTATGCCACAAATGATGTTATTGGATAATAATCAAGTTATGATACTACCACAGATGAAGAGGAATGATTAGAGTTCTTATGTTGATTATGTCAATTGAGTGTTTTATCAACAATGTACTTGTTATAATAATTATGGAGTATATAAGGATTGTACTGCAGTACTATTTCATTAAGGACTTGAGATTGTGTGGAACAAAGAAAAGTGACTCAATAGCAGGATAAATTTTTGGAAAATATATGGTTGAGAGAATGATAAACCATAATATAGTTCTGATACCGAGGTAGTGATTTTGGAATAATACATGATTGCTTTGGATAAATTATATTAGATATTCATGACTACCTTGGAACTGATTAATGATTTGTATATTCCATCATTGTTGGGGTTTAAAACATTTTTAGATTGATGAAGTATATCCAATATTCTATATGGAATAAGGGATCATAAATGTAATCAATAAGGAATATGGTAATTTAGGATGTTTCAGTGTATTAAAAGAATACATGATGAAGGTATTCATATGCTATTACGGGGTAAAAAGGATCTACATTATGTTTACCTTCCTTATAAATGTTGGACTGTGAGTTTGGACAGAAGTATTTTGGATAGTTCTAGTTTGGATTATTTTGGATTGCCATAAAAGGACAACCCAGAGGTCGGGCGGCAACCTGTCACGTCCGGCGAGGCTGCGAGACTTGAACCCGCAACCGAAGGGCGACAAGGGTGTATCGCCTACCACTGGCCCACGAGATGTCCTGGATTAAATAATGTAGTTTTTTTAAAAGATCTGGTAGATGAATTATAAATTCATTTATTTTGGAACCCTATACGAATAGTGTAAATAGAATTTTTTACGTTCTATTATCTTTTAGAGTGAAAGATGAGTTTGTGGTAGAAATTTATTAATGGATAAAACTCTAATTATAAAGTAAGTATATCTCCTTATGATCTTAGCCAATCTCATAAATAAATTCCTCAACATTAAGAAAAGAAACTTAGAACAAAAATGATGTCCTAGATGGTACCTTAAATCATCACTAATTTATGGCTTTGGGATTGTTGGCCTTTTCATAGCCATGTTCTCTACCACTCTCCATCAGATAATTGATGGTTAGATTTCTCTTCCATATCCATATTTTCCTACATAGAACCCTAGTATGTGTTATTTTCGGTAATCTTCATACTTTCCACTCTTTATTTTAAATAGAGGCCTCATTAAATCATTTTTCGATGTGGGATTTCAACTAAGATATTTTGAAACGTCAAAAATGTGTTATCCCAATACCCTATATTTTGTTGAACCGATGGTACTTCAAATCATCATAGATTGATGAGTTTAAGGACCTCAATTTTATACTTGTTTGTTATTTATGACCTCAATAACTACCTATAAATATTTACGTTTTTCCTCCAATTATATGTCTCTAATTGCCACCAATGTTCTCCTAATCGAGATCATAATTTGGTGGTGACCCTTTCATTTCTCTTTTCCTCATATTAAGACTAAATTTTAGTAACCCAATTTCCGATGTGGGTTTTCCCACAAATATATTTTCTATTTTAAACCATTTATTTTCTAAGAACAATTTCAAATTGCGAGGACGCAATTTATTGAAGGAGGGGAGAATGTAACACCCCAAGATTTCATAGTGTGTTATTTCTTCAAAATAATTCAAGAACTTGCACTACACGCAACACCGAGTTCAATCACACCAGGAATTACAAAAAAAAGCCATTAAAAAGAGGTTATGAATAGTATTATCTAAATTTTAAACTTTATATAATCCTTATAATTTTAGAATCCATATTATGAGTTTCTTAGATATAATGCAAGAACAAATTCATTTTCAGTATTGCACTTTTATCAACTTTTAATAGTGAACCCTTTTTAAATACAATATTTTAAGCTTTTTGACTAAATGGGGACATCAAAAAATTTAAAATGAAACATCTCAAACTTCCATGGTACGCTTTCCTTTGAATAATACAATAGCGTGTGTTGTACGCAACACCGAGTTCTAACAACCAATCAAACTAGTCGTTATGAATAGTAATACCTACTTTTTAAAATTATATATATTTTATATTTCAAAATGGACTTCATTTTTGGATTCGGAATATCTAATTTAGCCTAAGGTAAAATTTTGGTACTTTTCGGATAACTTTCATATTTTGATGAATAGTGAAAATTACTAAATTTTAATTAAAAACAACTTTTTTAATCAAAATAATTAATAGTGATAAATTATGAATTTTTGTAGTTTTAAAGTATATTTAGAATATATTTTTACCATTTAATATAATGTTGGTCATTGGACATAACTTTACAATTAAACAGAACATAAACAAGTGTCAATCTTTTGATAGTTATTGTCTCTTAAAAACACGCTTTTTGTTTTGACAGCGGGAATTAATTTTAAATTAATTTCTGCCACTTCTGTGTTTTGAATTTTAGAAAATGGATTCCATATTTGGAATCAGGATTTTCAAATTGTGTAAATAGGTAACTTTTATTTTTAGACATTTTGAATAATTACTGCAGTAAATATTTTATTTACCATGGTTAAGGGTAAATCCGGTAAATAAGGGTTAAAAAATAATATTATAATAATACTAAATTACCCTAAAACGTGTCTTAACCCTATTGGTTGATACCTGGTCGACCATGGGCATCTTTGGGTCGATTTTGGGACTCCATGGATCCACTTGTAAGTGATAATGACACTTTATTTTAATTAAGTTAAAATGAATACAAAAATGACACAAGCATATATCTTTTAGAAAAACAATTTTTACATAGAGTTATATATGTTGGATTTTAGATTATAAATATTAATTAGAAAGATAAAAATATTTCCTACATAATTATATTTTATTTATAATTTTTAGACATTAAATAATTTGTTTTATTTATGACACAATGATGATGCAGTAATTACTATAATAGTGAAAAATTAAAATAATTGATATTATAAATACCCAAATAAATATAATATGAAACTTTTAATGAATTAAACTAATTTTCTAGGATAATATGATATATTAGTATTGATTTAATTGACTTTTTTCTAAGTAATCAATCTTTTATTAGTTTCACAAAAATCAATTATTAAATAGTGTCAAAATTGACATAAAAGAGTTCTTAAAACAAATATTACATTATTAATTGATATTAAATTCCTAAAAATCTAATGTTCGTCCAAGAGACTTATTTCATGATAGTTTCATCATTAAGGGACCACTTGGGGGTCGCTTGGATGTATGTAGTATGTTTATTAACCATATTATATAAAAATACAAAGAGACATTATAAAAGTGAAACTAATTAACTTAGAGTTAATACTTAAAGATAAGGTTATTATAAGTACCCAAACCTGTCTAAATTCTATTGGTTGAGTTTTTTTCGACCCATCACCACCTTAACCTTTGAATAATCAACTTTTTATCCATTAGAAACCGAATATTAATTTATTATAAATTAATATTTCTAGCTTTTCCAAAGGTGCCCCTCACCCCTCTTATAAAAGGGAACTCCTCCTTCTCATTTCTTCACACCTTCAAAGCATTTTGGTTCGGCCAAACTCTGCCCAAATACTCTCCCAACATCCCTCAATACAACATAGGGGACTTAGTTTGATCATAAAGCCAACCTAAGGAGCCCTTTTGATCAAATCAAAAGGAAGAACCCGAAGAAGAGGTAATGTTTTCACCACCCCTTTTCTAAGTTCATTTCTTCTTCCAATTATTCTTCCTTTGTTGTTACCATTATAAAATAATAAATCCAGTATCATATATATAATGTGATGTTATTATAAATATGGAACAACCATAATCAGTATTCTATCCACCCTTTGAATAACATGTCACCATACGTGCATACGTACGGCTTACCGTCTCCACGTCGTGGTGTAATTGTTATTCAATATAATATTATTTGGATGGGTATAATAATGAAGTGTAACTCATGTAAATAATAAATATAACATGTTAATTATTCTTTATATATGATATACCATCCATTTATATATTATTTTAATATCAAAAGAATGATATTGTCGCTCGTGCGTACGTACGGACTACCGTCTCCACGAACGCGATGAGATTCATTCTCCATCGTATCCATTCAAGTATAATTATCATTTGATGATTTAAAAAAAGATGTTTAAGGACTTGATATCATTCTGGATATGAATAATATAAAACCTATCCTTTAAAAACATTTCTTACGTAACAAAACATATAAAAGAAAACAAGTAAGTTAACACCCGAAACAACGATAATACTAAGATATTACTATCAAATCAATATTAAAAGATCATATATGATATCATATTAATGTATATGATTATTGTATAATTTAATAACAATTATTTCACCATTATACAGGAGGTTAACCTACCCCAACCAAGGAAATGTACAAGGTAAGGATTTATTTCGCAATCTCTTCATTATCCGAGGTTGTTTATACATAATTATCTACTGGGACCTCGTTATCATCCACGTCCATGTTTCTTCAAAATGTATTTCAAAACATTTTTAATATTTAAAAGAATATGGGTTAAATTCATTTATACCCTTGTTTTACTTTTTATAAGAGTTTTATAGGGGAATCTTTCTGTCATTTTCCAAACAAGGTGCTTTTTAACCTTTTCGACAGAATTAAGATAAGAATGTTTTTTTAACTTATACGGCGGGTGCGATTATTTTCCGCCGTTATAAAATCATCAAAGCTTCCCTTACAAGCTTATAAGAATATTTTCAAAGAAAATGTTTTATTTTATATGGATCTTAAATGATTTCAAAATAAAAGGAGATATTTCTTTAAAAAGAATTTTTATTTCATCTATGTCAACATCCTTTGATGGATTTTAAGATTATTTGAAGTTGATTTATTATGATACAAAAATTCTATATTGTATTTAAGGTTTTGTGATATGTTTGACTGTGGATGTGCTATTTTTATACCATTCATAGTTTATGGTGAAATTATTGACATTTCGTATGCTAGTTTTAATACGAATGTTTATGTTATGTTTAAACCTTTTCATATGGGAATGCATTGGACTTAGTAAGTGACCGGTGGAGCCCACTATAGCTCCTCGATGCATCGGTAGGTCTCATGAGACAAACTAGTGTCTTGGCACAAGGCCTTGACAAAATCTTATTTGTAGTCTTGGCACGAGGCCTTGACTATGTGGTTATGATAGTCTGGCATTATGCATTCCAACATTATGAAAGTGGTTATTGATTTTTGCATGTGATTATTCGATTAGTAGAATATCCATGTGAATAAGTAAATGGCATTATTTCCTTTTTTGTATGCCATACCATGTTGAAAGTTCATGTTTGAAAGGCTTTTGTTTTAGTTATACATTGCCTTAAATGTTTATTCTTATTTATGAAAGTTTCCGCTATATTGTTATCCTTACTGGGCATTTGAGCTCACCCCTTTTCTATGTTTTATTTTTCCCAGGAAGTGAAGAAGTAAATTATGAATGACCTTCAGGGATATTATGTGGGGATATGAGTGTGGATTATGGAGACATTATGTTGTTATAGTAGTTTTTCATTTTATGATGTAATGTAAAACTTATGAATATATCTAGTGTTTCCAAGGATACTAAACCAATCGGTCTTTCGAGATTTGATCTTTCTTGTGATCATGCCAATGTTATGTAATAATGCACCGACTCTGGGTAACTAGGGTCGGGGCGTTACACTAATCATCAAGTCAAACTTTGGGTCTATAATCCTGATTTCCTAGACATCTTGTGAAAAGAGCATTGAGATGGACTTCATGCCACTCAAGTAATGTATAATTATGTCAATCTATGGTCCTGTAATACCAATCGACATATACCTTCTTTGTCCAATTCTAGAAATGACTCTAAGCAATCTATATCACCACAAGGGTATACTCCTCTTATCCTCGGGTTCACCTGTACTCACCTCCAATCATTATGACGAAGTATTCAAGGGAATTATATTTGGATATCCTATAAAGACACAAGATATATACTTCATGATTCCCATTCCATGTAAATCAAATCCAATTTATGATCCCTAGGTCCCATCTATAATCGGTCGTGACTTTGTGACTTTGATTTTCATGAACCCTCCCTCCAAGGATACCCCTCCTAGGTTGTCAAATAGAAAGGGATATAATAACCCCTAATATCTTCCTTTTGTAGTCCTCAGGTATGAAACTTTCACCAAGGGTGTAAAAATCTCACAATATGGGATGAATTTCCATTTTTAAGGAAACTAGATTAGGATGAGTTGTGATGTGTTGTCCCCAGTGTCTTCAGGATGAGACGTGATGTGATGTGATGTGATGTGATTTTTAGTGAGGCCCAGGTGTGTTTTGGTGGGATATGTTGTGAGTTCCATGTTTTTGTGTATCCAGAATGTGTTTTGAAGGCTAGTTTTGTGTGGGAGGGATATTATTTGCTATATTATGAAGAGGAGGGAGTGTCATAACATCCTCCATTGGGCTGTGAGACCAGATAACCAATGGGAAAGTGGTGTGGGTTACCCTATCATTGATATGATTTACTTTATATTATATTACTTCTCTTGTGTTATTTGGTGATTGTACCTTGTTGAGGTTAGGATGGTCATTATAATAGTTTAGGTGTTGTTTGGTTCTGGAATTTTCTCATCGGAGCATTAGTATGCTTCATCAACATGTGCACATGAGATTTGAAATTTTCCTATGGAGTATACTTCTATGCTCAACCTACATATATAAAACTATTTTTAGGGTTCCAGAGGAATTTCATAGACCATTCTAGACATTACTAGTTAAGACCCATGATAGTTATTGTGTTGCTACATTAGCTTTTATTTTGGGTATTTGGTTGAGATATTTTTATCTGTATCTGTTCTCTATATACATGCATGGGGGATAGTTTTGGATTTATCTTTTTTATTATGTATTGGATTTGTTTGTATATGATTCATATTATCTCCAAATCTTATATTATTATTGATGGTAATTCCTCCCATTCCATATATTTCTATACCCTCAGTGTTAATCACCAACTCAGGGCCTACAGGAGGCAGAAATTGGTTGTCATGATCTCCCTTTCTTCATTCCTAGCCTAGGAGGGGTTTCCTTGAATGGAGGCGTCATAATAGATTGGTATCAAAGGTGATGATTTAGAGATATGATGTAATTTGAAGTTAGGAACTATGAGGTTTACATGGGTTTGTATGGAAACAATTTCAATTGACCATGGTACATGATATATGCTAGGGAGAAGTCTAGAACATGGTATTTTATGGCCCCCCATGATTCAGTTCATGGACTCTGATCTTATCGAACAACCAAGTGAGATGGACCCACTTCTAGGGTTGATACATAGGATAGGTACACATATCATAATTTATTATACTAATTTTTGAATTGGTTTGTTTTTGGAATGTTAAAATGAATGAAATAAATAAAATTAATTAAACTGAATCTTAAAAATACTCCATACTGCCAGGCTTAGGAAATTTTTATTTCCCTTTCAACTAAGGATAATGTTTTTCATACATGTGTGTCTCAAGAATTTGAGGTTTAGAAGGCTGATCAAATTGATCACCATAATGTTGATCTGGTTGAGGATGAAGACCAGTGGAGAAGGATGTTTTGTTCTTTCTAGAAGAATACTTTGGGGAAGTACGAGAGAAATGTTTCAGATGTGTAAATATAGATATAACTAGAGGATCTTGAGATTTTGTTCTGTTTGATCAAAGCCTTATTGGAGTACAAGGTCACTTTAGCAGTTAGTCAGATATTAGGAGATATACTTCAATGGTGGATGCTGTATTTGGGAGAGTGTGAGGTGGCAGATGTTTTGTGGGTAAACATTCATAAGGAGTTTCGGGAAGAGTTCCTTTCGTCGACCATGAAGGTAGTAAAGAGGTAGGATATTCTTCCTCTTAATTAGGGTATAATTTTAGTGGGGGTTGGGAATAAAGTTCAAGTACATTCATTATTTTTTCCCAAATATTTTTTCAGATGAGGAGTCATGTTCGAGACATCTTGAGGAGGCACTTCATCCTTCTATCTAGTATTCAGTTAATCTTTTTAATTTTCTAATGTGCTTGGAGGATTGGAATAAGGAAGTGGTGATTGATAAAATTCACTCTTGAGGAGGTTTTCTACAAGAAGGTAACCAGTATGGTTCCTTGAGGGAAGAGTTGTTGGTGGTAGGTCTTAGGCTCCAGGACCTTTAAGGTTTTGACCATCCATGAGCCAACTAGGGTAGCTTCCCTATTGACCTTCTGGTATTTGTTCCTTTTTTGTGGGTCTGGGGCCAATGTGTTTATTCTATGTGATTTTTGACCATCTTCAGAACTATTTCCCATTGGATTCATATGCTCAGTTTGGTGGAGGTGGATAGATTCAGTGATATCCTCAATAGTAGGTTCTAGTGAGGTTGTTTAAGTAGCAGTGGCAGCCGGACTATGCTCCGTTGAGGGGAGATAGAGTAGGTAAAGTCCAACCTTGGAATGTTCCTTATGTTCAGGGACCATGGCCTGGGCATGGTCATAGAGGTGGTCACCAGCATATAGGTAGAATATTTGGGTGTGGTCAGGTACATGTCATGGAGGCAGTACTTCTAGAGGGGCCACAGATCATCATAGGTAGTTTTTTAGTACTCGTTTTTATTCCTTGTTTGGTCCAGGATATTCAAAATCCTTTGATATACCCAATCTAACCCATTATTTGGGAAAAGATGTTAAAAATATTCACATACCCCTGGTGTTGACTACAGCAGTCAGAGGCCAAACTATCTTGTTTAATGTGTGTCGGGGGTGTATAATGATGATGGGGATGCATCAGTCTTTTGGGGATACTTTCTTACTACAGATACAAACATACAATGTCATCCTTATCATTTAATGGTTTTATTTTATCGGTGTTTTTATTTAATTCTTCCATAGGAGGGTCTTGTTTTCAAATTTTTATGGCCAATGAGTGGTTTTTGTTGGTGAGCGGAGTTCTCATGTAAGAATTTGGAATATGCAACACCTTATTTTCTAATTGGATAATTTTTCTGTGAAATCAGTAGAAACTAGTATGGTAGAGGTTCCCAGGGTCATTTGGGAGTTCCTAAATGTTTTTCCATAGAGGTTTTGAAGATACCCCCTTGACGCTATGTTGATTTTGGGATAGACTTGCAACATAGTGATTCTTTGATTTCACTGGATCGTTATCGGATGGTAACTTTTAATTTGTGGGAGATGAGGATTCAGATAGATGATATAATAGAGATGGTATTCATTTTCTCTAGTGTGTCATTGTGGGGACCTCCAGTATTGTTCTCTAAGAATGAATATGGTGATCTGATGTTATGTATAGACTCTCGTAGGTTGAATCAGGTGAAGGTTAAGAATCATTACCCCCTTCCAAGGATAGGAAATATTTTCAAATCGTTAAGAGGGTCTAGTTTGTTTTCTAAGATCAATCTGTAGTCTGGATATCACCAATTCTTGGTGAAAGAGGGAGATATCCCATAGACCACCTTCAGATGTAGGTATGGGAACTTTAAGTTTATAGTCACACCATTTGATGCTACAAATGCACAAATTTTGTTCATGGGGATTATAAACTCTATGTTCCATGAGCTCCTAGATTGACTCTTCACTGTATTCATTGATGATATTTTAATTTACTCAATGTCAAAAGAAGATAATGTTAGGCATATCCGAGTTATCCTGTTGGTTATTTAGTTCCACCAACTCTATGGAAAGTTATTCGAGTGTAAATTTTGGACAAGATAGGTCCATATCATTGTGAATGTGGTGTCTTATAATAGTGTGGAAGAATACCCATTGAATGTTGAATAAGTTGTTTCTTGGGTAATACCCAAGAATATGGAAAAGGTTTGTAGTTTCCTTGGTATCACAGGCTATTATTGGGGGGGGGGGGGGGGGTTTACGTGATTTCACTTGAGTTTCAGCCTCATTGATATCTTTGACTCGGTAGGACCAAGTTTTTGTATGGATTTATCAGTTTTTGGTAGTTTTTGGTTACTTGAAGGGGACATTGCTTAGTTCTACTGTGCTTTGGTTTGAAAAAGAATGAATGATGTTTGAGGTGTTTTGTGATGCTTCCCATATGGTGTTGGGATACATGCTGATGCAGTAGCAGGTGGTGATATCTTATGGGTCTAGGAAGTTAAATCACCATGACTGTAACTGTGCCACCAAAAATCTAGAGCTATCAGTAGTTGTGTTCACGCTGAAATGTTGGCATTATTACCTCATTAGGGAGTGCTTTGTGGTCTTCATGGATCATAAGAGATTAAGGTATATATTTTCTCACCATTATTTAAACTTGAGGTAGTGTAGGTGAATATATTTTCTTCGGGATTATTATTTTTAGCTCTCCCACACCTCAGGAAATGGAAATGTTGTGGTAGAATCTTTGAGAAGTAAGTTTTGGAAGGGTGTACTTCGGGGGCCTGTCGATTCTTCGAGAGTAATGGAGGAGTTGGAAGCCATGCACCTAAATGAAAGGGTGGTTAATAGAAGAGGTTTCATGCTCCATATGATGGCGTAGTCTTCTCTAATGCAGCTAGTGGAGGACTCTTAGTGGGTAGGCTCAATGGTACAGGTGATGCATGATCATGTTGGCCATGGTGATTCTTTGAAAGTATGGTCATAGGATAGTCAAAATAAGATTTTGTTTCAAGGAAGGTTGTTTTTTCTGGAATAAATGTTTGATGTATTTCTTCATGACTTCCATTGATCACCTTTTGTGGTACACCCAAGGACTTAAAAGATGTATCATGGCTTGAGGCTTTAGTTTTGGTGGATCGAGATGAAGCCATTAGTGGCGAAGTTTGTGGTAAGGTTCTTTTTTTACCAGTACGTAAAGGTTGAGTATCATATTCCTGGTGGTTTCTTGAAACCCTTGGGTGTCCTCAAGTGGAAATGGGAAGACATATCAATGGATTTATTCATAGGGTTACCCAGATCATAGGAAGGTTGTGATGTTATCTGGGTGATAGAGGATCAGTTGATGAAATCAACCAATTTCTTAGTGATCAAGGAGTCTGGTATAGTGGATGTCTTGGTAAAGAATTATATTGATGAGGTGGTTTGGTTTCTTATGGTTATATAGTCAATTTTCTCTAATTGGAATGCATGGTTTTCCTCATGAGTCTGGAGGTGATTGCAGTAGGCTTTTAGCACTTAGTTAAACTTCATCACAGCTTTTGACCCACAAACATATGGGAAGATGGAATACACTATCCAAAAATTGGAAGATATGTTGTGGGAATGTGTTTTGGACTTTGGTGGGTCTCAGTTATGTCACCTTACACTGGAACATTTTTCTTATAATAATAGATATCACTCTCCCATTGGCATGGATCCATTTGAATCTTGGTACAAATGACTATTTTTTTCTCCTTTGTGTTTGATGGAGGTCAGGGAGATAGATTTTCTTCGTCCCGATATGGTTCAAAGAAAAATATAGAAAGGTCATCTTGTTCATGAGAGGATAAATGCAGTACAAGATCAGAAAAAGTCTTATACCAATCATATGAGTATGCCCCTAGATTTTGAGTCCAAAGACCACCTGTTATTGAAGTTTTCACCTAGACATGGTCATATTTGGTCTGGAAGAGGGGGTAAGCATTCTCCAAGTTTTTTGTCCCTTTGAGGTTTTGGGGAGATTTTTTGAATTGGAATATCAGTTGTTGTTTCCACCATAGTTGGAGAGGTTCCAAAAATTCTTCTATGTCTCTCAGCTTCATCAGTGTCTTCATGATAAATCTCATGTCCTTGACTATGTATAGTTGGATATCTAGGATGATGTGGCATTGGTCGAGCATCCATTAGAGATCTAGGATCACCAAGAGAAGTTTCTTCATGGATGAACCATTTATTTGGTTCATGTATTATGGAGTAATGGTTCCCTAGAGGAGATTACTTGGGTGTGAAAGATACAAATGTGTGCACATTACCTAGAGTTTTTTTTTCATTTTTCATTGCACTGTATTTCTTTGTGATGAGATGTTTGAGACCTTGTTGTTTTATGAGATGAGAATTTTTCCTTAGTTTGTCATTTTTGTGGTATTATGTGTGATAAAGTCAAGACATGTGAAAATGGGAGGACTTGATTCATAACTGATATGCATTAACTACAATGCAATTAAACATGTTAAGATGAGTTACAGCCACCCAAAGTGGATAGTATCTTAACATGGAAGATATAATTCCCCAATTTTTGTGTTTGAGACAGTGTGATTAGTTGGTTGTATAAATTTTTGGTTTGGACTTCATGGAGGTTGAGATGGACCTGCAGTGGTATTGTGGTGATGTGGTTGTGTGAGAGGAGGAAAATTGTGGTTGTGGTGATGTAGATCTATATTGTGTCTTCTGTTCATTTAGCTTGGCATGTTTTCCTTGTGGTAATATTCGAGGTGTCAGGAGACTCTTGAGAGGTAACTCACGGGGTGGTTGTTTGGACCCCTATTTCTTATAGTATGGGTTTTCGATTCTCAAGGTAAATAATAATTTGAGATGTATCTTATATAATCATACACACCATCCCATTCCATTACATTTCCAGTTTTGAGTGTTTGAGGTGTTTGGGGTTGGTTATGGGAGTTTTCTGTGGAAGCTCGAGGTTCACCAAAACTATGGCTAGAAATACACATCATATAAGTGTATTACAATAGGTTAAAGTCAGTTTCACAACTTGTACAGGTCTGATTCACGGTGTTTAGTTTTACAGCGCTAAATAATAAAAAGGAAACATCTTTTTCACTGAAAACGAACCCCAAGGATTACACAATGTGAAAAGGGATTACACATTGTGTAAATAACTGATTCGGTATTGTTATTGCACTATAGGATTCTTGGTTTTTCCTCAAAACCTACTCCCTCTCTCTCTGTCTCTCATTTAAGGTGTCTCATAACCTTCTCCTTCAGCATTTGGAGGTTTCTTTCGATGGGGATCAATCCTTAGGATGCCTTCTTCGATCGGTGGTGAGTTATCATATCATTATCACATATTTCCTTCCATTCTTCTTTGGAGTTTTTCTATGGTGGTTTGGTTTGGTTTGTGTCACGAACAGAATCTGGTCGCCGCCAAAACCGGCACCAAACCCAACCTGTGACAAGGCTCGAAGGGAGTTCCCTATCCCCATGGTCTGGCACAAGTTCCTAGGTATCATTTATCTTGGTTATTGAACGATTTACCATAATATGTATACATAAAACACCAAAATTATTTGATAAAAGGAATCTGAAAATTTCATACCAACAAGGTTTATACAAAAATCCAGAAATGAATACATAATTTCAAGTGAAATTAAAAAGGTCCAAAGACACAATGAAATAGCAAAAAAACAGACCCATGTACTCCACATGAAAAGGGGTCATCACCCCCAAGCCATCTCCACAACTCCGCCCCAAGGATGGGTACTAACACCCTGAACCGCCATCACCCTTTGCCTTTCCATTACCTGATTCAAACATAACCAAGTCTACTTACACCCAAGGGGTGTAAGTAGGGTGTGAGCCTAATCCCAATAGGATTCCACCTAGTGATTCAAAGGAGCATTCAATACAATGTGAAAAAGGAAGTAGTTTTAATACGCAAAGAAAAGTAGTGATAAAATCCAAAAATGCAACATTCAATTGAAAACATTTTTAAAGCTAAAGTTTTCATAATGTTCACACATTTAAATATAAATTTTATCTACTATAAAGTACTTCCAGAAACACCCTAATACATGGACAAATACCACTAACACAATGAGAAACAAAATCGGGAACACCCCTAGGCACTAGATAGTCTTGAGCCCCATGTACCTCATACCTCGGTGTAAAGTAACCGTAGTAAAATCGGTTCTCGTGCACGAGCCAATAGTAGGGAACATACCCATAACCTAGTGGTCCCCAATCATCATCCACATAGTTCAGTTGCTATTGTCGTTATCCAAATTCTAGGTGAAACAGGAACAAAACCCATCTGGTCCACTAGCCGTACTAGTACACATCCGCCCCACCTAGGTACCCAGGCTTCCCCCTTTGTGCTCAAACAATTTCAGAATTTAACACATATCGATTTTAATTTAAAACATCACTAATGTTCACATACACCAAATATAGTATCTATCGCATTTTATACCACTTAAAATACACAACAAACACTTTGATTTTTAATAAAACAATTTCTCAAAATCTCGTGTTGTTTTGCACACAAAACCCCTTTAGAGACACACTTGAACACTATGTTCACACTTATATGTTAAAAAATCAATAAATTCATCCCAATACATTCCAATTAAAACAAAAAAATCAATTTTAGAGCATCCCTTCGTTAAATAAGAAGTGGTAACCTTGTAAAACCTTCATTTTCACACAAAAGTGGAAACAAAACTTCACTTTCTTTACAAACACAATTAAAAACCATTATTTTAGCAACAAAAAAGGGGATAAACATTAAAAAAATTATCTTCAGCCTTATTACAGGTCAATAAAAACAAATAAGTATTTATAGGGAATCCCCAAATAAACCAATAAAACATTTCTTTGGAAAACCCCCAATTTCACACCAAATTGGCATTTAAAATTCAATTTAAATAGTTACATCATTTGAACCAATTTTTCAGAAATAATAAAATGATATAAACCTGAAAATAGGATAAATACATCATTATAATACACAAATATTGCATCAACATTGGAATCACCTACCAAATCAAATGAAACCCATGAATCACCGTGCGAAAATCAAGTCACACCACCATCACACCAAGAGGGACTTATATCGAACCTAAAACCAAAATAATTGACCAATATAACCCATGTTTAAACACTAGGTTCGAAACCCTACCTCCTGGTAATTTGTTACTATAAGTAAAATGGAATAAACCCCAAACAAATAGAGTGAAACCCTAAGAAATTTGAAAGAGGAATGGAAGAGACACGCATACCTGAGGTATCTTGAAGAATCACCCCTAATACACCAGTAGATGAAATTTAAAATAATAAAAACTGAAGTAAGGTTTGAAGAAGTATGACGATGTTATTTAAGAACTCTAATGGAGGAAAAATAGTATGAATTGAGAGAGTTATGATGGAAATATCTTACCTCTTCAAATCTGCCCTATTTTAGGAACCCTAAGAAGATCAGAACTCAATTGCGATGAAGAAGAGCTCCAAAGAGGGTAAGGAGATATTGGATGAACGGATAGGTTAAATGGTCATGTGTGAGGCTTTTATTCACTGAAAAATTCTTAAAAGTTAATACGTTATTAATTAATAAAATTTGATTTTTAAAACTGGAATTGGGATTTTGGGTAGGCATAATCTCTTGAATAAAAACCCATATACAACTTGGTTATTGATTTCTAAAGGCTCCAAACTACAATGGTGGTGTTAATATGTCATGGGAGGCCATTTAATAATTTTAATGGGTGAAAAATATTAAAAAATGAAAATGTAATAAAAGAAAAAAAAAATATTTTTAAATCTGGAATTGGGCACACTGTTTGGCCCAATTCACCAAAACTCACCCATTCCACCATAAACGCTAAATAAACCCCAAAACAAAGCAAAAATGGAAATTAAATAAATTTTACTTTAAAATAATTCATGCATGTTACAATTATACCCACCATGAAAACTTTCTATCCCCGGAAATCTACAATAGGGACAGATACTGAAACCAAACACAATCGATAAACCAAGATGTACTTCTTTGTCAAGCTTTACCCCCAAGGGCCAAAACACCTCCAATGATCAATAAAGGAATGATTGATCTCACAAACCAAACTTACACCACTTTCCTGAAATGTTCAATCACATTCATACTTTATCCCAAAAAGAAACTCTTTGAATGCTATCCGAACAAGACTCAAGCAACTCACCCAAACGAACAACAACTTCGAAAAAGGTTACACTTACCTTACATTAACTAGACCATTGGGAGATCTCCAATCCCAATGTTTAATCAAGGAAGATGTTGGTATCAAGATATTTCTGAACGATACTACCTACCACCAAGAAAATACCATTGATAAATCGAATATATTGGTATGGGGGGACACAAATAGGCACCCCGCCATAAGAGGCAGCCTATATTATTTTCTGAGACAGAATCATGACACTAACAGGGGGAGGCCAGAACGAACTCCCTAGTAAAAATGGTATAATTCCATTCATAGTTTACGAAGGAACATATATGATAATCATAGTGGGTCTCCCCACCATAAGAACCAACCATCTTAACCGACCAGTATTATGAAAACCCTACTTTTATTACAAACATAAACATGATTTATTACATAAAACTTCACTTGATACAACAAAGAAGGTCGAGAGGTTTAGTTTCTTTGGGTCTTAGGATCATTACATAAAAACTTGAAACATTAAATACAACATCTTTATTGAAAACTTCCTTTACATGACCACTACATTCCCTCGTACTTAGCATTGCATGGGATAACCTGAGGACATGCATAAGAAAAGGGTGAGCTATAAATCCAAGTAAGGGAATACACATGGAATAACATGAAGATTAAAATACATGTTGGACATTAGGAATATCACTAGAGCACAAGAGAAACATGAACATAAAGTCATGATAAAGCATTATAATCATAACATGGAAATGTGGCAACAACACTTACCATGGAATTAGCATGAGCCAAGGCCCATTGCACATGGAGCATGAGTAAATCCTCATTGCACATGAAGCACGAGTAAACCCTCGTTGCACTTAAATTAGTATGAGTCAACACTCATTGCACATGACGTATCATGATACTATACTTTACCCAATGAGTTGGAGCGCTATAAGGGTGCACCCTTCTTAAACATTTCATTTCATGAATAAGTGTGCCACATGGATCATAAAACATGGATTCAAAAAACATACTAATTTATTCCACGATAAAGGAATATGGAATTCATACATGAAACTTTATAATAAATAAGTAAATGTTCATAAAGGTGAATACCCTTTATGGAGAAATGGGTATGATATTCACTACACAACGACATTGGCTTAGAAAATCGGTGTGATTTCGGCAGTGTAACGGCGTGACATAAGAAATTATAAAAATGGTTGATGAGAGAGAAAGGGGTTCCTCATCATATTTATAGGTAATGTAAAGTAAGAAGGTCTTATAGATACATGTCCCAACAATTTTAACAGAATTTAGATTCATGATACCAAAGTATTTCTTGAATGAAAAAGAGGAGAGAGAAGTTCCTTTCGGAATTTCGGCATAGTAACGGGTGTACATGGGTGGCATTTAATGAAAGAGAAAGGGTCTCCCATCATTCAAACATAAAGAGGGAAGTATGAGGGGGGTGTGAAACCATACTCCAACATTCATAATTGAAATTAAAAGTGAAAAACAACTAAAAGAAAATTGGACAAAAATGAGAAAGGAAGAAAAAAACCTTACTTGGAAGTGTGCTTCCAAAGGCTAGAGAGAGGCTTGGGAGAGGCTTATTGGGAGATTGGGGAACCTTGGGAGGATTATAGAGAGATTAGGGCAGAGTTTTTACGAACTACAAAGGCTTTGAGTTAGGAAGAAGTGGGATCTTTGGTGGGTTTATATAGGAAAGGTGAGGGAATGCTTTATTATTTAGGTTTGGGTCCCCTTACATTAAATTAATCCAAACCACAAACCATCCCATGGTTTGTTCCCATGGTTTTTGGAAAAGGGAATAGGAAAACAATATTTTATAATTCCAAAGTCCTAACTTCTTAAAATAATAGGGTTTCTTATGTGGAGGTGAGTCATACTCCCATGGAAATTAATTTAAAAAGACAAGGTGTTTAATAAGTCTTGAGGGGTCCATTAATGCTTTGATAAGTAAGTCAAACAAACCCAAAATCACATTATCATAATGGTAAAACATATATTGGCCGAACATAAAGATTATATTATTTTATTACATCACTATTGGGTCATTATGGTGTCATAAAACACATTATATATTTAAATGCTATATAATTTTTACTCACAAATTTGACTATCTCAAAAAATTATAAAAAAATCACCATTGGATAATTTTGATGTTCTGATTAAAAAAATAACATTTATTTTATCTAAATAATTTTCTAAATATGTTAATTTTCACTTTTAATATAAAAACCGACATTTATCGAAAATTCACGGGTTTTGACAAAAATGGCTTTCAAACCTTAATAAAAATTATAATTGCATTCATAAAATTATATGATAATTTATATATAATAAAGTTAATCTAATAATAATAATAATAATATTATATTTAAATATTATTTAATTCAAAAATCCCTTAATTTAATAAAATAGATTTCTTAATTAAATAATAACTAAAAACACCATTTTTACTTTAAAAACTATTTACAATGTATAGATAATGACAAGAAATTATATTCATCATTATATACAGAAAAATAATGTACATGAACATAGTACTATCGATTAGTTACATAACCACATAAAACAACCGCATAAGACCTAAGGGTAAGTTGTGTGATGGTGACAAACTCTTGGGGTGGCTTGGATAACATCACTTGAGTGGTAATTTAAATCAACTTCCACTTTTACCGTAGACGGTCCCATTCGGGCTTGACATGATGAAGCTCGGCTTGGGCTTGATCAATAGAGAAGCCCAAGGATGCTACCTCTTTTCTGAGCTCCAAAAACTGGGCTTTGTATGGAGCAATTCTACTAGATGAGGTCATCGCTTCTTTTGTCTGAGTAAATTGGGTTTGTTAAAGCCTTATATTTATACTAATCATGTGATCACTGTTCAACGGCAATATTAGCAACGGTCAAAATTCTTAACATAAAACCAATGAAGTTGACATTTTATATAAATATAAAGAGACTTTTAATTAGATCAATAGGTATTTCCATTAATGAAACTTTGGGTCGTTACAATATTCCCCCTTAAGAAATTTCGCCTTTAAAATTTTCCTTTTCCCACACTAAAACAGATGTGGGTAACTCAGCTTCATCATTTCCTATTATTCCCAAGTTGCTTCCTCAAACATGTGGTTTCTCCATGACACCTTGACGAGGGGCATTGCCTTATTTCGTAGAACTTTTTATCTATATTCTAAGATCTTCACTGGTTGCTCCTCGTAAGAAAGATCATCTTCCAATTGTACCTCCTCAGAAGAGAGTACATGTGAAGGGTCCGGTATATACTTCCTTAAGAGGGATACATGAAAGACATCATGTACTTTGGCCATGGTAAGTGGAAGTACTAGTCTATAGGCCATAGCCTCGACAGGATCAAGAATCTCAAAGGGGTCGATGTACCTTGGACATAACTTCCCTTTATTTCCAAACCTCATGACCTTATTCCATGAAGATATGTGTACAAAAACCATGTCTCCAACATTAATCTCAAGGTTTCATCGATGGTTATCTTTACGACTCTTCTGTCGGCTCTGGGCTGCCTTGATATGTTGTTGAATGGTTTTCACCTTCTCCACCATTTCTTCGACCATTTCCGATCCAAGCATCTTACATTCACCGACTACATACCAACACACCAGTGTTCTGCACCTTTTCCCATAAAGTTCTTTATATGGTGCCATTTGGATGCTTGAGTGGAAACTGATATTATAAGAGAACTCAACCATAGGAAGATGTTGATCCTATCCTCCTTTAAAGTCCATTGAGAATGCTCTCAACATGTCCTCAAGTGTTTAGATAGTCCTCTCAGATTGGACATCAGTTTGAGGATGATAGGTCGTACTAAAGTTCAGTTCAGTATTCAGAGCATGTTTAAGACTCTTCCAAGACTAAGAGGTGAATATTGGATCTCGGTCAGACACAATAGATAGTGGTACTCCATGTAACCTTACCACTTCTCAGATATATATCTGTGCCATTTGAGCCAATGAGAAATCCTCCCGAATATCAATGAAGTGTGTAGTCTTAGTAAGACGATCCACAACAACCCAGATTTCATTGTTGCCTTTGGATGTCCTTGGAAGTCCGGTGACAAAGTCCATGGTGATGTTCTCCCATTTCGATTATAGTATGGGAAATGTTTGCATCATCCCCTTATACTTCTGCCTCTCTGCCTTCACTTGCTGACACACCAGGCAATTTGATGTATATTCAGCAATATCCTTCTTCATATTATCCCACCAAAAGTTTTCTCGGAGATCTCGATACATCATTGTTCTCCTTGTGTGAATAGAGAAATTTGAACTATGTGCATCATCCAAAAGTTTCTTCTTTAGCTCCAGACTCGATGGAACTCATAGTCTTTTCCCAAATCGCACAATTCCTTCTTCATTAACATTAAACTCTGAGGATTTACCTTTTTTGATAGCTTCCACTTTTTCCTGAATTCCCACAACATCATTTTGAGCATCCTTTAACCTTTCCAAAAGAGATGGTTGAGCAACCATTTGTGAAAGGATTGATGATTTTCTCTTCTTTATGATTCCCATGTCCATCTTCATCAAGTCTACGAATATTGGATCCTTCTCAATTCTCATCATTGATAAAATCACTGGGTCCTTTCTACCTAGGGCATTTGTCACCTTACTCGCTTTCCCAGGGTGGTAATGTATTGAACAGTCATAATCCTTGATGAGCTCTATCCATCTTCTTTGGCGCATATTAATCTCTTTCTGTGTGAATATATATTTAAGACTCTTGTGCTCAGTATATATCTCACATTTCTCCCTATAGAGATAATGCTGCCATATTTTCAAGGAAAAGATCACCGCCGCCAACTCTAAATCATGCGTTGGATAGTTTCGCTCATTGATTTTCAACTTCCTTGAGCCATATAATATCACTTTATCATTATGCATTAGCAAACAGCCTAAGCCCTTATTCAAAGCATCACTGAATACCACAAAAATTTCCCCACATGTGGGTAAAGTGAGAACAGGAGCAGTGATAAGCCTCCTTTTCAACTCCTTGAAGATTTCTTCACATTCATCACTCCAAGAAAACTTTACTCCCTTTCGGGTTAGCTTGGTAAGAGGGTTGGACAATCATGAGAAATTCTTCACAAATTGTCGATAATATCCAGCTAACCCCAAGAAGATACAGATATCTGTTACTGATGTTGGCCTCGGTCATCCCTCAATTGCATCTATTTTGGAGGGATCCAAAGATATCCCATTGCTTGTGATGATATGGACCTAGAATGAGACCTCCTTCAACCAGAACTCACACTTGCTATACTTTTCATAGATCTTCTCTTTGCACAAAGTCTCTAGTATAGTTCTTAAATGATCCTCATGATCCTCCTTGGTTTTGGAGTATATTAGAATATCTTCTTTAAATACTACCACAAATTTGTCTAGGTAATCTCTAAAGACTCTATTCATTAAGTCCATGAAGATTTCTGGAGCATTAGTGAGTCTTAAAGGCATTACTATGAATTCATAGTGCCCGTATCTTATGCGAAAAGCAGTCTAGGGGATATCTTCCTTCTTCACCCTTACTTTATAATATCCTGACCGCAAGTCCACCTTGGAGAATTATTGTGCTCTATGCAGCTGATCGAACAAGTAATCAATTCGTGGGAGAGGATACTTGTTCTTTATTGTGATTTTTTTAAGTTCACGATAATCCATGCAAAGCTGCATTGACCCATCCTTCTTCTTGATGAAGAGGACTGGTGCACCCCATGGTGATGCACTTGGGCATATAAACCCTTTATCCAGATTCTCCTGCAGTTGTTTCTTCATCTCTTCAAGCTCTACAACAGCCATTCTATATGGAATCTTGGATATTGGTAATGCCCCAGGTATAAGTTTAATTGAGAATTCAACATCTCTTCTAGGAGGAAGATCATGCAGTTCTTCAGGAAACACTTCAGCAAATTCCCTCAAAATAGACATTTCTTCAAGGATGGTTTCTTCCTTGGACTCAATCATCTGATCTAGATATGTGTGCTCGTAGGGCAGTAATATCCATGCTTGAGATGATGGAGCTAAAGGAGATTCATCTTCCTCCTTACACTTGTAAAGATTTGGGGGTCTATTCTCCATATGGAGAGTGATTTCCCTCTCCCGTCAATTTATGTTGCCTCTATATAAGGTAATCCAATCCATGCTAAGAATTGCATCAAATTCCACCAGACAGAGTATGAAGAGGTTTGCCAGGAAATTCATTCCATAGATTATAACAGGGGGACTTATATTTATGGGATGCAATGATTTCCCCATTTGTCGTACTCACCGATATCTTCACTTCCATGATTTTTGGTGGTGCTGGGATTGTTCTACTAAACATTCGAGATATAAAATAATGTGTTGAACCTGAATCAAAAAGTATGTTCGCTATTCTTGAATGAATAACTAGCGTACATGTCACCAATTCGTTGTCGGGGTTCAATTTGGCAGAAGTGATGGAAAAATCTCTTTCTTTCTACCTTGTAGGTTGTTGGTTGCCTCTGAAAACCCTTGGATTAGGGAACTGATTTCCAAAATGACCCATTTCTTTTCATTTGTAGAATTGAACAACGTGTTGAGGTTTGAATGGAGCATTCTTTTCCTCTGTCACAGTCACGGGTCTTTCATGCCGACAATTAACAGCTAGGTTCTCATCTCTTCCACACCTAAAGCATTTCCTCGTCCCCTTGAGGAAATTTCCTGAGTTATTCTTTCCACACTTTTGGTAAATGGGGTGCTGGATCTTCTTAGCACCGTTGGATTTATCCATCGGACCACCATCATTGAATTCTACCTTACGCTTCTTGGCCCCATGATACCCCTTTGATTCTCTGACCTCCATTTCTACCTTGAGGGATCATCGGAAAATTTCCTCATAGCTGTTGAAGTCACGGATTGCTAATGCTTTCCGTAGGCTAGGATTCAACCCACCAAAAAAGCGGTCAACTTTTTATTTTTGGGTAACGACAAAGATAGAAGCCTATCGTGCAAGACTTGTGAAGTTTTCCTCATATTCTCCAACAAATTCTTCAACTTTTTTCTTTAGGTAAAGGAAGCCTCTTTCCATCTTAAGCTGGAGGGTGTGTGGAAAATATTTATCGAAAAACATCTTCCGGAAATCCTTCCATTCCAAAGCCTCGATATCCTCCTCAGGCTTTGTATTTTTTATCAACGTCCACCATTGATCAGTTTCACCATCAATACGATAAGCTGCCAGAAGAAGCTTCTCTTGTTCAAAACATTGAAGGATGGAGAATATGTTTTCAATAGATTTGATCCATTGTTCAGCGATCATGGGATCAGATGATCCACTAAAAGTAGGAGGCCATTGTCTCATGAAGATCTCGATAGTGACATGTTCTTTCTTAGGGGGGGTTGAATGTTTCTCTTGACCCGTGTTTCTATTCAAAACTTGAGTTAGTTGAGAGAGAAGTGTGACAATGTTTGCGATTACCGCTCCCATTGGATTCGGAATCTCATTAGTATAGTCATCACACTGATCATCACATCGGTTGTTAGCTCGAGTCCTCCTATTACCGGCCATTGCCTGGAATAAAAGGAATGTTAGGGGGTAACACATAAAGGGTAATCCAAAGAAAAAAGTTGATGACTTATAAATAAACATTTATTTTCTTAACTCATAAGTCTATAGGCTTCAATCTAGCCATTTCATGGTCTACTTTCTAACATATATTCTTAGGGGAATTTTTTTTAATTCCCTTAATAAGGGTTCATACTAAGATTGTGAATTTATCAAAACATATCCCCCGAGAGTGTCATAACCAAGAGTGCAGCAAGGCCCATTTTCGTGCACCAGTTCCTGATCGAGTCTAGCTCAAAGCGGTGTTTTCGGGTTTTACCCCTAGGATACATCTGTGCCAGAGCCACCTCTACCTGCTTGTCTCCAGGCAGGGATGTATTTTCTTGATAAACCACTTACTCAATACTCACCAAAACTTAGGGACGTTTATATTTTACTTAGTCTTGTCTTTAAGTCTTTACTAGTGTTTTATAATCCTAATCCCAAAAATAACTAAACCTATCCTCTGATACCAACTATGACAAACCTGCTTTTATTACAAACTTAAACATGATTTATTACATAAAACTTCACTTGATACAACAAATAAGATCGAGAGATTTAGTGTATTTGGGGATTATGATAATTACATAAAAACTTGAAACATTAAATACAACATCTTTATTGAAAACTTCCTTTACATGACCATTACATTCCCTCGTACTTAGCACTACATGGAATAACCTGATGACATGCATAAGAAAAGGGTGAGCTATAAAGCCCAGTAAGGGAATACACATGGAATAACATGAGGAGTACAATACATGTTAGATATTAGGCATATCAATAGATCATAAGATAAGCATGAACATAAAGGCATGATAAAGCACGATAATCATAACATGGAAATGTGGCAACAACACTTAACACGGAATTAGCATGAGCCAAGGCCCATTGCACATGGAGCATGAGTAAATATTCATTACACATGAATCATGAGTAAGCCCTTGTTTCCCTTGAAGTATCATGAGTCAACACTCATTTCACATGATGTATCATGGTACTATACTTTACCCAATTCATTGGAGCGCTTTAAGGGTTCACCCTTCTTAAACATTTCATTTCATGCATAAGTGTGACACATGGATCATAAAACATGGATTCATAAAACATAACACTTTATTACATGATAAATTAATGTGGAATTAATACATTAAACTCTATAATCAATAAGTAAATGTGCAAAAAGTTTAATACCCTTGATGGAGAAATGGTCATGGTATTCACTACACAATGACATTGGATTAGAAAATCAGTGCGATTTCGGAAGCGTAACGGCGTGACATAAGAATTTATAAAAATGGTTGATGAGAGATAAAGGCGTTACTCATCATATTTACATGTAATGGATAGTAAGGAGGTCATATAGATACATGTCGCAAAAATTGTAATGGAATTTAGATTCATGATAAAAAAGTATTGCTTGAATGTAAAAGAGGAGAGAGAAATTCCTTTCGGAATCTCGGCATAGTAACGGGTGTACATGAGAGGCATTTAATGAGAGAGAAAGGGTCTCCCATCATTAAAACATAAAGCGGTAATTATTAGGGAGGTGTGAAACCATACCCCAACATTCATAATTTAAATTAAAAAGGGAAAAAACTTAAAGAAAATTGGACAAAAATGAGAAAGGAAGAAAAAATCCTTACTTGGAAGTGTGCTTCCAAAGTCTAGAGAGAGGCTTTTGAAAGGCTTCTTCGGAGCTTGGGATACCATGGGAGGATTGTAGAGAGAGTAGGGAAGAGTTTGTACGAACTCCAAAGGCATTGAGTGAGGAAGAAGTGGGATCTTTGGTGGGTTTATATAGGAAAGGTGAGGGAATGCTTTGTTATTTAGGTTTGGGTCCCCTTACATTAAATTAATCCAAACCACAAACCATCCCATTGTTTTTGCCCATGTTTTTTGGAAAAGGGAATAGGAAAACAATATTTTATAATTCCAAAGTCCGAACTTCTTAAAATAATAGGGTTTCTTATGTGGAGGTGAGTCATACTCCCATGGAAATTAATTTAAAAAGACAAGGCGTTTAATAAGTCTTGAGGGGTCCATTAATGCTTTGAAAAGTAAGCCAAAAAGACCCAAAATTACATTATTTTAATGGTAAAACATATATTGGACGAACATAAAGATTATAGTATTTTATTACATCACTATTGGGCCATTATGATGTCATAAAACACATTATATATTTAAATGGTATTTAATTTTTACTCAAAAATTTGATTGTCTCAGAAAATTATGAAAAATTCAACGTTGGATAATTTCGACATCATGATTCCAAAAATAAAATTTATTTTATCTAAATAATTTTCTAATTATGTTAATTTTTACTTATAAAATAAAAACCGACATTTATCGAAAATTCACAGGTTTTGACAAAAATGGATTTCAAACCTTAATAAAAATTATAATTGCATTCATACAATTATATGATCATTTATATATTATAAAATTAATCTAATAATAATAATAATAGTATTTTATTAAAATATTATTTAACTCAAAAATCCCTTAATTTAATAAAATAGATTTCTTAATTAAATAATAACTAAAAACACCATTTGTACTTTAAAAACTATTTACAATGTATCAATAATGACAATAAATTATATTCATTATTATATACAAAAAAATAATTTACATGAACATAGTACTATCGATTAGTTACATTACCCCTTAAAAAGATGCATAAGACCTAAGGGTAAGGTGTGTGATGGTGATGGACTCCTGGGGTGGCTCGGATAACATCGCTCGAGTGGTAATTTCTATCAACTTCCACATTTCCTGTAGACGGTCTCGTTCGATCTTGACATGAGGAATCTCAGCTTGGGCTTGGTCAAGAGCAAAGCCCAAGGATGGCATCTCTTTTTCGAGCTCCAACAAATGGGCTTTGTATGGAGAAATTATACTGTATGAGGCCATCTCTTCTTTTGTCTAAGTAAATTGGGTTTGATAAAGCCTTATATTTATGCTAATCATGTGATCACTGTTCAATGGCTATATTAGCAATGGTCAAAATTCTTAACATAAAACCAATGAGGTTGAAATTTTATATAAACATAAAGAGACATTTAATTAGATCAAGAGGGATTTCCATTAATGAAACTTTGGGTCGTTATAAGTATGGTCCGACACAGAAAGACCCAATTTTGTTATATATTTGGGAAGGGCGCAGGGTCAGTCCGCACGGTTTAAAAAATTCTGCACTAATTTTTTAGATCATTTTTTTCACATGGATTCCTGGAACATGGTCACTACTAATCATACACAAACTGTTTCCTCTGCACGTCTATCCAAATTTCAAACCATTCTCTAATGACTCGATGGAAACCAAAGGGGGAGGGAATGACAGTAGGTGATGACATGGGTACAAGGATCTCAACCTATTTCCACTTAATGGGAACAACAGAAGAAATATGATAACACTAGAGGTTTAAAATCTTACTATCTTTCATACTGAGGATTAAACATTGTACATGTGTTTAAACAACCCTGTGATTTCCCCTAACTAAGAGTCGTATTCTCTCTGAGACCTATGGATGGAGCTTAAATGATTGAAGCATTTTTGACCTCGTAGTCAGGATTTGGAACCCCCCCCCCCCCCCCCCCGAATGATAATTCTTCTTTCAGTGCCACGAAAAACTACACTGAAATCTGTGATAATATTTCCAAGACACAACACATTCCAAACTCACTTTACCCTAACTCGATATTTCACTGAAACAAGGGCTTATAAAATGAACACACATCACACCTTGTTTCTTTGAGTGAGAAATTATACAAGTAAATAACACCTATAATCACCCTCCTCTAAAATGGAAGATTTTTAAGTTTTTACAAGGGAGACATTCTCCCAACATTAAAAGACTCTCATAGTATTTCATGACTTTCACCTTTAAAGTTAATCGAGTGCACGAAATCACAAGGCTTCACCGAACATGACCATTACGACTGATATAAACAATTCATGGAGTGGGACCTTATACAACATCCCCAAAAAACACACAATTCTAGATAGTGGCCCCAATATCCTCTTGTGACCAGATTTCCCACACCGGTAGTTTATTGTGAACTACTTCTTCAAAGAGACAACAATGGACCAAGAGGACTTCTTAGACACCATCCAAATACTCATACAAGCTAACAACCCCATACCACTTCCACCTTCGGCAAATCAGGAAACTTAAGAGGCTAAGGACTCTTTCAACCTTCCATGATTACTCTCCCACTACAAGAGGATAAAAAAATCTAGGAAAGGAAAGGGTGTAGACTCATTCTAAAAATATCAAGAAAAATATTCCTTATATTGATCAACTGGAGGGTATTTGAATGGAGAAAAAATCCAAGTTGCACTTCAGTTTTGCACTAAACCTTAATGGGGCATACCTTATCCAACGATTAAACTGAAGGACCCAACTGAGATGGTCCATTGGTCAAGATATAACACAAACAAGATCCAAAGACATGAAAGTAAACACTGTAAAAGCATACAAAAACATTTCTCAGAAGATACCACTAACCGTCCCTTCAACACAACTTACCGACCAAACACAAACCCAATACACAATTCAAACAGGAGGGGTTATCGGACTCAAAACATCCCCAAACATCAAAATTTAAAAAAACACATAATTCACACCATCCCAAAATAGTATAAATATATAAAGTTTCTCATTTAAAATCATCATTTTGAAAATAAACGATTCAGCGGTTAGTGTATCCACCAATGGTACCCCATGGGCATTACACATGCAAGTTTCTGTGCCATAATGGTCACCCTCCTCATATCCATCCCAAAAATCATCCATCCATGACATTATCCATCCATAATCCCATAAAACCCAATGCATGTGTTCTCTCATGGAAATACAAATGGTTAAAATAAAAAAAAATCTTTCTACTTTTCAAAACCAAAATAGTCAACCAATACCACATTTTTCTCAAAACCTTTAACCATGAAATCAAACCCAAATTACATCTTAACAAGATTTTCAGAAAGGAAAAATCATTAAATGAAAACTAACTTTCAATTCATACACATCAATTTCAAAACCTCTCATACCATTAAAACACCTTTCAATAGTATAGAAAACTCTATTGGAAACACTTTTTTGAAACCAACATTGACATATTTCTTCCTTTCAAAAGGGGTCCAAACACACTATTTTCCATTCCAATAAAATTATGAAAATTCAGTTCTCTATTTTCAAAAATCTATCCATTCCCTCTTTATTAGATTATCATTTCACAAAAACATTGTTTTCTTAAAACCAAGTCACTTTAAAACCAAAGATCCAAGATTTCAAAACTAAAGAATACAAGACAATGTGAGAGGAAACTTGTTTCAGTGGGTGACTTGGACATATGGTTGGAATCCATATTCAAATCACTTAACCATCATAGAGGGTGTTCTAGGTAAATATCCCCGACTCCACATGGCTTTCCAGACCCTGTGATCTCACCAAGAATAGTAACCCACCTCTCTTTTCATTTCCCCTAATCATCATCAATCCAAGAAATCCAAAGGACTCATATAAATCCCATCCCATGGAGACTTGAATCCTATCATGAGGTGTGGTGATCATCCACCTTACTCATAACTATAATTCCAAGTCCCAACAATCCTAACTCTAGACTATCTCGAATGTTCCCCAAATAACGTTACCCAAAGAGAGCGAACCTCCTATGATACCATTTTTGTCACGAATACAATCTAATCGCTGCCAAAACCGGCACCAAACCCCACCCATGACAAGGCCTGAAGGGCGTTCCCTATCCCCATGTGCTGGCACAAGTGTCTAGGTATCATTTATCTTGGTTTGGGAATTATTTACCTGAATATGTATACATAAAACACCAAAATTATTTGATAAAAGTAATCTGAAAAATTCATACCAACAAGGTTTATACAAAAATCCATAACTGAATACATAAGTTCAAGTGAAATAAAAAATTTCCAAAGACACAATGAAATAGAAAAAAAAACAGCCCCATGTACTCCACATTAAAAGGGGTCATCACCCCCAAGTCGTCTCCACAACTCCACCCTAAGGATGGGGACTAACACCCTGAACCGCCATCACCCTTAACCTTTCCTTTACCTGAGTCAAACATAACCAAGTATACTTACACCGAATGGGTGAAATTAGGGTGTAATAATAATCCCAATAGGATACCACCCATTGATTCTAAGGATCATGCAATACAATGTGAAAATTCATGCAGTTTTAATACGCAAATAAAAGCAGTGATAAAATCCAAGAAATGCAACGTTCAATTGAAAACATTTTTCAAGCTAAAGTATTCAGAATGTTCACACATTTAAATAGAAATATTAGATACTGTAAAGTACTTCCAAAAACACCCCAATACATGGAAAAATACCACTAACACAATGAGCAACAAAATCGGGAACACCCCTAAGCCCTAGATAGTCTCGGGCCCCATGTACCTCATAACTCGGTGTAATGTAACCCTAGAAAATCAGTTCTCATGCACGAGCCACTAGTAGGTAACATACCCATAACCTAGTGGTCCCCAATCATCATCCACATAGTTTATTTAGTGTTGTCATTATCCAAATGCTATGTGAAACAGAAACAAAACCCATCTGGTCCACTAGTTGTACTAGTACACATCTGCCCCACCTAGGTTCCCGGGATTCCCCCTTTGTGCTCAAACAATTTAAGAATTTTACACATATAAATTTTAATTTAAAACACCACTACTAGTCACATACACCAAATATAGTATCTATCGCATTTTATACCACTTAAAACACAAAACAAACACTTTAATTTTTGATAAAACAATTTCTCAAAATCTCGTGTTGTTTTGCACAAAAAAACCCCTTTAGAACCACACTTGAACACTATGTTCACACTTTTATGTTACCAAAAGAGTAAAATAAGCCCAATAAATTAAAATTAAAACAAAAAAAACAATTTTATTCCATCCCCATGTTAAACAACAAGTGGTAACTTTGTAAAACCTTTATTTTCAAACAAAAGTGGAACCAAAACTTCACTTTCTTTACAAACACAATTAAAACCCATTATTTCAGCAACAAGCAAAGGAAATAAACATTCTAAATATTATTTTCAGCCTTATTATAGGTCAATAAAAACAACTAAGTATTTATAGGGCATCCCCAAATAAACCAATAAAACATTTATTTGGAAAACCCCCAATTTCACACCAAATTGCCATTTAAAATTCAATTGCAATAGAAACATCATTATAAAAAAAATTCTGCAATAATATAATGATATAAACCTTAAAATATGATGAAAACATCTTGATAATACACATATATTGTATCAACAATGGAATCACCTACCAAATCAAATGAAACCCATGAATCATCGTGCGAAAATCAAGTCGCACCACCATCACACCAAGAGGGACTTATATTGAACATAAAACCAAAATAATTTACCAAGAAAACCCAAGTTTAAACCCTAGGTTCTAAACCCTACCTCCTGGTCATTTGGTACTCTAAGTAAAATGGAATAAACCCCAAGAAAATAAAATTAAACCCTAAGAAATTTGAAAGAGGAATGGAAGAGACACACATACTTGAGGTATCTTGAAAAATCGCCCCTAATACACCAGTATAGGAAATTTAAAACAGTAAAAACTTCAAGGAAGTATTGAAGAAAGATGAGGAGGTTATTTAGAAACTATAATGGAGAACAAATAGTATTAATTGAGAGAGTTATGATGGAAATATCTTCCCTCCTAAAATCATCCCGATTTTAGAAACCCTAAGAATATCAGCACTCAATCTCGATGGATAAGAGATCCAAAGAAGGGAGAGAGAGCTTGGACGCGCGACTGGGTTCAATGGGCGTGTTTGTGGCTTTGAATCACCGAAACATCCTTAAAATTGAACATTTTATTAATAAATAAAATTTAATTTTTAAAAGTGGAATTGGGATTTCGGGAAGGCCCAATCCCTTAAATAAAAACTCATATACAACTTGGTTATGGATTTCTAAAGGCTCAAAACTATAATGGTGTTGTTAATATTTCAAGAGAGTCCATTTAGGAATTGGAATGAGTGAAAATATTTAAAAATAAAAATGTTATAAAAGAAACAAATTTTATTTTTAAATTTGGAATTGGGCTCACGGTTTGGCCCAATTCACGGAAACTCAATCATTCCACCATAAAAACATGAGAAACCCCAAAAAAAGCATAAATGGAAATTAAATGGAATTTAACATTAAAATAATTCAGTTTTGTGACATTTTGGGTCATGGTATCAGGTATTTTATGGATCCTTGATAAGGTATAGGTTAATCTGCGGTTCTTGTGGTGTGGTTGTGGTTCATGGGTGTTCTTATACACCATGTAGTGTGCATCAAGTTGGAAATATTTTTTGAGGTATGATTTCCCTCGTTTCTCTTTATTATATATCATATAGGATGTTTTTCCTTTGTTTAACTATGAGTTATAGTTTTTATAACTTAATTAAGGATAAATAATTAGTTGATTTGAAATTGAACGGTACAGGGGTTTTTTCATGCTTTTACATATTTGATATTATTATGATATTTTGGATTGTACGGACCTGATTCCCCCATTGAAAATTTTGGTCATTGGTGGATTTTTTTGCATGGATATATGAATTGTGACTGTTTTGACTGTTTTGATTGTTTTGATATCAACCTAAATGGAAATTGGAGAATTAATTATATTTTCTAATGAAATGGTTTCCTTAGTAATTTGGATTGTGTGATAATGCCCCTAAATGAAGTGGAATTTGATAAAATCCACTTCGTAAATTTTCTACATGATCTTGATATGTTTTGATGTGTGTTTATTCTTATGGTATGGAAATGTTTGGTTGGGGCATAAGCGGCTGATGGGTTTTTTCGTGCTTTTGGAGTGGTGAGTTGATAGTTTGTGGGTTGTTCTTTTGATGTGGAAAGGTGAAAAAATGACAAGAAGTTTGAGAAATGCGGTTTCTTTCTAGTATATTCCCAAGTAGTAATGGAATAAATTAATGTTTAATAATGTTTTAAATGGAATGGGTTGGTTTGGTTAGTATGATGGAAATTTTTTAATGGAAAATTAAATGATGGGTCGTGTGATTAAATGTTGTTTATACTAAATAGTAAAAAAAATTGGTGTTAAATGTGGAGGAAATGTGAATCCGCGTTAGATTATCAGGGCTCTTCATATTCTGAAATTACCGTTGTAGACACTAATAAATGCATTTAGATGTGGAATAAAAAGTGACGGTTTTTTGAGTTAGTTGTTTGTTTGTGAACCCATAGGTTGGGATTGAGTGTTTGATATTATATATATACATTTATATTCTTTTTATTTCTACACATAACCCACCCACATTGAGAACTATATGTTGAACACCCACATAGTCACATGGGAGGTGTCTTACACAACATCCTGGTGGGAGGATGGATGGTTGGCCACCCACTCTTCCCTCCTCCCTCTTCCAAGTGATGATTACCGAAGATTCATCGAGTGAGTTGTGATATGGTGACTCAGGTGCCTTCGGCATGAGCTGCGACGTGGTGCCCCATGTTTCTTCTGGATGAGTTGTGATGAGGTGTCCTAGGTGTATTCGGGATAAGTTGAGATATGATGTTATGGTATGTTATGTTATGTTATGTTATGTTATGTTATGTTATGTTATGTTATGTTATGTTATGTTATGTTATGTGTTGTGAGTCCCAATTGTGTGAGGGTGGTATGTGTAGTGAGGCTAAGGTGTGCCCAGGCGGGATGTTTTGTGAGGCCCAGGTGTGTATAGGTGGGAAGTGATGTGTTGTATTTGAAAGATGTGGGAGTTCTAGGATGTATTTAATTGGCATGTGAGATTGAATAATTAGCGGGAAATTGGTTTAGGGTACCCTATCATTGATGTGATTTACTTTGTATTATATTACTTGGCTTGTGTTATTTGGTGAGAGTTCCTTGGTGAGGTTGGGATTCTTAGTATGCATGTTTAGGTGCTCTTAGATTCTACTATTTTCTCACTGGAGAATTAGTATGCTTCTTTCACATGTTCATGAGAGACTGTATATTTTCCTACCGAGTATACTTGTATTTTCACTCAACATATAAAAAAAATTTCAGGTTTCCATGGTGGTTATGTCGACCATGCAGGACCTTACTAGTTTGGACCATTGATATTTTTTGGGTCACTACTTTAGCTTTACTTTTGGGTATTTAAATTGGAGTCTTTTATTTGTATCAGTTCTATTTATACATTCATGTGGGGTGATTTTGTATTTTTCTTTAAAACTATGTATTGGAATTTTTTTTGGATGATTCATCTTATCTCAAAATACTTTATTGTTATAGAGGTTAGTTACTCTCATACATGACAGTAGTATACACTTAGTTCTAGTTGCCAAACCAGGTCCTACTTGAGTTAGGACTAGGGGATAATTATATGTTTTTATTCATTGCTAGCCCAAGAGGGGTATCCTTGGAGGGAGGGTGTCATGACATGGATGAGACCTAAGGGGCTGGCCCTTAGAAGATACATAAGGAGAGCTCACCAATGAGACACCTTTCCCACCCCTATAGGCCTCTAACAAGGGATAGAATAATCATCCCTTCCATTTGGAAGATTATAATCATTCTAGGAATCCAACATTGTGGAATGGAATGTCAAACACTATAGTATAGTAACTGATCAGGGAGAACATAATCATAAATATCCCTTGGGAGATATTCTTTATACAAGATTATAATCATCTAGGATGACATTACTAGATCGAGGAGAGGATAATCATCCTCATCACATGTCAAATAGAGGAGAGATAAGTAATCTGCATCACCCAAGATAGTGTAATCATCCAAGAGTATCATTACAAGGGATATCATGCCTATAAATTATAACCATAGGATCAATATTAAGATACTAGGAAGAAACTATAGATATCTCAATAATATAATTATAAAAAAAATTAAGTTCAACAACCAAGTCTCAGATACTACCTCTGGGCATACCAGTAAACATAAAAAATAACATGGCTTAGAAGCCAGATCCCAGGAAAAATGTTTGGGCATCCCAAATAGACAGAAATCCCCCTAACTTCATGCTCAATAGACACCTAACAGTAATCACCTCTAGTAATCATTGTTGCATCAGTAATAAATATGTGAAAGCAGAAAGGAAAGAGTGAGGGTGGTCAAACACATAAACCCAACACTACTTCCATATCCCCGTGGGATTAAAAGTTTAAAATGGGTTCTAAGTTGACACCAACTACCATCTCTACCCAACCCTCATGTACTATCTTAGGGTCTGTCAAACATCGGGGCACCCATTATGTCCCTCAAGTTAAACACTTGAGTGGCATCCTACTAGGGGTCCTCGAATCTATACATAATCAAGGGGATACTACTAGGGATCTTAAAAAGGTAAATTTAGGAATACAATAGGGGATCATAAAATGGTAAGAAAGATTTAGGAATCCTGCATGGTATCCTCAGAATAACACATAGTTGAAGGAATCCTATAGGGGACCCTCTATAACTATATAAGAACGAAGAGTCATCCTCCATGGGATCCTAGAAACTTTATATAGGTAAAGGGATCCCAATAGGGACTACCTGTGCCATTATTCTAGTGAGGGAAACCCACATGGGTCCTATGATAACTAGTAAGAAGATACTTGAATCTTACTCAGAATCCTCTAGTTCAAAATGTAAATAGAGGAATCCTACAAGGGAACATAAATAAGAACTACTCTCACGGCCTCATAAGCCATAAGGGTACATCTCGCAAGGGATACATCCTCAAAGTAAAATCTAAAAAAAACATTGGTCAAGATAGATAGTTCATGGATCATCTCAGAATATTCCTCACTCTCATTAGGCACTAGATATTATTACCTAATTAAGAAACTATTGATTCATGAAATGAATCCTAGGAGTCCTCAAAACACCTCACGGGTCATATAAACGCAATCTATGAGAAAGGATACCCATAATGGACTACTCATGGGGCTAATTTTGACTCCTAGGTGAAAAGATATGGAAATACATATAAAGGTTAGAAAAGTATCCATACATGACATGTGTACCCTAGTACACGTCATGTACCCTTAAGGCCCCACATGGGCTTGTACTTTTGCCAGTACTTCACATGTAAATTCCAAAGTATAGGGAAGGTTGGCCCTATACATGGAAAGTACCATACACGGGGTACCTTTATGTGTACCTCACATGGTATGGGAATGTATTCTACTTAACTATTTATATAAACATGGAAAGTGAACCACACGGTGTCTATTCATGTACTCCAAACAGTATGTGCCCCTTACACAGGCAGTCTAGATGGGTACTCGGATACATAGCTAAGTCCCTATACAGGGTGTGTATAACCCATACATGGTGTGTACTTTAAAAATTCCATCTTCCAAAAAGTAAGAAGACATGGCTAGTGTTCCCTGAACCACACGCCGTGTAGAAGACGTTTCCCACACTAAAACCCTCCAAAATGCCTAAAACCCCCGTTTTATACCCACAAACAAGAGATCAGACCATGAGGAGTCATAATAAATCATATAAGGTTATAAAAACTTTAAAATGACTAATATATGGATATTTATAGGTAAAACATACAAAAATACTACCTTTGGGAGGAATCCGCCAAATCTTTGGTCATTTCCATTCTCCATGGCTACCGTACAATGATCTGGCGCACCCCAAGCTCCGTGGTGGTATCCTTCTCCCCCTATCTCTCTTTCTCTCTCTACCTATCATGTTTAATCTCTATAAACCATGTGAAGGAGGAGAAATAGGGTCATGCATGACAATCCAGAAAATAAATTTAGAAAATAAATATGTAGGAAAATGAAAAGAAAAGAGAATGGGGCCTAGGGCAGTCACGGTGCCCAACTTGAGTTTATTCCTCGCATAGGAAAAACTCTTTGTTCCGAACTCAATGGAGAATATTTGATCACAATATGAATCTATGTTAAAATTATATTTCCAAATAAACCTACACGAATAAATTAATTTTTAATTTATTAAATATTAAACATTTTTTTCTAACATTATAACAACTCGAAATTCCACAAAACTTTGATCCTAGGGTAAACACCCTATTATGGGACCAATAGAGTAGTAATAAAAATTATACATGATAATATTTCTGTGGGGGAAAGTCCATTTTAACACTTAAAATAATATGATATCAAAAAAATCAATTTTTTTCTCAAAAATTCACCATCAGAAAAACATGGGACCTTACAAAGTATAAGGAATTTAATGAGATAATGATCAAGGATTAGTTTCCTCTACCCCATATTTATGATTTTTTTTAAATACAAAGAGTGTAATATTTTTTGAAGAAAAATCATTAATATAGATACTATAAATTGATGGTAAAAAATAAATACATACCCAAAACATCCTTCTATATGAGGTATAAACATTATGAATTTATATTGGTGGAATTTTTTCTTACTATTTCCCAAATTGTGTTCATGAATTTAATGAATATATTCATTATAAATTACTTTATCAAATTTTTTAGTCCTTGTATATTATATTTGTATACATTTCATGAGCAATGAATTCCATGAAGATCACTTTGGGATTGTATTGAAGACTCTATGTATGGATATATTGTATGAAAAAATTTACAATGTGTGAATTTGTTATAGAAAATGATTCTTTTTTGGGATATATATTTTGAATTGAGTCTATATAGGTTGGTCAATCAAAGAAGAAATTTTTGGTACATTATCTATGACTTATATTCATATATTTCTCAGATTGGAGGGATAATATCTATACTTTGGGAAGAACATATCATGATTATATAATCCACTCATCATGTTTACTATGAAGAGAGTTTTCTTCCATTGTACGGATGAATGTGATAAAAATTTCAAGGAACTAAAGGAATGGTTGGTAAGTGTCTATGTGATCACACTACCCAATAATAGAGAAACATTTGTGGTATATAGTGATTCATATAAGAAGGTTATGGGATTTTTTCTTATACAAAATGACATAGTGATAACTTATGCGTCACATCAAATTAATGTTTATGTGAAAATTTACCTGACTCATGATATAGAGTAAGTAGTATTAATTTCTTCTTCAATATTATGAAGTAATTATCATTACATTGATTTGTGTGACATTTATACTTATCCCAAAAATATTATATATTCGCAGAGAATGAGTTTAACTTCTGATATAAAATATGACTATAATTGATTATGGATTATGACAGCTTAATAAATTACCACCCGATTAAAGAGAACAATGTGGATGATTATTTGAGTTGAAAGCATTGTGATAGGAACTGGATGACGAGGATCACAAAAATCCAATATTTATTTTCATTCAAAAGATTGTCCTTTAAAAATTATAGGGTGGGGAGAAAAAATATCTTACGTAAATTATTTTCAACCATTAATCATTATAATGATTAAAGATCCATTAAAGGAATATTTAAGACCACAAAAGAAGGTGAAAATTATTCATTTGATCAGAATTTATTATGATGGAATGATAATATTCAGGAACCAAGTATGTGTCCAATTACTACAAGACATGAAGAATGATATATTGTAAGAATATCATATTTCATCATTCCATATTCATCCTTCAACTGTGAATATGTATAAAAATATTAAAGTGTATTTATGGTGAAACCATAAAAAGATAAATATTTCAGAATAGGTTTCTTGGTGCATGGAATATCAAAAATCTAAGGTTGAGAGATATAAGTATATTTTTATGTTACAATCATTACCCATGCCTGAATGGAAAAGGGAAAACAACACCATGGATTTCATCATTGGACTCACTGAAAAATTTAAAGGCCATAATGTTATTTGGGTTGTAGTCGATCAACATATGAATTAAACACATTTCAATATTATTATAGAAAATTTATCCCTTTTCTATATTGATAGTATATACATTAAATATGTACTAACTTTTTGTGGACTAATACATTATATTTTATCTGGTCAGGTTTCAACGTTTACCTTAATGTTCTAGAGAAGCCATAAATATGATCTAGATACATAGTTGTGTTTATAAAAAGCATATAATACTCAAATAATTAGTATGTCTATGATTTCCATTAAAACCATTGTGGATATGATAAGATATTATTCTCTATATTTTAATGGTGGTTGTGATCGTTACCTTCCTCTTGTCGAATTATCTTATCATAATAACTTTCACTCGAGAATTCAGATGTATAATTATAAATCTATAAATAGAACAAACTATAGAACTCTATTATACTTGGATAAAGGTTGATGAAGAACTCTACTAGGAATGAGATCACTAAGGAAATGGTATAAAATATTAGATCCATTCAGTAACACTTTCAAGAAAAATAGTGTCCACAAAAGAGTTATAAAGACAATTGTCTATGAGAACTAAAATTCGAAGATGGTGAGTAGGTACTGCTCAGAATTTTACCATTGAAGAATCTTATGAGATTTCAAAACAAGGGAAAGATGGATCAATGAAAAATCAACCCTTTCTAGTTTCCAGATCTGATCAAGATGGTTTCTTATCACTTAGCACTTCCATTGAACCTATCTCAAGTTTACAATGTGTTCTATGTATATCTCCTAATGAAGTAGATACCTAATCAATTATATGTAATAAAATAAAACATAATTACACAAGGTAATTATCATTAAAATTATGAAAAATTTGTATTTATCATGGATCGTAGAGATAAAATTTTTACAAAACAAGACAAATCATCTGGTAAAAGATTTCTAAAGAAATTAGAAATTAGAGGATGTTATATGGGAACCAAATTATGTGATGATGTATAATTATATTAATTATTATATGTCAGTGTGATATAAATTCAAGGAAGATATTCATTTTTAGTGGATTATATTGTAACACCTCAAGATTTTATAAGTATTTCTATTGAAATAAACTTTATGTCTTTGATAGCTTCTCACACATGAAACCACATGTCTAAATAAACTGGGATATAGAATATCGGTATAACATAGTCATTGGATTGGGGAGTATGAATTAGATTACACAAATTATTAAATATATATATAAATTTTTTTTGAAACTCAAATTATTTTATTAATGAATTTGAAATAATTGTTAAATTCTTTATATCATCATATAATGATTAAAATACATATTTTTTGTGAAATTTATTTTTCTACATGTTATGTATTTTTTATTTTAACATGGAAAGTTTTTTATTATTAAAAAATTATTTTATTGGTATATATTGATAAATAATATGAATAAATGAATTTTCATCCTCGCATTATTTATCTAAATGTCTGGAATAAATTTAAAAACATTTAAAGGTAAAGGGGGTTATTTTTCACAAACCTATTTCTGTGTTAAATGTGTTTTCCAATAATAAAATAAATAAAAAATATAAATTAATGCATTATTGAAGTTTATGGATTATATATACAATAAAATATTTTACTATTCAATTTATTATTTTTTATATACTTGGAATGAATGTAAATTTTGTTTCATGCTTAAAATTTCATTTTTATAAAAACTGGTTTTCATTTTGTTTCGCATGATTAATTTAAAATTAATTTATTATAATTATAGAAATTGAACTTAATAAAAATTATCCCATAAATTGAATCATTATTATAAACATTATTAATGACTCCACTTTCATTTTTTACATAATAAATAGTAAAAATATACAAAATTTTTTACCATGATTAAGGTTAAAATGGGTTTACCATATGGTTAAACTAACATAAATGGGTCATTATTCTATATAAACAGGTATAAATATTATTGTTTTAAGATATTTAAGCCTTATATTATCTTATATATTATTATTAGGAAATTTTGACTCATTAAAATTTAGAAATATATTAATTGTATTTAAATATTTTATGTAATTGCAAGTGTGTCCTCTCTCTCACTTATAAAAGGGAACATCCACTCCACCAAAAACCATGATTTTGAGTCCTTATAAATATGAAAATACTTAACAAAAAAACTTTTTATATTAGTTCACTTAATCATAGATCCACTTTTATTATCCTTAAAAAATCATTCAAGGATTCTGGTGTGATCCAAATAGTCACCCAAAGAATAGTTATAAATAATAATCAAGATATTTCAATTTTAAATCTTATTACACCTTATCTAAACATATTTTACCCTTAAAAACATGATTAATAAAATTCCATAAAGGTACTTTTATGTTTTTATGATCATTCCATAACTATTTTTTGCTTTTTCTTTCCATAAAATGGGAAATTAAAGTATTACTCATGTGTATGTTTGGACTACAACCTCTACATAGAGATATGATTTGTTTTCAATAACCACCTAAAATAGATGTTTATAATGAATGATTTAAAAAAGGATATTTATTATATAATTATGTTTTTTAATAATAAAATTTTACTTATCATTATTTCCTTTATTAAGTGAGCAAATTAATATAGTGTTCATGCGTATATACAAACTACCATCTCCATGAATCATGTAATTTATTTTCCTATATCTAGCATTTATATATAGTTTAAATATGTATATAATTATTATATATGACATTTATATCATTTTTAACTTTTTTATCATGGAACCATGATCAAATTAAAAAGACCATAACTACAGAATCGAAGCATATATGGGAAAAAGAAACATTTATCACCCAGAACAATTATTTTATTAATGAATTTTTAATGAATCAGTTATAATATGTAATATTTAAAACACATATGGTATATTAATTTTTAATATGGTTCTTTTATTTAATTATAATATGTTACAAAATTTAAATATGAGTTTATAGATCTTACAAATAAAAACAACTTGAGGGAAGGTTTTTATGTTACAATCACATTATTTTAGATTAAATTTATGATGATAAAATTATATGATATATCTCTCAAAAATCACATGATAATTCTTTACCTATGGTTTTTATTGGAGATTAAATTTCAGGACTTTAGTTTTATCATGTAAATACTAATAATACATAAGGAATATTGTTAATAAAAATAGACATTATTTCTCTCTTCAGTCATAATTATTTTTTTTCCTTGACCATATTTTATTTAAAATAGTTTCAATAATGAATTTAATATTTCTCAATTATTCATTAATATTATATTTATACATTTTTTAATTTTTGTAAAAAAATTAAAAAGGAATCTTCTTGTAATTTTCCAAATGAGGTATTTTTAATTTTTTCATACGGTGTGAAAGGAATAATAGTTTTAACATATAACACATGAACTACTTTACCTGTAATGGTCATCGCAAAATGTTTTTAATATAATTTTTTAAATATCCATGTATCTTTTAAAAGAAAATAATTTCCTTAAAATTTAAAAAAAATATATCAATAAATTATTTGAAAATTAAAATGGAATTTTCATAAGAAAATATTCTCATGATATATTAATGGAATTATTCATCTATAATAATATAATTTTTTGTTTCTTATTTGTTAAAAGGGAAATGATTATATGATACCATAATTAGTATTTCTGTTGATTTTTTAAGAATATGATGAAGAAATATCGATAAACCCATTCTTCCCATGGATTATTTTAAGATGAAATGAAAAAGGTTTCATGATGTTGTGGTATAATGCTTGATCGATTGTAATTACATGATGGGTGGGTCTATTATATACCTCTAATTAATAGGTAAATATTAATTTTTTATAATTTTAAAGGGAAAAAGGTAGGTTATCCCAAGACCAAAAGAGGGTACACAAGAGGTTATCTAAAACCCAAATAAGGTATTGTGTTTGTTAGCCTAATCATAATATGTGATCAATGTCTTTCTGTAAAATTTGTCATAAGATTTCTATTATAAATATTTTTACACACATTATAATACACATTTATTGGAGGATATTATGATAATATTTCTCTGTAAAGCCTTTCTTTATTTTATTCCACTTTCATTCATGACTTATGAACTACCATGATTTTCTCCATTAATAATAATAATGATATAAGTATTGATGGGAATACTATAAAAATGATAAGATAATGTTCTCATAACCTTATGAACATGTAATTCATAAATTTTCAGTCATATATCCCTTATTTACTCTTATAGAGAATCTGGGATCACCCTTTATTATGTTTCCTTTTCCCCAGGTTATCAAGATTGGATTTCTATATTATATCCCTATAATGGGTGTTATTTGCGAAGAACTTGGTGGTAGATAATATGGATATTTTAGGTACGAGTTGTTTATGTATCCATAGTTCCAAGTCACAAAAACATTATTGTTATTGAATTTATCATAATGATATATACTAAAAGTTTATTAAATAAAATGTAATATATATAGATATATGTGTGTATCATTTGGGTATCCTAATTTCCAATCATTTTTTATAATTACATTTCACCTATAAAAAAGTAAGCATGATCCTACCCTATATTAATTTCATAATAATAAAACTTCTTATGAAATGAATAAAATCATCTCCTTAAAATATCATTATATATTACATATATTTTTAGGCCTTGAAAAAACATATAATAAAAGATAATAATAATGAAGAATAATGATAATCTAATAATGGAGAATAATGATATTATTATCATAAACTTATAGCTTTTAAATCTAATGAAATATAGAATGATATGAGAAAAAATAATAGAAAACATTAACCAGGGACTAATATTTTTATTTGGAATTATCATATTGATATAAAAAATCTATAGAATATGTTTAATGAATATAAATTATATAAATATTATAATATATATTAGAAAGAAAATATGTGTTATAAAATCAAATAAATAATATAGTTTGTTTGAATAAAGAATTAATTCTATTAAAGAAAAATCAGATGCACTGTGGGAAACCAAGACTAAGCTTATTACTACTCAAACATCCCATTAGAATATGAATGTACAGGGAAAATCACTATTTTTATTTCTCATGATGATATATTATTTTAATCTTAATGTGTTAAAGAATATAATAGTGAACAAATAATATTAAAAAATATTGAATGATTAATAAGAAATATGTTTATATTAGATAATGAAAAATAAAAATTAGAAGAGGTTTTTGATAAAATAGATTCAAAAAATAATGAATGTTAAAGAATATTATATATAAATTTATGGAATATAAATTTATGTGATCTAAAAATTTAATGTAAAAGTAATTGGGAATGATATAATATTTAAGGATAAAGGTGAAAAAATTTCTATAAGAGAAGAAGAATTTTCCACGACACATTTTATGTGTCTAGAAGCTCATAATGATTTACAAAATATCATCAATGACTTAAAAATGATGTTGAGGTTGTGGATGAATAATTAAAGGATTATTAAATGATAGTTCAAAAGTGGTAGGTTAGTTTTCTACAAAAAAAGATCAATGTATACATGTTATATCATGTAGTACATCTTTTGAATCCAATATTGAACTGGTTTAGATAAAGAATGAATATGGGAGACCCACTTATAACTCATAATAATAGAATAATATCAAAAAATTTAAAATACCCCAAGGAAATGGAATGATAATTTTGCAGTTGTACAGTAACAATAAATGTCTTAAAGTATTTATAATTACCATGGTAAATCAAGGTTGATGGGATACAATAGCTATTTTGGGGAAATTGGAAAAAAGATCATACTCATGCTAGATCGATATGAAATTACAAGAGATGTGGAATGAAAATGGGGTATCTAGTTTTAGTATATGATAACTTATTTCCAATATATAAAATTAGTGAAAAGGAAACCAATTTCTATAGAACCCTAAAACAAGTATGAAATATTAGTGTAAATTTGAAAACTGTAGGATTGGAAGGGTTTTAGTGAAATGGAAATCATGAAAGGACTACCAAGATAGAATCCATATATTGTGAACGTGATTTGAATTAATATATTAATGGAGTGTAATTCATCTTTTCATGAGGATCCCAAAAAACTAGGTAATAAATTCAGAAGCCAACGAGCTTGTACTGAAGTAATATAGGCTCCTGCTTGCAATCCAAAATACCTAGAATCAAATCTGGGTAGGGACAAATTTCTGGGGCTGTAGCAGTATTGTAGAAGGGTATTGTAGCAGTATTGTAGTAGTGGCGTTTGTAGCAGTGGGGGCACTGTAACGGAGGAGGCATTGTAGCAGGTACTATATCGGTGATAGTACTGTAGCAGGTACTGTAGCAGTGTGGCTACTGTAGTAGTATTGTTCACTGAGGGGTCCTTTGGGGAAAAAATGAGATTTAAAGCCTTGTATTTAGGCCACTTGGCCTTGGGCCTTCAGGATATGTAATGGGTCTCCCTCTACCTAGTCTTAAAGAGTTATTTTCTTTAAATAATCAATTGAGGCATCATCCCCAACCTTTTAAAAATAGTTAATAAATCTATAATATCTCAATAGTGTAAAACATATTTCAAAATTAAGCAGCCAACCCAATAGAAAATATTCAAATGTATTGTGAAGGAATATAAATATGATATTTATAAAGGGAAGTAAGATATTTCACATGAATATATTGAATTTAATATGATTTTTTATAAAAGTTATGCATTAAATATTTAGGTGAATCTATGTGGAAGGTATAAACACAATTGGCATAGTATGATAGATTGTATTAAAATTATACTGAATAATGAATAATTATTGAAAGGGAGTCAAGGATAATAGTTAAAATGAATCTCTTTGAATTTATTTTAGTAAAAAACTAAAATTTATATTCATGTTACATTATTTATTTACTTTTTTCAAACACCTATGGGGTTAGAGGGGATGAATTAATTTAGGTGTTAGATAAGATCAATAGATTTTTTGTATAATGAAGTTTAAATCTTCTATAAACTCTCTAACTAAAATGATAAAGAATATATTTCATCCCATATAGATAATTTTTCATATTTAATACTTTGTTAATGATAATTTCTATTTTATGAACCATTAAACTATATTGATTCAATAATAATTGTATACAAGGAATACCAATCACACATTTATATTATTTCTCTAATTATAATAATTATTATGATAAAGGAGCAGTGTTTGTAGATGGGAATGAATATTTAAATGGGGGTTATCTAACATGAACAAGAATATTTATAATATATTTATTGAATATGAGTTCAATTAATTTATTTCAGGATTAATCTATTTTTATAGAACCTAAAATGATAATGTTGATTTTGTATTAATTTCTCAACAAATTAACAGATATTTTACAGGACTAAGTTAATTCATAACAGTTTACTACACTAGGTAACCACATATAGATATAGATTTGAATAACTAATTTATAATTGAAAATACAAATATTATTTCATCTTATACCTTATATATTTTACTAGGCTATTATATTGAATAAATAAGAGATAACATGTTGCATAAAAAAATATGAACTAGGATAAAATGATTTTCCATAAAATTTTCACAATTTCATTAATTTTCAATGAAGGGGAGAGGAAAATATTGTATTTGGAATAAATTTTATGTTGAAACTAAATCCAAAAATGTAAAATGAAGTACCCAAATGTATTTGGGAGGAACATTATCTATTTATTGACAAAGTTATTCATGTATAATGTAACAAGGGACGGTGAGGTCTTTCTCATATATATAATTGACCATAAGAGTTTAGTATAGTGATTATTGAAGTTATTACCATTGATTTATTCTTAACTAATGTACATGCATGGAAAAAAATTACGCTACAAGATTAAATAATTAGATAGATATATTATAGTCGAGAACACTTTATATAGGTTGATTAGTGAGATATTCATCATGATAAATAGAAGTGTTGATGATAAAACATTTTCTATAAATTTTTTGATTTTTTTGAAGGATATAGACTTGTAAGGATACTGTTTATTTCATATTAAGTATAAAAATTTATAAAATCCTTTGAGAAACCATGTAATGTATAATGGATGGAAGACCTGTTGTAATTAGATTATGAAATCCGTTTTAGAAAATATTTGAGGTGTTATTAAATTTTTTTATCATGTTTTATTATATTTAAATGACTCAAAATAATATGGAGATGTTCTGAGTTGAGTAAAATTAGTTCTAATGTTAAATATGGAATATTTTTTGGTATTTCATTAAACCTATAATCTTAATTGGTTTCATGGGAAATTGAATGGATCATAAAAATTCGTAATTTTTCACTATTTCGCATTATAAGGTTTCCTAACATCATAATATTCATCATTATTGAAGACTAAAAGGATAAAAAGTTTTTCAAAAGTATAAAAATTAAGGTCATTAAAAACATTATGATCACTATGAGACATTAAGATTATGATTGAGAAAAGGGAATAATTATTTAGAATGCATACAATTAATCAGGATATAAAAACTCCATTATAAAATAGATCATCTTTAAAGGATCGACACTTTTTTTCAAAGCTCCATCCCCCATATAAAATTATTTTTTCATTTATAATGTATGATTTTATTCCCATAAATGTATGATTTTTGATATGTAAATTTTTTAAATTTCAAAGTAAACACATTTCATTTTTATCCCATAATGAGGTGTTGAACATCTCTAAAAGTAATATTGGTTATGGAAAGGTTTGAATTATGGTCCTCCAAAAAACTATGTTATTAATTTTTGGTTATAAGGAGGGGATTATAATCCTATTTCATAGATCATTTCTGAAAACCCATTTCCATTATAAGGCCGCCAATGATTCTCTTTTCATGTCCTATGTAGTCCCGTGTGCTTTGTAAAATTCCATCAAACCCACCACTATAAGATGGAGATTGAATTTAAACTCATATAAATAATCTAATATTTTCAAAAATAGAGGAAAATAATGTGAATGGAAATAACAATGGAGAAAATAGGGAGTATATTTCATTTATTAAAGTAAAATCAAAGTGATTAGTTGAATGTAAATAAAAAAGGAAAATGGACTTAAAAACATTCCCATGAAGTGTTTCAATTGTAAAGAACCCACATGGAATCTTCTTTATGAATCACATTCTCTATAGAAGGCCTTCGTAAATGATATTAGTGAAAATTGTTCATATAGGGGGAATTGTGGGTGGGGATTAACCATTGGTGCTTCATGAAGCATAAAAAAAATCATCACTTTTATTATATTTTACAACATATAGCATTTTGTCTTATGTGATATGGGTGAAATCAAAGGTTATTGTCACCCTATATTATATTCCAAAAGAAAAAGAAGAATCTATATACCATATGAAAATTTTAAAAAGTAAAAACATATCAAAATTAATAATACTCCAATGTTTTATCCTTTAATATGGTTATCTATTAAGGTTATATCAATAAAAAATTCATTAGTGATATCCCTTCACAAAAACGGATATTCATCGATGAGTCGCATTCTTAGAGACACATCATGCCTTGAGAAGCCTGATGTGTATGCACCAAAAATCCTTTAATTATCCCTCTACTCATTACATAGTCATCTGAATGGCATTATGATAAACTACATAGTATAAAATCCTTATAACATAGCCTTTTACTATGTGGAAAATTTCATTAGTGAATGATGTAAAAAAAGAAACATACCCTATATGAGGAGAATATGATCCCTAGTGTAATGAATAAAATATGTATTATTTATAGAACAAGATATAACTCTTAAATCCAATGATTATTTATTGTAAATGTAAAATTCATATTTTTTTAAATTATTTTATATAACACACATGATCTTCTATTGTATATTATTGATAAAATTAACTATAACTCACATTATATTAGATAATTTTGTGGATTATAACATTATAAATGATAAAACATGTCAATTTGGGAGTTCATTTAGGATTAAACCCCAACATTTTCATAACACATTGTTCGTCTCCTTGGTGTAACCCTAAACTTATCATAACCTGATTTACATACTAGGTCAGTTATCAAATGAAAACCATGGAATATTTCCCAATTAGTCTCCTAGTGTCTCCCCATTTATGATAGTGAAGTACTACCAAGGTAGCACCACTATGTAAGACCAATTCAATCCCCTCTTTTGTGATCCATTTTGATATTATTGATATTATATCTCCTAGTTATCAAATTGAGCATAACTCACATGGACTAAGAGATTAGGTTTATATTTTTTTTATAAATATTTAGTCACATCATCAGAATCACATAGTAGTCCAAGTTGTAAGATACTAAATATCCTAGTATATGTCCTTACTGTAGGATGTTAAAATTCATGGAATGGTTGTGTAACATGGCCTTAAAATGTGTATCTTAAACTATGTGGGTTTTTATTCCTTTTAAATGGGATTTGTAGGACTTCTCCTTGAAGTTCAACCCTAATATCTATACCATATATGTTTCCCCTCACTGAGTTAAATTTCAATGAGGTAAGAAATCCTTATTCATTTTGACATATTCCCTCTAAAATATCCCACACCTCAAATGGGTCTATATTCCCTAATAATCATACCAATATCTATCTATATTTGTGATAAAACAATGGTTCAACTTTAAGGACCAATTACCCTTCTGGTATTATCACATTATTCTGATCGGCTTGTATTACTAGTGAGACCAATCTTTATAGGTCCATTTTCCTTGTGAGATCAAAACAATTTCATAGATGTATATTCACTAAGAGGTCAACTAAAACGGATTTTTTCTGTGTACATCCCAAACAAACCATTTCTAGGAAATTTTTCAAATTTATCCTTACTATTTGATATTAAACTGTATAGATCGATCCATGTCAATTTATCATAAAATGTATGAAGTACCATATTAATTATCACTATACTATGTGGGTTATTATTCCATTATAGTTATACATAGGAATACCCATACATAGGCCTTATCCTCACACCAAAAATATTTATAGATTCCGTAAATGGTTATAAACTCCATATTTCTTGGAGATATCGCATTAAAAAATAACCACTTTGAATTAAGAAATGCAATGTAATAAAAAAATAAGATAGAAAAAAAATCATACATACTAATTGTACTATTTATAGGAACATATGATATATAAAGATGTTAACTATGATGTATATCTTTTAATATATATATATTTTCATGTCGATATATGTTAATGGAAAACTTCTTGAATATGGATAACCTATTTCACACTAGGATATGGGAAATATTTATTAAACATTACTTTTGTCTACAAGAGAGTCCATGAATGGGAATAAATCTTCTCATAATGGATTAAAGAGAAGAACCTCCCACCCTATAGACCCAATATCATTCCCAATTTTTACTATTTTGAAAACCCTAATGACCACTTTCCTTTGTAATATAAATCCATATGAAACATTGTGTCATGGATTTGGGAGTCATTGGGTATTTCTGGTTCCATAAAAGAACCCTATCATAAATAGGCATAAAAATGGTGAACATGGTGTGAATACTTCAACTATGTTATCCATTAATAACTAGATGTTAGAGAATTATTACATGACATAAAATATCATAAATTGAATACTTTTATTATGAAATTTATTAGTCTATAATTTTTATTACCTATGATGGCACATTGATGGTTTCTCTTTTTTATGATTGATAATATTTATTGGATAGAATATAAGTCCCTTAAATATAAATTATTGGAAATAGTATTGAAATATACAAACATCATAAAGGTTATTTGAGTTGGGGAATCTCCTAATCAAAATATTTTTTTCAGTTACATTATACCCTTACTACTAGGTGATGAAAGTTATTTTTTGAAATTACCACGTCAATGGTATAACAATACCTCTTCAGTTTTCATAATAGTATCTCCTTGATATAAATCCTCACTGACCATCTACCTAGTAAAGAGTCATGAAGAAATAGGTGGGAATTACATCCATATTAAACCATTAAATAGTCTCTCACTTGAACACAAGAATAAGAACCTCCCTTGTCTTATTGTAATAGACCATGAGGTTAGCTAAAACCATAGTAAAACATAGAATTCACCTCCATGTTATCTTAGAAAAATAAACCATTTTCAATGTCATTCAACCTCAATCCCATATCAATCTATTGAGGATAAAAAATCTTGGGTACCTACTCTAGTCACCCAGACTCAACTATCTAGGAGAGCTTTACATGAATTATAAAGTTCCAACTACTGGAAGTAGGCACATATACCAGCTTCCACTAAATAATCCCACCAATATACCTTGTTTGTAACATGATATATGACATACATTAATACTAACACACACTAATCCTATAGGATTATTATTTATGAATAAGAGTAAGTGTGTATTCAAAACTATAAAACAACAAAGAAATAGATAAATCTACCTCCCCCCCCACCCAAATCATGTTCATCAGCACATAATGTCTATAAATGAATAGTAGGAGTTGGACGTTATCCATTCTCCCATAAAATAATTGGAATACACTCCTATTAAAAATTTGGAATTCCATCAACAAAATATTATAGAAATAGATTGGCATGAATATATCCATACTCATATTATCCAAAACAATGACATACCCATGTAGTAGAAGAAAATGTTTGTGTCCATTATATCGTGGAATCTAATAGGGAGAATGAATTTATTTTTTCCCACCACCAGGGTAGCTCCTCAATATAAAACAAGATTTACTCCAAAATATAAACACATCCATACTTCTGTTTAGTAAGATCGTCATCACATCAAGGTGTAAAATGTACAACAATATTATACACAACTTCTCAGTCTAATTGAAAATCAATGGTCCATTTTAATGGACACTTTAGGGTACTCACAAATTCCTCAAAAATATCTTAGGAATTCTTAACCTATCATGAGAATCATTCATGATAATTTTTTAATTATTTTTCCACTTCATTATATATAATTTCATAGTACATCCTATTGGAAACCACTGTGCCGAGACACAATCAATATCACAGAAAATTCCCATTGGTTTATACCAATAGAAATGAGGAGGTAACCAAATATAGATCCCATATAATATGGTAATTTTTTGTAATACATGAATCCGGTTTTCCAAAAGAGATCATATAATAAGAAATATTAAAAATTATATCCCAAATATCAAGATTTGGTACATATACCACAACTTATCAAGTATTGTGTTCTTGATTCACTACACTCATTTCAATATATGCTAAAGATTCTCCTAGATCATCGTTCGATAAAGGAATTGATTGAGGTTGATAAGTTTTTCTATGAAACATTTCTATTATTATATTTGGAGGCTATCCCCATAGAATCTACTCCTAGATTCCTCAAAAATCCAATATCAAGGTAGATTATAGAGAAACATCTCATGTAGTGGTTGGTGAAATAATTCCATACAGATAGAAGATAAAATGGATATAAGGTCCTCCCCATTAAATATATTGTATGAATATTCATTTTTCCTAAAAAATTGATATATCTTGGATTTCATATCCCTTATTGAATTCATTGTGAAGGTCCTTTGTATAGTAGTATTTCTCATGAACAAGATAGCCCTCCCCATTCCAAACCAACATTGAGAAATCAGTCTTATCAAAGGTAACATGAGATATTTAGGCTAGCTATTTCAACAAAAATTTATCAAATGAGTTAAATTCTTTCTCAACTAAAGGAAATATCATGTAAGTGTTCTTTTTTTGTAAAATATTTTGATATCTTATCATCTATTATAAAACCTAAAATTTCAACCAATAATTTTCTTCTAATTGAGGTAGAATAGAAGTAGGCCTATTGGTCTGATCAATTAGAAGAATCAATTAATGTATATGAGGAAAATGATTTGATGATCATGAATTAACAAGATAAATAAAACATATGAATCAAGCTCAATACCATAGCCACATTCAGATATATGATTTTGAAGGTCTTGATAATATAATACATATACCCTATTAATTTTATTTCATGGATGAATCCTCATTATATGAAAGAAAACGCCTCTAAAATATATAGAATATACAAACCAAATCATGGTAATAGATGAACATTATCATTAGATTTATCACATTTCCATTTATGTTGTGTGACGTCCAAGATAAGGGAGAAACTCTTGATATCACCATCATGTCTTCACTAATTCATCAAGGTATCTATTTCAATTGATTGGTGATGCTTCATATGATTTATACATCATAGGATATGGTTAAAAAAGACTAGTTCATTTCACTATACTCTGGAGTCTGAATGTCCCACCATGATAAACATCAAGAAACTTCATCACATTATGAAAAGTCATAGAGATAGGCTTGTACATATGAACTAGTATATTCTGTAGGTTCCCACCATGTCTAAATCATAAAAATGGTGAGATTATCAATTGAGATCCATTGAAATGTTATTGAATCAAGATTCAATGAAAGTTGACTAGGCATCTCACTATAGAAAATCCAATCACTTGGAAAAATATCTAACCTCGGTAGGGATTGTGTCTTATTCAGAGAGTTCATAACATCATGATCGTGATTGAACAAAATCATTAATAATCAGAAGGGAAGTATTAGTGTACACTACAGTTGTTATATAGTATCAAACCCTACTAATTGTGATGTAGGAATTTTGATTACCACATTCATCATGAAGATAATAAAATCCCATTAAAATTAAAGATTTTATGTTTATGGTACTGTAATAACCCCATACAATAGTAATGTGGGAATTGTTTTCAAAACATACACATACTCTATATAATATAGTTTTCTCTAGATTTTTTAATAAGTATCAAGAGGGAACTCATACATTTCTCTCATAGAGTGACCCATTTTTATCTTTGTGGATACAATTGGCCAAAATGTAGGAAAAATCTCTAAGTATCACTCCCTAAAACCAAATCCATTAAATTACTCTAAGGGGAAGCTAATTCCACACAAATGTTGTAATCCAAAATAGATTTATCAGAAAATTGTAAATGAAGATTTTTAATTTTCCTCATGATAAAAATTGAGAAGGAATCCAATCCCCATTACCTCTATTTGAGGACATATTCTTGAAACCAATACAGAAAAATGGGATTCATATGTTTTTGTTAAAAATATGGTCTACACAAAAAATTTCATAGAAATATTTTATATTTGGAAACATAGAGAAACACAGAATCTTGGGTCTCCCTAAAATACTTCAATTAAACCTCATAAGGGATCTTCAACCAAATAAAAACGGAATGACATGACCATATCCCATTTGAAACATGGAAAAGTTTGGCCTCTTCCTACCAAGTAAAGATAAACCTAATATGATCTTGAAATAATTAATTTATGGTGAATTAATTTTTATCTAGTAAAAGGTGGTTGTCCAATAATGTATTATCATTAAGAATACACTCATTATTCTCTTACTAAATTATTTTCCCAAAAATAATATGTGATCCACCAATAATAGCAGGTGTGATTCATCTAAAAAACATGGGGTATATATAACTAGTATTTGTGGACCTAACTACTAGAAAATATCCTAAATTTCATCTACTAGGATGGAATTCAGAATCATGTGAGATAAGTTATCCCTGAAAAACCTAATGTGTTCATTGACAATGGAGATGGGAATGATCCCTATAGTTGGATATTCCCACTTCCACAACTCAAATTTCTAGAAAAGAACTATCTCGTCATAGCCTATAAAGAATATTGTTTATTTGACCACTTGAATGGATAACATGGATGAGTAGGATATACTGGTGACATAATAAATAACACCATACACAAAATCTATGGAAGTGACTGCTCCTATTCCCACCTAGGGGAATCCGATATTCCAAACGATTAATTAATTTGGAAACTCGGTATACCATTTATTCCAGATTAAATTTAAATTTTCCCATTATGATAACCCTTAAATAGTCATAATAATGTCATATAATATGATCCCTATAAACATTTTTTGAACTTTTATTTTTCTAGTATACCATTTTTCTTGTTATTTTAGTTATAGTGTGCGACAAACTCCATTAGAAATTAATCTATATATTCAACTCAACAATGAGAAATACAATAGTCCTTAATCACTCCAATATTAAGAAACATATAAATTGGTTTGTTTAAGATAAAATTTCAAAATGGAAGGGCATATAATACTAACTAAATCTATATCATCCCTAAGATGATTCTCTATAATGAGAAACAAATAGTACATTTCAAAGTAAAGTACATTGTTGGACTCTATGAGCTTATAATTGTTTTAAAAATTTTGGATGATTCTATTTTTTTGGATTGTGACAAATCCTCCATCGTATCCAACATCTTTGTAAATGAGGACCAGTAAAGATAATATATTAATATATTAACAACTCTAACACTAGCACAAAAACCTAAACTGTAAAAATATCACATGGTTCCCCGTATTGAATTTAAATAAGAACAACAAATCCTTCTCTATAAAGGGAGAAAAGATATGTGGAACTATTTATATGATAAACATAAAAATAATAGAAATTCATTATGAAATAATAATTCCCCTATATATTTCAATACAACAATGGAAAATACATCTTTAAAGCTACCTGATCCAAGATATAATTACCATATTAGCCTTTGATACCACCAAAATTGATGTTCCTATAAATGAATATTGAGGAATAAAATCCACAATTATTATTTTAATTAAATACATCATTCAACAGAATGTAGATATTGGACAATATATTTTTTCAATGAAACCATTATAATTGGATTCCATTTCATCTGTATCATGTGAAGAGGAATGGGAATGATAGGAAATTCATAACAATAATGAATGTAAAATTGATGATTGAATGAATAGAATTAAATTAATCTATAAACATGACATTATCTATGCACAACTGAATCAACTAGTTGTGACCCCAACTTCCACTACAATAATTGAGAGAACACTATCGTACAAAAACATTTTAGATGACTTCCTTCTATGATTCACTAACACCAACATAACAAGAATGAAAAAAAAATGGAGGAGTCTATATCATAGCCACATTCAATTAAAACCCTCTCAGAATTCATGACTTCATCTCTAGTAGAAATGGAACTTCCCTACCAAGTGTTTTAGGGGGAACTATCCCCTAAAATAGATTCTTTATTTTATAAAGAAATATTTTCATAAATTTAAATGTAATTAACTTGTAAGATAAATTCTATGATGAAGAATAAACATTTCACCAAGATATACCCTCTGAAAATCTGAGATAGGGATGAAGAGTTCACCAAGGAACATGGGGTTAAGGAAGATGGGGCTATTATGGATATTAATATTTACGTCACATCCCTATTAAGATTATATTTTCCATAGAGATCCGAATACAAATAATTAAACTAGAATAATGAGAGAATCAATCTACTTATGAGTAATCTATGTCTCATTTAGATGACATCATAGAAGAAGATCAACTGTAAATACAACATTTCTCTAAACATAATCGAAATATGGTAATGTAATCTAAACCTAAACCATAGATGAATTGGATGTCATTAACATCATATATGGGATAAAATATACAAGTATATTCAAATATAGCGCTTAATACACATATTAAGGAGTAGAATCATATAGTTAATTGAATACCTGTAGCTAAAAATTATGAAATATTGAAACAACATGATTTAATTCAATATAATTTATCAATCCTTGAATCTCATTGTTTGTAAATGGGGGTATTTTTTGGATTTACTAAGTTTTCAATAATTTAAACTTAAGGTAACTAACTCTAATATTAACCATGAAGAACCTCCAAAAAATTATATATAAATAATTTGTAAAAAATCAATTTTATATGTTGTGGATGTTCATTTATCTATCTTTGACAATTGTTCCTAGATACATCACATTACAATATGGACCCTTCGGTTCTTAATCCATAGTGATGTACATTTTTCTCCTCAAACTTTGACTATCTAAGGGAATGATAAAAGAGAATTAAATCCTTGAATATAAATCTATCTCAAGGACTATTTTTGTGGAATCATATAAAATTATAAAATTTTTGGTTTTTTATTAGGATAAAACATTAAATTTATTATTAGGAAGTCCATGATTTACATTTCATTGAATATTTCCTTCTTTATACCACCAATTCCTTGAATATTACTTTAATAGATTGAAAAGAGTCATTAAGAGTGATAGAAACTCTTTTTATTCATATTAATATCAATACATATATGCAGGACTCTATCAATGTAGGAAAAAAACAACCTCTTATACGTGATACCACCAAGAAAACTGTTACTATTATCTTGAAGATATCCATTGTTACCCTTTTCCATGAAAATAGTGAGTACTATGTAATGCACATGATTTTATTCAAGGAATTAACTCCAATACTAATGAATAATAGAGTAATGTGAATCTTATTTGAAAGGAAGGATCATCTAATCACTGACATGTCATATGATGTCTATGAAGCTACTCTCAAGAGTGGATAGTACCTCAAAAAAACAGATAAAGTTCTTTCCCGTAAAAATTAATCTTCCTCATGAATGCCTCTACATGATGGATGATATAAACAATATTTCAACCACAAATGAAATCCTCTATGATCATATTAGCATTAATCCATGATATTGTAGAACAACTTGTGGCCTAGGAACATTTGCTCTCACCATTATGATATTAGTCATGTCTGATGAATTGAACCATGTGAGAGAAGGATTTAACCCCATAAATAACAATGATAACCTAAGGTAATGTAACCCAAATTTTTCACCTTGTTAGATAAGTATTTTTATGCCACCTATCAATATCCCATACATTATAAATTAAAATAATTTCTAATATTAACTATGGAATGTTAAGTCAATGATATAGTGGATATATCTCAATAGAATTTTCATCATCTTGCTAACCTTGAAGAATTGTTGAAAATATTATAACAACATATCCTAAATATAAACACAAAACATTATATTTTTGAGTGATGTTCAGAGAATTTAATTAATTCATGTCATTCCATCTTGAAATCAAATATTACCGATAGAAGACCAAGGTGATCCATAACAATCCACCTCTTTGGATTTTAAAAATGTTAGGAGGGTATCATAGGTTCCTTCCTAATCTCATAAAATTAATAAAAATCCATAAGGAAAAGTTTTTAGCATTCACTATGATCATGATGAAGTGACTCATATATCATTGGGTTGAAAATTATACATATTATTTTGATAATCTCAATAAATACATCTTGTGATCACCACTACTGATGACGCTAGTTGAAGGTAAGTATCTTATATTGTATAAGGTATATATTTATAAGTCACATGGTGTTATCCTAAAATAAAATAATAATTTGAGAAAATAGAATATTCATTTTTATCTCAATATATCTATGTTATAAATTGAGTCCCTGTATTCATACACTGGAATGAATTGACTTGAAATGATCTCCACAGTTCTGAAAATGCAGCTCTACCAATAGCATCACAAGGGATAGTTGGTCTTTTATATTTTCATACTCAAATATATCCTAAATCATAAAATGGTTTTTGGATTCATAGAATATTGTGTGGTCATGTTTTAGTACTTTTATAACCATTTCATACTATAGAATGTTGTTAAAGGGATATTATTTTTATAATTTATCAATGAGAATCCTAGTATATGAAGCACACCAATAGTTTTAGAACTTCCTAATAAAGATGTATTATTCATTTAAGACACTTTGAATCCAGGGGAAATTATATTTGTGTGGTTCTTATAGAATACTTATAGGAAAATAGTTTGAAAAAAAAATTACAATAGAGTGGGTATATGAATAATTTTCATTTCTAAAAAAATCAATTCCCGCTACTTTTTCCCACTGTCACAAGGTTCCGCCAACAATGAAGTGGAATACCATGATCCCATCATAGTCTTGGAATTTAAACTAAAAATAAAAATATCCTTCTTAAATATTAAGAGATATGTAGATTTTTTAATTAATCATATAAATGGTGAATATGCCTTTATGAATAAGAAATATATTCCCATGTTTTATTATCTATGAGTATTGAAAGATGAATTCCCCTCAAAACTGAAATTTTCTCCTATTATGTGCTTAGAAAACACTTGACAAGATGAATCGGATAATTCATCCACAACACTATATGATCTAGACTTGGATTATGTGGATATCAACCATGTATATTGCATTGTTTTTTCCTCATCCACTGGAAAAAATAGGGAAAAACTTTATATGATCAACACCATAACTTATAAGGAAAATTGATATAATCACCCAATGATATTTATATTAGTTATATGTCTCCCATGTTGGACATCATAAAAAGTAAAATTATTCTATATTATTAATCTATGAATAATCAGGTTCGATTTTGGGATATCAATTTTATTCATTATGATAGATCGAACAAATATAAATTCCTCAATAAAAATGCATTGAAGGAGTAAAATTTAGATGTGTTAGTAGAAAATAAATTATTTCTTTATGTAGGTAATCTAAATTGGTGCTTATAATTATCATAAAACTATAACTATGATCTCTAACAAAATTAAGAGTTTTGGATACTATTATACATTGATGACTCTAGATTTTTTGAAATTCGCCAAAAAATTACATGACTTCCTATTATATAGAAATTGAATAGTTAAATTTTCTTTTCTCCAACACACTACATATAATATATCTCTATTTGTCATCTATGGTAATATATGTCATGGGAATATATACATATGCTACATCATGACATTTCATATATATACTTACATCGAATGAATTCCTCTCTAAGTGGGTAGAGGCAATATGTGTCAGGAAATTCATAATGAAGGCTACAAATATCATTATAAAGAAAACTTTTTTTAAAATATTTTTTGTCCCTCATAGAATATAGATGGATAATAGAACCAAATTATACTATTAAAATTTTAAAAGGTTCTATAAGCATTTTGGAGTTATGTATGACTACTCATCATATTTCCATATAGAAGAAAATGAACATATGTATAAATAAATGATTACTAAGCAACCATAAACATCTACAAGCATTATGGTACTATCATATAAGAACACATATGGAACTATAAGAGAACCCATATATTCTTGTATATGTTATATTAGTAGTCCGTGTGATCGAGGTTCTTTAACCCTCACTTTTCATTACAAATTGATATCTAGTTTTCTGGAGATAAATATTCTCAAAAGAGAATCTAGTAAGAAAATTATTCTTCACATTGGCCTTATCATGTCTTTTATTAATTACTGATGTGATGAAGTCATTTAACTAGATTTATGATGTCAGTTAAATAATAAAAAATATTATAAATTGATATACATGATTTTTTTGTCATTTATTATATAATTGACATGATAAATCTAGATATCTTGCTTTGTCACATCAGTTATATAATAATCGATGGGATAAATAAAGTCTCTTGGGGTTATCACGTTGGTTATCTAAATGATGTGATAAATTTACTTTATCATGTTTTTTATTATATAATCGACATGATAAAGTAATTTTTATTACTTTTTCACATTAGTTATAAAATGACCAATGTGTAAAAGACCACTTTATCATGTAAATTACATAATGAATGATGTGATAAAGCATTTAAAATTGTTTGAATCATCATTTGAATCATTTCAGTGTTGTTCTTATTCTCACAGAAGCTCAATCATATCTCTAGTTTGAATGTCCTAACCCTCATTATTTTAATCAGTTTTGTCTTTGTTTGTCAGTATGGTTCTCATTATAACCGTTGGATGTTTATATATTATTATTCCTAAGATATTTTGATAAATTTAAAAATGATTTCTATATATTGGTTCAATAATACACCCTGCATGTATATATTGAGTTCATGATAGAGTTTTAACTATAGTGTCTCTTCGATTTCTTTAACTCCATATATGATTGATTTTTTTACAGCTGTAAGATTTAAAGATTCATATTAATGATCAATTATATAAGGATTTAATCTACGTAAGTGCGCCACCATTGGGTTATTTATTGTTTTACATGAATAGGGTAGATGGTATTGTAAATTTGTGCATCAATTACCATGGACTGGATAATGAAATGATGAATAAAAAATTAACCCTCCCATTTATTTAGGATTGGTTTGATAAGTAAATGTGATATTGTTAGTTCTAGAGAAGTGATTTGTGGTTTTCCTATCATTATATGGTAGTGAAGTAAGAAATATTCTATAGAATTTATCTAGGTGACATTAGATATTTTTTGTTTCTAGTTACATCTTTTAGTAAGATAAACATACATATATTCATAGGACTTGTGAATTTCACATGCATCACATGGTATTAACACTAAAATCATTTTTCTCCCCATGATTTTGTATTTTTATTGTATCAAATGATTTATATTGTAAATTAATTCCATGAATATCTTTTTATGATTTACCATTTATATTAAATTTTTTACTTTCATTATTGTGTAGAATTTCTAATTATATTTTTCAAATATGAATAAATTTGTGTTATTTTTAAAAATTGTGTTACTTTAAAATTATGAAATATTTGATATAAATTTAATATTGTATTATCTTGAAAAGATATTTATTTTTGATATTTTTCATATATAACAATGAGTTAAAGTTAGATTATGACACTTCGAACAAGTGATGAATATGAAGAAGGTGTTGATTCTTCTTTGTAATTTTCTAAATGAAATTATCTAAAAAAATGAAATATTTTTTCCATGCCTAAAATGTTTAAATTTAAAGAAGATTAAAAGTATAGAGTTCAAAGATCGTTTAATTTATCATGGTTTTAATCTAATTTATATCCCTTGGATTTGTTTAGGTGAAACTGGGAGGAATTTTGGATCTATGGATTATGATGCTTTATAAGATGATAAATCTAATGAAATGAAGAAATGAATCATGATATTGAAGAAGAGGTAATTGATAAATAGATAGATATTGTGAATCTATATGGTGATGCTGAAAACCCATTATATCTAGGTTACACGGAATTGATGTTTTTATCATCGATGTTAATATTGATTGACTTGAAGGAGAAACATGGTTGGAGTGATATGAGTTTTATTTATTTTATACAATTCATGAAAGTTATTATTCCAAAAGAAAGTGTTATCTATAATTCACATTATAAAGTGAAGATAATACTATGCAAGATGCTATTAGGGTATAAAAAATACATGCCTTACCAAATTACTGTCAGCTATATAGGAAGGAATATTAATTTCTATCAAATTTTCTTAAATGTGGGATGTCATGGTATAAGTTAAAAGAAATATTACATGCTAATTTAGCATTTACAGAGACCATTTCCAAGTAATTTTGGTATATTCCTATAATTCATCATTTAAAACATTTATTTTCAAATTCACATGATGTAAAAATGTTAAGATGTCATACCAATGAGAAAATATGTCAAGAATCATTATGGCATCCAGCTGACTGTCCATAGTGGAAGAAAATTGATCAGCTAATTCCTGTATTCGAAAATGAAGTTAAAAATATCATACTTGTACTATGCATTGATAGAATGAATCCATGTATAATCATAAGAAGCACACATAGTTCATGTATTGTTTTATTGGTTATTTATAACTTATCTCCTAAATTTTGTATGAAGCGCAAATATGTCCTGTTGATTTTTAAAATCTCTGGACCAAAATAAATTGAAACAGATATTAATTTTTCATTGTCACCATTAATTGATAATTTTAAAATCTTATGGGAGGATGGTATTAGAGTGTATTATTCTTACAAAATGGAATATTTTTAAATACATACAATGATTATGTTCACTACAAAAAACTTCCCAGCATATGAATATTTGTTTGGATATAGTTTTATGGGTCATAAAGTGTGCCTAATTTTCAAACAACAGACATCATATTACTAGCTACACCATGGGAGAATGAAAGTATACATGGGACATCGAAAGTTTTTTGAGAGGCTAAAAAACCTTGATATGGCATTCAGAAAGATACAAGAATCTAGTAATGATAGAAATATTGGAAGAAAACGTTGATACATTTTAAGCTACCCTATTGGAGATATCATGAGGTCAAACATAACATTGACTCCATGCTTGTGTATAAGAATATCTATGGAATATTGAATGGAATATTGTTAGATATTAAATGAAATACTAAAATGGGTTGAATGAAAAATTGGAATTACTCTCAATGGGAATGTGTTTGGAGTATGTTCCCACTCCTAATGGAAGGAAAATAGTCTTACCCCTAGATTGTCACATATTATCTAAGAAGGAGAGAATTTGCTTATGTCAGTGTCTACATGATATCAAAGTGTCACAGGGTTATTATTTAAATGCAAAAAAAAATGTGTCTTTAAAGGAATTAAATTTGACAGTATTGAAATCTCAGTATTTTCATGTCATTAATCAACAAATCTTACTAGTTTCATTATGTGCAATATTTCCCATCCATGTTAGAAAGACTATAATGAAGGTGTGTTATTTTTGCAATTCAATTTTTAATAAGGTGATTTATCTAAATGCTTTGAAATTTTTTAAAAATGAATCAATTTCTATACTTTTAAATTAGAAATTTATTTTCCTCCATTTGTTTTGATATCATGGTGCATTTAATGGTTCATTTGGTGCAAGAAATAAATATTTGTGGAGATGTACTTATATGTTGGACATATCCTTTTGAAAGGTATATGAAGATATTAAAAGGATATGTCAAGAATCCATATCAATCAGAAGTCTCCATTTTTATAAGTATTTTTCTTAGGATGTTGTGGATTATTTTACAAGACACTTGTCATCAGTGGAGCACATTAGTTTTCCTGTATCTATCCACGAATGAGTTAATTATGGGGGAAAGGGGGTTTTTGGTTTGGAAGTAAAATATTTGATAGGTGAACAAATAAATATGGTACCTTTATAAATATTAAATAACATAAATGATGATCCGCCATATATAACATTTTATATTAATGTGTTGAAATAATGTTATCCAAAGAATAAAAATGTGTAGAATTTGAATGAGTAAAAAAATCTTGTTTTCATAATTTAAAGAGACTATTTTTAAATTAGATGCATTAGAAATATTGAGATGCTTAGTGGGTGAGGAAAGTTTAAATTAGATAACATAGTCAGGGTATGAAATTAATGGTTATACATTTCATACAAAAGATCATGACAATAGAAGTGAAGTTCAAAATAGTAGTGTATTTGTGTTTGTTGATGCAATGAATTATTTAAGTTCTAAGGACAAAAAAAACAATTTCTTCATCAAGTAAATATTATAGATTCATTACAGAAAAATGTGAGGTTGATTACATTAAATTTTAAGTTCTAATTTTTAAATAAAAATGGTTTATCGCTAACAATAGAGTTAGACATGATGAATTTGGAATGACTCTTGTTAATCTGAATAAATTAGTATTCACAACTGATCCTTTAATAATGGAAACACATGAAAAAAATTAATGTTCTTGACCAGTAAAATATGCAGTGTACTAATGTTTTAAGAGGAAAAAGATAGTATTTTGGTGATGATAAACTTAACAAAGATACAGATTTATCTAAGATCCCTACTCCCAGGGAACCATTAATGGATAATATTGATGATCACATTATAGACATGGTTTTTTCTATATAGAATGATCATGAAAAAGTAATTTTGGAAAACAAAACATTATTACATTCCTAATATTATAGGTAACATATGTTTATTTGTCATTTACTTTTTAGAATTTCATAAAATGTTATATATATATCAATTTTATTTTATTTATTAAAACACGTATAATATATTAATTTATTTAGTTTATTTTTTGATTGATTTTTCATTTTTCATTTACATTTGTATGTAATAGTTAGATTTTTATATTTGTGTGCTAATTATTCTATTTGTTTAATTTTTAGGATAATGACAGATCAATCATCGGATCCACCACATGATTCTAGAGATGATTATACTCGTACATTTGGGGGGAACATACACATTCTCTTATTGATGAGCATCCTCAGCCTTATTTTCATGAGACAACTACTTCCACGGTGGCATAAAATAATTCGAGGGTTGGTAAATGTGGCACCACATGTTTCTTAAAATTATCAATGGAATGTAGCTAATACCAGAGGATACATGTAGACAATAATGATAATGATATTCCAAAAGGTCCAAATAAAAATAATTCAAGGATTTTTTTATAGTTTATGGAAAAAGAAAAGTTATTATTTTGTTTGATGACTAGAGAAATGTTGACAACGTGACATTATGTCAGTTTTGGGAGACTATTTTGGTAATATTTTTTTATAATCTTTAAATGTTTATAGTAATATATGTTTTTCCACTTCTTATCAAATGAAATATGATGTACCTAATACTAAAGGAGTTGTGAGGAAATTTTTTCCATTGGCTGCTATGAGATATAGGTATTTTAAATCATACCAAACATCATAGTTTATTTTTGGGGGTAAACGACATAAAAATCCATGTGACGTATATCCATTTATATATGAAGATACATAGATGAAATTTGTTTAAATTATAGGATGAAAAGAATTTTTTGGTAAGTGAAAGTTTTACTTTTATAAGTTTTTTTATTTCAATGACTATCTTAATGATTTATTTTTTTAATTCTTATTTTATAGAAAATAAGGTGATCATATCCGAAGATCCCATATAAATAAAGTATACCCTCATAAGTTATATCAGGGAGGATATAAGTTATTGGAAGAAAAAATGATAGTAAAAACATCAAAATTTGAGAGAGGAGACTTCAGGTTCTGCAAAGGTTTCCCCTCCCCCCACCAGTAGACAAGAAAGATGAAAGAGGGATCAAATGAGAAAAAAATGACAATATCTTTTGGAAGAGTCGAGACTTGTAGCCAAGATGATTATAATATGTTTAATTTATTTATTATTAATTAAATTATTTATATATTGGGATTAATTTTTGATTTTTTTCAAATATTTCATGTAGGATTCTATTGAAGAGAATAGCACACATGGGATCTTTATAACTTAGGGTAGGAAGGATGTTTTAGCTACATTATTAGGAAATCCCAAACACTCAGGTCATGTATGAGGATACTCCATAAGATTATCAAGGAAAAAAAGGTTTTCTACATTATAAAGTAGTGGAGTATGTTTATAAAAAGAAAATAAAATCTTTCGAAGTTGTAGTTTAGGATATTCAGGTGTCGCTAGAAGATAGAATCATAGTTTTGGTACAGTCAGTGTTTGCAGACATGCAAAGATAGTTTTTGGAAGTAGCTCCCACTCCTCCACCTCCACCAACATCTCTAACTCATCCACCTCTTCCTACTAACCCTGCTCCTTCTTATCCTACTCCTTAACCCCCTCCTCTGTATCTTCCAAGATACTATGAGTTATATGTTGATCATCTCTAACATCATATTGTTGCATATGGGATGATATTTGATATTAGGGATACCATTCATCACAAATATATATTGATAGATCATTATAGAGTCACTGTACAAGAAATTATATATATATCCACAGGATTTCTATTACAGACAAATTATGTGAGAAAAGTAGGACACAGCATCAACCACTTTTTTGTTTGTCCATCTAGACTAGTGCGACATATTAATATTGAAGTATGTGTATATTTTATGATATATTTATTTTTTGTATTAAATTTGGTTTAACATTTTAAAATTTATATATTTATCTATTTATTTATAGAAATACTTTAAAGGTAAATAAATATAATATATAAAACAATAAATACAAACCGTTATGTCTTTAAATATAGATTCCAATAGTCTTGATAAATTGTCGACATATTCAATTTTATTTTTGATTGTTTATGAGATTCCATTTGAAGCTAGTGTTTATGGGCATGAAAATCATGTGGGTATTTTGAAAAATGATATCATGGATCATATGAATAGAGATATGTTGGGCATCAACACAAAAAATTTCTCTTCTATTTAAGTCTCAAAATAAATCTTTCCATACATTTGATTTATTAAAGATTTATATTCATGTTTTTTATATTAGGTATAATTATACAATTTTTAAGGAGCATGATAAAAAATATGTATATGGATTTATGGTCCCACAATTTATTTCACCTATAGTAATGAAAATGACTGAAGCTGAAAGAACAATGTATATTATAGAAAGATTTCAACATAATGTAATTATTCGGTGTTGGATGTTTCTTTATCTTCGAGAGTATGAAACATATATCTCACAAATTTATAAATATATATATATATATATTAACAAAATAACCTCTAACATTAAATTTTCTTTTATATCAATGGTTATTGGATGTTAGGTGATTTTTTTCAAAGGAGAAGACACTTTAATGGTTGTAGTCTATCCATTGTGAAGTGAGGGATAATTTTATGGATGTATTGAACATGTAAGATTGAATTTTTGAAAAAATTTAAATATTATAATGAATTAAAATTATATAATTCTAATTCTTTTAAAATATGGAATGGAATTTCCTTCAAGAGAATATAATAAAGAAGAGTGCTAAGATCAAATATGTAAAAGAGAAGGTGAATTTTCTTTTACAATTTCTAATTTTTACATATATTCAATAATAATAGTATTTAAAATTGAAAAACTATTTTAAATAGAGTTTTGATAAACAATAATGCCTAATGGAATGTGGATATTATGTTTTAAAATTTATATATGAAATAATTTCAACTTCAACAGTTATAGTGTTTAACCAGGTTATATTTATTTATAAATTTTTCCTTAGTATTTTATTCATTTTATTCATAATAAATGTTAAATTATTTCCTATTAAATTGTATTTTTTTCAAAAAAAATCAGCCATATATTTCACAGTAGATCATAAACTTACAAGTGGAATAGAAAAATAATTTTATATGTTTCATTGGGTTTTTGATTGTTTGTACAATACATTTTAATTTTTAATTTTTTAATTGAAATTTTATTTTTGTTTCATATGCTAATTGTCTCTATTTTTTTTCTATTCTAGTCAGCTATGGAGAGGATGGAGGTATAGAAATAAATATATAAAAAATCATTTTTCAATAAGGGTTATTTAATAACTAACGTGAAACCCCTATAGAGAATGGTTTTCCACATAGGTTATTTTTTAACATACGTGAAAACAATTTTTCAGGTCAAATTTTCGTGCCAGTTATGAAAAAAATGATGTGAAAAATCAATTCAATATTTCATTTAAAACATCCATTTTTCTAACAGAATATAAATACAGATTTACAATTTTTCCATTAAAAACATCACCTAATAACTGACATGAAAAGTTAAAAAAACCAACAATAAAAATAGATTTTTGTACTAGTGATACTAGATTATCATGAAATACTCTATGAGAAGAGTCTAGGAACATTACACAACATGTAAATTCATAAGAACATAGTTACATCACTATTTAAAAAACAAGTCCTGAATTTATTCAAAAAGGAGAGATGGTATTAGTTATCAAAACACTAATAATACAAGGAAAGAATACACCAATGATACAACCAATGTGGGGAAGGCCTTGTATCATAAAAAATGTCCAATATAATAGAGCTTACTATATAGTCATGATTTATGGTAAATTTATTACACAAGATACCAATGAAAGGTTTTTTAAGAAATGATGTTGATTATTCCCATGTTCATTCACTTTTTTCCCAGCCACATGGTTATAAACTATGCAATATATGTCCTAGAAGTATGAATTTTTATTTCATGTCATATTTTATATATCGTATAATGTTCAATGATTTGGTCTTCATCAGAGACACATAATGTAAAACTATATGAGAGTGTACACAACACATTATGTTCAACTACATGGTTACCATCCCTACTATAATATGTTACATAGCATAGTAAACCCACTAATCACATTAAATTTAACTATATAAAAAATTCCATATCATGAAAGTAAAATCATGTGATATTTGTTGAATACTCAACCATTATGTTCCTTTGTATCAAGTGAGTTATTAAACAAGATCCACTTCTTTCTCTCATTGAATGTGACTCATGTGATCATAGAGTTCTTGGTTGACCACTTCATTTGGAAAATATAATCCCACCATAATAAAATATGAAAATAAAAATGGTATAGCCTGGATGACCTTAAAATGGTAAGAGTGTCCCACTATTCCTAATTACCCTATATAAGTTCTGGATATTTGAGTGGATTCAATATGAACATTTATTTGTATAAAAATAATAAATTCATTTTTCCTTTCAAACAAATAGAATATATATAATGAATTTATATTATAAAACTTTGTATTTCTTATTTTATAATCCTATAGGATATGTAGTTACACCAATATCTCTCATTCTTGGTCAATCCATGATTTTTTTTAAAATCCCTCATTCACTATAATTTTTTATATCTTCCACTGATGCTTTCATTTTTCTTATTAAACTAAAATTAATTGAATCCCAACCCTTTTCAACTACTCTTGAGTTTTCTATAAGTATAAGAAACTAAACAAACACACTCTACTATGTATGATCTAGATCATTCTAGGAACCTTTAGTGTGGAACAAACAAATTTTGAACCTAAATTGAAAATTATTTCCCCATGAATTGTATTAACCTCCATTGAGTAAACTATAAGAAATACATGTTTCTTTATTCCTATTCTAATCGGATACATAGTGTTACCTAGATAATATTTTTGGGCCCAGCTATAAATTTCATCTTACAAATTTATGTCTTTAACTTTAAGTAAGATTTTCTATGGAATATTATTTTACAAACCAACACTGAAAAACTAGAGATAATAAAAATTCACTATTAAATTGATACTGGTATATCTTTAAAATTATAATATCATAAAATATTAAAAAATATATAATATAATTTGATTCCTTATTTCATGATGTCAAACTATACGACACATGCTTTATATTTCATGAAATTGTCTTTCATAGAATGACCTCCTACATGTGGACTAATTTCCCTACATGAGAGTTGGATACATTTTAGGTACCTGAAATAAGGTGGATATCTAATTAAATAGTAGGATATAATTCACATTTCTTAGTAATATATGATAATATTCAGTGCCTCCCCAATAATATAGGAACTATATATTCCATGACTCCTTCTATCTTAGGACTGGTGTTTGAACACTATGTTCAGGACCCATCCATAAGGATTCATTCTCTTCCACCCTTCCCAAGAGAAAATTTTATAATCTGAAACAAAAATATTGAGTCTAAAATAAAACTATCCCCCCTTTTAAACATACATTTTCATAAATCACACTTCATACTTTGAATTTCATAGATTTTGCCAATCCTATAAATGGACATCACTAAGGATAAAATTTAACTCCAAATGACACTTCTTCTTAAATATGAATTATACTCCCTAAATAAAACTCTGCATATTGTCACGTGATATGTCTTATCTTCTAGAGTCATCATCATCCTAAATGATAAGATACTCTATTTTTCATAAACCTTTATATAATTTCAGAATAACCTATATTTTGAATATGGTTTGAACTTAACCCTCAGGTACCTACCCTATATCAATACTCAAGATCCAAAACCAATATGTACTGATTTATTACTCTATCAATAATAGTTAAAAAGGTATGAGGAGATATTAATCTATTAGGCCCCATTTTTTTTAATCTCATTCATTAGGTGTATTGATCATGATCATAATCCATGATCACCCCCACCCACTATTGGAGAGTCTATAATGGTATTTTACTCTACATACCTCTTTGAAAACATTCCCCTTTTCCACTAAATGAAATTTGAAAACCATTTTAGGAAAAGAACAAAAAGATTAATCTTTATGCACTTCCACAATATGATATTCTATACTTTTGTTGGGGTCTCTATTAATATCCTATTTTAACATCAACCATTACATATATGTTTTCCCAATTCACATGATTTTAAAGATACAATACCATAAAATCATAATTTTTTTCAATTTTATGTAACCTTAACCAATATACCCTTATTAATCCAAATAGAATTACCTTAAATAGAAGGTGAATAAAAAGGAATAAAAATCACTCATTTTGAAAACATGTGAAAGTATGATATAGTAAAAAATCATGTATTTCATCACTAAGTATCCCCATTTTAGGGAATTATAAATATTTGAGAGTAAATGATAAAAATGGGGTAAAAACATTGTTCTCCCCATCAAAATGGCCTTAAAAAATATAGATCCATGCTTTTTCGACCCAAAGGTTTGATAAAAAGTAATATCAATGACACATCATATCTCTAAAACAAGATTATGTGTCTTTTAAATTATGACATAACCTTTAGGGTTCCTGAACACTTCTTGAACACTTCTTCCTTTTGTGAACCAACCTCATTCATTATTTTTTAAATCCTCAGAAATAATTCCTATACTATCAATAATGATAAAATTTGGCTCCAAGGGATAGCCTTTTATGACTATAAATTATACATCCCTTTATAGTTATGAATAAAAATCCCTCACAAGATATGTTAATAGAATGAATCTTCATCCTGAAAAATATAACTCTATAATTTTTGGATTTCTTAACACCATTATAGTAGAACCCATCATTTGAACAAGGTCTATGGTCATTCCCCACATATGTGTATTATCTCATTACCCATGATTATAAATACTATTTTTATTATTTACAAAATATATATTCAAACTCTTAAAATGGATCCAACTACATCCATATTGCACAATTTTCAATCAAACCCATTTTTAAATAAAGAGATTGATTTATCATCCTTTATCATTTGATTATTCCTTATCATGTGGCCCTAGGTCACATATCATGATGATCTACACTTCATGAATTTAAACACCATGCACCTAGGTAAAAGTAATTATACAATAATCATAAACCATAAACTTGCAACATACATATCCTAAAAATGAATAAGGAATGTTACAAAAAACATGCATGGTTGAAAACTTTTAAAGGGAAAACTTAGTAAAAGTCAAGTATCCACATTCCAAATGCACCCATTAGGTTTTTGTTAAAATTGATCATTTAAAAATGTAAGAGGATAATTTATTTTTTTGATGAAAAACTGTAAAGGGACTCCAAAACAAATCCATGCAAAATCATGCTAGGCCTACCTATTATGTGGTTTAGTCAAAAGGTAGTGTGACAAAAGAAAATGTTCAATGTTTTTGGGGTCCATAATATGACACCAATAGATTTTAGGTAAATCCAAGAAAAAAATCCATTTACATGTTCTTTACTTTTATGTTTTTCATTCAATAGGATCTATATGAAATGATTATAGACATAACTTTAGGGTATTCAAGCATTTTGAACATTAGAATACACATTTGAAATCTCTCCCTTCATCATCCTTATCATGTTGAGTTGACTAATTCATATGAATATATTAACTATACTATTATTTTGGTTATAGATGTTACTATATCCATTTTTGAATAACTTATAGGAGGAAATAATTCATCCAAATAGACCAGAACTCCTTTTATAATTATGTTGGTTAGTCTTATAACAATTGTAGAGTAATTCTCATGAGTAATACATTTATCTAAATGGAAAAATTCTAGTCTTATGGTGATGTAACATTTTCCTATAGTCCTATTTGGGTAATTACTAGTGTAAATCACTCATCTAAAGGGCATGAATCTAGTTTTATAGTGATGGTACTTATGACTATAACCATCAGTGAGAGATTCCCCAGAGGAAATATTTCAAACTCAATAACTTTTATTATAATATTATATATTTACCATTAATAATAAATCAGTGTAATGGATTATGATTTTCCCAAGGATGTTTCCTCTAAAAATTAATTGATTATTATGAAGGTACAATCATTTAGAAATGTAATCCATGGAATAAACTACAATTGTGAAAAAAGAGTCACCTTTCATTGTTTTAGACAAATGAGGGGACCATCCATATCTTGGTTTTTCTCTTGGATTATTCAAATAAATAGTAATTAGAAAAATAGTTATAATAGACTCCAATCGTTCTTATCAATCAAATCTATAAAACTTTAGTGATAAGAACTGATATAATAAAGAAGATTCATCCATTTTATATTTTCTTCTTTAGAAAATGGACATATTTTATTGAAATGGTCGGTCAGTTCTTAGATGTTCCATCCAATGGAATCATGGATGGTTTTGTATGATAGTACTTACACCATCATTCTAGACACATATAACACATGTTCCCATAGTTTTATAGTTTACAAAGATATGTACTCGTTAAATTGGGTATCTTTAGTTGAAAAATAAGTTATCTTTATTATGAATCCCTTCATTGATTTTTCCATAAGGTTAGCATGATCAAATTGGTGGATTTTACATTGTTGGGCCTCCATTGCCTCTAGGAAAGTTAGAATATGATGGATGAGATCATGTAAGAGATGGTAATTGAACCCACTATTTCTTGGGCCATAAAATAGTTAGAGAAGGATCTATAAATTATCCATAATATCACATAAAGTATTCTCTAGGATCATTTCAATAAAATGGAACAAATAATATTTTCTCCCAAACTGGTTGTTGAAATGATTTTGGCATCTAGAATCTGTTAACTTACTACTTCATGTATATATTCTAGAATCAGGTTCAATATGGAAGGAATCTATTTAATGAACAATATAGGTATAGAAGAACATTTTTTACTTCCTATCTATTGGATTCAAGGGCCGATTTTACTGGATTGATCTACAAAGGCAGAGCATTATCCATGCAAAGAAAAGGAACAAGGTTAGTAATATAAACTATAACCCTAGTTGGTAGATGTAAATATTGAAATATCATAATGAAAATGTAACTATAATGTGATAATTACAAATCATTTTTTAGACACATGTCTCTAAGACTATTTATTCTGGAAAAACACTCTAAAAATATTTCAATTGAGGGGCTTGGGGGAAAAATATCTAGTTAAACCATTGGACAATCTCTCCAAATATGTGATACAATAAATTCACCAATTATGGTTTTTCATATCCCTAAAACTAGTTTTTCAGACTATTAGTGGATGGTTTTATAATCTGTATACATGTGTCCCTAATCATTAAAATCAACCAATGTTGAAAAATGATAATAGGATATCACTCCCTTTAATCCTTGATAATAAACAATGCCATTGAATATTGTAGACAAACATAATATCATCCAAGCATATAATAAGTGTAAGGTGATGACCTCATATACTCAAGATATTAAAACCCCATCTCAAAATGAGATTATATATGAGTTTTTCTCCTTGGTTCCCCCTCCATTGTCTATTAATATTTTAGATGGTGATATATAAGGAATGTGGTTGATGTTAATGGTATTAGTCAAAATCAAAATAGTATTATCAAAATATAATGATATTAGAAAAACAAAAGTAATTTATAGAAACCTGTGTACAAAAGTCTAGTGTGGTATTTTAGTGTCATTGTGAAACTCCCAGCAATAGAAACATTCTTCCATAAAACAATATCGAAATAAAATGGTTAAGTAAAATGATGTGGATAATTATTTATTATATAAATTCCAACAAGTAATATTCCTATGAAATGGTAGGTGCATGAAAGTTAATAGTTTTTCCTTACATCAATGTAGTCATCATGATTTGGGTTCAAATATTGATACCCAAATGGGCATCATAGGTTGGTAAAATCAACTAAATTAAAAACACGAACAAATGCCACATGCTAAAGATATAAATCCACATTGAACTGGACCATCTAACTAATGTGGTGTACTAAAATTCTTCTAATAAATCCTATTAGGAAATGTGGTCATTTTGAAATTGTTTTTTTTCGTGGTTAATTATTCTCTTAACCTTTTCCCTTTAGAATTTATGTTTCTCAAAGGATTTCACTGAGTCACCAAACATGATAATTGAATAAGTATGAAGACACTTTACCAATAATGTATCTGGAATTATCAATAATAATATTATTAGATGAGGGACCTATTTTTCATTATCATGTGTCTTAGTTATTGGTATGAACTCTTCATACATCTCCCTAAGGATTAGGATTCATCAGAGTTGACAAATATCCCATAAACTAATCCCGAACTCATAATATGGAAGATGAAATGTATTGGTGTTTGAAAACAAAAGGATAATCAGATGAGGAAAATTATAATATCGATTGTATATCAAGATGTTATATGTTCAAGATTCTTGGTATAAAAAAACTATCCAAAACCACTTATGGAATATTTTTTAGCTTTGATGCACCGAGATAACCAATTTCCATTAATCATAATTTTTGATGCTAGATCGTAGGTCCCTCTTTGGACTGCATCCTCCATTATAATTTATCTAAAAATAATTATGATTGTTGGGAATTCTTTATTTTTATCCTTTTAGGATATATGATCTCTATTCGAGGTCAATATAGAGTATTTCATTCTAAAATATCTTCTTTGAAATGGCTTTGTGACAATCAGATCCATGGTAGAGATATCCTCAAAACTACATTTTGGGGAAAACTCAAACCTAGTGTATGAAGAGCTATGATCATCCATCATAATCAGAACATAATCAGGCAACCCCTGTTAATATATAGGCACATTTCTAATGGATAATTATAAAGTTTATCTGTATGATAATTATTTTGGGTCTCATCATGAGGAATATTATTGCATCGAGTGTTTTCTTAAGCATTATATTGAAAAAAACTTATTTTATCTCTAATCATAGAATAATATATATTAATTGGCCTAAAATACATTATCCATTCATATATAAATGATGAATGTCAGAAACCCCCAAATCATTCTACAGTCTAAAATCTATTGTAGCATTATATCCTAAATGTGAAAATGATAATACCTCAATTTTCTTATAGATAATCCTTTTATGGGATGATTATATCAATTAAATATATTTCTCTATATACCATAAAAATGTGATCCTCAAATCACATGTTACCAGAAAATCATAGATAATCTATGATGTAATCAATGTCCTCTAAGTGAACCTCCTATGTGTTGAGGTCATGGGAACTTAGCCAATCAGGACAGATATCAAGTTCCCAGTGACAAATGATTTTTCCAAGAGCCCTTTATAAAGGGAGTGTTTTTCCTTAAATTGTGTTAATTCAATTAAAATAAACTTAGTTGAAAAAATAACTTCCTAAAAATAGTTTTCTCTCCGGTCTAATCAGACCCCATTCCAAGGGGGGGGACTTTTTGAAGATCGCAAGTGTGTAAATGTTTGGAAAAGTATCAAATGAAGGTCATTACCCAAAATAAGGATCAATGGGAGGAAAATCATAGTAGAATTTTTAAAATTGAATAATGTTTCATTAAACATACCAAGATTCCGGAAACAAAAACTTCATTTTGAGGATCCTATATGTAAAGACTCAACATCGGACCACAATGAACCTTTACCAACATAGAATTATTTTTGTGGTTGGAAGTTCTGTTTTTTTCCTATAGAATACACATTTTATTTTCAAAATATAGAAATTACAAGGTAACCACATACCATATTAATCCCTTGATGATTTTCCAAGAATACATAGAAACAATGTTTTTTGTGGAATGATGTGATTTATGGACCTCCCTTAAACCATGTTAGTCATTTGTGGCTCAGAGTTGGGGTTAAAACTATTGTATAGCGATATGAATAGCACCAATTTCTACCATAATACCCCCAAAGAGGAACTATGGGAAACTCCTACGTTTCCCCGGGTGGTTTTTAAACCACCACATTTCTCTCCATTTAGAGAGATTTAAATACCAGGGAATGCCCATAATTACACCAATATTTTTTTGAAATAGAAAAGGATAAGATAGAGGGAAACAAGAAAGGAGAAAAACTAATATGACTCAAATTTTTTAGAGGAAACATCTAATTGATTGGATACTATAAAATAAAAAAGTTAAGGAGTATTTATAAAGCTCATAGAAACTGTGTCCTTTATGAAACACTTGCAAGGAATATCCTTTAAATTGAACCTCTATCATTGAGGGCCCTCGTTAAGTATCACCATGAACAAAGATAATTTATGGTTCATTGTGGATGGAGTTCCATGATGGGTTCTTTAAGATATATATTCAAATTTATCCCTTTTCAATTTGAACCCACCTAGTGTAGTGTATTCTACTACATGAAGTGGGTAGCTTAAAAAGTGATTTTCATCCTATGTTCTATCTTGATAGCTGAAAATTCATTTAGATTCCCAATTCCCATTAGGCCAACAAATCAAATACTGAACCTAAGGTCTCCTCCTATTTTTTATCCTTTACTAAGTCTATCAATCGGGGAAAAACTAATTCAAATGATTATATTATATCCCTTCTTAAAAATAAAGGTCATGTGAAGGGTCCCATTCACTAAGACAATTCATGCCTTGGTTACCTTATTTCATAATCCCTACACAAACATTCATTTTCAGTCATTTAATGACATAGTAATCTAAGCTACGTGATGATAGAATTTATGTTGTAAATTCATTGAAACAAAACATTAAACAATCTAGCCAATTTCCATAATACTAGATGTAAAATTGAAATCTTACCCAGTGAAATGATAATTGGATACCCCATGTAATTAATATAAGAATCATCATTTCATGATTGTAAGATTGTTCTTTACTCATGGGAGGCATTAATTCATACACAAAATTAAAATATAATTTTTTTATTATCATAGAACATTCTTGATCTTCTATTATCACTTGTTTCTCACTAAGAGTATGACTCATATGGGCTTATATATATATATTAATCATTTAATTGGAATAGTTAAAACACCTCCAATTAGGCCCCCTATTAGGAAAAATCCCCTCATTTATCTTATCACATGGTCCCCCTATTAAGTGTAAGTTCTAATCATATCTTCCCATGAATCAGATACTATTTCAATTGGTTATGGGAATATCTTTCATATGACCAAATAATTCACTTATTGTCACTTTTTTCATAATAATCATACTAGGGAAGCACCTATGAGTATGCCCCATGCACTCGTTATTTTGTACTCTTGTTTGATAATACTAATGATATATATCATATTTCTCACACTGATAATGGTTCACAAGGTATTATAATTATAGTTTATTTTTTTGTTGAATAATTGAGATTCATCACTAGAATCACCTTGTAGTCTTGTTTTCATGGAAATAAACTACCTTGATCACATCCCTACCTCATAACATTAATATACATGGAATAGTCCCATCACAATACCATATAATATACTTCTAAATCAGCATCTGATTTTATTATTTCTAAATAGGATATATAGGTTTTCTTCCATATGATCAAACATAATATGAAAACTATCTATGTCTCTGCTCACCGTGTAATATTCTTGTGTGTGTAGACATCCTTACTCATTGGGCTATAACCCCTATAAAATCTCATCAACCTATACATGGTACATATTCCCTATCTATGATACCTTTATTTAGATATATTCTTGATAAAATAATTCTTTATCTAGGAGATCCATTTTACCTCTAATTCAAGAAACATTATTCCCATCAGGATATATTCCCAATGAGACCTATCTTCACAGGTCCATATTCTTTGTGAGATGTAACCAATATCGTTAGGGAATAATCACTATGAGGTCAATCAGAAAGGTTTGTTCAAGTGTAAGTCCTAATCCAACCACTTCATGGAATCTTTCACCTAGTCTTCCATAACATGTGGTCTTAACTTATAAGAATCTGAAATTTTCACATGACCTTAAAATTGTGATGTACCCTTTTTAGTGGGACCAAAATATATGGGTCATGATTCCTTTTAAAATGATACATATGAATCCCCATTAATGGTCCCAATCCCAACACCAAAAAAATTTATCATTTCCAAACATGGTGGTTCACTCTAGAGTGACTAGAAATGTGATATTATAACATAGTATCATTAAATTAAGATTCACCATGTAATAGTGATATAATATGGAAATATATTGATATATATAAATGGTACCATTGATAGAGAACCTTTGATACATATAGATGTTCATTTTGATAGAGAACCTCTTATACATATGTATGTTCAAATTGATACATGATAATAACCAACTGTTGGCATGGGGATAACACATATTTAATAAAAATATGGTAAAGATTAATATAAAATTTCTAATATATATATATAACTCTAATTGTAGGAAATAATCGCCTTAAAAATGTGTATTGATCATGACCTCCCACCCTCATGAAGAACAAAAATTCCTATGAATCCATAGTAAGAAAATATTAGCATCCCTAGGACTTCATAGAATTGGTCTTTATGAAACCACTTGTAATGATTTTGGGATTCATTCGGTTTTTTCAGTTACACAAATACACTGCATTAGAAACTGACCAAAAGAAAAAAAAAACTTTTTGAATAATTATATTCATAAGTCACATATAAGTTATATATTGATATTTAAAGGATCTTAATCATTATAAAGTCAAAACATTGTAATGATATTGATAATCATAAATTCAAAAATCCATATCATTCCCAAAAAATATTTGTTACATGAAAACATTTCAAGTTACATGATAATAATCATATGGTTAAGTAACATCATAAGGATTATCTATATTAACATCATGTGTTTATAAAGGTGTTATTGTTATTCATATGAATTTATATGGTTATAAAACATCATAATGGATAACAAAATTACCATTATACATTCATATAAAAATTCATAAGGTTCCATTAATTGATGAAGATATTGAATTCTAAAAAACCTAAATCATTTATTCTGGAGGGTGGAATTAAATATTATGATAGTGGGGACTAATCGTCTTGGATATCAACCACAAGAGTACTCTAAAAAAATTATGTAAGATGAAATATTAAGTATTCCATATAATGAACAAATGATCCCTTGCGTGATGTTTGATTCCAAACATATTTGGATATAATTAAGAATAAAATATAATATTTGATTTTATAGACAATAAGAATTTTATATATTAATATTTCATGATGGAAATAATTTTTTAGAATCATGGATATTTGAATTAGCAGGTATTTTTCATGATATTACATGAGAATTAAAACTAGAAAATATACACCGGATTGAATAAATAATATTTCATACCTTCTAGTATTTCATTTTCTTTCATCATTCAATATAAAAATAATATTCAAAATGTAACATGAATATAAAATATATGTATAGAAATGAATAATGTTATTTATTGTGAGATATTTCAAGCCTATTAATATTTTAAATAAATTTATTCTAATACAAAAAAATATAAAGGAGAATTTGATAATGCTTTTACAAGGAGATCATCTAGGTATCAATAGAGTGAAACTCAAAATATCTCTGAAAAAACATTTATTGGATATTAAGGGGAAGAATATAGACTATAATAAAAAAAATATCTTATATGATGGTCATGTGTTATCATGGATCAGGCACCATCACATCTTGGAATCATTATAAGTTTTATAACACTAGTGGTGAAATTTTTGTTGAAAATTCCCCCATAAAATAAGGATGGTGAATAGCCAATAATTATATCAGTGAAACTACTATCGCAACATTCCATACATGTGATGCTTTAACATGAGTGTGTACAAGGTGTAGTGTTTGATCTATGTCTGTGTTGTTTACCACTACTTTTTTCTTAGCTATTAGGGTTTTCTCCTTCCTTCATTAAGAGGAATGTTCATAATTACTTATATATATAGATATTTTTTTTGATATACCTCTTAAATTTAGTACTCCTTTTATGATCATTAGAGATGGGAGGATTATGCTAGAATCGTTACCTAGTATATTCATATTCAAGAAAAAAACCATACTCGAAGCTATGATATTTCTTGGCATCTTCTATAGCGTACTTTTAAATTTGCGGAGTGTGGTAATATATAGTATATAAAACTTTTAAAACACTGTGATTTCTACATTATGTTTCACATCAATTATTATATATCTAAGAGTCTTTATATCATCAATTCATTCATATTGAGGACCTCTAATTGGTTTTGGTATCTTTTTATGCCATATAACTAAGATAGAATCCATGTCAACATAGCTTTATAATTCACTTAGTTCATTGAAATAGTTGTTATAATCCCCATATGTTAAGTTTTTCATCTTGGGATGTAAAATATATGTTTATAGATTTACGAATAAAAAATCCACCCACTCCTCTTTCAGTACTATCTAAATATCATACCTCAAAGTATGTATGGGAAATAATATAACTGTTGTATTTTCTTATAATAGTTATTCCCACAAAACCATAGTATTTTATTCCTCGTCATATGGGTATTAAAAAATTATATGAATAAATTAGACATTTAAAACATCCTTATTGAGGGGAATGAGATTTTTCAGAACATGTTTAATCATATTAGTGGATAAGTAGTCTAAGGGAGGAAGAAATGATGAAATTAAAACTATATTTTCTTTTGTATGGGATAAAATGTTTTCAATAAATGATTATGTACTACATGTGTGTATACTAGAACTCTCTAGTGTCTCCAAATAATATAAAAAACTCATAATGGTGTGAAAAAGGGGTGGACAATCATTTTGACATGATGCTTCATTATGGGATGGACCATCACAATGATCAACATAGAGACAACATACATGGTCTTCATATTATTCTAAATTATTGGGAGTAAATCCATTCTAGATTGATTTCCAATTATAAGGAAGAATTTTTTGATATATACCATGGGTAGGACCTTCAAGGCAATTGGTCTACATTTGATGATGATGGCCATGATGGATAAAAAAATCAGATAAATTGGAAAGGATATAACCTTTATTACAATTGATAATATTATATCGAGGAGTTCTAAAAGAACTCACACCATAGGTAGGGCCTCCATGGTTGATCAACATATTTGCCCCAAGAGGACATTCACAACAGGTAAACTATGGAGGGTCGCCAAATGAACTTATCATTGTAACACATGGAGGACCTCCACATTAGGTCATCCTATTTATATAAGGAATTATTAAATGTATGATACTCTTAGGAGAATATAAATAGTTTCTAATATCCATTCTGTCTGGATGTCCTCCACATGAATTGTTGCATCTTTCTATTAATATGGAACCAATAGATTTTTCATAATCTGCTACTAAATGAAATTGAAAGGATTCAAGAATATAATAATTTTTTATAAATTGGTATAGGTATATACTATAAATATAGTTTTCTCATGAAAATTTCATTTATATCATTAATAAATGGAGAACTGGGAAAGTACCTCAATCATAATTGGAATAATTCATTGTGAGAATAAAAAATATGAATATGAATCATATTTGGGTACCTCCTATATGTTTTTTGAATATGAAAATTAAATTCATTTGTTGCTATTGGAATATTTCATTGTGTATTTATTATATGTGTATGTAAAAATTTACGATCCCAATGTTGATAATTAGTAAATGTAAAATATACCAATAATAATCACGGGTGAGGGATGAAATATGGGACTATCCTTATGTTTATTCAATAATATTCTATTGACTTTATCTTGAGAGTAAATAAATATATTCTTGATCATAAAGGATTTATATAGTACACCAAAAAATTCTTATCATATTGTAATGATATAAGGATACCTTGAAGTGACTTCTATGGTTTGTGGGTTAACTATAGTTGGAGTAATAAGATAGTCCAAAACATATTATTCATTCTTAAAAAGGATATAGTGATGTTTCTACAAAATGGGTTAAGGAATATGGGTTCCCTCCAAAATAACTACTAAATTATAAAGATTACCACCACTGATGTTGAGTTTAGGAATATCTTCTTACTAAAATTTGTTATTTAAGATATATAAATGAAGGTACATTGTCTCCATAAAAATATATCAGCTTATTTATAGTATATATGTATGTATATAAATTAATAGTTGAATATTACAATAGTATTATTTAGGTGGACTAAGATAATATGACATATCTTTTGTGTGAGTGGGTGTATAGACCCATTATAGTCCTATAAGTTTTTGGGAAAATTAAAATGAAAATCATTAATGGGAGAAAGTATATGGTATTTTGGCTTGTATACTACTAGATTTTGTTGTTATACTCAACATGATACTTCTTCCATATATATATATATTCTATTTTGGTGAGAAAATAAATATATACCTACTTATAAACTCTTATAATAGAATGATAATAGGATTCTTCTATCACAATTCTATAATAGTGTTATTCCCCGTATTATTTGGTCAAACTCAATAGTTTTATATTCTCTTAGATTTCATGGATTTAATGGATAGGGTCAAAAACCATTGGGATACCTCTTTAATAGACAATTGAGCATCTTTGAATACATGATTTTATATTTTAGAAATTATTAATATGAGCCCTCCATGATCATACCCAAAAGGTAAAAATTATTATCTCATACTCATTAGAAAACCCCCTTATGTGGGAATAATTAACATTATATTTATCTAGGGATATTGTAACAGCCCAAGATTTTATGAAAAATATTCTTTCACTAATGTCTTGTGTTGTACGCTACACCAAAAGGAGCTTTCACAACACGCATCCTTGACTTGCCTTGCATTACACGCAATCGCAACCTTCCTCGATAGCGTGTGTAGTACGCAATACCGAGTTTCACTAAACAACGATATGCTATTAAAATATTATTATAACTAGCCATTATGAATAGTAATAACCACCTTTTAAAATTTTAGAAATTTTAGCTCTCAAAATGGACTTCATTTTTGGATTCGGAGTATCGAATTTAGCCTAAGGTGAAATTTTGGTACTTTTCGGATAACTTTCATATTCTGATGAATAGTGAAAATTACTAAATTATAATTAAAAACAACTTTTTTAATCGAAATAATTAATAGTGATAAATTATTAATTTGAGTGGTTTTAAAGAATATTTAGAATATATTTTTACAATTTAATACAATTTTGGTAATTGAATATAATTTCACATTTAAACCAGACATAATCAAGTGTCAATCTTTTGATAGATATTGTTTCTTAAAAACACGCTATTTGTTTTAACAGCGGGATTTAATTATAAAATTAATTAATGCAACTTCTATGTTATGAATTTGGTAAAATAGACTTCATTTTTGAATTCGGAATATGAAATATAGCTTAGGATGAAATTTTGGCATTGTTCTGAAAAACATCAATTTTTGATGAATAGTGAAACTACTAAGTGGTAGTTAAAAAACTGAATTTTTCATAAAACTTAATTTTACCGCTTCTGTGAATGGAATTTCAAAAATCCGAGAGACACGGTTGATGTCAGTAAGTAAAATGTGGTTCAATGAGATGAAAATAATTTTTGGTGAATAGTAACTTTTTACTTTTATTTACCACGGTTAAAAGTAAATAGGGTAATTAAGGGTAAGAATGATATTAATATTACCCTAACACATGTCCTAATTCTATTGGACAAATGTATCTCAACCAAAAACAACCTTAAGTGTAAAATATTATAATTTAGGCCCACTTGGATTAGATTAGGACATTTATTATTATTTAATTCAAAGAAGAGTTAAAAGAGTTAAAATCAAAGTATATTTACTAAAACATTTTTAATATAGGGTTGTACATAAGACAAATTCGATTGTACATATTAATTAGAAAGATAAAAGTATTTACTACATGATGGTATTTTATTTTTAATTTTTAGACATCAAATAATTTAATTTATTTATGACACTAAGATGATGCAGTAATTATCTTATTAATGAAATATTGACATAATTGATATTATAAATACCAAAATAAATGTAATTTAAGACTTTTTATGAATTCCACTAATTTTCTAGGTTACTATCATATATTATTGTTGATTTAATCAACTTGGTTTGAACATATAATTCTGGTATGACTTTCACAAAAATCATATATCAAATAGTGTCAAAATTGACACAAAATAGTTTTTAAATAAAATATTATATTATTAATTGTTATTTTATTCCTAAAAATCTAAGGCTCGGCCAAATGACTTAGATAAGGATATATATATTAATAATAAACAATTTGGGGTTCTTTTGGCATGTTATAGTAAGTGTATTAACCATATAGTGTAAGAAAACAAAAAGACACGGTAAAAGTTAAATTATTTAACTTAAAGTTAAATCTAATTGATAAGGTTAAAATAATAACCTAGACTTGTCTAAATCATATTGGTTGATAGGATTTCGACCCATACCCACTTTATCTTCGAAATAAGACCCTTTGGAACCATTATAAACCGATTTTGACTTTAATATAAAATAATATTTTGAGATATTCCTAAGGTGCCCCTCTCCTCCCTTACAAAAGGGTACCTCCTCCCCCTCCTCCTCACACCAATTTGAGCACTCAAGCTCGGCCAACCCCTGCCAAAATACCTTATCCACTTCCCTAGAATAATCCTAGAGGTCCTGGTCTTCTTCAAAGTCCAATCTTAGTTCCCTAAGTGGAGGATTCAAAGAGGCGTTCCAAAGAAGAGGTAATATCCATTACCGATCTTTTTCAATTTCTTTCTTCTTCAACTTCTTCTTCTTTAGTTGTTTCATGATAAAGTAATAACATCAGTATTTCTTATATACTTATATGTTATTATAAATATGAAACAACTCTAATTAACCTTCTATCCATCCTATGGAAAAAGGAAATCACCGCGCGTGCGTACGTACGGAATACCGTCTCCACGCCGTGGTGTAATCTATTTTCCGCCACCACCTTAATTGGATGGGTATAATGGTTTAATGAGTAACTATATATGATTATTATAAAGTTATATTGATACTGAAATAGTATACATACACTTCAACACAATTCCATGATCATGGGAACGATATCATCGCTCGTGCGTACGTACAGACTACCGTCTCCACGACGCGATGAGATTCATTCTCAATGATTAACCATTCATGAATGATTATAAAGTATATATAATAAGTACTAATGAAATATATGACATAATAATTATACTGTAATTATTATATTTATATGTATGTCATCTACTTAATTCCATTCAATTCAATAAGGAAACGAAAACAGCGTTCATGCATACGTACGGACTACCGTCTCCAGGAACGGTGTATTTCTTTCCATTTAATGATTTATTATATATGTATATTCTGAATATATATATATAAATCATGTTTTATATTCTGGAATTAGGTAATCATGATCTAAGTAATCATATGAATAATTACAAGTTAAAAACACGAACGACAAATGAGACGATTTTACCCAAAACGCTACTTTAACATGAATTTACAAAAGAACGGGTAATATAAAGTCATAAGTGGACCATATATGATATAATAACAATGAATATGATTCTGGAATAAGTCAGTAACATGATTTAAATCATTATACAGGAGGTTGGGACACTTACAAAGCAAGTCAGACCTAAGGTAAGGGAAATGTCACAATCTCATTTTATCTGAGATTGTTTATACTGAGGTATTTACTGGGGTGTATTTTATCATCCACATCCATGTTTCCCAAATATGTAATATTTATATCCTTATACAATAGTTTATATCCAATTTTACCCTTCGGTGAGTTTTTAGTAAAAGATATGAAAGGAATATTTTTTCATTTTTCGTACGAGGTACTTTTTGACTTTTCCGACAAAAGTACGAAGAATGTTTTTTTAACTTAAACGGCACGAACGGATTTTTACGGTTTTATAAAGCCTTATTTTCATGAAGCTTCCTCCAAAATATTTCATGACTATTTTTAATAAAATCTCTTTCTTTTAAAATTGCATGATGTTTTTTGAAAAGAAATTGATTTTGAAGAAGAAATGATATTTTCATCAAGAATTCATTTCAAGTGTTTTATCAAAATTATTTTCCATCTAAGAGAATAAAGGGTTCTGTTTCTATCCATATTTTTACATTGATTTGACTATATTGTGATGGAATTATGTTTATGAATTCCTTTATCTTATATGAATGGTTTTATGATGTCATGTTTTTTAAGAATCCCATTTTTATTACATGGGTTATGCAATGATGTATGATTTATGATTTTGTGGCACACATAAGAATGGTATCATTATGAGATGGGTGGGACCTATATCTCCCTCTAATGCATTGGGTAAAGATTTTATATCTCATGAGATAGACATGTCTGGAATGGTAGGTTATACCGGTTCAGTGAAACAGGACTGAAACGAGGGTTACTCGATTCAGAAAAGGGACTTTGTCCACTAAGATAGTCTTGGCAATGAGTCTTGACTAACAAGAAATGATTCTCTATGATTATGTGTGAATTCCACAAAGTTTCATATTTTAAGTTATGATTATTGTGATTACATTTCACTGCCATGATTTACCCCATGTTATGAAATTATGATCTCTTTTGCAGGTTAAGATTTCCAAAAGTTATGTGCTTATGTATATGATGTGATCGATATTTCTTTTGTTTACCCTTACTGAGCATTTGAGATCACCCTTTTATGTTTTCTTTTCCCTAGGATATAAAGAAAGGTTTTAGGTAAAAAAAGGAAGATATTTATGGGAGATGTTGAAGATCTTTCACCACGATTAGAAGATTTTATTCCGAGTTTCCAAAGACACTAAACTATTACGATCCTTGTGTGTGTGTTTTTGTTATATACTAAGTATTCCGCAAAAGTAATGTAATGTCAATGTACGTCAGGCTTCGGGTCTCTACAGTTGGTATCAGAGGCAAAGGATGTAGGAATGCATCCGATCCTTGGGAACTCTCACATGTGAGCGTTGGACGAAGCATGGCTCTCCGCCCAAGGGCTTCATGAGGAAATGGCTGCCACTGGAGATGGTGGTGTGTCCCGCCCAGGGGGTGTAGCCGCCCATGGAGTGCCCTGATAGGTATCAATTATAGTCCACTGGAAGTAATTCCAGACCGTTACAGTTGGTATCAGAGGAAATGTTTAGTCAACCTTTGGAAACTAGGATGTGAAAACATTAGTGAGATCCCTAGAGATATTTCTAAGGTATGTCTAGGGATGTCCCTAAGGATAAGTATACGTATAAGATACAGTCCTAGAACTATGGTAACGATCATAGAATTTAACCTAAGAAGTTAGATATTGAGGATACTTCCCCTTTATTTTGTTGTTTTCCCTAGCATGATTTTTGCCTCTCACACTATTCTTTTTTTGGGTTTTAGAAAATGGATGGAAACAAGATGATTCACGATAATGGAGGATATGATGGATAATGGAATGATATTCTTCATAATGAAATGGGATTTGGAAGTCCAAACATCATTATTATGCCGAATCAGCAATCTCATAATATGATCAATAAAGTAAAATTTGGTAAGTTTCCTGACTCGGCTAATAAGAGAAAGATGGAGTTTCATGATGATCATAGAGGAAAGAAAGTTCAATTTCCCCTATGTAAATCATGTGGGAAGAGGCATCAAGGATAATGTTTCAAAGGAACTGGAAGATGCTTTGGGTGTGGAAAAGAAGGACACAAATCAAGTAAGTGCAAAGGAAAAGGGTCGGTTAACACCATGGATGAGGATAATGGTATTGCTACGACATCAAAAATGGTTAAGTGTTTTAAATGTGGAATGTATGGGCATTATGCAAACAAATGCCCTTAGGGAAAGACTCATGAAGAGAATCAGTATGGTCGTATGGGTAGTATTTATGTGGATGATAATGAAGAGACTACAAATGATATGTGAGATGAAAGAATTGTTGAAGCTCGGTCAATGGTTTAAGAATGTAGTGGAACGATTACATGTTTATCATGAGTAATGTTGTATAAGTAATCTCATGGTACTATGGAATAAAGAGACATCTAAGGATTGTTACACTGTTGTCTTTCCTTGAGTTTTGAAAGTGTATGATTAATGGTACCGGTATCCATGAAAGGTTATTCAGATATTTTTGGAATGTAGATGATATGCGCATAATGAAGGGATAAGACGATAATGAGATGTTTGATTGTATTCATGAGCTCATGATTGATATAAGGACTAAGTGATATCATGGTTTGAGTATATAGAATTTTGAGGATTTTGGTATGTGGAAAGTGTTAACTTTTAACTGCATTCATGTTTTCACTAAGGTTCAATGGGTATTCATTCTTCAAGAGAATACATGATTTAGGTATTCACATGTTTGTAATTTGACCAATAAGATATATCTTATGATATATGTGGGATAAATGATGGCATTCACGTGATTATTCTGTGACATTTCAAGTAATCATTTTATTTATACTATGAGCTTGGACCGAAGTATTTTAGATAGGCCTAAAGATTAGAATGGATTATGTTGGACATAAGTTAGTATTGTTTAAGGATAGAAGTTTTTTCGGTATTATTGATGGGATGTTATAGTAATATAGTTTTAGAAAAAGGACAACCTGCAGGACGGGTGACAGCCCATCGCGTCGGACAAGGCTGTGGGAATCGAACCCACAACCGAAGTGCGACTGGCCTTTATCGCCTACCACTGGCCTACAGGAAGTCCCTGTTTAGTAGAAACTAGTTTTATTATATTAAGCAGTATGATATATGAAGTATAAAGTCCATTTTAGGAACCATATATGATTAATATCACTATAGAATGACGTATGTATATTTAATAACTTTTGCTAACCTTTTGTTTGAGACAGATGGAATGACCCGTCATTCTATCACATGATCTGCTAACACTTCACGAATGAAAAATTCAACTTCATTTATTTAAGAGATGAAGTGGAAATTGTTCAAGGCACGAACAACAGTGAGATTGTACCAAAATAAAGTAAGTATTTATTCTAATTCAAATTCTTCAACTTTAGGGAAACGATCTTGAAAACCAAAAAAATGTTGTCCTAGTGATCTTATATCTGATTAATCGGATGGTACCTTAGATCGTCACAAATTTATGGATTTGTGATTGTTGGCTTTTCCATAGCCATGTTCTCTACCACTCTCCATCAGAACATGATGGTTAGATTTTTCTTCCATATCCATATTTTCACCTATGTGGAAACCCAGTGATTAGTTTATTTGGGTAACCGTTAAGTTTCATACTTCTGTTTTTAAATATTGGTTTTGGTATTCCTTTTTACAATGTGGGTTTCTATTAAAGAAACTTTCGAATAGTAAACCATTTATAACCCCGACGAATTTCGAGGGCGAAATTCATTTTAAGGGGGGTAGAATGTAACAGCCCAAGATTTTATGAAAAATATTCTTTCACTAATGTCTTGTGTTGTACGCTACACCAAAAGGAGCTTTCACAACATGCATCCTTGACTTTCCTTGCATTACACGCAATCGCAACCTTCCTCGATAGCGTGTGTAGTACACAATACTGAGTTTCACTAAACAACAATATGCTATTAAAATATTATTATAACTAGCCGTTATGAATAGTAATAACCACCTTTTAAAATTTTAGAAATTTTATCTCTCAAAATGGACTTCATTTTTGGATTCGGAGTATCGAATTTAGCCTAAGGTGAAATTTTGGTACTTTTCGGATAACTTTCATATTCTGATGAATAGTGAAAATTACTAAATTATAATTAAAAAAAACTTTTTTAATCGAAATAATTAATAGTGATAAATTATTAATTTGAGTGGTTTTAAAGAATATTTAGAATATATTTTTACAATTTAATACAATGTTGGTCATTGAATATAATTTCACATTTAAACCAGACATAATCAAGTGTCAATCTTTTGATAGATATTGTTTCTTAAAAACACGCTATTTGTTTTAACAGCGGGATTTAATTATAAAATTAATTAATGAAACTTCTATGTTATGAATTTGGTAAAATAGACTTCATTATTGAATTCGGAATATGAAATATAGCTTAGGATGAAATTTTGGCATTGTTCTGAAAAACATCAATTTTTGATGAATAGTGAAACTACTAAGTGGTAGTTAAAAAACTGAATTTTTCATAAAACTTAATTTTACCGCTTCTGTGAATGGAATTTCAAAAATCCGAGAGACACGGTTGATGTCAGTAAGTAAAATGTGGTTCAATGAGATGAAAATAATTTTTGGTGAATAGTAACTTTTTACTTTTATTTACCACGGTTAAAAGTAAATAGGGTAATTAAGGGTAAGAATGATATTAATATTACCCTAACACATGTCCTAATTCTATTGGACAAGTGTATCTCGACCAAAAACAACCTTAAGTGTAAAATATTATCATTTAGGCCCACGTGGATTAGATTAGGACATTTATTATTATTTAATTCAAAGAAGAGTTAAAAGAGTTAAAATTAAAGTATATTTACTAAAACATTTTTAATATAGGGTTGTACATAAGATAAATTCGATTGTAAATATTCATTAGAAATCTAAAAGGATTTACTACATGATGGTATTTTATTTGTAATTTTTAGACATCAAATAATTTAATTTATTTATGACACAAAGATGATGCAGTAATTATCTTATTAATGAAATATTGACATAATTGATATTATAAATACCAAAATAAATGTAATTTAAGACTTTTTATGAATTACACTAATTTTATAGGTTACTATAATATATTAGTTTTGATTTAATAAACTTGGTTCGAACATATAATTCTGGTATGACTTTCACAAAAATCATATATCAAATAGTGTCAAAATTGACACAAAATAGTTTTTAAATAAAATATTATATTATTAATTGTTATTTTATTCCTAAAAATCTAAGGTTCGGCCAAATGACTTAGATAAGGATATATATATTAATAATAAACAATTTGGGGTTCTTTTGGCATGTTATAGTAAGTGTATTAACCATATAGTGTAAGAAAACAAAAAGACACGGTAAAAGTTAAATTATTTAACTTAAAGTTAAATCTAATTGATAAGGTTAAAATAATAACCTAAACTTGTCTAAATCCTATTGGTTGATAGTATTTCGACCCAGACCCACTTTAGCTTCGAAATAAGACCCTTTGCAACCATTATAAACCGATTTTGACTTTAATATAAAATAATATGTTGAGATATTCCTAAGGTGCCCGTCTCCTCCCTTATAAAAGGGTACCTCCTCCCCCTCCTCCTCACACCAATTTGAGCACTCAAGATCGGCCAACCCCTGCCAAAATACCTTCTCCACTTCCCTAGAATAATCCTAGAGGTCCTGGTCTTCTTCAAACACCAATATTAGTTCCCTAAGTGGAGGATTCAAAGAGGCGTTCCAAAGAAGAGGTAATATCCATTACCGATCTTTTTCAATTTCTTTCTTCTCCAACTTCTTCTTCTTTAGTTGTTTAATTATAAAGTAATAACATCAGTATTTCTTATATACTGATATGTTATTATAAATATTAAAAAACTCTAATTAACCTTCTATCCATCCTATGGAAAAAGAAAATCACCGCGCGTGCGTACGTACGGAATACCGTCTCCACGCCGTGGTGTAATCTATTTTCTGCCACCACATTAATTGGATGGGTATAATGGTTTAATGAGTAACTATATATGATTATTATAAAGTGATATTGATACTGAAATAGTATACATACACTTCAACACAATTCCAGGACCATGGGAATGATATCATCGCTCGTGCGTACGTACGGACTACCGTCTCCACGACGCGATGAGATTCATTCTCAATGATTAACCATTCATGAATGATTATAAAGTATATATAATAAGTACTAATGAAATATATGACATAATAATTATACTGGAATTATTTATATTTATATGTATGTCATCTACTTAATTCCATTCAATTCAATAAGGAAACGAAAACAGCGTTCATGCGTACGTACGGACTACCGTCTCCATGAACGGTGTATTTCTTTCCATTTAATGATTTATTATATATTTATATTCTGAATATATATATATAAATCATGTTTTATATTCTGGAATTAGGTAATCATGATCTAATTAATCATATGAATAATTACAAGTTAAAAACACGAACGACAAATGAGACGATTTTACCCAAAACGCTACTTTAACATGAATTTACAAAAGAACGGGTAATATAAAGTCATAAGTGGACCATATATGATATAATAACAATGAATATGATTCTGGAATAAGTCAATAACATGATTTAAATCATTATACAGGAGGTTGGGACACTTACAAAGCAAGTCAGACCTAAGGTAAGGGAAATGTCACAATCTCATTTTATCCGAGATTGTTTATACTTTGGTATTTACTGGGGTGTATTTTATCATCCACATCCATGTTTCCCAAATATGTAATATTTATATCCTTCTACAATAGTTTATATCCAATTTTACCCTTCGGTGAGTTTTTAGTAAAAGATATGAAAGGAATATTTTTTTATTTTTCGTACGAGGTACTTTTTGACTTTTCCGACAAAAGTACGAAGAATGTTTTTTTAACTTAAACGGCACGAACGGATTTTTACGGTTTTATAAAGCCTTATTTTCATGAAGCTTCCTCAAAAATATTTCATGACTATTTTTAATAAAATCTCTTTCTTTTAAAATTGCATGATGTTTTTTGAAAATAAATTGATTTTGAAGAAGAAAGGATATTTTCCTCAAGAATTCATTTCAAGTGTTTTATCAAAATTATTTTCCATCTAAGATAATAAAGGGTTCTGTTTCTATCCATATTTTTACATTGATTTGACTATGTTGTGATGGAATTATGTTTATGAATTCCTTTATCATATATGAATGGTTTTATGATGTCATGTTTTTTAAGAATCCCATTTTTATTACATGGGTTATGCAATGATGTATGATTTATGATTTTGTGGCACACATAAGAATGGTATCATTATGAGATGGGTGGGACCTATATCTCTCTCCAATGCATTGGGTAAAGATTTTATATCTCATGAGATAGACATGGCTGGAATGGTAGGTTATACCGGTTCAGTGAAACAGGACTGAAACGAGGGTTACTCGATTCAGAAAAGGGACTTTGTCCACTAAGATAGTCTTGGAAATGAGTCTTGACTAACAAGAAATGATTCTCTATGATTATGTGTGAATGCCACAAAGTTTCATATTTTAAGTTATGATTATTGTGATTACATCTCACTGCCATGATTTACCCCATGTTATGAAATTATGATCTCTTTTGCAGGTTAAGATTTACAAAAGTTATGTGCTTATGTATATGATGTGATCGATATTTCTTTTGTTTACCCTTACTGAGCATTTGAGCTCACCCTTTTATGTTTTCTTTTCCCCAGGATAAAAATAAAGGTTTTAGGTAAAAAAAAAGGAAGATCTTTATGGGAGATGTTGAAGATCTTTCACCACGATTAGAAGATTTTATTCTGAGTTTCCAAAGACACTAAACTATTACGATCCTTGTGTGTGTGTTTTTGTTATGTACTAAGTATTCCGCAAAAGTAATGTAATGTCAATGTACGTCAGGATTCGGGTCTCTACAGATATGCTTCCAAAGTGATTAGAAGTATAGAAAATCCAATTATTATTCAATGGACTAACGTTAGGAATATGGATGGGCCTACTTCATTATCTTGAGACTTACTCATGCTACCTCAAATGTATGAATAGTTCCATTAAATAATTACCCATTCATGATTGAATTGAACATATGTCTATGTAGAATCATTGTTTGTGACAACATTATTTTATTAATTAGTTCTTTTTCTTATGTAGTACCTAAGGCATATGACTATTTCTTAACAATGATATTCCCTTGTATTTATTTTATTTTTTAATAAGGTTCTTAAAATTTTCCTTCTTGGGATAATTAATAAAAATACCAATTAATTAATCATCCTAATAAATAGATTTAAGTATTGATCACCATCCTCGGTAAAGGGTAAATTTATATTTCACCATGTCATTTCTAAAATCTCAATGTGACTGAAACATCCTAGTGTCGTATATAGACCCATTCTCCAAAATTAGGTGGGTGATTATTATTTATAATTCATACTTTGGAATTTTCATTACTTAAGAGACTGGGATTTCATTTTTTCACTATATAATATGAGTTATTTCATACTTCATGATACTTATATTATTTTATGATATATTTTTTAATCATTTTAATATATTTATATAATATTGGATATGAATATAAAACTAATCTGATTTATATTATACATAAATTTGGAAAAAAAATTGAGTTAGTGGATCTCCATAATTATGATGATTTGAATTTATCAAAGGTTCATTATCAATGATACCATCTCCATATATTAAAGGTTCCAAATTATTCTAGTGTTAATTAGTGATAAAATATTTTATAGAAACTAATTTATAAAATATAGATTTTATTACCATATGTGAAGGTTGTTGGTGTTCATGGTGTTGGGAATGGGCCAATGATAGGATAACGTTTTGTTTAATGACCCCCACCCCCCATTTTAGTAAATCATTTACTTTAATTAAATACTATGTGGGTATCTTTTCATTCTTTCAACACTAAACTAAAACGAAATTCATGTTACCTAAATAAGATATTTAATTTTTACCTTTATATTATATTTATTAAAGTATTTAGTTTTAACAAAACTTAACACATTATAAATATAATATAAAATTTCATTATAAAAAAGGTCACTTTATATTTAGTGATAAACTTTTTCTAAAAAAATTAATCATTAAATGTGTTGACATGAAAATTAAATATTTCTCATAATTGTATATGTGATTTGGTAAATGGATTCCATATTTAGAATAAATAGTTAAAAAATATATTAAAAACCTATTTTTTTTAGGTATTAGAATATAATTACTGTGAAAAATAATAATTACAAAAATAATGGTGAAACTATTATTTTCAATGATTTGTTTTATTAACATTTTTTATTTTTTATCTAATATATTAAAGTAATTTAATTTAAATAAGGAATATAATGTTATTTTTATTAACATATATAATTTTATTAAAAAAATTATAATTTGAAACCATTTCTAAATATGATTAAGAAGACATAATTATGAAATATTCATTTTTTACATGAACTTTTTTCTATATATTAAATAGTTTAATATAAAATTTCATTTTATATCAATTATAAAGTGAAATAGATTAAATAAATACTACATATTGGTTTAAAACAACCAAATTTACTAAAGAGAAATATTTTATGTTTTTATTATATTATAAGGTAATTGGGTAAAACAATAACACCGGTAAAAACAATAATAGTAAAAGTAAATATATACAACTAAATGAATTACAACATGGGTGTAAATTTTTATTTAAGGATTTAATGACTATATCCTACACAAAACTCCATTATTTTTTTATTTTAGAGTCAATGATCCATAAATATTTCCATCATATCATTGAAAGGTAATGGGTATTCACAAAAGATTATATTTCATCACTTATAAAATGGGATCACTTCTACCCTTTAATTGATCCACATACCCTTAAATTTTACTTGAAAAATCATAGTTTTCCTCTCCTATATTTCCCTTGGTGTCTGAAATCCCCATGTTACTGAAACATATCCTATTCCCTTCATTTCTAATGAGACTTTCAATATAATGTTCCAAATGTGAGTATTACTTAACCCTTAAACTTTTCATATTTATTTGTCTCATGAAAACATATCATAGAAATATATATATATATATATATATATAATTTAATGAATTTTTATTATATTAATGTAACAACATTATTTTCTTCAATTCATCCACATATAAAAATATGTGAATGTTGACTGTGTATTTTTACGGATTACCGCCTCCATGAAGCAGCATCTTCCATTTTTTACCTCTATCTATATTCACTAATATGTGAGTGTAATTTAAGAATAAATGTGAATTATATAATATTATAATGATTATAAAAAGTTAAATTTTAGAAAAAAATTCTATCAAAATAATTCATTGATAAAATAAAATTTTAACCATATATTTTGCAGACAACCACATCCAAGAAGTAAAAGTTCCCATTTCAAATTTAGTTTCATTTTTATTAATCATTGTATATTAAAATATGATTCAAAAACATTAATAAATTTAAAAAATATAATTATTTGTCTTGATTAATTACATTATTCTGAAAATACCACTTTTATAAGCATGCTCATATATTAATTGGGGTAGACTCATGTTTGGTTCGGTTTAACTACCCAAATGAATGATTCTATACAACTATTTCATGGTTGAAAGTGGGAACATAAATACAAATATTAATATCTATTAATAAGAAAATCATGATTTTTTAATTTTTTTTGGATTATTATATTAATATTTTATAATATTAAAATAGAATCTATGATCACTAAAATTAAAAAAAACTATGTGGAACGTAGTCTATTTTCATGTAACATGATGAAAACACTTATGGAAATAGGTAATGGAATTTTAAAAAATAAGTTATCTATTTTAGTACATTATTTGATCTATGAGTGATAAACTTTATAGAAAGGAATTTTTAATGAATTCAATGTCATAAATCATGCATAAAACATTAATGTTATTATCAGCTTATGGAAAAAAGAATAGAAAAATAGAAAATATTTTCATAATAAAAGATCATAGATGATGTATTAAAAGTTAAATATATAAGAATTAGGTTCTAAAATAGAATATTAAGATAGTTATTTTTGTTATATATGAGGTTATAACAAATTCCTCTAAGTGGGAATAATGGTTATGGTTTTTCTTGACTAAAATTCTTTCATTGGTTCATAGTCACTCATATGAGATTACATTCCATAAAAATAGATTTATTTTAAATTAAGAGGATTTTATGAAATATATACACTATCTTTCAATGGAAATAGTGTTTCACAAAAATTTATTCTTCCTTGATGAATATCTTATTTAATATAAGTTTAATGTTGTTAGGAATAATCCATATCTCTTATAAAATGAATTTTCCTCTATATAATTGTTTTATTTCTAGAAAATGTATGCATTCATAATTAGACACTTAAACTAGTTTTATCACATATTATACATATATTAAACTTTATTCATTTTAATAAGCTCTTATGTTATCCTTTTAATGTTGTGTATATTCAATAATGGTATTTTGAAGTATTTAAATGCTTTTCCTTTTCATGATAATGTGTTTTTAATGTATATGTCATATTTTTACTTATGACTTATTTTTTTTAAGGTTCCAATTATTGGAAGTTATTTTCATGAAATGTTTCAGGATGACTTCTCATCATCGTAAAAAAAATTAGATTGTTACATGGAAATATTATATTTTTAAGGTGTTAATTAGAAATGAATTTCAATTGGGTAATGTTTAAAAAATAAACATATATGTAATATTTTTAAATACTCATTTATGTTTATTGTTTTTAGATACTTTTCACTGGGGCTGCATGTCAGGGTGGTGAAACTTATTCTTTCCCTACATTCCTTCTTTTTAAAGGCGGTCTGCCACTACAATCATGGTTGGTGATATTTCCTCCTTGATCAAAAATGGAAAATTGGATGTTGGTTAGTCCTTCTATGGATTCCTCCTTTGATCTCATTTCATAGTCTAGGTATACATTAAATAATTGATTCATGTTTATAAAATTCGTTTCAATAACCATCTGGAGGTAAACACTAGTTAATTATGCCACTTCTATCTCGAAAGGATAACAACCTATGGCCAAATTAGATAGTAACATTGGGCCTTATTGAGAATTTATGGGCATTAGGTGTGTTTAGAATTTTTAAATTCATCATATTTTGAAGTTGAGAGCATCTCATATGTGAGGAATCTTATGTGTGGAGCCCAATTAATCCTATTTCAGACACTAGGTTGTTGACACCAAAGGGGCATAAGACTTCTGAGGCTTTTTACCCCTATTATTCCATGTTTATTGTAAGGGTTAATGATTATGAATTAGGTAACTGTTTTAGTGTCTTGGGTATATAGGTGGGTCATAAGATTAATGTCTTCTGAGGACTGGTGGGCTATAGGTTTAATGTATTATGGGTAAAACTATGTCACATGTTTAATGTATTATGGGGATATGTTAGCCATAGGTTTAATTTCATGGGGGTAGTTGGGTCAAAGGTTGAAAATATTTTAGGTATAGGTGGCTCATAGGTTTAACATCTTATATGGAATATTTGTTCATAGGTTTATTATCTTATGAGGAAGGTGTTCCTAGGTTTAACGTCCTACAGGGCTAGGTGGGTCACATGTTTAGTGTCTTTTGGGGAAAGGTGTTTCAATGGTTTTAGATCTAGTAAGGATAGGTGAGTCATAGTTTTAACATATTATGGGGACTGGTGGGTCGTGGGTTTAACATCATGTAGGGATAGGTGGTCCATAGGATCAACGCCTTATGGGGACAAGAGGTCCATGGGTTTAATGTCTTATTGGGATGGGTGGGTCACGTGTTTAAAATATTATGGGGACTAAGAGTTCCATTTTCAACTTCTTTTGGGTATAGTTGGGTCTTATTTCTATGTTCCTTTAGGAAAAGGTCAGGTTGGGTGAGTGTGGCCTAAAGGGGAGATGATCAAACTCTGAAGTTACCATCTTCTGAGAGTAAAACATGTAGATATAATGGTAATTTTTAGGTGTCAATATTGAACCTTAGGGAGGAATATCAGTTTTTTCAGGATGTCAGGATTGAAGCTCATAGAGTATTCTTACATACCCAATTAGGAAAACAGGATAAAACCCTATGTATTTTAATGACACGGTTTAAGGTCATATGATAGGATCATTCAATGCATTTTAACGTCATGTGTTAAGGATTATCACATCATGGAAGGAGTGAAAACAATGTATAATATGAGGCTAACTCATGGAGTTTTTCCGAATGAGGAGGATCATCCCATGGTGGGGAAGGATGGTGTGGGGTTTACATATGAGTGATTCCTAAAGGAGGAGGAGCATCACATGGTGCAGAAGGATAATGTGGAACTTACTCTTATTATTTTCCCAAATGGGGAGGATCATCCTATGGTGGGTAAAGATGGTGTGGGGTTTTCACGTGAGAGCTGATCGAAGGAGGAGGACCACCCCATGATGAGAAATGTTGTTTAATCCCATAATGATTATACTAGGGAATTATGTGTTCATCACACAGGGTTAGGTTACAGTTATACATCACATGATGAGGATGTTTTCATTTAGTTTAATTTCATATGACTAAGATGTTTGTTGACAAAGTTTTACTTTATAAAACTCATACATTGTGGCAGACTATACCCAAGGAGAACAAATCCAAGTAGTAGTGGGGGATATGACATTATCCATCATCATAGATAAAGTTAAGATGTTTCAATTTATGATTACATAGTTAGGTAATTTTTATATATGGATTAGGAACCTTTGGGTGGTTCATGGAGTAAACACTAAAATGGTGATGTAGAAAATTGGGACCCTAGTGTTAGGGTACAAATTCAAATGAGAAAGATGAATTAGGATGTCAATTCTTAGGATATAAAGAAATCGTAATTTTCTTGGTCTTTATTGAAACAAAAATAATATGGACACAATGGTTGATGATAGAAGTCGCATGCATGATCGAGGTGTGTATGAATACATCTGGGATGGTTAAAAGGCACTTTTTCAGTCACATTTTAAGTTAGCATGTTTTCTAAAAGGAGGATTCATGGAGAGGATTGTTGGATGGGTTCATGAGGGTTGGAAGTTTTCATAGTATTTTGGTTTCATGAAGTTTAATGGTCTCATGATGTTATATAATTCCTGAAATGGAGTTTCCATACCCTAGAATGATGTTTTTACTCATATGGGTTTAGTTTTATGAAGGATAATTATCTCCAGAATCCCCAAGAGGTGAAAATGGATTTAATCTAACTTAAAGACCATGAACCTTTAAAAAAGGAATATCTACCATGGTTTGAGGTTCTTAAGAACCAATGGGATATTATTTCTGAAATAATGGATACCTGTGGAAATCAATCTCTTCTTTTTCTTCAGAAGTTCAGAGTTTCATGAATTCGAATCCTTTTCCAATAGAAAAAAAGGTCATGTCCCTTGGAAATTAAAATGGTGGGTGGTATTTATAGGATTTTTGAAGGATTAAAGGTAAATTTCTTGACTTAAAGTACTTAAAATATTTTTTTTTCATTGGTTTTCATCAAAACACAGAGTTCTATGAACAAACATACATTTCATGAAAGTTACCACCTCAACATATGGGGCATTATGGCAGCCTTCATGAACAAAGAATAGTGGGTGGTTTTTTTTATTTCCAATGGTACACTTAGAAATATACATGAATAACCTAATTAATATGATAATTCATGTTTTCAAATGTAAAAACATGTCCCATAATAATTGTAGTCAATATGGAAGAGGATAGTTAGATCCTGAGGGAAAACTGCCAAATTGGTGATTTATAAGCACTCTTTTTTGAAACGTAGAATGACCTTGTTCCTATAAATATGGTGTTTCAATCCATTATTAAAGGAAATCACTTTCAAGATGTGGTTAAATAATGTTGAATATGGGATAGTGGATAAGATACTAGGAAGGTCGCACCAATGTACAAAGGTGTATCAATGAGGCAAGGAGCACTCATACTAGATAATTATGGAGGTGAGCCAATGGATCATGTGGGGATACAAAATCAAGCCTTTGTACCCTATGTTTAGAATGTATGGGTTCATTTTAGAACATATTTGTGGGAGGATTCTCTCGGATCATAATTATTACATTGGTATGGGACCGATCACATTGGTTATGGAAGTAGTGATTGTGGAAGGGCAATGCCTTAACCTTGCGGTTCCAGTGCTGGAAAAATTGTGCAATATGTTCCCCATATCAATAAGAGGAATAACCAATTTAGTGTGTGTGAGCCCATTCGTTCCATCTATGGTTGGGTCACCACACATATGGAGGGTATGACTACACAAATCATATCCCCCTAGAACAAACTTGTGACCATCAATTATCAACATCACCAAGAGACAGCCTCTAAAGATGGATCTAGGTTTCCTTCTAGTGAGGATCAGGCTATAAGACCATTTCATATTCCACCCATTACCCTCCTAAATAGAAAGTTTACAAGTGATTAGGTAGGTACAGTAGAGAAATGGTCATACCACATAGCCTTCGAAGGTAGGGTATTATTGGAGAGGGTAGATTTCAATGTAATCTATGAACCATAGACCCCATACTAGTTTTATTAGTAGTTCAGGTGCCTCGAAATACTTTCCTTGAAGTTGTACATAGGGGATACGTGCCGAACATCATCACTCAGTTTTCCAAAAAATATGGTGTATATTCACATAGCAAGATGTCAGAGTGAGAAAATATTTACTACCGACAAATGTAACATATGGTATGGTCAATAAATGTATGTTTGGTTAGTAAAGTACATATTGTATGGAGATTATAAGGAATTAGGCCACTTTTTGGATAAAGAGGATGGGGATCCATATCCATAGGGTCAGGTAATATTGTAGTGTAAATATTATAATGAGGATACAGGAATGGACCAACAATGATGTTTTTAGTGGTCGTAGCTCTTTTATATCCATAGGGAAGAGTGGGACAAGTCCCAGAATTTTTGGTAAAATAGACTTGGGATGAAGTTGAAACCTGCATAGTGTTACAAGGCCACAATACTAGGATTCATGTAGGTGTATATGCTACCTAAATTTCTCCCAATGACATTATCTTCCATGATTCCTGGTAGAGTAGGGGATCTATAAATAGCACAACTCTATCTATGTGTTGTGTATACATATTCATGATGAGGGGATAAAACTTATTGCATTTTCTAATGGAATGGAAGGCTCTCATGCTCCCTAATCTGAGGTGGTTCAATATATTTTAGAGTCAGAAGACGTAGTCCACTCTCAAGGTGTTTTATTTCCTCGGACAAGCTAGGTGAAGGTTCCATTCAGCATTCCTTCTCCTCCAGATCATCTCATGGATTAATTAACTACACACACAGTAGACTAAGAGGGGTTGATCAAAGAGAAGTCATGGGGGAGTTATTCTTACCTCAACACCTCTAAGGAGGGATATCCTGCTGTCCATCAGGTAAATTTTCTAGTTTTTTTGGCCTTAACTAGATACTAAAACTTTGATATCACTATATAACCCTATTTTTTCACTAAATTAGGGATTATCAACAACCTAGGAAGTGGAGGTAGACAAATAACATCTATAAGAGTATGATAAATCCCTAATTCCTAATGGGGTGGTAAAGATGCATCCCCCTACATTTTTGTAATAGGTGGTCAATAATTTGTTATCAAGATGGATTAATGGGGGACTCCCAGAAAACCTCATTGAGTTGTTGTCTGATATTTGTAACTCTTGTAAGTAATATCCTATTTTCACACACTTTTTTCCTCCCACATGTTATAATAATCTATCTATGTATCTTAAATTCTAGTGCATACAATGTTCAGGGCTCAAATACCAATTTAAATTCCTGAGTCATATGGTCGAACAACTAACGTGGTGAATACTAAAATTGCATCCTAGTTAGTGGTTACCAAGGTTATTCCCCCATTGGTGGTGGTTGAGGCAGTCATGGTAGTTCTGTTTGTTTTAGAGTTACCATATGAGATGATCATTGAAACTGTGTCCTCGAGGTATGTGTCCAATGGGGCCATTATGGTCGATAAAACCCTAGAGATACCATAGGATATGAATTTTGGGGTGGATAACGCATATATATGTGCTATAGATCATGACACCAATAGATATGGTTTAGGATACACCCAAAGTTTCTTGAATAGTTGTTGGATAAATCTATGAGTGGAGAGATAGATGTGGGAAAATTTCTTGTAGAAATCAAGATAAACCCATTTTAGTTGATTCCCATGGACAACCACATGGAATATGTGTTGGTGGACTTCTATGAATATGATCATGTTCCACCTGAGTACTTCTAAGACACTGGTTCTGAAGTGGATGAGGAGAAATGTATAGTTTTTCAAAAGTAAGGATGAGTTTGTAGAACATCATCAACCACACTCCACAGGATTATAAAATAATCTGGATGGGGTCTCTCATCAAATGTATCTTGATCTCAGATACTATAGTAGTAGAGTATTCATGAATTCATGCTATAGTTGAGGAAATTATCTCCAAATTAGTTATGTTAGAATGGTAGGAGATAAATATGGCATGGTACAAGCTGAATTCTGATGAAACCCAGGCACTCCAAGAGACTGATGAGGATCTCACTTGGCTGGAAGGGTAGTCACATATACATAAAGTCATTATCAATTCTCAATTGTAGACTATAAATAAACTAATGGTGTGGTTAGAAGTGGTTGAGGCTAGGTTTTTTGGGGTAGAATATTTAGTGACATAGTGCCAAGTTGAGTAGGACTGGGTACTATGTCAGGCCAAGAGGCAGTGGACCTTGGAGGCTACCCAAAAAAATCTTTTCCAAGTTTGGGAAATCAATGGATTAGGCCGAATAATAAAGGGATTTCCTTTGGTTGAAATAAATGTCTTGATCTAACATGTGGATGACCCTTCCCAAACTTTTTAAGTAGTTTGTCTTAAATTCCCAACATGAATAAATTTTTCTTTAATTTATCTAGGTCATATTAATGATACAACAAACAATTAAATCTCTAAGCCCACATGAGTCATACTAGGTATGGGAAACAATGGATACAAAGAATATTTTTCATTTATATGAGTGTTCTAGATAGGGGATGATCACTAAGGATCTAGATAGATTATTTAACCCTTGAAAGGGTCTTACCCACAAAATCTTTGGTTGGAGAGTGAAAAATCTCTATACATCTCACTTTATTCCTCAAAGTTCGCAGGTTCTAGAATGGAGTAATTCCAAGGGAGTTTAATTCTACACAAAAAAATATGAAAATAGAGGATGTAAATTGAAATGTCCGTTAATTGGAACACAAATAAGAGTGATCAACCGATGTAGGATGATTGTTGACCATTTTTTGAAAAAAAGGTGGGGACACACAAATAAGGGTCGATCATTGACCATGCTTGAATCATGATACCTATAAAAATTTTATTTTATTCCCTTACTAATGTTTCACTGTGACTATAAGTGATCTAGTGTGGCCAAATACCAGTTTCATTAGTTGATCCCATTCAGATGTGGAGGGTGAGGAGGGTCCAAATCAAGGGATATATGAAGCATTCAGTGAACTAATGGAATGTTCAGAGGGAGTTCAAAACACTTGGTATTACACCACCATGCTCATGAACACATTATAAGGGTGTATAAGTATACTAAAATGATAGAATCACCTTAAAAGGGTAACCATGTCATAATTTCTATGTGACAGTCAAGGAACATGAATGGTTTAGTATGTGACCAGCATAGATGGGTGAATAGTGGTTCTCAAGTGACGGCCTGATACATATTAGAGTTTTATGTCGTGAAATGATGATGAAGGGTGTGAAATATAATTTCTTATAGAATATATAATAAACATGTATTTTAATTTCATATAGTGAGGAAATGATCCTTGGTTTTTTTAAGCTTACATAGCTTTAACTTAGGGGGAATGATGTGTTCCAAGGATATTTGTGCATCATTGATGGAAAGGAAACCCAAAATGAAGAAATAACCAAAGAGACCCATTTTATCATGATACAATACTATCTATGGGAACTATAGTTGGAATAGAGAAAATAGGTCTAGGACTCCCTTTGTATCCCATTAATTGGTAATCAAGACACACTAGTTCTGGAACACAGCATGGTCAGAGACTGCTGATGGATTTGGTAAAAGGGATTATCAGGCAAGGGATTGTGACACATCGTTGTTTTACATCATATAGTGAGCATTAAGGGTATGTATTTTAACATTTTGTAGCATGGATTTTGTATATTTTTTTAATTTCATATGTTAGGACATGATTTCTACAGTTTATGGTTACATTTCTTTAACCATGATGGGGCATATTTTAATGTTATATAGTCGGGATGTGTGTAGTATAGTTTAATCAATTGTGACTAGGACGTGAAAAAAAAAGAGAATGGATGAAGTATTTAAGGATTTAGACCTAAACTTTTCTTTAACCAGTTCAACAAGTGAGAATAGACAAGTTTTTTTCAGGTATCACGGTGGGTCCCACTAGCTTTGTACCTTTTCCATTCATTCCCTCACTTTTACCCAAATTGTAAGGGTTAGTGGTGAAAAGTATGAATCTTACTCATATTTACTCTATTGGTTTTCAATCTAACATATGTTTGTGACTATTTCCTTGGGAATTTTAAGGTCATGTCAATTAGACCAAGAAGGCGAAAATTGTTTATGGTCTTAATGAGTATACCATTATGAGGGTGGTACCATGGATATTTGGGTAGTATGAAAGGATTGTAACCCAACGTAGAGATAATTACTAGGGTGAAATGAATCATACCAATAATTCCTCATTACAGTTGTTGGAATTAATAGGGATAATATTGCTTTATCTTATAGGGTATTTTTTACTTATCTCAAGAAAAAAGGTCCATACATCCTTACGTATACCATAGATTTGGAGTAAAGCCACATGTTTTCCTATAAAATGTACTAGGATGAGACTAGTGATAGGTAGTGAAAACACTCTTGAGTATGGATGATATTAAGGTAGGGTTGTTATTATACCAAGCTACCAAAGGTGTGTCAAGTAAATTAAAATTTTAGGGTCCTTATATAGGAATTTGTACGTAGATTAAGGTCATAATTTGGGGACCAAGGGTAGGGGAAGTGTGTCCCATGAATGTTTTTGAAGTTAGATATAGTAGACACTTGATGTGAATAGAGGGAAAATAGGGGAACCATTTCAACTGATACATATCTGAGATAGTTTTAACACAGTTTATAGTCACGATTCTTAGACCATATAACAAGCATTCTATTTTTGAATGTCGATACACCTCAATAAAGGTTTGGAAAATGATCATTCTGGTTTCATAGACCGTGGGAGTTATGATCATTATGAGAAATAAGGAATAAATAAATTTTTCATTTACCATATGGGAGGTAAAAATAGTGGGTGAAGAAAATTATTTTGGGGATGTACCAATGATGTCTGTCTTATGGGTCATCATGTGCATAAACATGGGAGGAATAACACCACTGGTGTCAAAATGCCACCAAAATAAAGGGATACTGAAGGAAAATTAAGAATTATAGAAATCATACCATTAATGGAAGTTGGATTATGTGTTTATAATGGTTATTTAACATGTTAAAACACAATTATCATAACCAATCAAGTCTTGGATGAGGAGATAATTCATGGGATCAACTTTTTTCCATGTTCAAAACAAGGGAGTTTCCAAATTTCACTGAAGAAACTTTGAGGCATCTTCCCAAGATGATTGGTAAGATAATGTTTCTAGAAACCATTTTCATTAATGAGGAATATTCAAATATAGAGTATGGTTATGATCCAATTCAAATGAATCATGAAGTGTGAAAGTGGAAGTGGAGTATATCCTAGGAGAAATGGCTCTAGGGACCACTCTACACAGTGCATGAATGATCTGGATATGTGTACTGGTAAGAAAGGATTCAACCTTACCCTAAGGTCGAAATACCAACAAATTGTTTTGCTTGGGGAACATTATAGGTCTTAAGACCTAGATTTTTCTATGTATCCCATGGTATTGATAAACAAGACACATAAATTTTTGAAATGTGGCATGGTAAGAGACCAATTCCAACAGGGGGTAAGAACTCTTCTTTCAGAACATGTTTTATTAGGTAGTTTTACATCATGTGATGGTATCATAGGCCTTGAAACTTAACATATTTTGGTAGGGATGTTGAACATAATTTTTATATTCATATTTTGATGACATGAATTTTCCACTCAATTTATAGGGGTTCAATCTCACACTTTTTTCATGAGGTATCATGTCTTGTCACATGATCCATACCACATTTATTTTGCAGGGAAAACCATGTATGTTTTATATGTTATGGTTATATTTTAATGTCATATTCTAGAATATTTTGTGGGGGGATTACACATTAAGCATCCCATTATTTGTTCCTCATTTTAGAACATGTGGACATCTTGAGTTGTTGATGGGTCAAGGAATAAGATTAGGAATTACATTTGATGAGGAGGTACATGGAAGTTTTTATCACATTGGGTAATATTCAATGAAAGTATTAATGTAGATTATTAACTCACTTTGGGATAGAATACATGTAGTTGGGTCCAAATAAAAAAGGTCAGCATCATTTTTTATCCCATGGGTATGGAATCAAGACACATATAGTTTTGGAACATGGTGTGGTTGGATATTGAATTTGGGTGAGGGTTACCATCACTGGGTATGGAGCTATGGAATCATGTAGTTTCGCATCATGTGACGTGGATATAGATTTGTCACATTCTTATTTCCTGAGTTATCCCATGTTTTACAAACTCGTTAAGGTTGTAGTCTAACATCATGTGATGAGGATATTTGTTTTATTCATCCCAGATTTTTTATATGAGTCATCATGTGTTTGTAACACAGGGAAAGGATATAGTTTGTTGTCATGTGATGGGGACATTGGTTTCTGATTATCTCACATTTCTCATAATAGGAAAATCATGTTTTTCACATATGGTAATTCTACTATTTAACATCGTGTACTGAGAATGTTAGTTTTAGACATATAAAATTTTTTATTTGAGGAATATAATGTTTTTAAAATAGGGTAAGTCTATAGGTTAACATCATGTGGTGAATACATTAGAATTTTTAGTTTAAATCTATATAGCTCGTATTGCAGGATCGGATGATAGTTAATGGTCATAGATCTTAGATCAAATGGGATGCATCTATTTTAACGTCATAGAGCTTGGACCAATAGGATATAGTTCATGGTTGTGATTCTTGGACTCAAACTCCATGTTTAAGGTTGTATACTTTGGACCATTGGTTTCCATGATAAACTGCTTCAGAAGCATGGAATTTTTTAGAGGTGTGATATGATCCCCATCCATTGTGGTCAGAGAGTATGCACCATTAGATTAGACTGTATAAACTGTGTAAGGACATTTCAGCTTGGGTTCAATATTTTAAAATTTATTTCTAGGCATCGTTAGAATCATGAGAGCTAGTACCATGTCACCTTGAAGGAATGATCATGGGAAAAATTTATTATTGAATGCTCATGATACCTAGTTCTGGTGCCTCTATAAGTTATATCATGATTGTATCCATTTTTCCTAAATGGATTCCAACTCATCTAAATATACTTTCACTACCTTTTCTGTCATTTTATGGTAAAAAATTGTCATTTGGAGTGATGATAAATATAGGAAAAACTACCTTTGTTCTATAGACTAGGGTGTATAAGGTCTATTGGGTAGAATTTTGATCTATTATTAGATATTTATAATGGTGATTAGGGATTTTATAGTTTCAACTTGTCTTGTATTGGATACCGTATAATGAAATATTTTATATAGGTTTTTGTTGAACCCCTCAATATCCCCATTCTCTTGTGCATGGTTTTAAGAATTATGATTAGATCAAATGTTGTATTTGGCATAAAAAATCTTTAACTCAGCATCCTAGAAGTTAGTTCCAATGTTCATGATAATATTGTGAGGAACCCCAAATCTATGGATGACATGGGAGTTTAATAAATTTATTATGGTCCAGGTTTTTACTTCATTAAGGGGAATTATTTCTAGCCATTTTATGAAGATTTCTATTTTGGTCAGAATGAATCCACACCATCAACATGTTGTGGGTGGGTAGGGACCCACAACATTTATTCACTCAACTATAATTGGTGAGGAATATTTGTTGTTGTAGAGAAGCTCTGGTAGATGATTCATAGTGTTAAAATGGATCTGGAACACATGACAAATCTTGATGAACTCAATGCAGTCATGAACTGTGGTAGCCCAAAAGTATCATAACCTTGAAATTTGGTAGGAGAGATTCAACCATCTTCATAGATTCCACATGTTAAATCATGGACCTCTTTCATAACCTGAGGAATCTTTTTCCATTAGATACAACAAATAATAATTCCATTTAAACCATTCTTAAGGAGAGTCTTCTACGAGTTAGGGATAATATGGAGGATCAACTGTGTTCCATGCTAGTGTATTCTCTCTTGATTGGGTCAACCAATTGAGAGAGTTTTGTAATATATATACTCAATTAATGGAGTCATAAAATCAGATTTTTCCTTGAATTCAGAGTAATTTTAGGACCTTAGTGTAGAACTATAGGAATCCAGCTGATTTACCTATAGGTTGTCACCTTTAGAAGTGGTGGGGGAAAGGTCCCTCTAGTATACCACATGAATGACCAAGTCATCCAAGAAAAGTTCTTCAAGGGTTGTATTCAATGTTGAAAAAGAATCATATAAGCCCGTCTATTACTGAGGAACATGAGCCTCTTTTTCTGGGAAGGTAATTGGGCCATTAGATAAAGAGTTCATTCCAGTAGGGGAATAAGTTCTTCCACTTTCTGGTGATATAGACTCCATTGATCTACTTGATAACCAGCTTGGAGTCTCCTTCACCTATAAATAGGATGCATCAATGTTAAGGGACAACTCAAGAAAAGAGTTAATAGTCTAATATTCATGTTTTTTTAGTGATTCCTTCTAACAATAGGAATGAGTATATATAGATGACCAGTGTAGGAATGATGAAGACAATCCCTAGGCCTCACATGTTGAGTTTGGAACCATTAATACTTCTACTGGTTATACTCTGGGAATCACCATCAAAATGTACTGGCTAATAAGGATATAGATTTTCCCTAGTGGGAATAACTTAATTTGAGAAATCAATATTTAGAATCATATCCTTAGGGCTTGGGTTCACATCCAAAAAAAATTAGGTTCATAGACCCTAATCTCTTTATAAAGAACAAATATGATGTTGAACTGCTACAAGATTACCACCCAATGTTCATTCCTCCCTATCAACATGGGATAATTTAAAATGAATTTAAGTGGGTAGACCTAGGACAGCAGTTATTTCTCATGGTCCTATATGTAATACCACAACTTATACACTTCAAATACCAGAGCTAGGAAACTCTTATCGATGAGAAAGTATCAAGTATCTGTGTTGAGGGGTTTTAGACTAATGTAATATATGTGTTTCTACATTTCCTCATTAATCTTTTGGTCTAGAAGGGAACCAAGGGATCATTCTAGGGTATTAACATAAAGGATTAAAGTCTTTACTTTAACATGTGGCATCAGGATCAGAGTCCACGGAAGATACTTATTAATATCATCAAAGGTGTAATAGCAATCCTCATCACACTGGTAAAAAATAACTTTTTTCAGCATCCTTTAAAGGTTATTATATTTTTGTATAAAAATTTCAAATAAATCATTGAATATAGATTAATTGGTCTTGGGGGGCTTGCAACTCTGAGAGGATGCATGTAGGTTGCATTAATTTTATAGCTTTAATTTTATCGGGATCGATCTAGATGCCTCTAAATTTGGAAATAAATATGATAATATTTTTTATGGTAACCTCGAATACACACATCGATGGGTTTATCATCATTCGATGGGAGTGGTGGAAGTCAAACTCATTCTCAAGGTATTTGATGAGGTCCTAGTATTGCACACACTTCACCACCAAATAATCTATGTAACACTATACAAATGTACCAATTATACTCTTAATGAAATAGTGCATAGAAAACTAGCTGGTGGATCTAGTATAAATCAATCTAAAAGGAATCACCAGGTAATAGAAATTCCCCAGGGCTTCCATTAAGGTAGTGGATTCAACATCCTCAGTGGCCAACTAGATCTGATTATACCCAGAATATTTATCCATGAAGGAGAGATCCTAAAAACCATCCATAATAATATTCAGTAGATCTGTTAACATAATGGTAAATTCATCCTTCGGAAAATAGAATTTCAGGCTGCAATAGCTAATAAAGAATCTGATCTACCCATTAATTTTCTGATTGGGATAAATTTGGTCTGCCACTTGGGGTACTAGAACTCTCTAAAAAAATACCTAAAATAAGAATTTTAACTACTACCTTGAACATAGAATCATGGGAGGGTGAATAATTCTACGAGTTTATTAGAATCCACAGTGACCAAATGTGATTCCAAGTTGATGGTCAAAATACTGGGGATCGAGCCCTTGCATCTCATTATATCACCAGGTGAACACATCATGATGTTATTTTAGAAAAGATGAATAATTATTTTGTTCCTCATGTGATATAGTTGTTCTTATTACTATTGGTCTTATATATTCTTCAGTTCCTAGATTTACTTGAGTAAACTCATCAAAAATGGTGGAGAAACCCACTTAGAAGTAAGGATGGGAGTCATCCAAATATTCTTCATCTTATGAGGTATGAGGGATAAAGAGAGATGGAAATTTTTCTGGAATGTTGGATCTTGGAGAATCATTGTAATACGATATGATGGTAGGGGAGCCATAAATAAGTAACTCCAACTCCATAGAGACTAAGGGGACAAATTATTATAAGCTAATCCCACTTGGTTTTTTACTATGAGATCCACTCTTGATGTCAATGAAATGATGGAAAGTCAACAACCTTTATGATAGATCTTATTTCTGCAACATGTTAAAATTCTATGGATTTGTGGACATAGAGACAACCTATTATTACTTTATGGGTGTAGGGTTGTCCTATATGGTCGGTCATGTCCAGTGTAGGAGTATGTGGTAATCAGTGAGAATTCATATTTCATAGATACAATGAAACAACTTCATAGTTCTAGTGTCATGGGTTCGAACTGATATATTTGAAGGATGAATCTATCTTTCATGTATGCCTAAGGATATATGGTATTATATTTCATTTCAATAGGTGAATTAATATGCATGACCCTATTGGTATTGTTTTCTATACATTTTTTTTCAAATAGAATCCCTTTATTTTTCTTCACAAGAGTTAAAAGGAGAAGAATCTCCTTGGAGTTCCCAAACTTGACCATTAATGGAATATTTTAGGCACTTTTGGTATAAATAGGGGACCACTACATGAAAATGAATCTAGGTCCACCCCAATAGGTAATTATAAGCAGTATCCTTCAAGAAAACCACAAATTTAGTTCTTTATAAGAGGTCGTATAATTTTTTTCTTTAGCTAAATATTATCATGTAGATTATTATCTCTCTTATAATATCCCTAAATCATTATATTGGTGAGAGTATGGTCTTTTTCTATAAGTTTTATCTTGTGGAGTGCTCAAGATGGGATGATGTTGATCCTAGAGCTAGTATTCACTATGTAGTGGTGGATCTCCATGTCATTGAACTAGTATTTGATATAAATATATATATATATATATATATATATATATATTGTGTATATTACCCTTTATGGTGTCACCCTCATCCTATTTAGAAAATGAAATGATGGCCTCATATTCTTCTTGTTCTACTTCTTCTGCATAATAGGTACCATGGATAGCTACTGTCGTATCAAAATAATGGTTGCTCTATAGGGATTCAATAAGGGATCAAGCATCTACATTGATAGGTGGATTATATCAAGGATCAAAGAAATCACTGGTATTTTAAAAAGGTGTTTCATCATGTTTTATTTTCATGTGAGTGACACACTTCTTCATGTAGAGGGTATCTCATTGATAAGAAGTCTAGTGGGTGCTTTCGGTTGAGGTGATGGGTCCTAGCTACTATTGTCCAAAATCTGATATTGTTTATCTTATCTAATCTTATTTTCTGATGGTCAAGATCTAGATGGCAGAGTTTGGGCCATGGATTGATGCATCTGATCATGATGTGGTTGTGGTTGAGTCATGTGATCGGTTAAAATAATTAGATATGGGGGCATAACCAATAGAGCATCCTGGGAGGATCGTGGTTGATGATCCCTATGTAAGGATTTCTAAATTGTCTTAGCCACATGAACAATCTATTCTAACTCATTAACCTTGATATTTTTCATGTCATTGTTCCCCCTACCTCCCCTATAATGACCTTATATTATGGAGCTTGAGGAGGTCACATTTCCATCATAATTATAGGGAAATGTTGAGGAATCAACTAGACTAACAGTGTTAATGAAAGTGTATTCCCTTCCTCCATTAGTGGGATATTCCAGGATGGAAATAATTTTATTGACCACTCTAAACTTTGGAGGAATGAAATCTCTATGCATGAAGGATGGTTTTATCACTAGTGGTGGACTCTAGTCACCTTTTCAATACCAATGTCAATTTATCCAAAACATTGAAGGAAGTGACATGGATGTGGAAATTTTTGTTGGAGGAGATGTGAAAATTATAAGAATTTCCGGTTTGATCAAGTGGGAACATATAATACCATGGGTAAGAGCAACTGGATTGTGAGCCAACTAGTCATTTCACTTCCAAGTCCCATAGCTGAAAAAAATTTCCATTCACTACAATATCTATCACTACTATCATGGTTAGAAGATATATGGGAAAACTATGTTGGAATGTTTTCCAAATTGACTAGTCCATGGTCCACTTGGGCTTGGAGCCAATATTTTAATTAAATTCATTCTTTGACGCTATGTTCTAGGATCCATTGGTATAGAATGTGATGGGAAGAAATAGTAAGTTCATCCTCTTATAGTCTCATTCATTCTGGAATCTTATGAATTCCTTTTTCTAGGGAATAGTTGAATTACCTTAGGACAAGTTCACCCATTAATGAGTATTATTTTTCATAATTTCCCCAAAAGTAACCTTGGTTGTCTTGATATAGTGGGTGTGTGCTAACATTATCCTAGTGAGGTAGTTTCTAGCGAGGTTGTTCTTAGTGAGGCTACACTTAACAAGGATCATCTAGTAAATGTACTTGTAGGTGAACTGTATCAAGAGCCTCTATATGCACAATATCTATTGTTTCTACTTTTATAGGCCTTGAAAAATGAGTTATAAGTGGTAATGGATGTGACCAGTACTTGGTCCAATATAAGGATTCTTCTAATCCTTGACTTTTTTTGAGAATTATAGAAATACACCTCATAAATTTATTCAAATAAGGTTAAGGACCATATTATCTTTGAAATTCTACACACACATTTTTTATATATGCTCCTTGTAAATCTATATAATATGAGAGTACACGATACCCTTATATGGAGAAATGAAGTTATAAATGAACACATAATCCCTCTACTTTCCCTAAGAGAGGTTTGGGACACTGGTCTTGTGTATGGTGGAGTTGAACTGGTAGTATAAATACTAATGGAGATCTTCCTAACCAAAAATAGATACTGAGGCCAGTTGGTTATAGTATATAAATGTGGTTCTTCAATATTATGATGAAATATTATAGCATAGTGGACTCTTTTTATTCTTTATTCCCTAACATCGGGTCACACCATGATGGGAAGTGGTCCAGATGTTGTAGTAGATCACCCATCCCATTAAACGGGGTAATTAACTTATTACTAAATTCAAGGGTTGTAAATACATGATCCAACCATGTCGGTTATGGATTTTCCTTATATAGAATTAAAATTTATCATCTCTCTAAATCCACAAGGAGGGAGATGAGAGTGGATATCACATCATCTTAAGGAGGGTTAGTGCTCACCAATTCTTTGACCATCACATCAGCTCAGGAGGTAGAGAAAACTCAATCCTAGGTTAGGTATCCATGCTAATTGGGAAAAGTTGGTGACTCGTATCTTCATTTTATACTATAGAAACTGGCTTATACTCAAGTCAGATGTGAAGGCTGGATCAAACCTGGGGACTGTCCAAGGAGGAATAGATGCTAAACTAGAAGAGAGATGGGGAAACATTTTATATTATCATAACTCGGATTTTACTTGGTGATGATATAAGCAGTAATCCTCTTTTATCAATCAATATATTAAATAAAATTGTCCAAATTGGTGTCTGGATCAATTTTCATCACAATCTCGAATTGAATGATTGGTTTAGCGTCCCCTTGTCTTTAGCTTTGTGTCCGTAGGTAAGTGGTAATATTTCATTAGGGATCCCTCGAGGCCTAGTTCCTATCTTTTTTTATGAGTGGGGGAAACTTTTAGAGGGTATTCCTAGTACTATTCATCCATTTAGTTTGGATTATGCCTACCATGCCTTGTGAAAGATATCTGATTTCTTAGATCATCCTTAGGATAAATAGTGACAACATTCAAATTTGTGATGGTCAATTGAAATCTTTCCACATTGTCTAGTGTATGAGAATGATTGTCCCGCTATTGATTTGGGATGAGGATGAATTTTAGGTATGTATACTTCCCCCAAAATTTAAATTTCAAATTTTGTGATGCCTCATCCATGACTCATCAAAGCATAGTGAGGTTCCATAAGTAGGTCTATTGGAAAGTATAATGGTATCCATACTCATCACCGCATTTATCTACCAGGAGATCCGTGTTGTCAACCCTCCTGCACAGTTGGTGGATGGAGTTGGGAAGCCCATGGATTTTTGGTCTCATCATCTAGAGCTCCTAAAATGGATTGAGAATCACCTATATTTTCAAATATAAGCATTCCACCTGGCTCTCCTAGAGAAACTCTGTGATGTGTAAATTTAGGGTTTTGGTTTTCCAAAATGTGACAGTTTATTGGTTGATGACTAGGATGCCCCGCATGTCCTATTTTTAATTACATGAAGGATCATCCTACTACTGATCACCCCATAACCCAATTGGCATTTTCTTGGAAGATTTTGGTGGTATTTACAGAGAAATGATTTTCTGTTGACATTCCAGGAAGTGGGGAGTCATACGAACCAAACATCCTATAAACATAAGAATTAATTTTGGAGGTAAAGATAGTTTCAATACCATGTCCATGTAGTAAGGGGTTCTCAAAACCTATTGATGAGTGAGAGTGGTAATATCATTCTAGGGATTAGTAGAGCGTTCACCATTATCTAATGGTGTTAACCTAGACCCTGACATATCTTAGAATTTAAATGTGGAGGTCTATAGGAGGAAAGATGATGATAGAATAGATTGTTGCACTTTGAACCCCTAAAAAGGCCAAAACAACCACCAAATGCATGTATTTTTATATGGATTTTTACATCCTATGGACTTCATATTTAGTTGTATTCAGCCTCTGTCATTGATATTTTTTTCCCAAGATTAGGCAGTGAAGGAATATTCATATGGTAATATTTCATCTATGATCCTAAGAGATTGATGGTCACATGGAATTTCCAAAGGTACTATCTATGATTTATATGAATCTCTTTGAGTGTGATTGGATGTAAATCATATAAATTTCCTTCTCACATACTACAATAATAATTATGGGCATAACCTCCCTAGTGGTTTTTTTTCCTCCAACCCCGTGATAGGTCTTAGGAGCAGGTCATTTCATCAAAATGGGGATAACTTCCATAGTGGAATTAAATATCATGAGATGTTCCAGGATGTATTATGTTGGAACCAATGATTTAGATAGTCAACCCAACATACCGAATATATGGTGGGGTTTCAATACCAATTGGGAAAATATGGTTCTTTTTGTGGTAGTTGTGGGAGAAAGATAAGATATACTAGTAGTGGATAAGGACACTAGAGCTCAAGAAGATACCTACAGAATAGAAAGGTTCTTGGAATTCCCATATCATTTTTTCTAGTTATTAGGGTTCTATTACAATAAAAAAGGTGTGGGGTAGACCTGATCTTAAACATATGGAGCTGGTTAGCTTCATCGGCGTGGCAGACTTTGGTCCCTCCTAGGCAGCTCCTAGAATACGGTTCCCATGTATAAAAACTATATTTATTCCCCTTCCTCATTATAAGGGAGGAATATGAAGGAGTCTTCTATAGATATTATTTTGAAACATTTTACCATCGTGATGGGGGGAGACTTTCCCCTAGCTTGGCCCTTGAGGGTGGTCATGTTGGTGTTGTGCCATGGCCTTCAGATCTGGTTGAGCCATATCCCTAGTTGAGATGACCCCTTCTTTATCATACTAATGAATAAGTACATTGATGACCCTTATTAGGATAATATATATAGGGGATATAGTGGAGGTCTCCTGGTAGTCATGGAAGAGGTGATCATCATGGTGGGTGCACGGTAGTGCAGGATCGTTGCACCGTCAGTCCCACTACCCAAATTCTTGTGGGAGGTGGGTTATGGTGCATTACACTAAGACTAATTCCATTGTATATATGCAGCCATTCATTATAAAATACACCATGAATGTGATTCCCAACATTTCCATCTTTATTCTTCCTTCTAAAAGGCATTCATGCTCAAATATGAAGGTGCATAGAATTACTGATCTACTCACTATTTATAGAGAGGATATTTATGTTTGGTTTGACATTATTTTTATCTGATGCTTTCCCCCAGGGCATGTACACCAGGGGTGGTGAAATGATGATCTTTTCCAACAATCCAACTTTCTATAGGATGGAAACCTCTTCCACCATGGTTGGAGATGTTGGCTCCTTGATCAAAATGGGATGATGGGATGTCAGTTCCTCTTTCTTTGGATTCCTCCATAGAGCTTGTTTCCTAGTCCGAGTATCCATAAAAGACATAATGTTTATTCATGTAACTCGTTCCCAATGATATATTGAGGTGAAATACATTTAATTATTTTTCATATACCTCAACAAGGAAGTAACTTATGGTCAAATTAGATGGTAACATTGGGAATGTATGATCATTTTTTGTCATTGGGTGTATTGAGAATCTTTCAAGTCCCCCTATTTTAAAGTTGAGGGAATCTCATGGGTGAGGCATCTTAGGTGGAAACCCAACACATCCCATGTTGTCTGTGAGTTAATTGATTATATAGGGGATAAATACATCTGAGTATTTATAAATAGGGAATCCCATGTAAATTTTATATGTTAAGATTATGGATTTCACTATAAGGATAGTTTCTTATGGAGATATGTGGGTCACATGATAAAATTATTGTCATGACCCGCCTTCACCAAAATGAGGGAAGGGAAGGAAGACTGCCAGACCCTTCCTTCTTTAAGTTGAAGGAGAGATAATGACCCCCAAGACCCGCCTTCAATAGGTCCCAGAGTGGTGACTAGCACCAAGGGTATATAATCTCACACAAAATGGAAGGCATTACCCTTTTCCTTAATAGGATCGAGAGATAAGATGATGAAACCCACCAATGCCAAAACTGGAAGTAAAATTAAAGACAAGAAAACCACTCCCATATGCATGCTGCAAAAGTAAAATCCAGAAAGTACTAGGTGTCTACAAGGGCAAAGTACCAAAAGCAAGAAAAACAACAACTGCAATGGTCCCAATGCCCGAGCTGGTATGGCCCTGCACGATCCCTGATGTCCTCCTGGAAACCTGAAAGCAATTTTATATACGTACGGTGATCATACAAGTATACTCAGTAGGGTAAACCAAAGACTCTTGTGGACAAGTGGGGAGGCATTCTAATGCCCCGTGGAAAAAGAGATAACCAAACACCTAACGAGGTAAACTATCCACCCAATCCTCACCAAGTCACACTCCCCAAATAACGCAAGTCAAGTAGAGTATAGTAATAGCACATCGATGTTTGGGTACCCTACGCCACTTTCCCACTGGTTATTGAAGACATCCTACACATCGAACCAATCCTGCCATTCTCACCGCAGTCCCACTGCCACACCTGCCCACACACACCTGGGCCACAACCACATGTCCTGCCCCCAAACACCTGGTCCACAACCACACATCTCGCCCGCAAACACCTGGGACACAACCACACAACCCGCCCACAAACACCTGGGCCAAAACCACCATCCCACCCGTAGACACCTGGTCCACAACAACCTCATGTAACCATGCCCACAAACACCTAGTCCAGAACAACCACATCCATGCCCAAAGACACCTGGGCTAGAAAGCTACCGTCACAGCCGAAGACACCTGGGCCTCATCCCAAAGATACTTGGTAAACAACCTACCCGCAAACACCTGGGCCAACCACCACAACTACTCTGCCCGAAGATTCTTGGGATAATAATGGACTTCAGGCCATCACAGCCTTCCAGAAGAGTCTTGGGATATTCGAGAAAGGGAGCAGAAATGAGATAATAACCAGTCACTCACAGGAGTGTTGGGAAAAACACAATCCCCATGAAATGGGGTGTTCGGCACTAAGTTCTAAACTAGGTGGGGTGCGAATAAGAAACACAAGAACTACAATCAAATATATATATATATATATATAACAATCACTCATCCCAACCTGGGGTTCTACACCAACCCAAGCACGAACAACCTAGTCACTCTTTCATAGAAGTACAATATTCACAGCCGAGTCACAACTCATACCATATCCAATTTCCCAATTTACCCTTTATTGTTTTCATGTTCAAGTGACCCCATTTAATAAATTCTGCACTACTGGGAAACTAGCAGGCATAATCATAAGCCTAGGAGAAAAGTTACAGCCAACAACAATTTAAACATTCACACCCAGTTCTCTTGTAAGTTCACATGAAAGTGAGATCCCTCCAAGTATTGGAACCAAAGCTGGCATCAAGATACAGCCCCACATCCCCAGAACCATGAACCAAAAAGGTTTCACAACAGAAGAGTATTCCACCCCAATTTGTGATTCAAGCAGAGTCACAACCAACAATCATGCCACAACCGGGGATCCCATCCTCACCCACATCACCCCATAAGCAATCAAATAGAAATACTCACCCACTACCAAAAAAAAGTAGGGAAACTTCCAAGTTCAAGAACATCATTTATCTGTTTCCTATATCTGTTGGTTAACCAGGGTGATCACAAAAGGTTTCATGTTTACTGGGCATCCATTTAATCCACCGAGTTCACATGATTAGTCAATTTTGATATTACAGCCATTTAATCATCACAGAAGTCAATAGTTTATTAGTGCACATAGAGAGACCACCAACAGTAAATTATTTTCAGTAAGTATACATCCAAACAATCCACAACATAATAATCAAGGAAGAGTAGGAAAATAGAACAACAGTATATCGATCACACCCCTCCCCTTTATTCCTTTAAAAGTCCATTTGTTATCTTCATTAATGCTTGGCTTCATCCATTCCCATAGAAACAAAATCTCACCCACCCCACATGATACATGGAAAGGAGAGACGAAGGAAAAAATCCCTACCTCAAAGGTTTTTGATGAAACCACGATGGTCGAAGAATGCTCAAGAAACCGGGTTGATTCGCCACGAATATTATTTAGATATCCTATCCTAACACAACCAAGACCAAATCTATTCATATTCAACATCTGAACACTTAGATCTACCCATAATGGGAATAGATCTAAGAAAAAGAGAGAGGAGGAGGAGTAGATCTAAGAAAATAGGCAAGAATGATCACATACCTGAAAGAACCGGCTTCGATTCGCCAAGAAAAGCCTCCGGGTGGCCTCCAAAATGATCGGGAGAGGTTCTTCTACCTACAAGAAAGGGTAATATCGAGTTATGTCCACTTAGGGGATTAAACGAACCATTTAGAGGCAAAAGAGTTCAGATCCACAATTTTAGGATCTAACTTTAAGTGATCGCACGGTTAGTCCGCACGGTTTAGAAAACCGTACACTAACTGTGTGTTAGCTTCTACCTCGCCAAACACTCATTGTGCGGTTAGTCTGCATGGTTATCCAAACCGTGTGCTAACCATGCGTTATCCACTACCTCCCACACCACCCTTGCAGGGTTTTTCCGCATGGTTTAGCCAAACCATGCGCTAACCGTGTAAAAGCTATTTCCCTTTAGCTCTCCTTAAAAGTCCACCCAAACCCACCCCCAAGGCACCTTGACCTCCCGGCACGCCTCCATCACCACATTTCACAAAGGAATGGAACAGAGAGATCTGGTCCATTACATCAGATACCCCTCAAAACATTCTCTTCCTCGAGAATCTAAAAAAACCACCTAAAGAAAGGAGAGGGGTCCAAACAACTCCCCCTTGAGAGATACCTCTCAGGGAGAACCTCCTTGTTACCAAGGAGCCCCCCCCCCCACCCCCCCTTCTCCATATATCTCCTGAAAAAACACAAACATACCGCTCCTCTACCCTATGAAACCAAGAAAAACGAAAGACCAAATCATCCAGTCACGTGGGTGAGGGGTCTCCCTTCCTCTATGTTAAGACACTATCCACTTTTGGGTGGCACTGACTCGCCCACACATGTTTAGGCACATCCACTTTAATGCATCTTAACTAGGGATCAAGTCCTCCCCTCCCCACATCTTAGGACACTTCACACACATCCATAGAAAAGGAAAATGGCACATTCCATAATTATCAAGGTAAAGCATTCCATCAACCAAGTATGAACAAAATAGAACAAAACTTAAAAAAACTATGGGTACTGGGTGTGAATCTACGTCTCTCGCTCCCATGTACTTTCTTCAAGCCCACAGTGTCTCCACAACACACGATCCAAAGGAATAGTTTGTCCATGAAGCACCTTCTCTTCAAGACATTCCATCATCATTGGTCGCTCCACAAACGTTGCATCGTCCCCGATATCTAGCTCTCCCCACTCGAGGACATGTGAATCGTCGTGCAGATACCAACGGAGCTGGGACACATGGAATACATCGTGCACTCTTTGTAGTTGTGGCGGTAACGCCAGCTGATAAGCCACCTCACCGACCCACTGCAACACTTTGAGCGGTCCGACAAACCTGGGGGAATGTTTACTCCCTCTGTCGAACCTCAATTGCCCACACTGAGGGAAGACCTTCAAGAATATGTGGTCCCTGACCTTGAACTACAAGGGTCTTCCCTTATTATCGGTGTATGACTTCTACCAGTCCTGAGCTACCTTCATCCTCTCTCATATAAGCTGGACCTTCTCCGTCATGCTTTTCACCACCTATGGGCCAAGAACACCTGTTTCTCCGACCTCTGTCTAGCATACGGGTGAGTGGCACGGCCTCCCGTACAAATCTTTGAAAGGAGACATTTCAATGGTAGAGTGATAGCTGTTTTTGAAAGAGAACTCTATCTGAGGCAAGTGTTGTACCCATGATCCTCCAAGGTCCAAAACACATGCTCGTAGCATAACTTCCAAAGTCTATATGGTGCGCTCTGTCTTCCCATCTGTCTGGGGGTGGAAAGCAGTGCTAAGGCATAGCTGGGTGCTAAAGGCATGCTGTAATCCCCTCCATACTCGGGAGGAAAACCGTTCATCCCTATCTGAGACTATGGACCTCGGAACTCCATGCAAATGCACCACCTCTTCCACATACCTCTGTGCTAAGGCATCCACTGTACCCGAATCCTTGATTGCCAGGAAGTGAGCCAATTTCGTCAACTGGTCCACCACCACCCATGTGGCATCGCAGCCTCCTTGAACCTTGGGTATATCTGTGATGAAATCCATCGAGATGTTGTCCCACTTCCACTCGGGGACATCTAAGGGTTGAAATAAACCACCTGGAACACGGTGTTCATCCTTCACCTGCTGACACACTAGGCACTTGGCCAAAAACTCTGCCACTTCCCTCTTTACCCCGGGCTACCAAAACTATCTCCTCAGACCCTCGTACATCTTGGAAACTCCATGGTGTTCCACTAGAGGTGAGTTGTGGAACTCACCAAGAACCCTCTCACGCATCATCTCTGGAACAAACATCTTCCCTCTGAAAAGCATCGGATTCTAACCATCCTCCGCACACCCTTCCGGGGCATCGCCATGGGAAACCTGGTCATGAATCACTTCACTTTCTGAATCTACCCACCAGGACTCCTCCACCTACCGTAGTAGAGGAGACTGCACTTTCATCTGATGTAGTCAACCTCTACCACTATCCATCCTTGCATCCAGGTGTAGGGTAGCCAACTCCTCCCTCGCCCTCCAAGCATCTGCCAACTCTCAGACCGTATCCCTCTATGACCTTCTACTCAAGGCATCATCCACCACATTTCCTTTCCCTGAGGTATAAGAAATATCTAAATCATAGTCCTAAAGGAACTCCATCCACCTTCACTGCCGTAAGTTCAGGTCCTACTGGGCAAAGATATGCTTCAAGATTTTGTGATCTGTGAAGACCACAAAGTGCTCCCCGATGAGGTAATGTCGACACAACTTTAGCACAAAAATGACCGCCACAAGCTCCAAATTGTCGGTGGAATAATTACACTCATGAGGACGTAACTGCTTAGACACATAAGAGATCACCCCTTGTCGTTGCATCGACACACATCTGAGGGATTTCCCTGAAGCATCACAGAACACCTCAAATGATGCTCCTTCTTCTGGAAACCTCAACACCGGGGCACTAACCAACTTTTCCTTCAGATAACTGAAGGCCACCTCACACTGCTCATCCCACACAAAAGCCTAGTCCTTCTTGTTCAATGTTTTCAAGGGTGCTACAACTCGGGAGAAGTTGGGCACGAATCTCCGGTAATAACCTGCAAGCCCAAGGAAACTACAAACCTCTACCACGTTCTTGGGTGATACCCAAGAAACAACTACCTCGACCTTCGATGGGTCCACCGCTATTCCCTGCTCGGACACCACGCGCCCAAAGAAGTACACTTATAGCATCCAGAACTTTCACTTTGACAATTTCCCATAGAGGTAGTGCTATCAGAGGACCTCTAAAACCGTTCTCAGGTGCTCAGAATTATCCTCCTCTGATCTTGAGTAAATCAGAATGTCGTCAATAAACATGACCACGAACCGATCTAGGTATTCCCGGAAGATGGAGTTCATGGGTCCCATGACCACAGCTGGTGCATTTGTAACACCTAATGGCATGACTACAAACTCAAAGTGCTCATACCTACATCTGAAGGGAATTCTTCGAGAAGTCACACTCCTTCACCCTCAACTAGTGATATCCAGACCGTAGGTCGATCTTTGAGAACCATCCTTCCCCTTTCAACTGGTCAAAGAGATCGTCTATCCTTGGAAGAGGGTAGAGATTCTTGACTGTTACCTAATTCAGTCTCCTATATTCTATACACAGCCTTAGACCACCATCCGCCTTCTTTGCGAACAAGACAGGACCACCCCAAGGTTATTCACTTGGTCGAACAAAACCCTTCTTCATCATATCGTCAATCTGAATCTGTAAATCCCGCAACTCAGAAGGTGCCATCTGGTAGGGAGCCATCGAAATCTGACATGCACCACATTGCAAGTCTATACCGAACTCAACATCATGTCGAGGGGGTAGGGTCACCACCTCTTCAGGGAATATGCCCATGAACTCACTGATGATCCCTAGAACTTCCACCATCTTTGCATCCACCAACTCCACTGATAGATCAGCTAACAAGAAGATGAGGGGTTCCTATCGCCTGCTGCCTTTCTGGAAACCCCGTTCATGATGAAGGTCACACGTCATCCCCCCTAGTATAAAAACATGACCCTTCCTCAGAAGCAGTCGATGACGACACATACAGAGAACAGCCAGTCAATGCCTAGGATGACATCGTATGGCTGTATCTGCAATAGCAGGAGGTCCCTGAATAACTGATGTGGCCCTATCGTCATTCTACATCCTCGACAAACATATATCAAGTCGTTCTGACCTCCAATTTGTGTGCTCAGCACTAGGGGCACTGGAAGTCTCTCGGTATCTAGACCCAAATAACGAGCTAGAATGGGTGTAACAAAGGAGTGAAAAGCTCATGTATCGAACAAGACGTAAGCAAGGGTACTGAACAAACTAATCATACCTCGAACGGCCTCTGGTCTTGCTAGAACTGCTGCCTCCGCGGCGTGCAACTACCCGAGCTCGGATCCTATTCCCCTCGGCTGTCGGCCACCTCCCTGACCATGGCCTGGTCGAGGTCCCTGAGGAGCGCCCTGAGGACGGCCTCCCCCTGCAACATCTGCCCTCGGAGGAATGGGAGCTCACTGACCCTGTTGCTGCTACTGGAAAGGACTCGCTGGAAACTGTTGCTACTGAGGTGGGTGTTGAACCTGCCCGCCACCACTGTATTGAACTCTATCTGTGAACTGGTTCCGAAGGTTCCCATGGCGGCCACAGATGAAACACCTTGGTCCTGGGCTTGAAGGAAAAGGGAGAGGACCGGGATATCGGAACAGGAACTGCTAGGGCCTGCTCACTATCGGTCGAAACCTAGAGGGCCTTGATGCAGGAGGCTTGGTGCTGACAGCCTTCCCCTTTGATGATCCCAATTGGATCCCCTCTTTTGAGACACCTCCCAGATTTTTCATCCTCTCCATAACCTCTGCCTTCTTCGAGACCTCCAAGTATGTCGGCAAGGTGAAGGGTGTAACAGCGTACTGGAGGGAAGGTCGGAGAGCCTCCTCTAAATGTCTCGCCTGAGAATCCTCATCTGGAAAGAGGTCAAGAGAAAAGCGTAGGAGATCCTTGAACTTGATCCCCAGTTCCCTTACTGACATACTCCCCTACTGAAGGGAGAGTATCTCCTGCCTCTTCTCAGCTTTCATCGTAGAAGAGTGGAATTCCGCCTGGAACTCCTTCTCGAAATCAGCCCATGCCACCTGAACCTATCTCTTTTTTCCCAGGTAGAGCGTCCACCACTGACGCGCTGCTCGCCGCATCTAGCTCATGGCCAGAGGAACCCAGTACTCCGTCGGAGCCTGGATCAAGATGAAATCTATCACCAGTTCCTCTAGCCAACTCTTCATCTTCATGTCAGAGGTGCTGCCCTCATAATTTTCGAGGGTCTGTCGCTGGAATGTTCGAAGCATCTTCTGCCACTGTTCATCCTCCTCCTCTCGATCATCCCTCTGCCGATTGGACACATCAACCTCCTGGGCCTCTATCGCTCGCACCACTCGTGTTCGTCACCCATGTTCCATAGTTGCAAGGTAAACAATGAATGCCTAAGCCCAAGTATTGCAGAACATTGTTATTAAATTTTCATAAACTTCTTATTTATTTCAAACCCCAAACACCCCAGAAACACGAGAACACAAGTAATTATGATGCATGTACCTTTCCTAGGGTCTCTACCTTACAATAAGTGTAGCCTCACTTGGTCTTTCGGTAGGTACAGAGTCCTTGCATCGGATCACGGGGGAGCCTAAAATCTCGTGTCCTAGCCGGTCTACCCTGGCCAAATTCATTCACCAAGGTCACCCAACACTGTTGCCCTACCATCCCATGCAATCCTCATTATTCCTAACTCTAGACTCCATCCTATCTCTCAACCTGCCTTTGATGTCATTCTTTCATGACCCGCCTTCACCAAAATGGGGGAAGGGACAGCAGGTTTTCATACCCTTCATTCTTTAAGTTGAAGGAGAGATAATGACCCCCAAGACCCGCCTTCAATAGGTCCCGGAGTGGCGACTAGCACCAAGGGTATAGAATCTCACACAAAATGGAAGGAATTACCCTTTTCTTTAATAGGATCGGGAGATAAGATGATAAAACCCAACAATGCCAAAACTAGAAGTAAAAGTAAAGACAAAAAAACCACTCCCATATGCATGCTGAAAAAGTAAAATCTAGAAAGTATTAGGTGTATACAAGGGTAAAGTACCAAAAGCAATAAAAACAGCAACTACAACGGTCCCAACACCCGAGCTAGTATGACCCTGCACGATCCCTTAAGTCTTCCTGGAAACCTGAAAGCAATTTTATATACGTAGGGTGAGAATACAAGTATACTCAGTAGGGTAAACCAAAGATTCTCTTGCACATGTGGGGAGGCATTCTAATGCCCCATGGAAAAAGAGATAACCAAACACCTAACAAGATAAACTATCCACCCAAGCCTCACCAAGGCACACTCCCCAAAAAACACAAGTCAGGTAGAGTATAGTAATAGCACATCAATGTTTGAGTACCCCGCGCCACTTTCCCACTGGTTTTTGAAGACATCCTACGCATCGAATCAATCCCGCCATTCTCACTACAGTCCCACTGACACACCCGCCCGCACACACCTGGGCAACAACCATACGTCCCGCCCGAAAACACCTAGGCCACAACCACACCTCCCACCCGCAAACACCTGGGACAAAACCACACATCCTACCCGCAAACACCTGGGCCAGAACCACCATCCCGCCCACAGACACCTGGACCACAACAACCTCATATAACCATTCCCGCAAACACCTAGGACAGAACAACCACTGCCACGCCCGAGGACACCTAGGCTAGAAAGCTACCATTACACTCGAAGACACCTGGGCCTCATCCCAAAGATACTTGGGAAACATCCTACCCGCAAACACCTAGGCCAACCACCACAACTACCCTGCCCAAATATTCTTGGGCTAATAATGGACTTCAGGCCATCACAGCCTACCCGAAGAGACTTGGGCTATTCGGGAAAGGGAGCATAAAGGAGCTAATAACCGACCACTCATAGGAGTGTTGGGAAAAAAACCCTCCTCGTGAAATGGGGTGTTCGTCAGTAAGTGCTCAACTGGGTGGGGCACGAATAAGAAACACAAGAACTCCAATCATATATATATATATATATATATATAACCAGCACTCTTCCCAACCTAGTGTTCAACACTAACCCAAGCACGAACAACCTAGTCATTCTTTCATAGAAGTACAATATTCACAGTCGAGTCACAACTCATAACAGAACCAATTTCCCAATTAACCCCTTCATTGTTTTCATGTTCAAGTGACCCCATTTAATAAATTCTGCACTACTGGGAAACTAGCAGGCATAATCACAAGCATAGGGGAAAAGTTACAGCCAACAGAAATTTAAACATTCACACCCAGTTCTCTTGTAAGTTCACATCAAAGTGAGATCCCTCCATGTATTGGAACCAAGCTGGCATCAAGATACATCCCCACATCCCCAGAACCATGAACCAAAAAGGTTTCACAACAGAAGAGGATTCCACCCCAATTTGTGATGCAAGCAGAGTCATAACCAACAACCGTGCCACAACAGAGGATCCCATCCTCACCCACATCACCCCATAAGCAATCAAATAGAAATACACACCCACTAACAAACAAAGTAGGGAAACTTCCAAGTTCAAGCACATCATTTATCTGTTTCCTCGATATGTTTGTTAACCGGGGTGATCACACAAGGTTTCATGTTTACGGGGCATCCATTTAGTCCACCGAGTTCATGTGATTAATCAATTTCCATATTACATCCAGTTAAACCTCACAGAAGACAATAGTTTATTACTGCATAGAGAGAGACCACAAAAACTCAGTTATTTTCAGTAATCATATATCCAAACAATCAACAACATAATAATCAAGGAAGAGCAGGAAAACAGAACATCAGTATATCGATCACACCCCTCCCCTTTATTCTTTTAAAACTCTGTTTTTTATCTTCATTAATGCTTGGATTCATCCATTCCCACAGAAACAAAAGCGCACCCACCTCACCTGACACACGGAAAGGAGAGACGAAGGAAAAAATCCATACATCAAAGGTTTTTGACGAAACCACGACGGTCGAAGAACTCTCAAGAAACCGGGTCGATTCTCCATGAATCTTCTTTAGATATCCTCTCCTAACACAACCAAGACCAAATCTCTTCATATTGGACATCCTCATGCTTATATATACCCATAACGGGCGTATATATAAGAAACTGAAATAGGAGGAAGAGTAGATCTAAGAAAACAAGCAAAAACGATCACATACCTCAAGGAACCAACTTCGATTCGCCAAGAAAAGCCTTAGGTTTTCCTCCAAAACACTCAGGAGAGGTTCTTCTACCTCCAAGTAAGGGTAATCCTGAGTTATGGCCACTTAGGGGATTAAATGAACCATTTAGAGTCAAAAGAGTTCAGATCCACAATTTTAGGATCTAACTTTAAGTGTTTGCACGGTTAGTCCGCACGGTTTAGCAAATCGTGCGCTAACCGTGCGTTAGATTCTACCTCTCCAAACACTCCTCGCACAGTTAGTCCACACGGTTAGCCAAACTGTGCGCTAACTCTGTGTTAGTCGCTGCCTCCAACACCACCCTTGCACATTTTGGCTGCACGGTTTAGCCAAACCGTGCTCTAACCGTGCGAAAGCCGTTGCCCTTTATCTCTCCTTAAAAGTCCACCCGAACGCACCCCCAAGGCACCTTGACATCCCAGCACACCTCCAGCACCACATTTCACAAAGGAACGGACTGGAGAGGTCTGGGACATTACAATTATTATGAAAAAATGTGTGTCATGGGTTTAATTTTATGTGGTTATTGTTAATTCACATGTTTAATTTATTTATGGATAGGTTTTCTATATGTTTATTGTCTTCTAGGGATAGGTGGGTCATAGTTTTAACATCTCGTTGGGATAGGTGTTCATAGGTTTAATATATTTTTGGGACAGGTGGGTAAGAGGCCTAACATATTATGGGGATAATAAGGCACTAGGATTAACATATTTTGGGTATAATTGGTTCATAGGTTTAATGGCTTTTAGGGATAGATTGGGGATAGGTTTATAAAATTATGGGGATAGTTGGGTCATAATTTTAAATTCCTATAGGGAAAGTTGGATCACATGTTCCATATCATGTGTGAATAAATGGGCCATAGTTTTAACTTATTATGGGGATAGGTGGGCCATATGATTAATTTTTTAGGGGGGGAAGTGGTTCATAGGTTTAATATCTTATAGGGATTAGTGGGATATTGGTTTAAATTCATGAGTTCAAGGGTGGGTAACTTTTTTAACATCTTTTGGGGACAGGTGGTTCATGGTGAGTGTGTCCCAAAGGGGATATGATCACACTCTGAATTTTAAGTCTTCCTAGAGGAATAAATGTCAATTTGATAGTAATATTTGAGTATTAAGATTGTTCCTTGGGTATTTAACAAAGGTTTTATTATATTTTGAGATTGAACCTTAGGGAGGCATCCTATGTACCCTATTAAGAAATATAGATCAACACCCACATATTTTGATGCCACAATTTAATTTCATTTTAAAAGATCTCTCCATGTTGTTTAACATCATGTGGTAATGAATATTTTTTCATGGAAGGAGAGACAATAAGGGATAATTTGGGGATTCCACATGGTTGATACCTAAAGGAGGTAAAACATCCTATAGTGGGGAAGGATAGTGTGGGAACTATACATATGAGTATCATGGAGGGGGGAAAATTATCCCATGGTGGGTATGGGTTGTGTAGGACATATGAATGTGAGCTTCCCGAAGGAGGATGATCATCCCAATGTGGGGAAGGGTGGTTTAGGGATTTCACATGTGCACTTCTTGAAGGAGGAGGATAATACCAAGGTGTGGAAGTATATCTCGTCTCATGATGATCATATATAGGTCATCCTATATTAATTTTACATGTTTGGGTAATAGTTTTACATCAAGTGTGGAGGATGTTGTTGTTAATTTTAAATAATGTGACTAAGACATTAGGATAGGTAGTTTTACGTCAACAACTCATACACTGGGGGGACTACACCTTAGGAGGCCATATCCAAGTAGTATAGGGGGATGTGGAATTATCCCTCATCAAAGGGAAAGGAAATATCTTTCCCTTGATGAAACCATCTTCAAGGCATATGTGTCTAAATCTCAGGAACCTCATAGTGATGTATGGCATAAACACTACCATGGTGATGTGGAAAACAAGGACCCTAGAATTAGGGGTCCTATTTATAGGAGAAGTAGGCAATAGTGTTCCTATAATAAGGAGAAAATGTGATGTAATGTTCCAAGTCATGCAATAAGTAAATTGGGTTAGACACTAGGGTTGATGATACTAGTCACATTGAATATCGGGGTGCAGATGAACTGCTTTTGGATGGGTATAGGGTCCCTGATCACTCAACTATCATTAGAGTTTGTTTGTGAATGGATTCAATATATAGATGCTTGATGGATGGGTTTAACAAATTTTTGGGGTTAGTAAAGGTTGTGGGTTTCATGAAGGTCAAGATTATTCTGAATGTATATCATTTATGAAATGGAGTTTCCCTACCTTAGAGTGAATTCTTGGTTCCCATGGGGTTGGTTTAGTAAAGGATAATTATCTCACAAAACCCCTAGATTTGTAAAGGGGTTTTGTCACGACCCGTCCTTGGGGCCCGTTCCGTGACTACCCCAAGCCTGCCTTCCATAGGCCAGGGGATGGCGACTAGCACCAAAGGCATAATTCCTGATAAAAGGGAAGGCATTGCCTTTATATAAGAAAATAAACACCATAGAGTACGCAAGCTGAAGTAAACACTAAGTAAACTGAGTACAGAAGTAAGTGCCGAAAAGTAAATGGGCCAGAATAAAAACCCAACTGAAAGTACAGTACAACTGAAAAGAAAGTACAGTAGCAGTAAAGTAAATCAGCAACCACCGAGTCATCCTCTGGATATCCCACCTGAAAGGTGGGTACAGATAGTCTCCTCAACTCCTAGGGTCCAGCTGTCCGCTCCGTGTACATCCCACCTGACAGTCCACCTCCGGGTACCGTCACGCTCCACAAGCCTCAACCACGATCAGCACTGTCTGTCGTCTACAACCAACACAACGTATTGCGGGCATAGCCCGTGTAGGGGTGAGTATACGATACTCAGTAAGGACCATGAGACCCCTGAAGGTCTCCCAAAATCCACAAAGGATAAACCACAAAGGAAGGATTCAAATACAAAGTATCGACCAACACTACTTAGGTATATTCCCATACATATACCTAAGTCATCAATTCCAGTTCGGATCCAACTTCTGAGCCCAAGTTCAACCTAGTCCACACAGTAAAGTACAACCCAAACCACACAGGAAAGTACAAACCCAAACCACACATGAATGCACAACCCAATCCACACAGGAAAGTATAACCCAAACTATACAGAAATGCACAACCCAATCCACATAGGAAATCAAGTCAATCATATCGAAGATAATGATTGAAAGTCAATACTCAGCTCACACAGGTATACTACTCACGAAGAGGGGTGGATATGATTAGATGTAGCCTCTAAATCATCTCCCCTGCCGAACCCACGTAGGATCCAAGTACAGAAGTCATTGCTGTCGAACCCACATAGGATCCTAGTACAATAACCATCACTGTAGAACCCACTTAGGATCCAAGTACTGTCGTCCTCACTGCTGAACCCACGTAGGATCCATGTACAGTCCTCCTCACTACCGAACCCACGTAGGATCGGAGTACAGTCATCCTCGCTGCCGAACCCACGTAGGATCCAATTACAGTCGTCGTAGTCACAGCCAGCTCTAGGGTTTCTGCACACAACATAATCAATTTCAGGAGGGTCCGCTCCTCGAGTTAAAAGGGTGGATATATCAACCGTCATGAATACTAGATTTAATGTATCCCGTATTTCTGTCCAACGTCATAGGGGGGAAACCTAGAAAAACGTGCCCAAGTCACGGAGAACAAGTCGACCAAGCCATTTTTCTAAAGTACATGGCGTGTAGATAAGCGATACATGCCGTGTTATCAGACACTGGGTACTGCCCATGTCATATGGCCCGGGTCATAGGGTTGGTCATGTAGATAAGTCAGTACATGGCATGTAGTATAGTTACACGTCGTGTCCAAACCTCTAGGGTCAGTTCCATGTGTTCTAGCCATGTTTGGTCATGTGGTGGAGTACATTCCCATGTACTCCACCTTGTGTCCATGTATTTTCGGAATACACGTCGTGCCTCTTGGCTATGTGGTTCTGCCCGTGTCTGTGTATCACCCAGATTACACGTCGAGCCTCGTGAAGCCACTTCTTCTTTTCAAATAAGACAATACACGTCGTGCCTCGTGGTAGTGTATTTCTATCTATGTCTGTGTATTTCCCTTGATTATAGGCCATGTACATTGAAGTCTCCTCTGTCAAACTATGTGTAAAGTACACACCGTTTGACCTATGTCACACACCATGTGTCACTTCTTCGGATATTCGTTACTTCTACCGTTGAACGCTTGTAATACATGGCGTGTGCTTTGGAAGTACACGCCGAGTATTCTGAAATTTTCCATAAATGATGCCTCTAGCTAGCATGCCTCCCGAGGCGTCCGTCCTTTGTTCTAATGATCTGTTTGCAACAAAACTCCCGCTCCTAGGTCGTCCTGATGTTCTGAGTCCATTTCTGATGTTTTCAGGGCCTCCGATCGGCTCCGAAAACTTGCCTTGATTCACCGCTCGAGAACGGTAGGAGAACCCCATACAACAAGAATGGTGGAGGAATCGTACCGTGTTAGTTTGGTCTGGTTCCTTCCACATTAATTCGATAGCAAATGGTTTAGAGAGAACTAATAACATGGAAGTAAAAAAACAATGTTGCTCAATCAAAAACACACCCCTACCTCGAAGGAAGTTCGTGGTTGTCAAGTGATGCGGACTATGGCGTCAATTTCGTCATCATCGGTGTCTCCTACCTTGCCGCGGAGGAAGAAGAGGATAAAGAAACTGGGGCTTCCAAATCAACGTTCTTCATCGGAGAGTTAGCATCCTTCATTGAAGGGTGTCGTTCTTCGCGAAACGATGAAGTTCTTCTAACAAAGCTAAAGCTCTCTCTCCAAATTCTTAACACAAAAAACTAACCCCAAAATAAAATAAGTCTCCTCTTATTTTATTAATTCATGCCATGAATTTAAATTTTAAAATTCAAACACATAAATCTCTTAATTGATTAAGTTTGTTGGCATGATTTAATGTGGGGAAGGTGGGGAGGGAGAAGTCACCCACTTAATTACAAGGGGGTTTAACAAGTATAAAATGGGGAAGAGTTAGGGAGTTAGGGAATGTAAAGGGTTGGGGCTCATGTGCGCCCCACCTCACCTTTATCCTCTTAAGGGTAGTTAGTAACTAGTAGGTCCCACCCCAACTCCCACACCTAGGATATAAACACTTAGAATAAAGAATAAAATTGTAACACAATTTTATTTTACTTTTCATTTAATTCACTTTTTTTAAACAACTCCTCCCGAGTAGACGGGTCTTCGGTAAAAGTCCTCTTAAGCAATTACCAGTGTTGTGGTTCCATCGGTGCCCCCAGATTTTAAATTCGAGCACCGATTTAAAAGAAAGAAAAACCCGCTCGTTCATTCACTGAATGTACCCAATCTAAATTTCGGAAATTGATTCCGGGAACTCCGGGCCTCGGAATCAGGTGCCGTTAGAAACTACGCACTCGTAAAATTCCAAAGAATTTAAGAAAAAAATTTCCTTGAAATTTAGGAATATTTACATAACTCCTACCTCAGGGATTTACGTCCCCGTAAAGATACATAAAAATCTAGGGAAACAAATGAGGGTATTGTGCACGGATCTGAGTCTCCTGCTCTCATGTGCTCTCTTAGAGGTTCATGTGCTGCCACCTGATGTGAACTAGAGGAATCGACCGTCCACGTAGGTCCCGCTCTGCTCGATCCTCAATATCCACCGAGACCTCCACAAATGTCTCCATATCATTGATGTCCAGCTCCCCATGATTAATGATATGCATCAGGTCGTGCACATATCTGCTCAGCTGAGATACGTGTAAGACGTCATGCACCTGGTGCAACTGAGGTGGAAGATCTAGGCGATAATCCACCTCACCTATCCTGCTGAGAACCTGGAATGGTCCGATGAAGCATGGAGATAACTTGACGCCCTAGCCAAATCTTCGTAATCCACATCAAGGTAAGACCTATAAGAAAACGTGGTCACCATCCTCAAACTCTAGTGGTTTCCGCCTCCTATCATCATAGGACTTCTGTCAGCTTTGAACAGTCCTCATCCGCTCCTGGATGATCTTAACCTTCTCTATCATGGCCTGGACCATCTCTGGTCCTACAAGTGCTAACTCCCCAGGCTCTGTCCAGCACCGAGGTGATCTGAAAGGTCAGTCGTACAATGCCTCGTATAATTCCATCCTGATGGTGGAGTGGTGCCTATTGTTGTATGAAAACTCCATCAAGGGTAGGTGATCCTCTGAGCTGCGACCAAAGTCAAGGACACATCCACGAAGAATGTGCCCGAGATTATGACTGGTCCTCTCCATCTGGCCATCCGTTTGAGGGTGAAAGGCAGTGCTCAGGCATAGCTGCGTCCCAAATGCCTCCTGCAACCCCTTTCGAAGCCAGGAAGTAAAGAGAGCATCTCGATCGGAGATGGTAGATGATGGAACACCATGAAGCCGTATGATCTCCTAAACTTAGAGGCGTCCCAAGCTCTCCACTTAGCCCTGATCTCTAATAGGTAAGAAGTGGGCCGACTTGGTGAGTCGGTCAACAATCACTCAAATGGAGTCATGTCCTCTAGAAGTACGTGGAAGCCCTATCACGAAATCCATAGATATCCCATCCCACTTACACTCCGTGACCTCTAAGGTTTGTACCAAGCTTGTTGGTACCTATTGCTCTGCCTTCACCTGCTAGAAGGTGAGGCATCATGAAACGAACTCTGCTACAACCTTCTTCATACCTGGCCACCAGTGTTTCCGTCTGAGGTCCTGGTACATATTCGCTACTCCAGGATGTACCGCTAGAGGGTATGTTTGAAACTCCCTCAGCACATCCTCCCTTAATGCAGCTGGTACCATGTCATGTCCCCTGAAAAGGATGATGTGCTCTCCTCCTATAGAAAATCCATCAGGTGCCTGTCCTGAGGATATTTGTGCACGTCGCCTCTCACAGTAAATGTCCCCATGTTGTGCCTATCTGACCTGCTGAAGTAGTGTAGGAGTGACTGTGAGTGACTGTAGAAAGGCTACTCCATTTCTATCCACGAAGGATATCTTCAATGCGGCTAGCTGTTCTATCGCCTCTCCAAGTAACTGAACTCCCAACCTCCTGCTGAGAGCATCAGCTACTATGTTCCCCTACCCAGAATTATATACTATCCCAATGTCATAGTCCTGGAGGAACTAGAGACATCGCCGCTATCTTAGGTTCAGGTCCTTCTGCGAGAAGATGTACCTGAGACTCTTGTGGTCAGAATATACTATAAAGCGCTCTCCCATCAGATAGTGCCTTCATATCTTCAAGGTAAAGACCATTGATTCTAACTCTAGGTAATGGGTAGCGTAGTTCTTCTCATGATACCTCAACAATCATGAACCATAGGCGATCACTGCCCGCTCCTACATCAGGACACACCCGAGTTTGGTACCTGATGCATCGTAGTAAACTACGTACACTACAACATCCTCTGGTAGCCTCAATATGGGTGAACTGGTCAATCTCTGTCTCAGCTCCTGGAAGCTCTGATAACATCTATCTGATCTCACGAAAGGTTTTCCATTCTTCGTCAAAGTAGAAAGTGGTGCTGCAACTCTGGAGAAGTCTGGCACAAATCTCTGATAGTACCCAGCAATACCTAGGAAACTTCTCACCTCCATCACGCTCCTGGGTGGCTCCCAAGCTAGCACTGCCTTGATCTTCGCAGGGTCTACTGCAACTCCTGCCTCTGAGATGACGTGACCCAAGAAGTGGACTTCTCGAATCTAGAACTGACACTTCGAGAGATTACCATAAAGCTGGTGCTCTTAGAGTGTGTCTAGTACAACCCGCAAGATGTAGGCATGAACCTCCTCAGTAGTTGAGTAAATCAATATGTCGTCGATGAAGACTAAGACAAATCGATCGAGGTAAGGCTAGAATATCCTGTTCATGCGACTCATAAACACTGATGGAGCGTTGGTTACGCCGAAAGGCATAACCAAGAATTCATAGTGGCCATACCGACACCTGAAGGCCGTCTTATGCACATCCTTATCTCAAACTCTGAGCAGATGATAGCCCGACATGAGGTCTATCTTCAATAACCAGCGTGCTCCCTTGAGCTGATCGAAGAGGTCGTCAATCCTCGGAAGTGGATACTTGTTCTTCACAGTCACCAGATTCAGGAGATGGTAGTCGACACACAGTCACAAGCTCTCGTCCGCCTTCTTGGAGAAAAAAATCAGGGAATCCCAAGGTGAAACACTGGGTCAAATGAATCCCTTTCCCTCCAAGTCCTCCAGCTATACCCGTAGCTCACGAAGCTCAGCGGGAGCCATCCGATATGATGGTGTAGATATCGGGGTTGTCCCGGGGTACATGTCAATATAGAATTCTACCTCTATGTGAGAAGGTAGTCATGTAACGTCGTTAGGAAAAATTTCTGCATACTGATCCACCACAACAGGAAAACTCGGACTCCGCACATCAACTGCTCCTAGGATGAGACTAGCCAACTGATGGGTGATCGGCTGTCCTCTCCTCCGCGTGAGTCCATCCTCCACTGCAAAGGCTCCCTTATCACCAATGAAGGTGAACATGCTCCCATCAGTGCAGACACATCACACCTTGTGCCTAATATAGTCAATCTGAGCACGGATTGTAGATAACCAATCCATGCCCAAGATGACGTCGTAAGGCCTCAACGCCGCTACAAGAAGATCCCAGCCGAAGATCTCGCCTCCTAGAGTAAGCTCACACTGCCGTCACTAGTGCGTAATCATCGATTCTACTCTCATAGGAGTCTCTTGTCATAAGGATCAATCCAAAGGCTCCGTAAGAATCTCCGAGCTCCAAACAAGGGCAGCGGCAATGAAAGAATAACTCGCTCATATGTCGATAAGAACTGCAGCAAGGGTGGAGTAGACACAGATAGCACCTCGAATCATCTCATGTGCACCGTGGTCGTAGGCCTCCACTTCCTGAAGCTGAGCCTGCCTCTGTCCGCTAGCTCCCTGTGGTCGGGGTGGACCTCCTAGTGGTGGTGGTGGTAGAGCCTCAAAGCATCGCCCACCACCCGCTGCTCGGCCAGATCCTCTGCCTCGTCCTCCTGCTCCTTGCAGACCGCCACGGTCGAACCTCTTCCTCTACCTAGGTGGTCCCTCAACCGTCTGTTTCTCCTCTGCATGGAGGGCCGGGTAGTCACGAGCCATGTGGCCCTGCCCGCCGCATGCATAGCATTGCCTGCCTCTCGAATGACTGGATCTGCTGCGTGTGCCCCGCACCTCCGAACCAGTATCCTGAGGTCGTCCACATAATGGTCTAGTATTCTTGGACCACTGCGATGTCTGTATACTTCCGGGTGAAAAAAACTCCTCTATGTTCCGCCCTGTGGTAGGTCTCGCTGCTGGTGTAGGCTCAGCAGGAAAGCTCTCCACAAGAAGGGCTCGCTCCAGTACTCTTGCCTGCGTCAGAATGCTGAGGGAGATCATCGATGCCCTGATCTCATGCCTCAGTCCCTGCTTGAAGGTCCGGCCCTGGAAGAATGGGTCTCGTAACATGTCTGTCAAGTAGCGCGAGAGATCAGTAAACCTCGCCGAGTACTGGGCTACTGTCATTCTACCCTGCCGCAGCTGTAGAAACTCCTGAATGTGCACCGCACAGAGGGTGGACGGAATGAACTCCAAGCGGAAAAGGCTCTAGAAGTTCGAGCAAAGAAGAGATGCCTCGTCGTGCACCTAGAGCTTCAGGCTCCACCATCTACCTACTGCCGCGTGTAAGAGACATGTCGCAAGGATCACCATAAGATCAGCTAGTGTCCCTACCAATCTAAAGACTCGATCTACAGCCTCCAGCCAATCCTCGGCTGCCTGAGGGTCCGTCTCTCCGTGGAACCTGGGCGGTCTCTGACGCTGAAACTAGTGTAGTGTACTCAGGCAACGTTCAATATAAACTTCTAGGGCTAGTGGCATCGGTGGCTCAGCGGGTACAGGTATCGCCGGTGCCTCCACTGTAAGGGGCCCTGCACCGAGGCCTCGTCGCTCGGTGGGCTACCATCTCTCACAAAGCTCAGAACCCTAGCTGGATATCGTCATGGGGCCATCCTGAAAATAAACAGGTGCGCCACAGTTAATACAGTATACCTAGTGAGCCGACACAAATTAATCACAAAGAAAACTTTTAAAACACACAAGCAATCAATGTTTTCGTGCACTGAGTCGGAAATCAGAATTCAGGGTCCTGGTGTATGGATACGTCGGTCGTCGCACCAACAATGGACTCCCTAGACTGATAACCACGCTCAATACCCTAAACACTATTTCTTCACACAGAAGTAATTATCAGAGTCTTGAGTTCTGTGGTAGAACTGACTCCATTGATACCAATTTGTCACGACCCGTCCTCGGGGTCCGTGTTGTGACTACCCCAAGCCCGCCTTCTATAGGCCAAGGGATGGCGACTAGAACCAAAGGCATAATTCCTAATAAAAGGGAAGGAATTTCTTTTATATAAGAAAATAAACACCATAGAGTACGCAAGATGAAGTAACCACTAAGTAAACTGAGTAAAAAAGTAAGTGATGAAAAGTAAATGGGCCAGAATATAAACCCAACTGAAAGTACAGTACAACTAAAAATAAAGTACAACAGTATTAAAGTAAATCAGCAACCACTGAGTCATCCTCTAGCTATCCCACCTGAAGGGTTGGTACAGATGGTCTCCTTAGCTCCTCGGGTCTGGCCGTCTGCTCCGTGTACGTCCCACCTGATAGTCCACCTCCGGGTACCGTCACGCTCCACAAGCCTCAACAACGATCAGCGATATCTGTCGTCTGCAACCAACACAACATAGTGCGGGCATAGCCCATGAACGGGTGTGTATAAGATACTCAGTAGGGACCCCAAGACCCCCGAAGGTCTCCCAGAATCCACAGAGGATAAACCACAAAGGAAGGATTCAAATATGAAGTATCAACCCACACTACTTAGGTATATGCCCATACATATACCTAATTCATCAATTCCAGTTCGACTCCAACTTCTGATCCCAAGTTCAACCCATTCCACAGAGGAAAGTACAACCCAAACCACACAGGAAAGTACAAACCCAAACCACACAGGAATGCACAACCCAATCCACACAGGAAATTACAACCCAAACCACACAGGAATCCATAACCCAATCCACACAGAAAAGCAATTAAATCATATCGAAGATAATGATTGAGAGTCAAAACGCAGCTCACACAGGTATACTACTCACAAATAGGGTTGGAGATTATTATATGTAGCCTCTGAATCATCTCCCCTACCAAACCCACGTAGGATCCAAGTACAGAAGTCGTCGTTGTCGAACCCACGTAGGATCCTAGTACAGTAACCATCGTTGTCGAACCCAAGTAGGATCCAAGTACAGTTGTCCCTGCTGCCGAACCCATGTAGGATCCAAGTACAGCCGTCCTCACTGCTGAACCCACGTAGGATCCAAGTACAGTCATCCTTGTTGTCGAACCCGCATAGTATCCAAGTACAGTCGTCGCAGTTGCAGCCAGCTCTAGGGTTTCCGCACACAGCATACTTGATTCCGGGAGGGTCCGCTCCTCGAGTCAAAGGGGTGGATACATCAACCGTTACGAAGACTAGAGTAAATGTATCCTTTATTTTTGTCCCACATAATAGGGTAAAAACCAAGAAAAACGTGCCCAAGTTAGGGAGAACAAGTCGACCAAGCCATTTTTCTAAAGTACACGGCGTGTAGATAAGCGATACATGTCATGTTATCAGACACCGGGTACTGCCCGTGTCATACGGCCTGTGTCACAGGTCTGGTCATGTAGATAAGTCAGTACACAACATGTAGTATAGTTACAGGTTGTGTCCAAAAAACCAGGGTCAGTTCCATGTGCGCTGGCCATGTCTGGCCATGTGGTGGAGTACATGCCCATGTACTCCACCCCGTGTCCATGTATTTCTGGAATACACATCGTGCCTCTTGGCCGTGTGGTTTTTCCTGTGTCTGTGTATCACCCAGATTACACGCCGAGCCTCACGAAGCCGCTTCTTCCTTTCAAAGAAGACAACACACATCGTGCCTTGTGGCTATGTATTTCTGTCTGTGTCCATGTATTTCCCTTGAATACATGTCATGTCCATTGAAGTCTCATCTGTCAAATTGTGTGGACATTACACACCGTGTGACCGGTGTCACACGTCGTGTGTCACTTCTTCTGATGTTATTTACTTCTTCCGCTGAACACTTGTACTACACGGCGTGTTCTTTAGAAGGACATGTCGTGTATTCTTGAATTTTCAAGAAACGACGCCTCTAGCCAGCATGCCTCCCAAGGTGTTTTTCCTTCATTCTGATGATCTGTTTTCTACAAAACTCCCACTCCTAGGTCGTCCCAATGTTCTGAGGTCGTTTCCCATGTTTTAGGGGGATCCGATCAGCTCTGAAAACTTTCCTTGATTAACCGCTTGAGAATGGTAGGAGAACAACATACAACTAGAATGGCAGAGGAATCGGACCGTGTTAGTTTGGTCGGGTTCCTTCCGTATTAATTCGATAGTAAATGGTTTATAGAGAACCAATAACATGGAAGAAAAAACAATGTTTCTCAATAAAAAACACACCCCTACCTCAAAGGACATTCGCGGTTGTCAAGCACCGCGGACGATGGCGTCGATTTCATCATCGTCAGTGTCTCCTCCCTTGCCACGGAGGAAGAAGAGGATAAAGAAACTGGGGCTGCCGAATCAATGTTCTTCATTGGAGAGTTAGCATCCTTAGTTGAAGGGTGTCATTCTTCGTGGAAGGATGAAGTTCTTCCAACAAAGCTAAAGCTCTATCCCCAAATTCTTAACACAACAAACTAACCCCAAAATAAAATAAGTCTTGTCTTATTTTCTTAATTCATGACATGCATTTAAATTTTAAAATTCAAACACATAACTCTCTTAATTGATTAAGTTTGTTGGCATGATTTAATGTGGGGAAGGTGTGGAGAGGAGAAGTCACCCACTTAATTACAAGGGGTTTTAACAAGTTTAAAAAGGGTTAGAGTTAGGGAGTTAGGGAATGTGAAGAGTTGGGGATCATGTGGGACCCACCTCACCTTTATCCTCTAAAGGGTAGTTAGTAACTAGTGGGTCCCACCCCAACTCCCACACCTAGGATATAACCACTTAGAATAAAGAATAAAATTGTAACACAATTTTATTTTACTTTTCATTTTATTCACTTTTTTTAAACAACTCCTCCCGAGCATACACATCTACGGTAAAGGTCCTCTTAAGCAATTACTAGAGCTGCGGTTCCATTGGTTCCCTCATATTTCAAATCTGATCACCAGTTCAAAAGATATAAAAATCCGCTTGTTCATTCATTGAACGTACCCGAGCTAAAATTTAAAAATTGATTCTGGGCACTCCGGGCCTCAGAATCAGGTGTCGTCAGAAACTACATATTCGTAGAATCCCAAAGAATTTAAAAAAAAATCCTTGAAATTTATGGGGTTTTATAGGTTTCTTATAATTTAAAGGCCATAGAACTTTTTGAAGATATATCTATCATGGTTTGAGGATCTAAAGATACCATAAGAGGATATTTCATGAAATATGGATACATATGGAAATCCATATCTTCTTTTCCTCAAAAAGTTAGTTTTTTTTTAATTTAAATCCTTTTTTCCAAATCCCAAAGGTTGTGTACTCATAAAATTCTAATGGAGGGAGGTATCTATAGGAATTGGAAAGGTGGTGAGATCAATTTCACAAATTATAAGGAATCAAAGATGTACTTTTTGAAGTTTTTCATCAGAACATTGAGTTACATGAACAAACATACATTATTTGGAGGTTACCACCTCAACTTCCTTGGAGATGTGGAAATATTCACAATGTGCCACACATTCTTGATGGTTTTGACCTTGGATAACATGGACCATTAGGTGGATTTTTTGTTTTTTTTGGCCCAGATCATATTTTTACCAACCATGCATTCCCTGATGTCTATCATAACACATGTTTTTTGGTGTCCATTGTGATCATCAATCTAATATCAATTTATATTATTTTTGAAAATTAATTTTGTGTGATACTAGTTGGAAATGTTATAAAACCCATATTAATTCATTGGGTAATTTATGATAAGAATAGTGAATTTTATTAATTGGCACTCATATATATGAATGATAATGGGTGGGATCCAAAATATTTATCCAATGCATTATTTATGGTTTTATATCTCATGAGATAATGAAACCTGGACATACATGGATTTGTTCACAGTCTAATTTGTGGACATACATCGATTTGGTTACAATATTAATGGTGGAAATTCATGGATTTGGTCACAATATAAAGAATTTATATACAATTAATTTTTCAAGATTTAAATGGTAGACATACCAGATATTATTAACAAGATAAATGGTGGATATACATAGATTATTTTATAATGTTTTTATATTATTATGTTTTTCCTACATCTCTAAAATAGGCATGATTTTGAAACTATGAAAAAAATTTATGAAATGCCTTAGTCTATTGATATTCTACATTTTTTATGATATTATTTAATGTATTCTTATATAAATATTATATTTTTTATGAAACTTATAGAAAAACGTTCATTGTTTTCATGTTCTTATGCCATGATCCCAAATGATTAGTCATGTTTTGTGACTATAAATTATGATTCCATGAACATTAAATCAGATATTTATATCTTATTCTTGGTTTATCAAATGTTTAGGACCTACCTATTATGTATAAATGATAAGTTTTCATTAAAAAACTCACCTATGTCTTGTGTTTTAATTATACATTAAAAAATATGGGCGTTACATGTGACATGTTTCTAGGAGGGTTTAAATTTGAGAAGTTATGCATAAATGTTGGTGTGTATTATAAAATATGTTATTTTTTTTATTTAATAAACCATGATCATAAACCATTAATTATCTATTTTCTGTAAATATTAGTTATATGTAATGGTTATTCCTGAAAAAATGGGATAAATGGGTCTATTTAGAAAGGATCACCTCAGACTGTATCACATGAGGGTTTCATAATTTTTAGGATTAGTTTATATAACTTTATTGTGAACCATGTGAATAAGGATAAGTGTAGGATAACATCCTAATGATTTGGTAATGAAGAAATTTTTTTGTTTTTCTTTTATAAAAATTATCTTTCTCGATACCTATATATAGATCTAGTTACAGTATACATTCATCTTTTGGTAATCACCCTGAGAAATGCTTGTTGATTATTAACTCGTTCTTCTCTCTAGTTCATGATGAGTGTACCTAAGACTATAAACCTAGATAGACAGTTCAATGGGATATGATTTGGATAATTCACACTCTAAATATTAAATATATTGAGGTATTTTAATATTTTTAGGAACGAGAAACTAATAAAAAGTTAACATGGATAACCTAGACTACATAAAATATATTCATAATCAAATATATGAATATAAATTATGGTATAATTTTTTAAGCTCAAATTTTTCCATTGGAAAATTTATTAACTTAAGTCAATTTATGTCCTTTTATTTGAAATGGTTAGAAGAATTAAATTATAAAACAATAAGTGTAGTGTATAGTTTGGTGATTTTCCTAACTAGCTAACACATTGGATAGAATATGGCTTAAAAAAACATCATATCATTACTCACCTAACTATCTCATTCCATGAATAATAAAATGATCCATTTTTAGATACAAAACATAGAAAATAAAGTGAAAATTTTTATCAAGTATGTAATGTGAATAAATTTACACTCCTGATGTGGATATTATCAAACAATTATTTCATTAAAATTGATCAAACAAAATGAATTGTTATTTTCAATTATATGGTGCATGGAAAAGGTGGTGGTTTTCATGGATATATATCATTTTGAAAGAGTGGATCTAAAATAGTTTTATCACATTGAGAACACATCAAAGAAGGAGAAAATAAAATTTATAGTTTGGGAGATTTTCATGGAAGTATTAATCATCAAGAATATTCATTCACCTCTTTATATGAATATAGAGTGAAAATTCCTAGATTTAAAACCAAATGAGGAAATATCTATTAAAACATATCAGTAAAACTACATGAGGATCATGTGGTATATATCTGTTTATATCTCCTAATATGAATAAAATATTGATTTTTTCATTATTCTCTTAAAACTAAGTCTTTGAATGGAATTTTCAATAAGAGACATCATAATCTATTAAGATATTTCTGAATGGATGCTAATTATGGGGATGTGAATTATGGACTATCATTTCTTGGGTACATAAAAATAATTTTGTATTATCTAGAATGTTTTTATAATACACCCCATGGGATAATGAAATTTTAAAAGACTATGTATAAAAATTTTCTGAGGAACTACTATGGTAATTACCTCTAGTGATTTGAGATATATTTTAACTATGGTAGGGATGGAAATATTTTCAAAAACCTATCAATATAGTGATAGAAATAAAATTAACCCAACATAGTAAAATAATGCTTCAACTAATTACTAACACACACTTCAATGATATGTACTCATATATTCATGGAATTGTGAAAATAATTACCCAAAACCATGTTCTATTTAAGATAATAAAAACCATTAACCTCCAAAAAAATGAGAAAGGTAGAGTTTATTATATCACTCATATTGATGTTGAAAATGGTAATGAAGTTGTTGAAGGTACAATAATTATCCACTCTATATTTTAAGATGATATATTTGATCTAGTTCTTCACATTTTTTATATCACATAATATTTCAATTAATAATTATTCACCACCTAAAACCTTGAATAATGTAAAACCTATGAAAACATAGTGTAATGATGATTGAATATATGATATATAACTATTCTTTGTTCATGATTTAGGAGAATTTATTTCTTAAAAATATAGTTATTATACTATTTGGTGAATTTGACATCATATTGGGTAAGTATTGGTAATCCTATATAGAGAACATATATATTTCTAGGATTAGGATATCTCATTCATTTCCCTAATCATCATGTCATCAAATATGTATGTTAGGTTTATTATGTGCTCCCTTTAGAAGGAAATTATATTATATGGGTCTAAATACCCCACAATGTGGGACTTCTAGATAAAATTATTGAGGAATAAGTCTTCATTCATGACATTCCTTCTATACATAAATATATATATGTATTTAAAAATTAACTACATAGTTTTACCCTACAACATGAGGTTGAGTTTAACATGTTGCCCCGCCCCATTAGCTTGAGGTGTGATGGGTGTGACTATCCTTAACTGACATCCCAAGATAGAAAAGGTTTCAAATACATTAAATGCACCTCAAGAACATTTTGGGGAAGATTTTACATTTAAAATATATAACACACAAACAAAAAACACAATAAACATCCAATCGTCTATATGATTCATGTGTACAAAATACAACTCAAAACATAACTAAAATAAAAAAAATTATCAAAATTATAATGGAAATAAGAGATAAAAAATCCTAAAGATAAAAAGACTCAAGACATCAATCCAACCAACTCAAAAATAGATACAATCTCCAACTCCACCACCAATTCCCATGATATCAAGAAGGATCACTAAAGAACTGAGATACCTTGACTTTACCTATGTCTTGATAGATGACATATAAAAATGAACAATAGTTCCCAAGTAGTGGTGAGTCCAAAATTAGTTTTATTTCCAAAATAATTACCAACTCATGCCACTATGAAAATAACTAATTACAACATTTTATATAAATAAGTTTTTAAAGTGGAAAAAATAGTTTATACTGAAATAGTAAACAAGTTCAATGGAAAATATTTTAAAAGGAATAAAAATTTTATCAAATATTTGGAATATCAATAACCATGTCTCTACAAACACACACCAATTCATTCCTAAGTGAAAGTCCCAAACTCATGAGGGGTTATTCTTCGATCTACCATGTTGTCGCAAGGTAACCAATAATAGGTTCCTCAAACACACACACCCATTCCATAAAGTCACATCTATGAATGAATTCACACCAAAAATGTAAACCAAATTCCATGTAAAACCATTACACATAAAATATTTCATTTCTTAAAATAGTTAGAAAACATTTTCCATGTGTCAAAACCAAAAAATAATTCTAAAATCAGCATTTTAAAATTATAACCAAATACAATTTTCTATGAAACCATTAAATTTACATAATGTAAAATCCAAAACCTAAATGAGGTTTGCATTAAGAATAACACACTAATTTAACAAAAAATTCAAGAAAAACATTTAATTAAAAATAATACTTAATTTTATAAGTCTAGAGGATATGAGATAGAAATCATCTAATTCTCAATGGATACTGAAAATAAATAACAACACAACAAGTCTCTAGATCTGATCACAACCCACATTTCCTTCACTTAATTAAACATGATATTATCAATATTGACATCTAAAACATAGATATATACATATGGAACTAGTTCTATCATTATTAGAGAGAGAATAAGAAAAGTTATAAAAATAAAGATGAAGAATAATGACTTACTGATGAATTTGGATCTCCAACACAAATTGATTCACCTAATAATTGATTCTAGATCGAAGGGGATCGTCTCTCGTGACTAGGGAGAAATAGTAATTTTAAATTGAGTGTGATTAGTTGATTAATGAGATTTTTTAAATTTAATTCATATTATATCCAATAATCTCAAGGTTCCAACTATACACCTCATGGTTATGTTTCATGATTTGGAGAACCATATGTCAAAAAAATGGTGTTACTACCTTAAGCCAACCCCTTGCATGGTTGGATAAAATTGTTGGAAAATACAAACACCATCCATATTTTCATTCACTATCTTGATATTTATAGTTTAACCTAGAAATGTTTATGTTTTATCCAAATCATGCACCAACCATGCACCATCTCGGTAACTATTGTCCTCCTTCGCACAGTTTCATGGAGGTGTTCCATGGTTTCTATTAATCATGAAACTTCATAAATGTCTCCAAAACATTCCAAAACCCTTCATAACCTCCTGAAACATAAATAAAACATTAATTATACTCAAACCACATGAATAAATAATCATTTACCTAAATCCATGGGTTCTATATTCACCCCAACATTGGTCTTTCCATCCTCAAAAAGTAGAAAACTGATAATTTCCTAGAAGAGTTCGGGCCACTACTGAAACATTTACATCTCATGCCCCCACTTTTCTACATGAATCTGACCAAGATTCTATAAAACCTATACAAGTGTCACGACCCAACCCAACAGGGCTTGATCCGTGACTCCCCAAGCCCGCCTCAAATAGGTCAGGGGCTGGCGACCAGCGCTGAGTAAGCTATCACACACATGGGAGGCCATAGCCTCTCATACCTATACACACGCACCCACATAAACCTCCATGCAATAGTAAAGAGATATATCAAACTGAAAATAAAATTCATGCATACATCTATCCCAAACCATAGTGCAACAGAAGTATAAAAGGAAAAAAATAGGGCCCACCAAATGAAAACTACAAAATCATCCTACCAGCTCAGAAGGAGGGGATCACTATCAAAAGCACTCACTGGTAAGCTCCTCGGTACAGCTCTGGTAAACACCCTGGTCAGTCTTTCTCACAAAGGTCCACCTGCTCCGGGTCCTCCTAGGACACCTTCGAAAGGCATGTGGTCTACACAAGACACAAACATGTTCAAGAAAAGCCCCTACAGAGGTGAGAATAAAAAATACTCAGTAGGCACCCCAAAACCCTAAAATATTAGGGAGCTACTGAAAGGAAACAGTCAGCTAATCCTAGCCAGAGGAAACCCAAATGAGAGAGAAACCCATCTCAAGACCATCCTTGTCTAAAAATGACTAGTCAGCTCAACTCAAGTGTCTTCCCATACATACACCATGAATTTCTGTTTAGTTATATGCCCATACATATACCATAAACAACTAGATACACTCATTTCACACACTAAGCCTCATGTGGTTCCAACCTCATAACCAGTGAGAGGTTCTACACAAAACCAGGAGAACACACTCCAAGGGAAATATTATCCCAGATGACACTTGTCTAAGATATAAACTTCATCGGGTCTCACACCAACATCCCAGATGCCCATCATAGAGATCACGCTCGTCGGATATCATCACTGAGAATAGAACGCTGAAAAAGCGGAAATATCAAACTTATAGGATATGGGATCACTCCTAGGGTCCGCTAGGGGATACAAGAACCCACTATATTATCTCGAAGATCTCACAGATAGGGGATTACTCCCAAGATCTACTAGGGGATACCACAACCTAATCTGACATTCCACAGCTCACATCACTCAGATAGAGGATCGTCTCCCGTGTGAAGATGGTAACGACGATGCCAAAAACCCCATATGGTAAAACTCGCGATGTAGGGGATTGAACCGACGATGCACCAACCCTACCGAAACCGCGTTCTGAGTAGGGTATCGTATATCCAATGATTATGCAACCCTACTGAAACCACGTGCTGAGTAGGGGATCGTATACCCGACGATACAGCAACCCTACTATGCATGGACCACTATATAGGGGATCATATTCCTGAAGATTCCTCAAACCCTAAAGAATTAACCTTCTAGATAGGGGATCACCACCCATGGAAAAGCAGTCATAGTGATACCAAAAACCAGATATAAGGAAGTGAAGCTAGAGGATCATGCTCCGAACCCAATGGAGGGATTCCACAACTCTATTAGAAATTCATCCTATCAAAGGGATCACAAACCTTTACTAAGGTTGTAATGCCACAGGAACCCTCGTAGGGACAAACCAAGGGAGTACACTTATCCACTACTGGTCCAAACGTCGCTAACCCGAGTGACCTGCAACATCATCACACTACGCGCCCCTAGGAAAAATTCTAAGGCAACCATCATGATCTACGTGGAAAAACACGCTGAATAGGCTCCTTATTCCCTAGAAATTAAAAAATGATGAAAAAAGTACTATTCACCATAGCAAGCCCATGTGGGGACCACACCTCGATCCTGAATCTCATCAAGCAGACAACACCATTTTGATCCCATCGAAAAAACACATGAGATCGACTACTCATTCATCCATAATGAACACCCGACGGAAAAGTCACGTTTCTCCGTAAATGCTCAAAACCAGCCTCGTTGGGCCCACACCAAGTTCACAATCCCAACACCTAAAAACTATTTTGAAATTTTTTCCATACCAATAGGGTCTCAATTCCACTGATGGTTCGTCAATCGGACGCCCTGGGTAGATGTTATGACGTCCCGTAATCGAAAAACAAAAAAGAATTATTATTAATCTGACGTTTTATGCTTCCGGACCGTGATCCTGAACATTAAAACTACCAAAACTGCCTCAAAGGGTTATTCTTGTCACTATGATCACGTCTCCATAGACAAATCGCCAATCCAACCCCTGGATTTCATGAAACATGGGTTTTAAGAACCCTCGGACTCAAGAAGAGCCGGATCGGCCCGAACCGTCCGGTCCGGCCGGCCTGGGCCGCCCAGCCGCCGCCGGTGGTGGCCGATCCGGCCAACGGTTCTTCTGCAATATGGAGCCTCATGCACATGAATCCATGCCCATGGATGACCCCTACCGGGTTCGCTACTAATTGACGTCGAACTAGCTCCAGAGGCGGTAGTCCCTTCCTACTGCGGCGTTGCCGCACCGCGGACCGCCAGGAGCACCCCGGTGGTCCAATCCCAAATCTGTGACCAACCGCGCAACCCTTGGAACTTGATCTACATAGATATGGCTTCAAATTGAATAAAAAATAACCATAAATGGGATCTAGGGATTAAAACTCAAATTACTTACCTTGCAGGTGAAATGTCGAAGCTTCGGGTGCATTGCGACGCCCGCTATGCTCTGAAGCTCGATCCACTAACGATCGACGCCAAAAATGGACATATGTCATGCCTTGATCTATCGAAGGAGGAGGATAGAGGTGGTTTTTCTACGGTGCATCAAGGAAAAAGAAGGGGGTGAAATAGATTGATTTCTATTTTTTTAATAACTAACTAATTAAAGCTACCACCATCCATGCCCCCGACTGAACCTCCCTGCGTGGAGAAGTTTTGGTCACCCCTAGGGTAAACGCACTATTCTGAACTCAATGGTGGTCTCATAAAATCAATCCAAGACTATGATCAGGATTTATTCAAGCCGACACTCATAAATAAACTTTTCCATTTATTTATGAAAATGCCACTGGTGGATTTTTCCATAGTGGGCCTGTGCCCACAAATTTTACACCCCACCTAGATTAAAGAGCATGCTTCAAACACAACGATGCCCTAAGATTTTTTATCCAAGATACCGTTTAGGATATAACTCATTACCGCCTCATGAATAGTATAAAAATACTTAATATTTTTATAAAAATTAATTCCTCACCCATCGAGCCTCAAAATCACACGTCGTATCTGCACCTAGCTCTGGAAATATTCGTAGGATTATTCCAAAGTCTGACAGGGCCAAAACCAAAGTCTCTACATCCTCCCCACCTTATGAATTTGCATCCTCAAAAATCCTTAAGCTGAGGGAAAGAAACTTAACTCAGAACTGGGTCTCCGACACCAGCGGGTTCGCCAACACACACCCCTGCCCGAACAAATAATTCATAGGGACTCGTCCACCACACCTCAATACTATCCACATTGGGTGGTAATGACTCGCCTGCATAGTTTTAATCATGTCATAAAAATGCATCTCAGTGGGGGAAGGACCCCTCTTCCTCATGCATGTGAAACACATCGAACAACTCCCACAGCGGGTCTTACCAATTCCCTAAACAAACCTCAAGAAAGAAACAAAAATGAAAGAGTACCGCCTAATAGTGTCTAGAAAAACTACTATAGAAAGTAGAAAGGACATAGAGCGTACCTCTATCCATCCGCAGAGCCTCTAGGTCAATAGCCTCTAAGGCCTATAGTTGTCCTCGCCCTCACCCTCATGCTCCCAGATCTCAGTGTAGACAACTTGGGGTTGGTGGTGGTGGCAACTCGTACCACTTACCACCTCCCGCTGTTGTACCAGATCCGTCGATACGTCCCCCACCCGACAGACCTCCATACTCGAAACATTTCCTCTTCCAAGTTGGTTTATCAACCGGCTCCCTCTCAGCAGCATGACGGGTTGGAAAATCTTGAGCATGATGTCTCCGATCTTCTCAAGTGTAACATTGACTCTCTTAAGGCTGACCAAAACTGGCTTGAGAGCCCTGAGAGCTCTGAGCCTCAGATCCTCCATCCTAAGGTCACCTCTAGAAATCTTGGGAATGTCCAGACCCTTGCACCTACCATCTACTTCTAGCTTTCGAGGTCTCATTTTCCCCGTGCCCAACACTGACAGGCTAAATCTGCTCAACCAGAAAGCTCTCCACCAGCAAGGCCCGCTCTAGTACTCCAGCATTGGTGGGCAGGCCAAGGAAACCACACATTCCCAGATGTCTCTCCATAATCCCTTCTCGAAGGTCTAATCCCTAAAGAATAGGTCTCGAACCATATCCAAGGATTAGCGCGACAGGTCTATAAACCTCACTGAGTACTCTGACACAGTCATGCCCACCTACCGAAGTTGCAGAAGCTCTTGGATCCGTATTAACCTTAGAATAAATTGATAGAACTCTTCTTGGAAGAGCTGCTAAAACTCTGTCCATGTGAGCGTCTCCTCGTCAAGGGACTGTGTCATCAAACTCGACCATCGCCCGGCCAAACCATGAAGAAGGTTCACCGCTAGGACCATCATATGATCTAGAGGTGTCCTCGCCAGGCGAAAAACTCGGGTGACTTGTTCGAGCCAATCATTACCTGCTTGGGGGCCTGGATCACCCTGGAACCTCAGAGGTCACTACCTCTGGAACCCATGCATTACACTCAAACTTCGTGCATCCTCATCCCGCACCGCCGACACAACCAGCTTCTCGACAGGTGGTGGCTCAACTGGTAGACCACCTAGTGGTCTATCCTCAGAACCTTCACCCTGGTCCACAGGCTTTACACGGGGTAGATCATCACAACAATCCTGTTGTGAAACCCCTGCTGGTTATCTTCATGGAGGCTTCCTAAAATACAATCAAGACGCACCATGGTCAAAGAGTATTTCTGGGGATCTGACTCTAGAAGGACAAGAAAAACCCAAAATCCAGTCCAATATGATGCATGTACCATTATGTCCAAGCGACTAGTGTCATAATGTCCCGAGTCGAAAGGTAGGTTATCAGTGTCTTGGTGAATGGATATGTCTGCCGCCGCACCAACATTGGAGTCATTGGCCTAAAATACAAATTTGAAACATCCTAACACTACTGCAATGCAACCCAAACCAAACTCATAGCTAGACCACCTACACTCAAGGATCCCAAAGTTGGAACCTCCTCTGATACCACTCTGTCATGACCTGGCCCAACAGGGCTCGATTCGTGACTCCCCATGCCTGCCTCCAATAGGCCAGGGGCTGGAGACCAGCGCCGTGCAGGTTATCACATACATGGGAGGCCTTATCCTATCATACCTATAAAAACGCACCCACATACACCTCCATGAAATAGTACAGAGATATATAAAAATAAAAAGAAAATTAATGCATACATATATCCCAAAAAAATAGTGCAATAGAAGTACAAAAGGGAAAAAACAGGGCCCACCAAAATAAAACTACAAAAGCATCCAACCTTCTCAGAAGGAGTGGATTGCTGTCAAAACAACCTGCTGGTAAGCTCCTCAGCACAGCTCCAGAAACACCCCCCTCAGTCTCGCTCATAAATCTCTACCTGCTCTGGGTCCTCTTGGAACTCCGTTGAAAGGCTTGTGGTCTGCACAAGACACAAACATGTTCGGGAAAATTACATGCAAGGGTGAGTATAAAAAATACTCAGTAGGCACCCCAAAACCACAAAATATAAGGAAGAAACTGAAAGGAAATAGTCTGATCATCCTAGCCTAAGGAAACACAAATGACAGAGAAACCCATCTCAAGACCATCCTCGGCTAAACACGACTAGTTAGCTCAGCTTAGGTGTATGCCCATACATACACCATGAACATCCACTCAAGTATATGCCCATACATATACCATGAACAACCAAATACACTCATTTCACGCACCAAGCCTCATGAGGTTCCAAACTCATAACCCGTGACAGGTTATACAAAAAAACAGTAGACTACACTCCACAAGATCTGTCATCCTAAATGACACTCGTCCAAGAGATTCACTCCATCGAGTCTCACACCAACATCCAAGATTCCCATCAGATAGATCACGCTCATTGGATATCGTCACTGAGAACATCAAACTGAAACCGAGGAAACATCAAACTTCTCATATAAGGGATCACTCCTAGGGTTTGGTAAGGAATACAAGAACCCACTCCAGTATCTCAAAGTTCTCACAAATAGAGAATCACTCCCAGGATCCACTGGGGGATACCACAACCCGATCTGACATTCCACAATTCACATCACTCAAACAGAGGGTCGTTTCTCATGTGAATATGGTCATGACGATGCTGAAAACTTCAAATGGTATAACTCGCAATGTAGGGGATCGAATCGACGATGCACCAACCCTACTGAAACCACGCACTGAGTAGGGGATCATATAACCAATGATTCCCCAACCCTACTAAAACCATGCGCTTAGTAGTGGATCGTATACCCAATGATACCGTAACCCTACTATGAATGGCCCACCACATAGGGGATCATATTCCCAATGATGCCTCAAACCCTACAAAATTAACCAGCTAGATAGATGATCACAGCTCCTGGAAAAGTAGTCATCATGATACCAATAACCCGATATATGGAAGTGAAGCTAGAGGATCCCACTCTGAACCAACCTGAGGGATGCCAAAAATCTATTATAAATTCATTGTATTGATGGGATTAAAAACCTATACTAAGGTTGTAATGACACAGGAACACTCATAGGGAAAAAACAAGGGAGGACACTCAACCACTGTTGGTCCAAACGTCTCTAACCCGAGAGACCCACAACATCACCACATTGTGCACCCCCGAGGCCAAATAGAAAGTCCACCCTCATGATCTACATGGAAAAACACATATAATAGGCTCTTCAGTCGCCCAAAATGGACAACCGATGAAAAATGTACTATTCACCTTAGCAAGCCAAAGTGGGTACAACACCTCGATCTGAAATCTCTTCGATTGTGCCACACCATTGTGATCCCCTCAGAAAAACACACGAGATCGACTACTCATTCATCCATAACGGAAACCAGACAGAAAAGTCACGTTTCTCCGAAAATGCCCAAAACTAGCCTCATGGGGCCCACACCCAGTTCACGATCCCAATTCCCGAAAATTATTTTTAAATTTTCCTCATACTATTAGGGTCTCAACGACACTAAAATCATTTCAATCGATCACCCCAGGCATAAGTTACGACATCCCAAAGTCGAAAAACAATAAACTATTATTATTAATTCGATGTTTTAATATCCTAGGCCATGATCCTGAATGTTAAAACTCCTGAAACTTCCTCAAAGGGTTCATCATGTCACCAGTGTCACGTTGCCCTAGATGGCTTGCAAATTTGACCCGTGGATTGCAACAAACAGGGGGTTAAAGAACCCATGGACCCGAGAAGAGTCGGACCCGCCCGAACCGGCCGGTCCAGCTGACCTACGCCAGCCAACCCGGCTGACAGTTCTTCCTCCGCATGGCTCCCCACGGGTGCACAACCACTCTCATAGCTGGACCCTGTAGGGGGGTCACCTCAAATTGATGTTGGACCGCCAGGGAGACCCTGGTGGTCCGAACTCCGATCTGCGACCACCTGTGTGACCCTGGGAACTCGATCTACACAGTTATGGCTTCAAATTGAAGAAAAAAGAACCATAAATGGGATCCTGGGATTAAAACTCAAATTTCGTACCTCTTGGGAAAAAGGAATAAGTGTCGGGTGCATAACGATGCCCACTACACTTTGAATCTCGATTCGCTAATGATCGGTGCCAAAAACGGACATCTGCGGCGCCTCGATCCGTCGAAGGAGGGGGAGGGAGGTGGTTCCACCACTACGCACTAAGGAAAATGGAGGGGGTGGGGGAATATATTGATTTATATCTTTTTAATAACTGACTAATTAAAGCTACCACCATCCACGCCCCGGACTGAACCTCCCAGCGTGGAGAAATTTAGGTCAACCCTAAGGTAAACGTGTCGTTCTAAGCGCAACGGCGGGCTCATAAAAGCGATATGAGTCTTTGATCAGGATTTATTCAATCCAACGCTCAAATAAAATTTTTCATTTATTTAAGAAAACGGCACTAGTGGATTTTTCAACAGCAGGCCCACACCCATAAATTTTACGCCCTGCCTAGGGAAAACAGCACGCTCTGGACACAACCATGCCCCTGTATTTCAGATCTGAGCTACCGTTTAAGAGATATCTCGTTCCAGCCTCACGCATAGTATAAAAATACTTAATATTTTTATAAAAATTAATTGTTGGAACACCGGGTCTCGAAATCGTATGTTGTCTTCGAGCCTTGCTTTGGAAATATTCATAGGAATATTCCAAAGTCTAACAGAGCCAAAACCCAAGTCACTACAACTCGACTAGATCTTTTCCCAATAAATATATTCTCTTACCTTTACACAATCCATACTAACACAAGAATCAATATATAAGAGGATCTAGATAAACATGATCCCATCGAAACACGTAGATAGGATCAAGTTTTTTCTTCTTCAACTAAGATAGATGAAACACATTGTGAACTAAACTAAACCTTAGAGGAAAATAAAACCAACATGACACCTCACCAACTTGTTAAAGTATCTTCAAAGGGCTTATGTACCATGGGTACAACTTTCTATGATTAGAAAAATAACTATTCCCAATATACATAGAGATTCTAAAGAATACATGATTGCTAACCTCAAATAAAAATGGTCATCCATGATGATATGAATATGATTTATGATAACTCTAAGTCATCTCTTTACTATTTCTGATCAAATGAAACTTCTCAATTGTTTCTTGCACTAGGGTAGGACCAATCAGTGAAGTCTCACCAGTTTTCACCCAACAAAATTTAGAACAACAAGGAAATATATAAAATTATTTAAAAGGATAAATATATATATATAGGCATAATATCTATAATTGTATGAGAACAAAACTAAAGGTATATGCTCCTCTTATGAGACACCAAAATTTATCACACAATCCCTAGGAATATACCCCAATGTTTGGATATTTATTTTGGATTGTCTATCAATTTGTGGATGATAATTCATTATTATAGTCAATTATGTTCCAAGTTATTATTGTAAGTATTTCCACAAATTAGATGTAAACATGGGGTCTCAGTCAGACAAAAAAACCATGTTTATCTTCTCCTTTTATCTCATTAGAATTGATAAAAACTATAAAATACCATTTGATCATCAATGGTCTTCCACTATCTTCTAATATGTGGGGAATCTCGAGAAAATTTCTTCCACTTACCTCTTCATTCCAACCCACTAAAACTATTTTCTCAAAGATTTATATATATTCTAAATCTTAAGGTAATCATACCATATTTAATTTTGGTAGGATGAAAGAACATATTATTTATATTACAAATATACCTTGAATTAATCTCTAAAACATCATATAATACTCCCATCTAGCTTCCATCAATCAATGGTATCTCCACTATTGAGTATCAACCTCATAGGTAGGCATTCTATATCATAAGTTTGGGAATCTGTAACCTTATCAACCAAAACAGCAACAACAAAAACTATAAATAAAATAATAGCATTTCCTTATTCTACATAGTCCAGATACTTATCAGATATCACTAATATAAGTTTCCATTTAAATCAAGACTCCCTAGCCCTATGATCATTTTACTTTCTACTCAAGGAATATACTACAGAATTTTTTTCCCCTAAAGTATACAAGTTGTCTAAGTAAAACATTAATCAAAATTAGATCCATATTTATTGTCCTTGATTCAAATCTCTTTGTGATAAAATGTGTTTAAATATCTTATGATTTGTAAACACTTTAAATTTTTTAATAAAATGATAACATCATTAAGTCATCAAATAATAGACTACTGTGGCTAGCTCCAAATAATCTGTTGGTTAGTTTTTCTCACGCACCCATAACTATAGTGACCCATACACAACAACATGATCACCTATAATGAGAACATATCCCAACCCATATTTTGATTCATCACAATAGACTACATAAAAATTTTCATATTATGGAAATGTTAGGATATGTGTTTATGTAATTATAACCATATGTTCTTGAAAGGATTTATTACATTCATTTTTTCAATGGAAAGGAATTCATTTCCTCGTCATTGTTTTCATCAGTGAGGCTAATTGGGAAAATCACAAAAAAATAGTCAATAAAATCATATTAATACAATTAAACTATGTATCTCAAATACAATATTTGGTGGTTTAAAATAGATAACAACATCTGTATTTTCATGATCTATAGTTACTCCTTCCTCATAAATGATATGGCTCAGGAAACACACCTCTTGTATCTAGAACTCACACATTAATAATTTCTCGTAAAGGCGATTCTCTCACAGTATACCCAAAACTATAGCCTCACATTGTTTATGATCTACCTTAGTCCTAGAGTATACCAATATGTTATAAACAACACCACCACTAAGGAAACCAAGTACCTATGAAACATTTGATTCATCAATGTGAAAAAAGTTGTTTGGTTCATTTCTGAGACCAAAATTCATAACGATATAATAATAATGTACATATCTTCTTATGAAATCTGTATTTATGATATCTCTTTCTGAACTCGCAGTTGACAATATCCCAAATTCAATTAAATTTATAGGACCATTGGGATCCCCTTAATTCATCAAAAAAGTCATTTATTCAAGGAAGAGGATATGGATTCATTATTTTGACATTGTTAAAATCACGATATTCCACTAAAATAAAAATAGTTCAATATTCCTTTTTTACAAAAATAATAGGTGTTTCCTATGGATATGTGGTTGGTCTAATGAACCCATTGCTTTCCATATCTTCAAACTAAGCATTCAATTCCCAAATTTCAATTTGTTCTATCTGATAATATGTAAGTGAAATAGGAATGGATCACGATAGGAGATCAATCATAAACTCTACTTATCTTTTGGGTGGAAACCCTGAGAAAGTTTTAGAAAACAATTAGTAAATTGGTCAACGATAGTTGAAAAATATATAATTCAAAAGAGATGCTTGATTCCATCAAGATACATGAAACTAACCTTCCATACATAGAAGTCAATATATACATTTAATAATGTTAATAAATACATACACATTATCAAATCATAAACATCCATCTCATTCAAAGTGAAATTTAAAAGTAACTCATCCCCATCAATAGTTATAGAACATGATTAACACATAAAGGCTCATACTCTCTTTTTCCAAGAGGGTTTTGAAGTATAAAAAAGTATGGAATCATCTCAACATGAAAATCCACATGATAAAAATCACAGGAATTAATAAATGGGTGGTAAATTCTTATGTCAAAAAAATATTTCATAATGATATAACTCACATGGATTGTATATCTCACCATCTAAGAACATGGTTGATTATCAATGATCACTTTCTCAGCTCCATAAAGTTTCCTAGTCACTATTCTCTTCTCTATGTTTCCCTATTCAGATTGTGTAGTTTGTGGAGTCTTGTTGTACTAAACATCATCTTAGCTCACTTGATTTTGATTATAATAATTATTATAATACACTCATACCATTGAAGCATATGATTTTGGGGAAACATTATATATCTCTCTCAACTAAACTTTGAGCACTATGATAATAATGATAAAGATGTCCCTTATTTATACATTTGTGAAAATATCTTGGTGAGTCCATATAATCTCACTTCATATGCTCAAATTAAACACATTGAAAAAATATCTACTTTATTTTTAGTCTAGGAGGAATATTTGTTGATCCCATGGTCTAATTCTAAGATATCCCACTACTATTGATTTATGTGTCCCTCTTCCACTTATTCCCTTTGTAAGATTTACCATCTGCTCCTATAAGAATAAAATTTCTCCATCAAACTGTATTTAAAGAGATATCACTTTCCAACATTTTCTCTCTATTTACCATTTCTATATACTCCATAATAAAAATAAGGGAATAATTTTAAGTAATATTTGGTTATAACCATGTCTAAAAAATGTATTCCTTGAATGAAACACTTGTAGAAACTTACGAGTCAATGTGAACTAAATTCATAATTATAGCCACATACTCTCTTACCAAGATATTCTATTTCTTAAAATTGGATAATTTTATTATTATAGAAATATGAAAGATGTGAGGATAGAATTTTTCATTAAAAAATCATTAAAATCCTCCCACACAATTCCATGGAAATGTTTTTCATGGAAAGATAAATCCCACTATTATAATTATAGATCTTGTATAATATATGTTTAAAACTTAATTATTAACTTAACTAGTGTCCTAAGGAAATCGAAGATTTTATTCATCTGATTCTACAAAAATTATTCATTCTCAGAATTAGGATCTCCCAGAAATATGGGTGGATTATACTTTTGGAAATTAACTAAATTTTCTATTTTTTTAGGCTCATCATTCTGATTACCCCAATCCAACTCCTAAAAATCATGGAAAATTTTTGTATAAATTATTGGACCACCTGGGGTTTAGTTGTAACCACATGTTTACTAGTATCTTATGGTGGATTTCAACAATGTTTACCAAGTTCCCTTATTTATAACCATAACATAATTACTTCAGACATCAACTATTTTCAAATTGGAGGATTATAAATTCTAATTTTCCACATCAACATGTGTCATAATTATACATTTCTAAAATCCAACTATTTTAAACACTCATTAATTTTTAAAAATTATAAAAATTTTCCATTCAAAATAAACCATTTAAATATTTTCAAAAAAAAATTTAATCCTTCCATAAACCATTAAACTTGGAAGGAATAATGTTTTACTATTGATAAGTCCTAATATCAATGCATGTAATGAAATTCTCACCAGCTAAACCAATGACAGTGATATGAAAATTCACCTAGAAGTGTCTTAAAACAATTATGTACTGAAACAACTTCGTAACTTAATGTTCAACATAAAAAAGGTTAGATACATGTTTCTATTCTATACATTTCATATTCTGATGATTCAATCTCCTTATTACCATCACATAGATAGACTAATACCATTTCCAATTCATGGACAAAACAAACTCATATCGTTTGTCCTAAAATGAAAGATATACTAACCAAGACTGATACAATTTATCTCAAAATGAAAGACGATCTAACCAAGACTGATGCCATATTTCACATCCCGCCACCCCTCATTATCTTGAGGAGTGACACGTGATACTTTCCTTATGTGACAACACCAATACACCAAGTGATAGTAATAAATTCCAAGGTCTGGAAGAACGTTTGGGGGATGATTTTCCATTTAAAAAGATAAAACACCTATAAAACATAAAAAATAAAAATCCAATACTCTATATGAAATAAGTGTAAAAAATATAACTTATAACATAACCAAAAAATTAAACATTATCATAGTTACAACCAAAATGGAAGATAAAATTCCAAAAGACAATAATACTCAATAAATCAATACAATAAACTCCCAAATAGCTCCAAGCTCCAACTCCACAACCCATTCCCATGATATCAACAACCATTACTAAATAACTAAGATAACATGTCTTTACATGTGTCTTGGTAGATGAGATTTGAAAATGAACAATAGTTCCCATGTAGGGGGTGAGTCTAAACTCAGTAATATTTTTTCCACAAACTTCCCAACTCATGAATCTAGTACAAGAACTGGTTAGAACATTTTATATAAATCAGTTTTAAAATAATATAAAATATTTTATGCTAAAATATTAAAAAAGTTATAAGGAAACCATTTTACAAAGAATAAAACCTTTCTAAATTATTTGTCATACCCATAACCATGTCTCCACACCCTAATCCACAAATTTCCAGGTGATAGTTACATACTCATGAGTGTACTCTCTTTAATCCACTAAGTTATCATGATTTGATCAATACCAGTTGCTCAATGGAACACTCCCCTTTCATAGGGCCATGTATATGAATACACTCACACAAACCATGTATGCCAAATTCTATAAAAAATCATTCCATATAAAATATGTATTCCATTAAATCATTTAAAAAAACATTTTCATGAATCAAAAAAACTATAATTTTAAAATCATTATTTTAAATTAATATCCAAAGATAATTTTCCAAGAAACCATTTGATTTCCATAAAGTCAAATCCATAACACAAATAATGGCTCCATGAAGAATAAAACACTGATTTCACAATATTTTAATGAAATATATTTAATTAAAACTAATCCTTTAATTTCTATATCAATTAGAGAAGAGAGAGATCCCACCTACCTATCAATGGTTATTGAAATTGAATAATGAAACTATAACTCTATATTTTATCGCAAACCACATTCCCTTAAATATAGTTAACAAGATCTTATCAATATTGACATCACATAAAATAGATATGTCTATAAAATATGAGATCAATGGTTCTAATAGAGAGAGAAGGTGTATAAAATATCTAAGAATAATGGTTAATAACAATGACTTACCAAAGAATCTGGATCTCCAACACACTTCACTTCACCAAATAATCACTTCTAGATCAAAGGGGGTCACCCTTAAAAATAAAGGATCAAAAATAATTATAAATTTAGAGGGATTGGTCTATTAAAGCATATTTCAGTATTTAATTCATATTATATGGAATAATTTTAGGTTACAAGTGTATGTTTCATGGTTAGGATACACAGTTTGGAAAACCATGTTTTAGTCATGTGGAACTACTACCTTAAGACAACCCCATTCGTGGTTGGCTCAAACAGTTGAACAAACTATGCACCAACCAAATTTTTCCTCACTATCTAGAAGGCATGGATTCTCTTATGAATTATCATGGTTTGTCCAAACTATGTGCTAATAGTGAACCTACCCAGTGACCACTATCCTCTATTTTACGGTATCCTAGAGGTGGTGCATGGTTTCTTATAACCATTAACAAATAGTACACCTCCATAAATTCCTCCAAATCTGGCCAAATCCCATCAGAACCTCCCAAAAAAATGATCATTGAGTAGACTCAAAATACCCGAATAGATTTTCATGTACCTGAAATATGTGGTGCTACATCGATTTTTTTATTAAACTCAAAAATGGATCCATGCCTATCTCTATAAGTCCACATTAAGTGACCCGCATTGAGATAGAAGAATTAAATAAGAATCTACAAGAAAATTTTTATATGGTATTAGCATGATAGAGTGATTCATCATGTGTTTTACTAGTTATGATGGTCAAAAATATGGATGGATCAATGAATCATTTCATTTATTATCATGTGCTCAATAAAATCACGATCAAGAACAAGTATCATATACCCCATCTTTATGATTTGATAGAAAAAATCATAGGAGATAATTATTATTTTATAAATTACCATGGATATGGATGTCATCATTTAAGGATCAAAATAGAGGTTATTTACAAGACAACATTCCATACAACTTATGGGAATGATGCATTTATAGTAATTCCACTTGGGATTAAAAATACTCATTCTATCATCATGGATCTAATGATTAGGTACTTTATACAATGCCTTCATAAATTTCTAGTAGTATTTATTGAAGATATTTTCATATATTCCAAGATAAAGTAATATCTTGAATTTATTTTTTGTATTGTTTTGAAAATCTTATGAAATGTGAAACATTGATCCATGTTTAGAAAGAGTGAATTTTGGCTATAGAAATTATCATTCCTCGGTCATGTAATCACTTTTGATGAAATTTCTGTAGATCATTTAATGATTAAATCTATGTGAAATGTTTCATACATAAAATAGTAACTATGATTACTAGTTTTCATAGGTATATTTGATACTATAAATTATTTTTCAATAATTTTTCACAACCATCAAATCCACTATTCTTGTCAAAATAGGCTTCCATTAGATTGGGGACTATGAAGAAGGCTTCAAGGAAATAAATAAGAGGTTGGTCACTAAACGTGTAATTACATTACCCTGAACTTGGGAATTTTCTCCAATATATATTTATTCTTAAAAAAGTTATTAGTATAAATTATTATCAAAAATGAAAAATTAATTACTTATTCCTCATTTTAATTAAAAACTTATGAGAAAAATTACTCAACACATTATTTGATGTGGGAAGTGGAGTTCATTGAATTAATGATTTGGAGGTATTATCTCAATGATGAAAATTTTTATATATACACTAACCCAAAGAATTGGAAATATATATTCATACATATGGAGTTAAACATATTCCTAAACAGCTCGTTGGAGTTGGAAAATGATTATGACTTCCCAATACATTACCACCCGGGGAAGGAAAACAAGGTGGGTGACGCTCTTAGTAAGAACGATTTTTATATCTTATCCATTATAATCAAATAAAAATACTCAATATTAATGGATTATAATTGGATGAATCTTGAAATCAAATATGAGGGAGATAAATATTATCTTTCATTAATGAATTCATAATTATCCATTCACGTAATGATTAAATAATCCCAAAAAGAAGATGAAAAACTAGGGAAAATGTTAGTGAGTATTCTAGAGTTCAACATTGGTAATAATAGAGTAATATGGTTTGAAATAATAATATATGTCCCATCTAAAAAGAACTGAATAGGGAACTATTTTTATAATATTAATAGATCGTCCTTATATATTAATTCAGGAAGAATGATTTTGAATATTTATAAAAAAACATTAGGTGGGATAATTTTAAGAGGGTGGTGTCAAAATACATATATGGATTATTGTTAATCTAAAAACTTATGAATGAATGAAATATTTATGTGCTTATGTTGTAATTTAATACAAATACCAGTATATTATAAGGCCCTGTCCTTAAACATTACTTAATATTGAATTAAATGAATAATTCACATTCAGGATCTTTTCAGGTTTAGAGTTTTAGAGAATTAGGACATAACTATTACATCTCAAAAGATTACAAGGTAGACACTTCTACTATGATTCCATAAAATAAAAACTCTTAAAAAGAAACATGTCTAGTTCTATGTTTTAGATAGCCTAACTTTCCCTTGATCCCATCCTTGACCCTAATCCACATTAAGTCCTCTGAAAAACATTTCAAAAAAACTTGGGGTGAGCATAAAAAGCTCAGTAAGGGATACACAAAGAATGAAAACTGTTAGTTTTTCAAGCATCAATTAAACCATGTATACATTATCAAGGTAATACCTTCACCTTCATGAAGTAGTAAAAACTCTTCACTGAATAAAATATCATTACTTACCCTTTTGTAACCAAAGGATTACCATAAAACCCATATAAAAAACACATAACATATAAAGGTAACTTGGGACATAAACATACTTAAGTGGAATAACCATACGGTCGACTTCCACACATATCACTTAATGGAATGGCCATACGGCCAATTTCCATACATACTTAATGGAATATCCATACGGCCGACTTCCATACCCAATTCATTGGAGGTTATAACGTAACCACCCATCCTGGTATGCACGGAACCACCCGTCATATGGTTTATCACGTAACCACCCGTCAAATGTCCAAGTACCATTATAAAATCATAAGACATAAAATAAACACAATGGAAAGAAACCATTTCCACATTCCGATCACAATATATCTCATTAATATATTGACATAACAAATCCATTATAAAAAAACCATTTTCAATACCAAAATACATAAAAGAGTATATGGTATTTATTTCATTTTAAAAAAAACATTATGGCTTGTTCAGGAAGCCAAAGACCAAATAATACTCGCGGCGGCGGAAAAGGTCGTTGTCACCGCGTATGTTAAAAGAAACATTCCTTTTTTTTTGTTTTGTAAAATGATTCATGGAAAAAGATTCCTTTTGTATAAAAGTAAAAGTAAACGGGTTTTATACACCATATAAAAGAAAGTTGTGTATAAAACGAAATATGCCTCAATGAAAGGAGATTGAGACGAAGTCCCTTACCTCGGGTCCGACTTGACTCGATCGTTCTTTAACGTCCTGAATAATAAACTTGAGTTAATTTCTACTTGATTAAGAACCTTTTTCAAGTTCATTATTATTTTTATATCACTTATTTCCATGTTATAAACATCATGTAGTCATTATGTTAATAATGTTTATTTTGTCGATATTTGGTTCTTAAGTCGAAAGTGGACATCTTACAATTACATGTTGTTCGTGTGGTCAAAGGTTATTTATATCCAGAATGACATTCCTGATTTGGATATCGTATATATCATATATATCCAGCATATACATGTATTTATAATATTACATAATAATTTAGAGTTAAGAAATTAAATGCACCGTTCATGGAGACGGTAAGCCGTATGTACGCATGAACGCTACTTTCATTTCTTTGTCATATTAATGGAATTAAAAATAAATGAGAGGTATGTATATTTTAAGTCCAGAATTATTTTCATCATTTAGATGTATCATTCATCATATATATCCATTATATACATGTACTTTTAATAGAACATTACCTTTGGGGATAAGAAATGAAATGCACCGTTCATGGAGACGGTAAGCCGTACGTACGCATGAACGATACTTTAATTTCTATCTCATACTTTAATGGAAAGAAATAATAATGATATAGAGGTATATTATAATTCCAGTATAACATCCTATATAATAACTTTAAATCCATCCTTTATACATCCCACATATGGCATTAACGAATCAAATCACTTTGAGGGGGTGGTAGTCCGCACTTCCTTAAATGAAGATATCGCATTTACCCATAATGGAAACCATAAAGGTATGCCCAAAATGAAAAATACAGAAGCTTAAAAAAATCATAAACATATTATATATCATTTATAAATATAGTTTCATCTTAATGGCCACCTTTAAGTTGTTAAAATAATGTTGAACAATCATCATTTCGGGAGGCAGAAATTCACCATCCACGGAAACAGTATGTTCTTTAACCATTAGATGTAGGTGTGTGAGTGTAGATCGAATCCTTCTTATAAAAACATCCTAGTATATTGATGATACTGGAGTTGTTACAAAATAAATAAATAAAAAGAGTTTAGGGGGTTGGAGAAGCAAAATAAAACAAAAGAACACAAGTGAAGACATCACCTTAAAATCGGGTAACTCTCTTAGATTTGAGCTCAAAGGCTTCCTTGGGAAGACTTCTGTCCAAAGTGAGGATTCAAGGAGTAATAGAGGGATGTGGAGAGACAAAATGATCAGATCTTGGCCGAACCAAAGGCTTGAGAGGTGTGGTTAAGGTGGTAGAGGTGGGGGCCTTTTATAAGAGGAGAGGAGGGGCACTCTTGGAAGGTAAAGAAAAGTCACTTTATTTTAAAATGGTATTCGGATTTAAGAGGTCCCGCATTCATATAATTCGAGGATAAGGTGATAAGGGTTCTAGATACACCCATACAATAGGTTTTGGACATGTGTAGGTCATAGATTTTATATTATCTTTCCATTTTATTTAAATCCTTTATTAATGAGGTAATCGCTTGATGTTATTAATATTTTCACAACTTATTATATTCCCCCTTTACTTATTTTATATGAAATGTGCATAATTTGTGTGAAATATTAATGTTTTAATATTAAGTATAATATTTGAGCATTTTTAGAAGTAGTCAAATTGAGTCAGTTTAATGTTTTAATTATAACTATCACTATACTGATCCAAATTGTGTGGTTCTTCTTTTGTAGGATTCTACGTTCAATATACAACATTTCATTAGAAGGAACCATGATCCAATTCTTCCATTTGAAGGGTCATATGGTCCTCACAAACAAGACCAAAGAATCTGTGAACAAACTGGACCATCCTTGAAGTTTGATTTACTGGGTTCAATCGAGAAGTCCAAAGACCTTCAATCTCCACCATAATTCGGGGAACACTACATTGCATCTTGGATAAAAATTGAATGGCCCAAATCCAAGTACAAGGGGCCCAAATAAACCTTTGAAGTCCAGCCCACCATTCTGGACGAGAATTAAAATTAGTATAGTATGCATGACATATATCCTGATGTAAGCATCCAATCGAGCTGAGATTTTGCAGTGTGAAAGAGGAGATATAGGCGGCCGACTTTGTTGAAGAAGTCATTCAAATTTGAAGGCATCTTCCTGTTCAAAAATCCATTCACATTTTGGCCATCGAAAAGGAATGGATAGAAATGGACAGTTTACCTTTGTTTAATCAACCGGACATAACTTTGGCTCCAATTGTCCAAATGCCTCCAAATTTTGAGAGTAGTCGGCCAACATTATTGTCTACAACTTTGAAGAAGGATTTATTTGAAGATTCGGCTGTCTGTATAGCTCAATTGGCGAAGCAAGTGGAGGGACAGATTGGGAATGCAAACAGTCCACTCCTTGGGCTATAAATACTCTCCCCTTCTCTCCTTGAGAGGGGTTGGCATTTCAGAAGAGAGGAGATCACATTGGCACGACCAAAGCTTTTCCAAAGGCTTGGGAGGACCTGCCATACTCAAGTTTTCACTTGAGAGACCTTTCCTCCTCTCTTTCTTTTCACTTACTTTTGAGTTCTTCATTTTTGTAATCTTGTAATTCTCTTTCTTTGTAATTCTGTTTTAATGCAAGTTACTTCTTCAATATCTCTTATTCTCTTCCACCTTCTGTATTTTAATATTAATGTTCTTAAAATAGTTTAAATTCAGTTCAATCCCCTTCCCTTCTTAAGCTTCCTCATTCAATCGAAATTCCATTTTTGATTCTTAAATTATTTCGTGTGTGTGTTCGGCACACTACTCTTATCTTGTCCCTTTCTTTTTCTTCTCTTTATAATTCATCACCATAAACATATATTACCAGATTATTAAACATCCAAATGGCTGAGTAAATCTCTCATTGGGGTGAGTTATAATTTGGGGATGTTAATTGATTGAGAGTTTTGCTCGATGAGTATTCTTTAAATTAATATTGTGTATGTTAAACTTAATATGTCATGGATTAATGATATGTTTTGTTTAACAAGTGGTTTCCATGGATTATTGGAACAATAAATACACTACCATACATAAGTTTTGATTGAGATTAGAACCCTAAGTTAAGTTAAGGCTTGGATTAAAGCCTTCACACTTAGGAATTCCAATCAACGTCAACTTATGACATGGGTGTTAATTTAATGCAATACAAAGTAAGGCTCAAGGATATCACATGCTTAACTCCCCAATGATGAACTCACCCCAATCTTTATCAATTTGGTAAATCAAACATCATCCATAAATCATTTCAATTAAGCTCTGCAAACAAACCCCCCTAATCAAAATACAATCAACTAAAAACAATCGACTATTACGAAGTACCATCACCGAGGATTCGACCCGAGTGCTGCTATACACATTAGCAGAGCACCAGAACTTTGAACGGTCGATAGGCGACAATCGGCCGTGCGTTTCAAATGGCGCCGTTGCCGGGGATGGTGCTTTAAGTAGTCATTAGTTTCTGGTTATTGTAAAAAAAAACCCCAAAAAAATACAAAAGTTTAAAAAAATTGAAAAAAAAACACAAAGAAAAACCCGTCTTCCTCTTAAAAATCATAAATTGAAAAAAATACAAAGAAAAACCCGTCTTCCTCTTTCTTCCAAAATCTCTCTGAATGCCCCGTAGCCTTCCAAACAATCCCTCGGATTTGTTTGACCCTGAAATTGAGCGAACACTTCGCCAACTTAGGAGGAACATAAGAGATACTCAAATAATTCAAGAACCAATCATTGCCCTACCAATTGAATTAGATATGGCCAATCCTAGGGAACAAACATTGAAAGAACTTGCTGCCCCTGATATGAATTACCAACCTCTTGGTATTCAATATCCAAACATTGAAGCTGACTTCGAACTCAAATCGGGTTTGATTCATCTTCTCCCTCATATTCACGGGCTAGCCGGTGAGGATCCACATCTTCACCTTAAAGAGTTCCAAGTAGTATGCTCTACCATGAAGCCTCAAGGGGTTTCTGAAGAACAAATCAAGCTTAGAGCTTTCCCCTTTTCCCTAGCGGATTCTGCCAAGTCTTGGCTCTACTACCTCCCACCTGGTTCCATAAACTCATGGGTTGACATGAAGAGACTTTTCCTTGAGAAGTTCTTTCCCGCTTCCCGAACAGCTTCTATCCGAAAGGAAATAAGTGGCATCCGTCAATTCCCTAATGAATCACTCCATGAGTATTGGGAGAGGTTCAAAAAGCTTGTGGCAACTTGTCCACACCATCAAATCACTGACCAACTCCTGATCCAATACTTCTATGAGGGGTTATTGGCTATGGAGAGAACTCTCATTGATGCCGCAAGTGGCGGTGCTCTTGTTGATAAAACTCCTGCAGCTGCACGAGAACTCATAAGCAACATGGCTGCAAACACGCAGCAATTCCATACTCGAGCACATGTTCAAGTGAAACAAGCCCAAGATAATCAATCCATAGAGCCCAACAAGATGACTGAGTGGATGAGTGAACTTACAGGTCTTGTGCGTCAACTAGCGGTGGCTACCAAAGCCCCAACCTCATCTTCTCCACAGTCACTATTCCCTGGACCTATCAAGAATTGTGGAATCTGCAACTCTCCATCTCATCCGACTGACACATGTCCACAACTTCAAGATGATCCATCTGATTCATCTAGTCCAATGGAGCTCAATGCGGCATATGCTCAGCGAAACTTCAACCCTCAACAATCAGGTCAGTTTATTAGAAACTTCAACCAACCCCACTCTGAGCCCTTCTCTTCTACCTTTAACCCACCTCTGAGGTATGGTAATCCCATTTCTCATCCTCCGCAGTTCCCTCCTCAAAACCCAAACCAGTTTCAATACAGTCAAGGTGTTGGTAACTTCCAACAACCTTATCCTTTTGTTCCTCAACCCCAAAGGAACAATCCTCCTCCTGGATTCCACTATCCTAACGAGCCTTCCCAATTCCCCACCCAATACAATCGCTTTCCCAAGAACCAAAATCAAGGCCAACCCAATTTGGGACATGCCTCTTCTTCTAAACAACCATGGGAAAGTGCTGTAGAGGATCTTGCTTCCTTCACCCGTTCTAGCCTAAAGAACATTGAAACCCAAATAGGTCAACTTGCATCCCACCTTAGCCAGCAACAACCATCCAATTCATCCCAACTCCCAGCTCAACCATTACCCAACCCCAAGGGTAATGTAAGTGCAATTGCACTTAGATCAGGAAAGCAACTTGCTATGCCTCAAGATAAATCCTCAAACCCCCCTTTCGATGTTGATCTAGAAAATGAAAAGAACAAAAAGCTGGAAAAGGAACTTGAATCCACTCCTTCACCTTCTTCCATTCCACTTAGGAACCCGATTCCTTTTCCTCAAGCCATCTCCAAGCCTAAGAAGTCCTTTGAACCTGATCCGGAAATGCTTGACATGTTTAGACGTGTTGAAGTGAACATCCCCCTCTTAGATGCCATCAAACAAATCCCTAAGTATGCCAAGTTTCTTAAGGAATTGTGCACCCATAAGAGGCAACTTAGGAACATTGAAAATGTTTCAACTCAACAGTCCATTCCCATGAAGTGCAAAGATCCAGGGACCTTCACGGTTCCATGTCAAATAGGGAGTTCCAACTTTGATGATGCACTCATAGACCTTGGAGCCTCAATAAATGTCATGCCCAAATCCATTTTCTCCAACCTTGGTCTAGGTCCCTTGCACCCAACAGGTATTGTCATTCAATTAGCCAATCGAAGCACTGCCAGTCCTGAGGGGATAATTGAGGATGTTCTTGTTCGGGTCAATGATCTTATCTTCCCAGCTGATTTCTATGTCCTTGACATGGAAGGTGAGACGACTTCTTCTCGATCTCCCCTAATTCTAGGAAGACCATTCCTCATGACTGCGAGAACCAAGATTGATGTCCACTCAGGCATCTTATCCATGGAATTCGGTGACCAACTGGTCAAGTTCAACATTTTCCAAGCCATGCGATACCCATCTGAGGATCACTCTGCATTCTCAATCCATGCTTTTGAGGACACTTCTAAGATTCAATCGAACCCCAATCCACCATGTTCTTCATGTTCTAATGATAAAGGATCTTGTGAAATCTGCACCATTATTAACAAAGTCATAAATGGTGAAGTTGATGTGGACCTCTCATTCATAGACTCCATCAATCTAGAGGAACTTGAAAACTCTCTTGAATCCCACATCAACTCTGATCTCTACTGCTCCACCTTGGACAGTGTTGAGGAAAATGATCCAAACCCATCTAGAATCCCTTCTCCTACTCCTAACTTGTCTAGATCTCCAATCAAGGCTGAAACTGATCTAAAACCACTTCCTTCACACCTCAAGTATGCATTCCTTTTCCATGATCCCTCCTACCCTGTCATTATCTCTGCTGCACTTTCTGAAACTGAGGAGTCCCAACTTGTTCAAGTGTTAGAGGAAAACAAAAATGCCTTAGGTTGGACCCTAGATGATATTCCAGGAATCAACCCTGCCCTTTGCATGCATCACATCCATCTAGAGGAATCATCCAAACCAATTAGGCAACCTCAAAGAAGACTCAATCCACTCATACTTGAGGTAGTTAGGGAAGAGATTACCAAGCTTCTTCAAGCTGGTATTATCTACCCAATTTCTGATAGTGAATGGGTTAGTCCAATTCAAGTCGTTCCTAAGAAGGGCGGGATAACAGTTGTCACAAATGAACATGGAGAAGTGGTCACAACTCGGGTGAAAAACAAATGGCGTGTGTGCATCGATTATCGCAAATTGAATGCTGAAACACGAAAAGATCACTACCCACTTCCTTTCCTTGACCAAATGCTTGAGAGATTGGCCGGAAAGTCACACTATTGCTTTCTTGATGGTTACACCGGCTACTTCCAAATTCCAATCGCACCTCAAGACCAAGAAAAGACCACATTCACTTGCCCCTTTGGAACCTATGCCTATAGGCGAATGCCTTTTGGCCTTTGTAATGCTCCTGCAACATTCCAGCGGTGTATGATGAGTATTTTTTCTGAATTCATTGAGAATTGCATGGAGGTCTTCATGGATGACTTTACCATTTATGGCGAGTCATTTGAATCTTGCTTACATTCACTCTCTTTGGTCCTTCAAAAGTGTGTCAAGTGCAACCTTGTGCTGAATTTTGAAAAATGTCACTTCATGGTTTCAAATGGGATTGTTCTAGGGCACATAATTTCTCAAGAGGGTATCCAAGTTGATCCAGCCAAAATTGAGGTGATCCAATCACTTCCTGAACCCAAATCAGTTCGAGACATTCGGTCCTTCCTTGGTCATGCCGGTTTCTATCGGCGATTCATTCAGAACTTCAGCAAGATTTCCCTCCCACTCACTCGTTTACTTCAAAATGATGTCACATTCAATTTTGATGAGGCTTGCAAGAGAGCCTTCATTGAACTCAAATCTGCTCTCACATCTGCTCCAATAATCCAACCCCCAGATTGGTCCTTACCATTTGAATTGATGTGTGATGCTTCTGATAGGGCCATTGGGGCTGTTCTTGGTCAAAGAAGAGAAAACATTCCTCATGTCATCTTTTATGCCTCAAAAACATTGGATGAAACTCAATCACACTACACTGTGACTGAAAAAGAACTTTTAGCTGTGGTTTTTGCCTTGGATAAATTCCGGCCCTATCTCTTAGGTGCCAAAATCATCATCTTCACGGACCACTCAGCATTAAAGTTCTTACTTAAGAAAAGTGATTCCAAACCAAGGCTAATAAGATGGATTTTAATGCTCCAAGAGTTTGACCTTGTGATAAAAGATAAACCTGGAAAAGAAAACCCTGTGGCTGATCACCTGAGTAGAATTTCTAATTCTTCTCATTCTGAAATAATTGATCCTGAATTTCCAACTGAACACCTCTCATCTCTCACTCCAAAGTTACCATGGTATGCCCCAATTGTCAATTACTTGGTTTCTGGTGTTTTCCCTGAATATTTTTCAAAAGAACAAAAAGAAAAGATGAAAAGTGATTCAAAGCATTATTTTTGGGAAGATAATAAACTTTGGAAAACTGGGGCTGACATGGTAATTAGGAGATGTGTTGATGAAACTGAACAATCCTCCATCTTGGAATTCTGCCACTCAATGCCTGGAGGTGGCCACTTTGGACCACAAAGGACTTCTAGAAAGGTCCTAGATTCTGGATTCTTTTGGCCTTCACTCTTCAAGGACTCACACGAGTTTTGTCAATCATGTCCCACTTGCCAAAAGTTTGGGACAATTTCCAAAAGAAACGAAATGCCTCAAAAGCCATTAATCTTCTGTGAGCTTTTCGATGTTTGGGGCATCGATTTCATGGGACCTTTTCCCCCTTCCAATGGATTATCCTACATTCTCCTTGCTGTTGACTATGTTTCTAGGTGGGTCGAGGCCAAACCCACTAGGAAAGATGATGCTCAAACTGTGATTGAGTTCCTCAAAACCCATATCTTCCATCGATTCGGAACACCACGTGCTTTGATAAGTGACTTAGGAACTCATTTCTGTAATAGAACCATGGAGTCACTTTTGAAAAAGAATGGGGTTGTACATAAAACATCCACTGCATATCACCCTCAAACAAATGGAATGGCTGAACTTTCTAATAGAGAAGTGAAAAGAGTGCTTGAAAGAATTGTTAAGCCCACAAGAAAAGACTGGCCCGATAGACTTGGTGAAGCACTTTGGGCCTATCGAACAGCCTATAAGACACCCATTGGGATGTCTCCATTTAGGCTAGTCTTTGGTAAATCCTGTCATTTACCAGTTGAAATCCAACATAAGTCATTTTGGGCTGTCAAAACATGTAATTTTGATTGTGAAAAATCTGGTGAAGAAAGATTGTTGCAGTTGACTGAATTGGAGGAGCTTCGACTCGATTCATATGAGAACTCCATTCTCTACAAAGAAAAGGCAAAGTCACTCCATGACAAGCACATTCTTCGAAAGGTATTTCATGAAGGTGAAAAGGTAATGCTCTTCAATTCTCGATTTCGACTTCACCCAGGTAAGCTCAATTCTCGTTGGGATGGACCTTTTATTATTACTAATGTTTACCCATTTGGTGCAGTGCAAGTCGAAGACCCTTCTTCAAAAAGAACATTCACGGTAAATGGACATCGGTTAAAGCATCACCATGAGAGGCCATTCACTTCAGGTTCCACATCGACTTCCATTGACCCACCACTAGATGGAAATGGCGACCCACCAAATCCAAACCAGGGGGCACCTCTTTCCCTTTAACTCTCTCTCTATCTCTTCCTCTCTCTACCTCTTTCTTCTTCTTCCTCTCTCTTTCGTTTTGTTACCACTTTATTCATCAAACCCTTTCTTTTTATCTTTCTTGTGTGGGTGTGTATTTTTTAAAAAAAAAAAACCTTAAAAACTAAACAAAAAACAAAAAAACACAATTACTTAAAAAAATTACAAAAAAAGAGTCATGCTTACTCACCATCTAGTTTTGAAATTTTGTCCAACCATTTTGGGGAGTCAAAAGGCTTGTTTTAAACTCAAATATATTGAATTTTTATCTCAAACTTGGGTAAACAATTTTGTGTCAATAACAAACATTTTGAATGAACAATTTTTGGTGGAAAATGATTCTCCCCTACCGTGAGGAATAACATTAGCCTTCATGCCAAGGTCATCTATGGCCATCTTTTTCATTGTGTGTCTTCACCACTGATTGTGAGTCTTGCGTTTGTGGACCTTCGAGCTGAATTTCCATCTTTTGTGTGCATTAATATGATAGAGGCATTTTCTAAGCCACATGAGAATCAGAATAGCCAAATAGCGCTCCGTTACCCTTACATTGATCCTACTTTTGAAAGCCCCTTTGAGCCTATGAAACCCTTTATTTTGATAGCCACATTACAAGCCTAATACCTTGTCCCACCCAACATCTTCATGGATTTTCATTGTACAATTTATTGAAATTTAAGTGTGGGGGGAATGGACTTCATTTTTGGGCGTCCTTTCATTGATTTTCAATGTGTCATCATATGCTTGAGGGCAAGCTTCCATTCAAGTGTGGGGGAGAGGTTGTAATTCTGTGAGCTTTGGGTTGTATATGTGTAATTGTCATTTGTACAAAAGTCATTGAAAAGTGTTCAAAAAAAAAAAAAATTATAAAAAAAATGAAAAATAAAAAAAAAAGAAAAAAAAGAACACTTGACTCATCTTGTATTGTGTCATTATTGGAAGTCTTCCATGTTGTACATATTCCATCATCTCACCCTATTCCATTTTCTATCTCCATCACTTTTCATTCATCACACATTCATGCCCTTGTAAATATGTGTTTCTATTTCCTTTCAATTCAAATTTCAAAAAAAATGTGCATTGATTTTTCCATGTTGGTGTTTTTAACCCCTCTTTTCCTTTGGACATTATATACCTACCGTCCCATAGCCACTGAAAAACCCCTTAAAAGTCCTCTTGATTCTTGTACACATTAGATTTGGGAATGGAAGCTGAGAGCTCTTACAAACTCTTGATTTTCACTTTTTGTTGGTGAATGAGTGAACCTCCTAAAATACATTTTTATCATCTTGAGAGGAGTAAGTTTTGAGTGCCTACATTTTCCAATTCAAACCTTGAACATGAAAAAATGAATTGTTTATGATGCATTATTGTGAACCAAATTTGTGATGGAATTCAATATGGATGAGTGAAATATTCTAAACCTCCCTTGATTGGAGAAAACAAAATTTTAATATTTGTTGGTGAGTGAAAATGATTTTGTCATGTTTTTATATTTGTTGCACATGAGGACACACGCAAATCTAAGTGTGGGGGAGTTGATGTTATTAATATTTTCACAACTTATTATATTCCCCCTTTACTTATTTTATATGAAATGTGCATAATTTGTGTGAAATATTAATGTTTTAATATTAAGTATAATATTTGAGCATTTTTAGAAGTAGTCAAATTGAGTCAGTTTAATGTTTTAATTATAACTATCACTATACTGATCCAAATTGTGTGGTTCTTGTTTTGTAGGATTCTACGTTCAATATACAACATTTCATTAGAAGGAACCATGATCCAATTCTTCCATTTGAAGGGTCATATGGTCCTCACAAACAAGACCAAAGAATCTGTGAACAAACTGGACCATCCTTGAAGTTTGATTTACTGGGTTCAATCGAGAAGTCCAAAGACCTTCAATCTCCACCATAATTCGGGGGACACTACATTGCATCTTGGATAAAAATTGCATGGCCCAAATCCAAGTACAAGGGGCCCAAATAAACCTTTGAAGTCCAGCCCACCATTCTGGCCGAGAATTAAAATCAGTATAGTATGCATGACATATCTCCTTATGTAAGCATCCAATCGAGCTGAGATTTTGCAGTGTGAAAGAGGAGATATAGGCGGCCGACTTTGTTGAATAAGTCATTCAAATTTGAAGGCATCTTCCGGTTCAAAAATCCATTCACATTTTGGCCATCGAAAAAGAATGGATAGAAATGGACAGTTTACCTTTGTTTAATCAACCGGCCATAACTTTGGCTCCAATTGTCCAAATGCCTCCAAATTTTGAGAGTAGTCGGCCAACATTATTGTCTACAACTTTGAAGAAGGATTTATTTGAATATTCGTCTGTCTGTATAGCTCAATTGGCGAAGAAAGTGGAGGGACAGATTGGGAATGCAAACAGTCCACTCCTTGGGCTATAAATACTCTCCCCTTCTCTCCTTGAGAGGGGTTGGCATTTCAGAAGAGAGGAGATCACATTGGCACGACCAAAGCTTTTCCAAAGGCTTGGGAGGACCTGCCATACTCAAGTTTTCACTTGAGAGACCTTTCCTCCTCTCTTTCTTTTCACTTACTTTTGAGTTCTTCATTTTTGTAATCTTGTAATTCTCTTTCTTTGTAATTCTGTTTTAATGCAAGTTACTTCTTCAATATCTCTTATTCTCTTCCACCTTCTGTATTTTAATATTAATGTTCTTAAAATAGTTTAAATTCAGTTCAATCCCCTTCCCTTCTTAAGCTTCCTCATTCAATCGAAATTCCATTTTTGATTCTTAAATTATTTCGTGTGTGTGTTCGGCACACTACTCTTATCTTGTCCCTTTCTTTTTCTTCTCTTTATAATTCATCACCATAAACATATATTACCAGATTATTAAACATCCAAATGGCTGAGTAAATCTCTCATTGGGGTGAGTTATAATTTGGGGATGTTAATTGATTGAGAGTTTTGCTCGATGAGTATTCTTTAAATTAATATTGTGTATGTTAAACTTAATATGTCATGGATTAATGATATGTTTTGTTTAACAAGTGTCTTCCATGGATTATTGGAACCATAAATACACTACCATACATAAGTTTTGATTGAGATTAGAACCCTAAGTTAAGTTAAGGCTTGGATTAAAGCCTTCACACTTAGGAATTCCAATCAACGTCAACTTATGACATGGGTGTTAATTTAATGCAATACAAAGTAAGGCTCAAGGATATCACATGCTTAACTCCCCAATGATGAACTCACCCCAATCTTTATCAATTTGGTAAATCAAACATCATCCATAAATCATTTCAATTAAGCTCTGCAAACAAACCCCCCTAATCAAAATACAATCAACTAAAAACAATCGACTATTACGAAGTACCATCACCGAGGATTCGACCCGAGTGCTGCTATACACATTAGCAGAGCACCAGAACTTTGAACGGTCGATAGGCGACAATCGGCCGTGCGTTTCATCGCTCCATCATCATGATGTCATAAATAATTTAATTTATTTAATGTCTAAAAATTATAAAAAAATATAATGATGTCGAAAATATTGTTATCTTTCTAATTAATATTTATAGTAAAAAATCTGACTTGTATAACCCCATGTAAAAAATTGTTTTAGTAAAACATCTCATGTTTGTGTCATTTTTACTTTAACATTAAATAAAAAGTTATTTATGTCATTTCCCAGCCAAAGTGGCTCCATGGGGTCCCCAAGTTGACTCATGGATTGTCTTGGTCGGCAATAACACATCCAATGAGGTTAGGACATGTGTCAAGCTCATCTCATATTATTAAAACATTATTTTTACCTTAAACTACACTAATTACCTCTAATCGCGATTAAAAACTTAATAAGTTACTATTCACCAAAAAATTATTTTAATCTCATTGAACCACATTTTACTTCTTAATGACAACCATGTATGTCGGATTTTTTAAATTCAAAACACATAGGTGGTAAAATTTCATTTAAACGAAAAATCAGTTTTTTTAAGTACCACTTAGTGGTTTCACTATTCATCAAAAATTGAAGTTTTTCAGAAAAATACCAAAACCTCATTCGAAGCTATATTTGATATTGCGAATTCAAAAATGAAGTCCATTTTACAAAATTAAAAACATATAAGTCACATTAACTAATTTAATAATTAATTCCCGTTGTCATGACAAATAGCGTGTTTTTATGAAACAATAAGTATCAAAAGATTGACACTAGTTTAAGTCCGATTTCAAAGTGAAATTAATTCCAATGACCAATATTGGATTAAATGGTAAAAATATATTCTAATTTCACTTAAAACCCAATTCAAAAGATTATCTAATCATCTTAATAAATTAGATTAAAAAGAGGTTTTGAATTAAAATACAACATTTTACACTATTCATTAAAAAAATGAACTTTATCGGAAAAATACCAAAAATTTACACAAAGTAAATTTGGATGTTCCGATTCTAAAAAAGAGTTATATTTGGTCCAATAGAATGTATAAGAGTGATCAAAACTATATTTAATGACGGTTCGCCATCAAGAGGTGATAAGTGAACCTTTAGTGAAAATTAGGGTATAAATGCCTAAAATTGAATTCTTTCCGAATTTTAAGCCTTTATCTTTTATTGGATAAATGTAAAAACATTTAAAAAACATATATAATCATATTTTATTTATTTCTATCCATTCCCACCAATACAGCGGCTACATCTTAACTATCATTTAAAATAATATTATTATATTACTAGTGTACAACGTATGTTTTCAAAGAAACTCATCGTTGCGTATCGAGTACGCTATCGAACGTAGAAACCCCTTTTAATTAAAATTAATATTTAATTCGTAAATATTAATAAATATGAAAATGTTTTATTCATTATTTACCTGGGATGTTACATCCTTCCCCCCTTTTGGGAATTGCGTCCTCGCAATTTTATTCACTTATCAAAATAAGTGGGGGTATTAATCCCTCATAGCATTTTCAGATTCCCGCGTTGCCTCTTCAACCATATGGTTTTTCCACAAAACCTTTACCTGGTGGATTACCTTATTTTGCAACACTTTCTCTCTTCGGTCAAGAATCTGGACTGGTTGTTCTTCATAAGATAGGTTCTCTTCCAACTGAACTACCTCTGGACTCAAAACATGAGATGGATCTGGCATATACTTTCTTAGCATCGAAACATGAAAAACATTGTGTACCTGAGATAAACTCGGAGGTAAATCCACTCAGTAAGCAACTGATCCAACTTTCTCCAGAATTTCATATGGTCCAATGAACCTTGGACTCAGCTTTCCTTTCTTACCAAATCTCATCACACTTTTCCATGGAGAAACCTTGAGAAAAACATGATCACCTACCTCGAAAGATAGATCCTTTCTCCAGTCATCCGCATAACTCTTCTGTCTGCTTTGTGCTGTTCTCATGTGTTTCTGAATCAACTGAACTTTTTCTGCCATCTCTTCTACCAATTCTGGTCCCTTCAGCTTCCTTTCACCCACTTCATCCCAAAATGCTGTAGTTCGACACGGCTTCCCATATAATGCCTCAAATGGTGCCATCTGTATACTGGAATGAAAACTGTTATTATAAGAAAAATCAACCAAAGAAAGATGTTGGTCCCAACTTCCCTGATAATCCATCGAACAAGCTCGTAGCATATCCTCCAAGTTCTGAATTGTTCGTTCTGACTGCCCATCTGATTGCGGATGAAAAGTTGTACTGAAATTTAATTCAGTACCCAACAACTTCTGAAGGCCTTTCCAAAAGTTAGAAGTGAACCTGGGATCACGATCGGATACAATGGAGAGAGAAACTCCATGTAACCTGACTATATCTTTAAGATAAAAATGGGAAAGTTGATCTAGGGAAAAAGTATCTTGTATAGCAAGGAAATGAGCAGATTTAGTCAAGCGATCAACAATAACCCAGATTGCATTATTACCTCTAGATGTCTTCGGTAATCCCATGACAAAATCCATGGATATATTTTCCCATTTCCACTCTGCCACTGGTAAAGGCTAAAGCATCCCTTTCGGTAACTACCGCTCTGCTTTAACCTGCTGACAAGTCAAACACTTCACAGTAAAATCAGCAATATCTCTTTTCATTCCATCCCACCAGTAATACTCCCGCAGATCTCTGTACATCTTAGTACTGCCAGGATGAACTGAAAACAGGGAACTATAAGCCTCACATAACAACTCATTCTTCAACTGTGAATCACAAGGCACACACAATCTCTTCCCAAATCTCAAAACACAATCACTATCAATGTTTAATTCATGCAACTTACCTTTATAAACCAGCTCTACCTTTTTCTGCAACTCACTGTCTTGCTTCTTTGCTTGCTTGATTCTGTCTGATAGAGAAGATGTCACTGATACCTAAAACAAAACAGAAGAACATCCTACACCAACAACTTCTATGCCAAATTTCATCAAATATTTAACTAAAGGATCATGTTCCAAACACAACATTGCTAATGAAGCATTACTTTTTTGACTCAAAGCATCAGCCACTTTATTTGCTTTTCCCAGATGGTAATGAATTCTACAATCATAATCCTTGATTAATTCCATCCATCTCCTCTGTCTCATGTTCAATTATTTCTGAGTGAATATATACTTTAAACTTTTGTGATCAGTATATATTTCACACTTTACTCCATACAAATGATGCCTCTAAATTTTTAAAGCAAAAAACAACAGCAGCTAATTCCAAATCATGTGTAGGGTAATTTACCTCACGAGTTTTCAACTGACGTGAAGCATAAGCAATTACCTGATCATTCTGCATAAGGATACAACCAAGTACTTTCAATGAAGCATCATTGTACATAACAAACTCACCATTCCTGGAAGGAAGTTCCAAAACTGGATCATTCATCAATCTTATTTTCAACTCCTGAAAACAATCATCACATTCTTTTGTCTAGATAAACTTAACACCCTTATGAGTTAGCTTAGTCATTGGACTAGATAACCATGAAAAATTTCTAACAAACCTTCGGTAATAGCCTGCCAAACCAAGGAAATGAATCTCTGTTACATTTGTGGGTCTTGTCCATTCTTCAACAACCTTTGTTTTTGCAGGATCAATAGTTATCCCATATTTTGAAACAATGTGACCTAGGAAAGAAATTTGTTGTAACCAAAACTCACACTTGCTGAATTTTCCATATAGTTTCTTTTCTTTTAAGGTTTTCAAGATAACCCTTAAATGACTTTCATGCTCCTATTTACTTTTAGAAAACACCAAAATATCATCAATAAAAACAACCAACATTTTTCACCTGATTCAACTAAGCCATCACTGCAACAAACTGTTCAGTTCCAATTCCGACCATCTCAGGTTGCTGATTTGGAAGGTTGTCTTCCTCCTGATGTCGTCCCAACATAGCTGCTTTGTTTCCTCTACGGAAAACCATTCTGAACACAGAAATATCTTAGGTGAAGCAACATGGTAATCTTTAAATGCTATATCATTTCATTCATACCATAAATTAACTTATAATTTAACAATTTTCTATCTCCTAAAGTTGTCTAAACCGACCTTTGATACCAACTATAAGGCCTTGCACTTAAACATTACTTAATATTGAATTAAATGAATAATTCACATTGAGGATATTTTCAGGTTTAGAGTTTTAGAGAATTAGGACATAACTATTACATCTCGAAAGATTACAAAGTAGACACTTCTACTATGATTCCATAAAATAAAAACTCTTAAAAAGAAACATGTCTAGTTCCACGTTTTAGATAGCTTGACTTTCCCTTGATCCAATCCTTGACCCTGATCCACATTAAGTCATGTGAAAAACATTTCAAAAAAACTTGAGGTGAGCATAAAAAGCTCAGTAAGGGATACACAAAGAAAGAAAACTGTTAGTTTTTCAAACATCAAGTAAACCGTTTATACTTTATCAAGGTAATACCTTTACCTTCATAAAGTAGTAAAAACTCTTCACTGAATAAAATATCATTAATTACATTTTTGTAACCAAAGGATTACCATAAAACCCATGTAAAGAACAATAACATATAAAGGTAACTTGGGACATAAACATACTTAAGTGGAATAACCATACGGTCGACTTCCACACATATCACTTAATGGAATAGTCATACGGCCAACTTCCATACATACTTAATGGAATAGCCATACGGCCGACTTCCATACCCAATGAATTGGAGGTTATAACGTAACCACCTGTCCTGGTATTCATGGCACCACCTGTCATATGTTTTATCACGTAACCACCCGTCAAATGTCCAAGTACCATTATAAAATCATAAGACATAAAATAAACACAATGGAAAGAAAACATGTCCACATTCCGATCACAATATATCTCATAAATATATTGACATAACAAATCCATTATAAAAAAAACCATTTTCAATACCAAAATACATAAAAGAGTATATGGTATTTATTTCATTTTAAAAAAAACATTACGGCTTGTTCAGGAAGCCAAAGACCAAATAATACTCGCGGCGGCGGAAAAGGTCGTTGTCACCACGAACGTTAAAAGAAACATTCCTTTTTATCATTTTGTAAAATTATTCATGGAAAAATATTCCTTTTGTATAAAAGTAAAAGTCAACAGGTTTTATACACTATATAAAATAAAGTTGTGTATAAAACGAAATATGCCTCAATGAAAGGAGATTGAGACGAAGTCCCTTACCTCGGGTCCGACTTGACTCGATCGTTCTTTAACGTCCTGAATAATAAACTTGAGTTAATTTATACTTGATTAAGAACCTTTTTCAAGTTCATTATTCCTATTATATCACTTATTTCCATGTTATAAACATTATGTAATCATTAAGTTAATAATGTTTGTTTTGTCGATATTTGGTTCTTAAGTCGAAAGTGGACATCTTACAATTACATGTTGTTCGTGTGGTCAAAGGTTCTTTATATCCAAAATGAAATTCCGGATTTGGATATAGTATATATCATATATATCCAGCATATACATGTATTTATAATATTACATAATCATTTAGGGGTAATAAATGAAATGCACCGTTCATGGAGACGGTAAGCCGTACGTACGCATGAACGCTACTTTCATTTCTTTGTCATATTAATGGAATTAAAACTAAATGAGAGGTATGTATATTTTAATTCCAGAATTATATTCATAATTTAGATGTATCATTCATCATATATATCCATTATATACATGTACTTTTAATAGAACATTACCTTTGGGGATAAGAAATGAAATGCACCCTTCATGGAGACGGTAAGCCGTACGTACGCATAAACGCTACTTTCATTTCTATATCATACTTTAATGGAAAGAAATAATAATGATATAGAGGTATATTATAATTCCAGTATAACATCATATATAATAACTTTAAATCCATCCTTTATACATCCCACATATGGCATTAACGAATCAAATCACATTGAGGGGGCGGTAGTCCGTACTTCCTTAAATGAAGATATCGCATTTACCCATAATGGAAACCATAAAGGTATGCCCAAAATGAAAAATACAGAATCTTAAGGAAATAATAAACATATTATATGTCATATATAAATATAGTTTCATCTTAATGGCCACCTTTAAGGTGTTAAAAGAATGTTGAACAATCATCGTTTCGGGAGGCAGAAATTCGCCATCCACGGAAACAGTATGTTCTTTAACCATTAGATGTAGGTGTGTGTAAGTGTGGCTCTAATACATATTATAAAAAATTCCTAGTATATTTATGATACTGTATTTGTTACAAAATAAATGAATAAAAATAGTTTAGGGGGTCGGAGAAGCAAAATAAAACAAAAGAACACAAGTGAAGACATCACCTTAAAATCGGGTAACTCTCTTAGATTTGAGCTCAAAGGCTTCCTTGGGAAGAATGATGCCCAAAGTGAGGCTTCAAGGAGTAAGAGAGAGATGTGGAGAGATAAAATAATCATATATTGGCCGAACAAAAGGCTTGGGAGGTGTGGGTAAGGTGGTAGAGGTGGGGGCCTTTTATAAGAGGAGAGGAGGGGCACTCTTGGAAGGTAAAGAAAAGTCACTTTATTTTAAAATGGTATTCGGATTTAAGAGGTCCCACATTCATATAATTCGAGGATAAGGTGATAAGGGTTCTAAATCCACCCATCCAATAGGTTTTGGACATGTGTAGGTCATAGATTTTACATTATCCTTCCATTTTATTTAAATCCTTTATTAATGAGGTAATCGTTGCATCACCATGATGTCATAAATAATTTAATTTATATAATGTCTAAAAATTATAAAAAAAATATCATGATGTAGGAAATATTTTTATATTTCTAATTAATATTTATAGTCAAAAATATGACTTGTATAAACCCATGTAAAAATTGTTTTAGTAAAACATCTCATGTTTGTGTCATTTTTACTTTAACATTAAATAAAAAGTTATTTATGTCATTTCCCAACCAAAGTGGCTCCATGGGGTCCCCAAGTTGACTCATGGATTTTCTTGGTCGTCCATGACACATACAATGAGGGTAGTACATGTGTCAAGCTCATCTCATATTATTAAAACATTATTTTTACCTTAAACTACACTAATTACCTCTAATCGCGATTAAAAACTTAATAAGTTACTATTCACCAAAAAATTATTTTAATCTCATTGAACCACATTTTACTTCTTAATGAAAACCATGTATGTCAGATTTCTGAAATTCAAAACACAGAGGAGGTAAAATTTCATTTAAACGAAAAATCAGTTTTTTTAAGTATCACTTAGTGGTTTCACTATTCATCAAAAATTGAAGTTTTTCAGAAAAATACCAAAACTTCACCCTAAGCTATATTTGATATTCCGAATTCAAAAATGAAGTCCATTTTACAAAATTCAAAACATATAAGTAACATTAATTAATTTAATAATTAATTCCCGTTGTCATGACAAATAGCGTGTTTTTATGAAACAATAAGTATCAAAAGATTGACACTAGTTTAAGTCCGATTTCAAAGTGAAATTAATTCCAATGACCACTGTTGGATTAAATGGTAAAAATATATTCTAATTTCACTTAAAAACCTATTCAAAAGATTATATAATCATCTTAATAAATTATATTAAAAAAAGGTTTTGAATTAAAATACAACATTTTACACTATTCATTTAAAAAATGAACTTTATCGGAAAAATACCAAACATTTACACAAAGTAAATTTTGATGTCCCGATTCTAAAAAAGAGTTATATTTGGTCCAATAGAATGTATAAGAGTGATCAAAACTATATTTAATGATGGTTCGTTGTCAAAAGGTGATAAGTGAACCTTTAGTGAAAATTAAGGTATAAATGCATAAAATTGAATTCTTTCCATATTTTAAGCCTTTATCTTTTATTAGATAAATGTAAAAACATTTAAAAAACATATATAATCATTTTTTATTTATTTCTATCCATTCCCGCAAACACAACGGCTACATGTTAACTACTATTTAAAATAATATTATTATATTACTAGTGTACAAAGTAAGTTTTCAAAGAAACTCATCGTTGCGTATCGAGTATGCTATCGAACGTAGAAACACCTTTTAATTAAAATTAATATTTAATTCGTAAATATTAATAAATATGAAAATTTTTTATTCATTATTTACCTGGGATGTTACATATATAAATTGGAAAATTTTACCGTGGATTTTGTTATAAAACTCCCAATAATATCTAAAGGTTATACTTCTGTTTTGGTTGTAGTTAATTTCATTACAATGTCATTTAATTTTATTTCCATAAAATAATATTTCTCTCTAGAACAAATCACCATGACATACATAAGCGGAGTGGTATGGTTACATATAGAACCAGTGTCCATTGTATTTGATCATGATCTGATGTTTACCTCAAGATTTTGGATAATTCATCAGAAAATAATTAGAGGTGGAGTTGATTTTTAACAATATTTTTCACCCTATAAAATTTGGTCACTCTAATAATACTATTTAAACCTTGGAAGATATGATGAGATCTTGTTCGGTATAATTCCACATATGTTAGAATAATCACCTATCCCTGGTATAGTTCTCATCTAACAAAATTATCCATTCTATAATTAAAATTTAACCATAAAAGGCATTGTGTGGGAGTATATCAAGTTCTCAGTCATTCTACGATGATTTTTCTAGATAAATCTAATAGGGCCTCACCTTTTCTATGAAATTATTGAGAATTTTCAAACCATTCATTGACATATGAAATTAGAACATAGTCAATGTGAGAGTTATAGAGATAACCTTTGAAAAGATCTAGAGTTTCATATTGGGGAAATGAAGTTTCTCTAGATAAATTCATGTAAGTGGGTTATGATATTTGGAAGGAAATGAATGGTAATACCTAGGTATTTCATTCCCTTCATGGTTTTTGATCTTGTTAGAGTAGCAGCTTAATTCATAGATCTTTGTCCAATACTCTTACATGTAAATTATGGGTTCTGTGTATCACCTTTATCGAATTACATACCTAACCCTTCACATTTAAGGAATACAAAATCTATTCAATTTAATAATTATGTCTCATATTAGGAATAATTAATAGAAATTTTGGATCAATGAGAAAACTTGTTGAAGTACAAGAAAACTCACTGGGTAAAAGGTCTATGGAGGAATTATATATTAAATGAAGATATATAGTAACTCGATGATGTAATTAAAAAAATATACCATCACTTTTTTTTATTTGAGTAATAAAAATTTCATGGAAAGAATTATTTTTAATAGTAATAGATCATAACCACCCAAAATTTTATTAAATTATGTTCCTCAATTTTATGTCGTTTGATCAGCTTTTCTTTCTTGAAAAACTAAAATAAAATGAAAAGTGTGTTGCCTTAATTAAATAATTAAATTTTACCAATATATTATTGTTATTAAACTGATGGGTTTCAATATAAATAACCGGTTACTAAAAACAATATAATTTGTTATAATAAAACAAGAGTCATTTTATGTATGGAGATACACATTTTTCTAAAAATAATTATTATGCATCAAGTGTGCCAATATAAAAATTGTATTTCCCTTATGATTTAAAATTTTATATTGTAAAATGGAATCCATAATTGGATTAAATAGTTACCAAGTTATGTAAAATAAATTCCTATTTTCATTTTATGTGTCAAAAATATATTACTATGATTAATGTTATTTACATTGATAATGGTGAAAATATTATGTAAATAATCTTTTTATTAATAATTTGTAACTTTTCATCTCATAAATTAATCAAATTTATTTTAAATAATTACTCTAATATGATTCTTAAATACATATATAGGAATATTAACACATTTTTAATTGGTAATCAATTCTAAATAATATTGGGAATACATAATGGTTAAAATATCATTCTTTTAAAAAAAATACTTATATATATATTAATTTAGAAGATAATTCTACCATATTTTTAAATTGAAATATAATAAAATGATATTAAAATTTTTTACCACACCTATAGTTTTTATGTGTAGTTATTTCATATTTTTTAAATAAAATATTCTCTGATTTGGTAATAACTAGTTACCCCAGTAAAAACAAAAAAGTAAAAAGTAAATATATAAGATTAAATTACTTCAAACATGTTTAAAATATGTTTGGAAATTCATGGATGAGGATTTATTGACATAATATCATCACATCGTACATTATTTTAAACTATTGGAGACATTGGACATTAAATAATGTAGTGATATCAAAGAAAATTAAAAGCTATTCAGAAGAGTTCCATCTTTATCACGTATAAAACGATAACACTTCAAACCATTTAATGATCCAGATAACATTATTTTTTTTGAAACCACATGAAATATTACTCTCATAACAGTTCATTTTATAGAATCAAGGCCCTATTTACTATATATATCTTAATCCCTTCATTTTTAAGGAAACTTTCAATAGAACATTCAAGGTCTCAATAAAAGAATTAATTAACCCGTCGCATTTTCATTTTAATATTTCCAATAAATTTCTACCCAAAATAAATCAATATTAAAAATTAGTACCATTAGTGTACTAATGTTATTCTATATTAATGTAAAAAAAATATTTTTCCATTCCATCCACTTATAAAAACAAAATAACTTCACTCATTCGTTTGTGCATGCTTCCACCTCGATGAAATGACATCTTCTGTTTTTAACTAACATCTATAATTACCTATTATAAATATATAATTAAGGAATAAATGTGAAAATTATAATATAATTAATATTATTTCATGAAAAAAATTAATACACCTTCTTTACCTATTATTCTTGGAGATATGAACATGTTAATTGGGTGTTGTATAGACTACTACCTCCAATAAATAACTTATCTCAATTTTCACTAATTTTATCTCCTAATTATTAAAAAATATTAAAATGTGATTAAAAACATTAAAAACTTTTAGATAATATCATTAAAATAATTAAATAATATTATTATTCCAAAAGTACCACATTTATAAATGTACACATTCATTAATTGTGTTATATTCATGTTTGGGTTGTTCTAACAACATACATGAATTATAAAATAAATCAGTATCATGGATAACTATAGAATCATAAATAATAATGTAACACCCCGACCCCAGTTACCCAGAGTCGGTGCATTATTACATAACATTGGCATGATCACAAGAAAGATCAAATCTCGAAAGACCGATTGGTTTAGTAGCCTTGGAAACACTAGATATATTCATAAGTTTTACATTACATCATAAAATGAAAAACTACTACAACAACATAATGTTTCCACAATCAACACTATTAACCCCTCATAAAATCCCTGCAGGTCATTCATAACTTACTTCTTCACATCCTGGGAAAAATAAAACATAGAAAAGGGGTGAGCTCAAATGCCCAGTAAGGATAACAATATAGCGGAAACTTTCATAAATAAGAATAAACATTTAAGGCAATGTATAACTAAAACAAAAGCCATTTAAATATGAACTTTGAACATGGTATGGAATAAATAAAATGAAATAATGCCATTTACTTATTCACATGGATATTCTACTAATAGAATAATCACATGCAAAAATCAATAACCACTTTCATAATGTTGGAATGCATAATGCTAAACTTTAATTACTTTTCAAGGCCTCGTCCCAAGACCTTGGGGCTAACTGTAACCGGAACCCAACCCGGAGTGCCTCTAATAACCGGACACCAACCCGGAGTGCCTCTAATAACCGGACACCAACCCGGAGGGCTTACTTTTACCAGTCCCTAACCTGGAGGGCTTACTTTTACCAGTCCCCAACCTGGAGGGCTTACTTTTACCAGTCCCCAACCTGGAGGGCTTACTTTAACCAGTCCCCAACCTGGAACATACTTGTCCAACACATTCATATGAAGTAAAGATTGAAATATAACATAAACATTCTTATTGGAACTAGCATACGAAATGTCAATACTTTCACCATAAACTATGAATGGTATAAAAATAGCACATCCACAGTCAAACATATCACAAAACCTTCAAAACAATATAGAAGTTTTGTATCATAATAAATCAACTTCAAATAATCTTAAAACCCATCAAAGGATGTTGACATAGATGAAATCAAAATTCTTTTTAAAGAAATATCTCCTTTTATTTTGAAATAATTTAAGATCCATATAAAATAAAACATTTTCTTTGAAAATATTCTTATAAGCTTGTAAGGAAAGCTTTGAAGATTTTATAACGGCGTAAAATAACCGCACCCGCCGTATATGTTAAAAAAAACATTCTTACCTCAATTCTGTCGAAAAGGTTAAAAAGGACCTTGTTTTGAAAATGACGGAAAGATTCCATTATAAACCTCTTATAAAAAGTCAAACAAGGGTATAGATGACTTTAACCCATATTCTTGTAAATAGTAAAAAAATTTTGAAATACATTTTTAAGAAACATGGATGTGGGTGATAAAGGTATCCCAGTAGATTATTACGTATAAACAACCTCGGATAATGAAGAGATTGTGAAATAACCCTTACCTTGTTCTTTTCTTTGGTTGGGGTAGGTTAACCTCCTGTATAATGGTGAAATAATTGTTATTAAATCATACAAGAATTATATACATTAATATGATATCATATATGATCTTTTAACATTGCTTTATTAATAATATCTTAGTATTATCGTCGTTTCGGGTGATAATCGATTCGTTCTTCTTAAATGTTAGGTTACGTAAGACATGTTTGTAATGGATAGATTATATCTTATTCATAATTAGAATGATATTAACATTATTTTTAACCCTAAAATGAGAATAATACTTGAATGGATATGATGGAGAATGAATCTTATCGCGTTCGTGGAGACGGTAGTCCGTACGTACGCACGAACGCTACTTCCATTTAATTTTTATTTTAAAAGAATCAAATCCAAATGATACATAGGTATATTACTATTACAGTATAATATAATATTTTATATATGTTACTTATGTTCATTAACACCATCCTTTATACGTTCCATGTGTGGTATGAACGAGTCATATCATTTTAAGGGGGCGGTAGTCCGCACTTCCTCAAATGAAATTATCGTATGTATATACAACATGAAACGAATAATGGTATGAAATAAAATGGAATTACATAAGCTTATATATAAAATATATATCATTAATATCATATTTAATTACAGTGCCATCATAATGGCCACCATGAGAGGTGGTAAGATGTATTTGAACAATCATCGTTTCGTGAGGCGTTAGTTTGCCATCCACAGAAACATTATGTTCATCATCCATTAGATGGAGTTGTGTGTATGTGTAGTTTGAATCCTTCTTATAACAACATCCTAGTATATTTTGGATACTGGTTTTGTTACAAAAGAAAGGAAATAAAAAGAGTTTGGGGGTTGGAGAAGCAAAATAAATGAAAATAATTTAAGAGAAATCGTTACCTTTAATCTAGGTAACTCACTTTGGTTGGAACCAAAGGACTTCTTGAAATGCTTTCTGCCTAAGGGGAAGCTTCAAGGAGGAGGAGAGGGATTTGGGGAGCTTAGTTGGGCAGAGTTTGGACGATCCAAGTGGCTTGAGAGGTGTGAGGAAAAGAGAAGGAGGAGTGCCCTTTTATAAGAGGGGTGAGGGGCACTTTTGGAAAAGCTAGAAATATTAATTTATAATAAATTCATATTCGGATTCCAAAGGCTCCAAAGTTGACTATTCAAAGGATGAGGTGGGGATAGGTCAAAAACAACTCATCCGATAGAATTTATACAGGTTTGGGTGCTTATATTAACCTTATCTTTAAGTATTAACTCTAAGTTAATTAGTTTCACTTTTACAATGTCTCTTTGTATTTTTATATAATATGGTTAATAAACTTACTATATAAATCCAAGAGACCCCCAAGTGGTCCATTAATGTTTAACCTATCATAATATAAGTCTCTTGGCCGAACCTTAGATTTTTAGGAATTTAATATCAATTAATAATATAATATTTGTTTTAAGAACTCTTTTATGTCAATTTTTACACTATTCAATAGTTGATTTTTGTGAAACTCATAACAGATTGATTACTTCGAAAAAAGTCAATTAAATCAATCCTAATATATCATATTATCCTAGAAAATTAGTGTAATTCATTAAAAGTTTCTTATTATATTTATTTGGGTATTTATAATATCAATTATGTTAATTTTTTACTATTTTAGTAATTACTGAATCATCATTGTGTCATAAATAAAATAGATTATTTAATGTCTAAAAATTATAAATAAAATATCATTATGTAGGAAATATTTTTAGCTTTCTAATGAATATTTATAATCGAAAATCCAACATGTATAACCCTATGTAAAAATTGTTCTTCTAAAAGATGTAAGCTTATGCCATTTTTATTTTTATTTTAACTTTATTAATATAATGTGTCCCTACCACATACAAGTGGCTCCATGGGGTCCCCAAATTGACCCAAGGATGCCCATGGTCGGGTATGTGTCCACCAATAAGGTTAGGACACGTTTTAGGGTAATTTTGTATTATTATAATATTATTTTTTTAACCCTTATTTACCGGATTTACCCTTTAACCATGGTAAATAAAATATTTACCGCAGTAATTATTCAAAATGTCTAAAAATAAAAGTTACCTATTTACACAATTTGAACATCCTGATTCCAAATATGGAATCCATTTTTCTAAATTCAAAACACAGAAGTGGCAGAAATTAATTTAAAATTAATTCCCGCTGTCAAAACAAAAAGCGTGTTTTTAAGAGATAATAACTATCAAAAGATTGACACTTGTTTATGTTTGGTTTAATTGTAAAATTATGTCCAATGACCAACATTATATTAAATGGTAAAAATATATTCTAAATATACTTTAAAACCACTCAAATTCATAATTTATCACTATTAATTATTTTGATTAAAAAAGTTGTTTTTAATTAAAATTTAGTAATTTTCACTATTCATCAAAATATGAAAGTTATCCGAAATGTACCAAAATTTCATCTTAGGCTAAATTCGATATTCCGAATCCAAAAATGAAGTCCATTTTCAAATATAAAATATATATAATTTCAAAAAGTAGGTATTACTATTCATAACGGCTAGTTTGATTAGTTATGGAGTGTGTTAAAACTCAAGGTTGCGTACAACACACACTACTGTATTATTCAAAGAGAGCGTACCGTGGAAGATTGGGATGTTTCATTTTAAATTTTTGATGTCCCCATTTAGTCAAAAAGTTTAAAATATTGTATTTAAAAAGGGTTCACTATTAAAAGTTGATAAAAGTGCAATACTGAAAATGAATTTGTTCTTGCATTATATCTAAGAAACTCATAATATGGATTCTAAAATTATAAGGATTATATAAAGTTTAAAATTTAGATAATACTATTCATAACCTCTTTTTAATGGCTTTTTTTTTTGTAAGTCATGGTGTGATTGAACTCGGTGTTGCGTGTAGTGCAAGTTATTGAATTATTTTGAAGAAATAACACACTATGAAATCAGGGGGTGTTACATTCTCCCCTCCTTCAATAAATTGCGTCCTCGCAATTTGAAATTGTGATTCGAAAATAAAAGGTTGAAAATAAAAAAAATATCTTTGTGGGAAAACCCACATCAGAAATTGGGTTACTAAAATTTATTCTTAATATGAGGAAAAGAGAAATGAAAGGGTCACCACCAAATTATGATCTCGATTAGGAGAACATTGGTGGCAATTAGAGACATATAATTGGAGGAAAAACGTAAATATTTATAGGTAGTGATTGAGGTCATCAATCACAAAAAAGTATAAAATTGAGGTCCTTAAACTCATCAATCTATGATGATTTGAAGTACCATCGGTTCAACAAAATATAGGGTATTGGGATAACACATTTTTGACGTTTCAAAATATCTTCGTTGAAATCCCACATCGAAAAATGAATTAATGAGGCCTCTATTTAAAATAAAGAGTGGAAAGTATGAAGATTACCGAAAATAACACATACTAGGGTTCCATGTAGGAAAATATGGATATGGAGGAGAAATCTAACCATCAATTATCTGATGGAGAGTGGTAGAGAACATGGCTATGAAAAGGCCAACAATCCCAAAGCCATAAATTAGTGATGATTTAAGGTACCATCTAGGGAAACATTTTTGTTCTAAGTTCCTTTTATTAATGTTGAGGAATTTATTTATGAGATTGGATAAGATCATAAGGAGATATACTTACTTTATAATCAGAGTTTTATCCATTAATAAGTTTCTACCACAAACTCATCTTTCACTCTAAAAGATACTAGAATGTAATTTTTTATTTATTTATACTATTCGTACAGGGTTCCAAAATAAATGAATTTATAATTCATCTACCAGATCTTTAAAAAAAACAACATTATTTAATCCAGGACATCTCATGGGCCAGTGGTAGGTGATACACCCATGTCGCCCTTCAGTTGCGGGTTCAAGTCTCGCAGCCTTGCCGGACGCGATAGGTTGCCGCCCGACCTCCGGGTTGTCCTTTTATGGCAATCCAAAATAATCCAAACTAGAACTATCCAAAATACTTCTTTCCAAACTCACAGTCCAACATTTATAAGGAAGGTAAACATAATGTAGATCCTTTTTACCCCGTAATAGCATATGAATACCTTCATCATGTATTACCATATTCCTTATTGATTACATTCATGCTCCCTTATTCCATATAGAATGCTGGATATACTTCATTAATCCAAAAATGTTTTAAACCCCAACAATGATGGAATATACAAATCATTAATCAGTTCCAAGGTAGTCAAGAATATCCAATATAATTTATCCAAAACAATCACATATTATTCCAAAATCACTACCTCAGTATCAGAATTATATTATGATTTATCATTATCTCAACCATATATTTTCCAAATATTTATCCTACTATTGAGTCACTTTTCTTTGTTCCACACAATCTCAAGTCCTTAATGAAATAGTACTGCAGTACAATCCTTATATACTCCATAATTATTATAACAAGTACATTGTTGATACAACACTCAATTGACATAATCAACATAAGAACTCTAATCATTCCTCTTCATCTGTGGTAGTATCATAACTTGATTATTATCCAATAGCATCATTTGCGTCATAGTCTGATGACTGGGGCATAGGTTCGCGTAGTGTCCAAACTCCTTGCAAATGAAGCATTGTACATTTAAAACCATTTTCTTACCCTTGCAGTCACGTACTTTGTGCCCTTTTCCTCCACACTTATAACAAACTCCCATTCCTTTCAGGCAAGTTCCAGGGTGTTTCTTTCCACAGTTACCACATATGGGAAAATTCTTCTTTTCCCTCTTCCCTTTATCCATCTTTCTCTCTTCAATCCTTTTTCTTCTCTTGCTTCCCTTCAAAGCCATAGGACTCAGTAAAATCTTTACTTATCTTATCAACACATGATATTATTTCTTCATATGATGATAATACATGGGAGACTATTTCTCTTATAAATTCTAGCTTAAGACCATGAAAGATATGATCCTTCCTTCTCTTTGGATCATGTGCATTTCTGGAGTTCTCATTCCTTCTACTGGGCGCCATTTCTAAACAATGGCATAAACTAGATCAGTTTATGAATCAAAATACATAATTCCATACTTATAAAACACTTAACATAAATTGAACTATTTATGGATATAATCCATAATCATAAGAATGTTTTCTTTGAGGATGTATATACTCATAATCCCTTCAAAATGATTTGTAAAGAAAATGAGAGTTATCCTAAGCATATCCCCCGGGAGTGTCGTAACCAAGAGTGCAGCAAGGCCCGTTGTCGTGCACCAGTTCCCGTTCGAGTCTAGCTCAAAGCGGTGTTTTCGGGTTTTACCCCTAGGTACATCTGTGCCAGAGCCGCCTCTACCTGCTCGTATCCAGACAAGGATGTATTGCTCGGAAAACTCACAAAATCTCTACAATACCAAAATTCTAGGAAGTTCTTCTATACTAATCCTCAAAGTTCATCTTAGGTCTACGTGCTCTAATCAGAGTTTATCTAAATCTAGCTTCCAAGGTTTGTACTAAACTTCCTCTGATACCAATTGTAACACCCCGACCCCAGTTACCCAGAGTCGGTGCATTATTACATAACATTGGCATGATCACAAGAAAGATCAAATCTCGAAAGACCGATTGGTTTAGTAGCCTTGGAAACACTAGATATATTCATAAGTTTTACATTACATCATAAAATGAAAAACTACTACAACAACATAATGTTTCCACAATCAACACTATTAACCCCTCATAAAATCCCTGCAGGTCATTCATAACTTACTTCTTCACATCCTGGGAAAAATAAAACATAGAAAAGGGGTGAGCTCAAATGCCCAGTAAGGATAACAATATAGCGGAAACTTTCATAAATAAGAATAAACATTTAAGGCAATGTATAACTAAAACAAAAGCCTTTTAAATATGAACTTTGAACATGGTATGGAATAAATAAAATGAAATAATGCCATTTACTTATTCACATGGATATTCTACTAATCGAATAATCACATGCAAAAATCAATAACCAATTTCATAATGTTGGAATGCATAATGCTAAACTTTAATTACTTTTCAAGGCCTCGTCCCAAGACCTTGGGGCTAACTGTAACCGGAACCCAACCCGGAGTGCCTCTAATAACCGGACACCAACCCGGAGTGCCTCTAATAACCGGACACCAACCCGGAGGGCTTACTTTTACCAGTCCCTAACCTGGAGGGCTTACTTTTACCAGTCCCCAACCTGGAGGGCTTACTTTTACCAGTCCCCAACCTGGAGGGCTTACTTTAACCAGTCCCCAACCTGGAACATACTTGTCCAACACATTCATATGAAGTAAAGATTGAAATATAACATAAACATTCTTATTGGAACTAGCATACGAAATGTCAATACTTTCACCATAAACTATGAATGGTATAAAAATAGCACATCCACAGTTAAACATATCACAAAACCTTCAAAACAATATAGAAGTTTTGTATCATAATAAATCAACTTCAAATAATCTTAAAACCCATCAAAGGATGTTGACATAGATGAAATCAAAATTCTTTTTAAAGAAATATCTCCTTTTATTTTGAAATAATTTAAGATCCATATAAAATAAAACATTTTCTTTGAAAATATCTTATAAGCTTGTAAGGAAAGCTTTGAAGATTTTATAACGGTGTAAAATAACCGCACCCGCCGTATAAGTTAAAAAAACATTCTTACCTCAATTCTGTCGAAAAGGTTAAAAAGGACCTTGTTTTGAAAACGACGGAAAGATTCCATTATAAACCTCTTATAAAAAGTCAAACAAGGGTATAGATGACTTTAACCCATATTCTTGTAAATAGTAAAAAAAATTTGAAATACATTTTTAAGAAACATGGATGTGGGTGATAAAGGTATCCCAGTAGATTATTACGTATAAACAACCTCGGATAATGAAGAGATTGTGAAATAACCCTTACCTTGTTCTTTTCCTTGGTTGGGGTAGGTTAACCTCCTGTATAATGGTGAACTAATTGTTATTAAATTATACAAGAATTATATACATTAATATGATATCATATATGATCTTTTAACATTGCTTTATTAATAATATCTTAGTATTATCGTCGTTTCGGGTGATAATCGATTCGTTCTTCTTAAATGTTAGGTTACGTAAGACATGTTTGTAATGGATAGATTATATATTATTCATAATTAGAATGATATTAACATTATTTTTAACCCTAAAATGAGAATAATACTTGAATGGATATGATGGAGAATGAATCTTATCGCGTTCGTGGAGACGGTAGTCCGTACGTACGCACGAACGCTACTTCCATTTAATTTTTATTTTAAAAGAATCAAATCCAAATGATACATAGGTATATTACTATTACAGTATAATATAATATTTTATATATGTTACTTATGTTCATTAACACCATCCTTTATACGTTACATGTGTGGTATGAACGATTCATATCATTTTAAGGGGGCGGTAGTCCGCACTTCCTCAAATGAAATTATCGTATGTATATACAACATGAAACGAATAATGGTATGAAATAAAATGGAATTACAGAAGCTTATATATAAAATATATATCATTAATATCATATTTAATTACAGTGCCATCATAATGGCCACCATGAGAGGTGGTAAGATGTATTTGAACAATCATCGTTTCGTGAGGCGTTAGTTTGCCATCCACAGAAACATTATGTTCATCATCCATTAGATGGAGTTGTGTGTATGTGTAGTTTGAATCCTTCTTATAACAACATCATAGTATATTTTGGATACTGGTTTTGTTACAAAAGAAAGGAAATAAAAAGAGTTTGGGGGTTGGAGAATCAAAATAAATGAAAATAATTTAAGAGAAATCGTTACCTTTAATCTAGGTAACTCACTTTGGTTGGAACCAAAGGACTTCATGAAATGCTTTCTGCCTAAGGGTAAGCTTCAAGGAGGAGGAGAGGGATTTGGGGAGCTTAGTTGGGCAGAGTTTGGACGAGCCAAGTGGCTTGAGAGGTGTGAGGAAAAGAGAAGGAGGAGTGCCCTTTTATAAGAGGGGTGAGGGGCACTTTTGGAAAAGCTAGAAATATTAATTTATAATAAATTCATATTCGGATTCCAAAGGCTCCAAAGTTGACTATTCAAAGGATGAGGTGGGGATAGGTCGAAAACAACTCATCCGATAGAATTTAGACAGGTTTGGGTACTTATATTAACCTTATCTTTAAGTATTAACTCTAAGTTAATTAGTTTCACTTTTACAATGTCTCTTTGTATTTTTATATAATATGGTTAATAAACTTACTATATACATCCAAGATACCCCCAAGTGGTCCATTAATGTTTAACCTATCATAATATAAGTCTCTTGGCCGAACCTTAGATTTTTAGGAATTTAATATCAATTAATAATATAATATTTGTTTTAAGAACTCTTTTATGTCAATTTTTACACTATTCAATAGTTGATTTTTGTGAAACTCATAACAGATTGATTACTTCGAAAAAAGTCAATTAAATCAATCCTAATATATCATATTATCCTAGAAAATTAGTGTAATTCATTAAAAGTTTCTTATTATATTTATTTGGGTATTTATAATATCAATTATGTTAATTTTTTACTATTTTAGTAATTACTGAATCATCATTGTGTCATAAATAAAATAGATTATTTAATGTCTAAAAATTATAAATAAAATATCATTATGTAGGAAATATTTTTAACTTTCTAATGAATATTTATAATCGAAAATCCAACATGTATAACCCTATGTAAAAATTGTTCTTCTAAAAGATGTAAGCTTATGCCATTTTTATTTTTATTTTAACTTTATTAATATAATGTGTCCCTACCACATACAAGTGGCTCCAAGGGGTCCCCAAATTGACCCAAGGATGCCCATGGTCGGGTATGTGTCTACCAATAAGGTTAGGACACGTTTTAGGGTAATTTTGTATTATTATAATATTATTTTTTTAACCCTTATTTACCGGATTTACCCTTTAACCATGGTAAATAAAATATTTACCGCAGTAATTATTCAAAATGTCTAAAAATAAAAGTTACCTATTTACACAATTTGAACATCCTGATTCCAAATATGGAATCCATTTTTCTAAATTCAAAACACAGAAGTGGCAGAAATTAATTTAAAATTAATTCCCGCTGTCAAAACAAAAAGCGTGTTTTTAAGAGATAATAACTATCAAAAGATTGACACTTGTTTATGTTTGGTTTAATTGTAAAATTATGTCCAATGACCAACATTATATTAAATGGTAAAAATATATTCTAAATATACTTTAAAACCACTCAAATTCATAATTTATCACTATTAATTATTTTGATTAAAAAAGTTGTTTTTAATTAAAATTTAGTAATTTTCACTATTCATCAAAATATGAAAGTTATCCGAAATGTACCAAAATTTCATCTTAGGCTAAATTCGATATTCCGAATCCAAAAATGAAGTCCATTTTCAAATATAAAATATATATAATTTCAAAAAGTAGGTATTACTATTCATAACGGCTAGTTTGATTAGTTATGGAGTGTGTTAAAACTCAAGGTTGCGTACAACACACACTACTGTATTATTCAAAGAGAGCGTACCGTGGAAGATTGGGATGTTTCATTTTAAATTTTTGATGTCCCCATTTAGTCAAAAAGTTTAAAATATTGTATTTAAAAAGGGTTCACTATTAAAAGTTGATAAAAGTGCAATACTGAAAATGAATTTGTTCTTGCATTATATCTAAGAAACTCATAATATGGATTCTAAAATTATAAGGATTATATAAAGTTTAAAATTTAGATAATACTATTCATAACCTCTTTTTAATGGCTTTTTTTTTGTAAGTCATGGTGTGATTGAACTCGGTGTTGCGTGTAGTGCAAGTTATTGAATTATTTTGAAGAAATAACACACTATGAAATCAGGGGGTGTTACATTCTCCCCTCCTTCAATAAATTGCGTCCTCGCAATTTGAAATTGTGATTCGAAAATAAAAGGTTGAAAATAAAAAAAATATCTTTGTGGGAAAACCCACATCAGAAATTGGGTTACTAAAATTTATTCTTAATATGAGGAAAAGAGAAATGAAAGTGTCACCACCAAATTATGATCTCGATTAGGAGAACATTGGTGGCAATTAGAGACATATAATTGGAGGAAAAACGTAAATATTTATAGGTAGTGATTGAGGTCATCAATCACAAAAAAAGTATAAAATTGAGGTCCTTAAACTCATCAATCTATGATGATTTGAAGTACCATCGGTTCAACAAAATATAGGGTATTGGGATAACACATTTTTGACGTTTCAAAATATCTTCGTTGAAATCCCACATCGAAAAATGAATTAATGAGGCCTCTATTTAAAATAAAGAGTGGAAAGTATGAAGATTACCGAAAATAACACATACTAGGGTTTCATGTAGGAAAATATGGATATGGAGGAGAAATCTAACCATCAATTATCTGATGGAGAGTGGTAGAGAACATGGCTATGAAAAGGCCAACAATCCCAAAGCCATAAATTAGTGATGATTTAAGGTACCATCTAGGGAAACATTTTTGTTCTAAGTTCCTTTTATTAATGTTGAGGAATTTATTTATGAGATTGGATAAGATCATAAGGAGATATACTTACTTTATAATCAGAGTTTTATCCATTAATAAGTTTCTACCACAAACTCATCTTTCACTCTAAAAGATACTAGAATGTAATTTTTTATTTATTTATACTATTCGTACAGGGTTCCAAAATAAATGAATTTATAATTCATCTACCAGATCTTTAAAAAAAACAACATTATTTAATCCAGGACATCTCATGGGCCAGTGGTAGGTGATACACCCTTGTCGCCCTTCAGTTGCGGGTTCAAGTCTCGCAGCCTTGCCGGACGCGATAGGTTGCCGCCCGACCTCCGGGTTGTCCTTTTATGGCAATCCAAAATAATCCAAACTAGAACTATCCAAAATACTTCTTTCCAAACTCACAGTCCAACATTTATAAGGAAGGTAAACATAATGTAGATCCTTTTTACCCCGTAATAGCATATGAATACCTTCATCATGTATTACCATATTCCTTATTGATTACATTCATGCTCCCTTATTCCATATAGAATGCTGGATATACTTCATTAATCCAAAAATGTTTTAAACCCCAACAATGATGGAATATACAAATCATTAATCAGTTCCAAGGTAGTCAAGAATATCCAATATAATTTATCCAAAACAATCACATATTATTCCAAAATCACTACCTCAGTATCAGAATTATATTATGATTTATCATTCTCTCAACCATATATTTTCCAAATATTTATCCTACTATTGAGTCACTTTTCTTTGTTCCACACAATCTCAAGTCCTTAATGAAATAGTACTGCAGTACAATCCTTATATACTCCATAATTATTATAACAAGTACATTGTTGATACAACACTCAATTGACATAATCAACATAAGAACTCTAATCATTCCTCTTCATCTGTGGTAGTATCATAACTTGATTATTATCCAATAGCATCATTTGCGTCATAGTCTGATGACTGGGGCATAGGTTCGCGTAGTGTCCAAACTCCTTGCAAATGAAGCATTGTACATTTAAAACCATTTTCTTACCCTTGCAGTCACGTACTTTGTGCCCTTTTCCTCCACACTTATAACAAACTCCCATTCCTTTCAGGCAAGTTCCAGGGTGTTTCTTTCCACAGTTACCACATATGGGAAAATTCTTCTTTTCCCTCTTCCCTTTATCCATCTTTCTCTCTTCAATCCTTTTTCTTCTCTTGCTTCCCTTCAAAGCCATAGGACTCAGTAAAATCTTTACTTATCTTATCAACACATGATATTATTTCTTCATATGATGATAATACATGGGAGACTATTTCTCTTATAAATTCTAGCTTAAGACCATGAAAGATATGATCCTTCCTTCTCTTTGGATCATGTGCATTTCTGGAGTTCTCATTCCTTCTACTGGGCGCCATTTCTAAACAATGGCATAAACTAGATCAGTTTATGAATCAAAATACATAATTCCATACTTATAAAACACTTAACATAAATTGAACTATTTATGGATATAATCCATAATCATAAGAATGTTTTCTTTGAGGATGTATATACTCATAATCCCTTCAAAATGATTTGTAAAGAAAATGAGAGTTATCCTAAGCATATCCCCCGGGAGTGTCGTAACCAAGAGTGCAGCAAGGCCCGTTGTCGTGCACCAGTTCCCGTTCGAGTCTAGCTCAAAGCGGTGTTTTCGGGTTTTACCCCTAGGTACATCTGTGCCAGAGCCGCCTCTACCTGCTCGTATCCAGACAGGGATGTATTGCTCGGAAAACTCACAAAATCTCTACAATACCAAAATTCTAGGAAGTTCTTCTATACTAATCCTCAAAGTTCATCTTAGGTCTACGTGATCTAATCAGAGTTTATCTAAATCTAGCTTCCAAGGTTTGTACTAAACTTCCTCTGATACCAATTGTAACACCCCGACCCCAGTTACCCAGAGTCGGTGCATTATTACATAACATTGGCATGATCACAAGAAAGATCAAATCTCGAAAGACCGATTGGTTTAGTAGCCTTGGAAACACTAGATATATTCATAAGTTTTACATTACATCATAAAATGAAAAACTACTACAACAACATAATGTTTCCACAATCAACACTATTAACCCCTCATAAAATCCCTGCAGGTCATTCATAACTTACTTCTTCACATCCTGGGAAAAATAAAACATAGAAAAGGGGTGAGCTCAAATGCCCAGTAAGGATAACAATATAGCGGAAACTTTCATAAATAAGAATAAACATTTAAGGCAATGTATAACTAAAACAAAAGCCTTTTAAATATGAACTTTGAACATGGTATGGAATAAATAAAATGAAATAATGCCATTTACTTATTCACATGGATATTCTACTAATCGAATAATCACATGCAAAAATCAATAACCACTTTCATAATGTTGGAATGCATAATGCTAAACTTTAATTACTTTTCAAGGCCTCGTCCCAAGACCTTGGGGCTAACTGTAACCGGAACCCAACCCGGAGTGCCTCTAATAACCGGACACCAACCCGGAGTGCCTCTAATAACCGGACACCAACCCGGAGGGCTTACTTTTACCAGTCCCTAACCTGGAGGGCTTACTTTTACCAGTCCCCAACCTGGAGGGCTTACTTTTACCAGTCCCCAACCTGGAGGGCTTACTTTAACCAGTCCCCAACCTGGAACATACTTGTCCAACACATTCATATGAAGTAAAGATTGAAATATAACATAAACATTCTTATTGGAACTAGCATACGAAATGTCAATACTTTCACCATAAACTATGAATGGTATAAAAATAGCACATCCACAGTTAAACATATCACAAAACCTTCAAAACAATATAGAAGTTTTGTATCATAATAAATCAACTTCAAATAATCTTAAAACCCATCAAAGGATGTTGACATAGATGAAATCAAAATTCTTTTTAAAGAAATATCTCCTTTTATTTTGAAATAATTTAAGATCCATATAAAATAAAACATTTTCTTTGAAAATATCTTATAAGCTTGTAAGGAAAGCTTTGAAGATTTTATAACGGTGTAAAATAACCGCACCCGCCGTATAAGTTAAAAAAACATTCTTACCTCAATTCTGTCGAAAAGGTTAAAAAGGACCTTGTTTTGAAAACGACGGAAAGATTCCATTATAAACCTCTTATAAAAAGTCAAACAAGGGTATAGATGACTTTAACCCATATTCTTGTAAATAGTAAAAAAATTTTGAAATACATTTTTAAGAAACATGGATGTGGGTGATAAAGGTATCCCAGTAGATTATTACGTATAAACAACCTCGGATAATGAAGAGATTGTGAAATAACCCTTACCTTGTTCTTTTCCTTGGTTGGGGTAGGTTAACCTCCTGTATAATGGTGAAATAATTGTTATTAAATTATACAAGAATTATATACATTAATATGATATCATATATGATCTTTTAACATTGCTTTATTAATAATATCTTAGTATTATCGTCGTTTCGGGTGATAATCGATTCGTTCTTCTTAAATGTTAGGTTACGTAAGACATGTTTGTAATGGATAGATTATATATTATTCATAATTAGAATGATATTAACATTATTTTTAACCCTAAAATGAGAATAATACTTGAATGGATATGATGGAGAATGAATCTTATCGCGTTCGTGGAGACGGTAGTCCGTACGTACGCACGAACGCTACTTCCATTTAATTTTTATTTTAAAAGAATCAAATCCAAATGATACATAGGTATATTACTATTACAGTATAATATAATATTTTATATATGTTACTTATGTTCATTAACACCATCCTTTATACGTTACATGTGTGGTATGAACGATTCATATCATTTTAAGGGGGCGGTAGTCCGCACTTCCTCAAATGAAATTATCGTATGTATATACAACATGAAACGAATAATGGTATGAAATAAAATGGAATTACAGAAGCTTATATATAAAATATATATCATTAATATCATATTTAATTACAGTGCCATCATAATGGCCACCATGAGAGGTGGTAAGATGTATTTGAACAATCATCGTTTCGTGAGGCGTTAGTTTTCCATCCACAGAAACATTATGTTCATCATCCATTAGATGGAGTTGTGTGTATGTGTAGTTTGAATCCTTCTTATAACAACATCCTAGTATATTTTGGATACTGGTTTTGTTACAAAAGAAAGGAAATAAAAAGAGTTTGGGGGTTGGAGAATCAAAATAAATGAAAATAATTTAAGAGAAATCGTTACCTTTAATCTAGGTAACTCACTTTGGTTGGAACCAAAGGACTTCATGAAATGCTTTCTGCCTAAGGGTAAGCTTCAAGGAGGAGGAGAGGGATTTGGGGAGCTTAGTTGGGCAGAGTTTGGACGAGCCAAGTGGCTTGAGAGGTGTGAGGAAAAGAGAAGGAGGAGTGCCCTTTTATAAGAGGGGTGAGGGGCACTTTTGGAAAAGCTAGAAATATTAATTTATAATAAATTCATATTCGGATTCCAAAGGCTCCAAAGTTGACTATTCAAAGGATGAGGTGGGGATAGGTCGAAAACAACTCATCCGATAGAATTTAGACAGGTTTGGGTACTTATATTAACCTTATCTTTAAGTATTAACTCTAAGTTAATTAGTTTCACTTTTACAATGTCTCTTTGTATTTTTATATAATATGGTTAATAAACTTACTATATACATCCAAGAGACCCCCAAGTGGTCCATTAATGTTTAACCTATCATAATATAAGTCTCTTGGCCGAACCTTAGATTTTTAGGAATTTAATATCAATTAATAATATAATATTTGTTTTAAGAACTCTTTTATGTCAATTTTTACACTATTCAATAGTTGATTTTTGTGAAACTCATAACAGATTTATTACTTCGAAAAAAGTCAATTAAATCAATCCTAATATATCATATTATCCTAGAAAATTAGTGTAATTCATTAAAAGTTTCTTATTATATTTATTTGGGTATTTATAATATCAATTATGTTAATTTTTTACTATTTTAGTAATTACTGAATCATCATTGTGTCATAAATAAAATAGATTATTTAATGTCTAAAAATTATAAATAAAATATCATTATGTAGGAAATATTTTTAACTTTCTAATGAATATTTATAATCGAAAATCCAACATGTATAACCCTATGTAAAAATTGTTCTTCTAAAAGATGTAAGCTTATGCCATTTTTATTTTTATTTTAACTTTATTAATATAATGTGTCCCTACCACATACAAGTGGCTCCAAGGGGTCCCCAAATTGACCCAAGGATGCCCATGGTCGGGTATGTGTCTACCAATAAGGTTAGGACACGTTTTAGGGTAATTTTGTATTATTATAATATTATTTTTTTAACCCTTATTTACCGGATTTACCCTTTAACCATGGTAAATAAAATATTTACCGCAGTAATTATTCAAAATGTCTAAAAATAAAAGTTACCTATTTACACAATTTGAACATCCTGATTACAAATATGGAATCCATTTTTCTAAATTCAAAACACAGAAGTGGCAGAAATTAATTTAAAATTAATTCCCGCTGTCAAAACAAAAAGCGTGTTTTTAAGAGATAATAACTATCAAAAGATTGACACTTGTTTATGTTTGGTTTAATTGTAAAATTATGTCCAATGATTAACATTATATTAAATGGTAAAAATATATTCTAAATATACTTTAAAACCACTCAAATTCATAATTTATCACTATTAATTATTTTGATTAAAAAAGTTGTTTTTAATTAAAATTTAGTAATTTTCACTATTCATCAAAATATGAAAGTTATCCGAAATGTACCAAAATTTCATCTTAGGCTAAATTCGATATTCCGAATCCAAAAATGAAGTCCATTTTCAAATATAAAATATATATAATTTCAAAAAGTAGGTATTACTATTCATAACGGCTAGTTTGATTAGTTATGGAGTGTGTTAAAACTCAAGGTTGCGTACAACACACACTACTGTATTATTCAAAGAGAGCGTACCGTGGAAGATTGGGATGTTTCATTTTAAATTTTTGATGTCCCCATTTAATCAAAAAGTTTAAAATATTGTATTTAAAAAGGGTTCACTATTAAAAGTTGATAAAAGTGCAATACTGAAAATGAATTTGTTCTTGCATTATATCTAAGAAACTCATAATATGGATTCTAAAATTATAAGGATTATATAAAGTTTAAAATTTAGATAATACTATTCATAACCTCTTTTTAATGGCTTTTTTTTTGTAAGTCATGGTGTGATTGAACTCGGTGTTGCGTGTAGTGCAAGTTATTGAATTATTTTGAAGAAATAACACACTATGAAATCAGGGGGTGTTACAAATAATATAATTATAGTTTAATAATAAAATAATTATTTTTCATTGTTTAAGAAAGGTTATATTGTGTATTAAACATATTAAAATATCATCCTTGATCTCTATATTACCAAAAGAATATGATACCGATTTCAATTTCAAGAAACATAACTAACAAAATCATTTAATGAGATAAGATAAAATTAAATCAATATGTGTTATATATTATAGTATCATATATAATCTAGTAATTATTAACTTGTTATCAACTAATCGGTACTAAAATTGACATTATAAATCAGGAATGAATCGATTAATGTTACTAATAACTAATGGTAAAATAAGAAATATTCAACTAATATATTATAAATAAATTATCATAAATTATGTATGTAAACATTAGTGTATGTGAATATTATTTTGAAATTTAATATTCAGATAGTTTTTATTATTTTATAAAATTTTAGAGTGTATTTGAACAGGTGGGAATAAAGTTAAGGGGATTTTTATTCAAATGTTTTCCTTGGGACATGATCCCTTCCCATTAATGATAATATTTCATGATTTAATTATCCTACATTATTATGATGATATTATGTAGTTAAACTTTCTTTCCAGGAAAATCATTTTTCACATCAATGTTTTCTTCCTAAATTTCTATAATGTGTCATGAAAAAGTAATTTATTTAGGTTTCATTTCAATGTCTTATAATCTATTGTTTCCTTGATATCCATGTTTTTCTTTGTTCTAATTTCATAAATTCCTTATTGGTAACTAATTTTTTTTATCTACTATGGTTCTTATATTTACATTTATTCATTTTAAAACTAGATTCAGATTCCCTTTTAATGATGTAGGAGTTCGATAATGGTATTTTGAACTATTTTAAAGGATATTCCATTTCATGATATGTTTTTTTCATTTCCACTTAACATTTTTACTGATGAATTTTTTATTATGAAGGTCAAATTATTGTAATTTCTATTAAACAAATGTTTTAAGAATATTTCTCTTCATCTTAAAAAAATTCATTTTGAATGTAACTTAAATATCACATATCTTAATGATTTTATTTATAAATGTTTTCCAATGGAGTATTGTTTCATATATCACCATATATGTGATCTATCTAAATATACCATTTTGGTGATCATGTTTTTGGTATCAATAGATCAATTTTTTTAATTTTATTTTATGTTATAAATTTAGAAAATTTTATGAAAACCATTTTATTTAAATGATTTATTTATGATAATATGAATGATTTGATTTTTATGAGGCACTCATATTAATATACAATGACTTGTGGGGTCTAATATCACCCTCAAATTCATTTGTTAAGATATTCCATCTCATGAGATATTGATGTGTGTACATACTTTGATATCTTCACAATACCATGGGTGACCGTACTTGGATTTGATCACAATATAATGGGTGAACATACATAGATGTTTTCATAATATAATGTTTTTAAATACTTAGATATGTTCACAATATATATAGAATACATACATGGATTTGTTCAAAATTTACAGGGTCGACATGCATGTATTGATTCACAACATAATGGGTGTGTGTACATATATGAGTCCACAATTTTTTCATATTCTTATGTTATTTCACTTCTATAATATTTTACATATTATTAAGAATTTATAATCATTTATAACACTCCATGATTTATATATATTCTTCATTCTTATGTTATGATTTCATATATTCTTTTACTATTATAATATGAATCTACGAATTATTTTGATAACATTTCATTATTATTATGTTCTCATTTCATGATCCATATTTCTAAATAAAATTTTATGAATGTCACCTATGATTTCTTAATAATTTAATCATATAGTTCTTTATTATTCATGTTTCTAAAATGTTTATAATCTAACCATTATAACTAGTTGATGTTTATCTCTAACTGAGTGTTTGGACTCACCCCTTTCTTGTGATTGTTTTCCATAGGAACTGAATGATTTTATTACATTTGGGGTGTTTATGGGGTATTTTAGATTTAAAAATATATGAAGAAATGTTGAATATATAATAAAATAAGTTATTTTTATAGAAAATATTCTAGGACATTGAATCTATAATTATCTATTTTGTGTGACCCATTGTGTGATGAAATGTGTATTTATGTAAAATTATGATATAAATGTATTCATTTATATTGGTTCAACTCACTTTGTATCCCTGTATATTTAATTAGTACATTTGTAACTCGGTGACTTATAATACTTCATAGTATACCTATTTTATTCCTTTGACAAGTACTATTGTTATAAATTATATATTCATGAATAGATGGCCCAAATAGTATTCCTTTTAAAGTTAAACATATATGTCCTATGGGTTCTAGGATTAAACATCATAGTAAAATTCATTATATCATAGTTAATAGGAATAATATCCCACAATAATTCATTTTTTCATTTTATTTAACATCATGCAGTAAGGACATGTGTTATACAGATTAATGTTGTGTAAGAAAGAAAACATAGAGAATGTATCTTATCCATGGTTGGTGTAAAACATATATATATACTACCCTTTCGGTTTATATCACTTAGAATATAAACTATAACATAATATTTATTTTTAGTTAATATGGATTTTTTAGATATAATGAGTCATACGGAATATAACCCTTTGAGATATGATGAATTATAGAGAATATGGTTCATTAAGAAATGTGGTTCACATGGAATATATCAATTTTATAAATTACACTCACATTTAATATATCCCTTTGAAATTTTATTTTTTATAGGGATATTTCTCAATTAAAAATATTTGTGAATGCATATGGGGTACTGATATAGGTGTGGATCGTTGATGTTTATCTAGAATAAGATTATTAATGTGGGAATGATTGTCTCATACACATAACATAGACCCCAAAACATGTGTCTACTTACCATAAATTTATGGTTAGATTACAAAGGATGGCTAGACATATGTGTAATATAGTATTATGAAAAATATATTTAGGATTGAGAATTTATCGCTATATTGGTACTTGAGCATGAAAATAAAGAATTTTTCCATGATATTGATAACATGTTTTTTTCATATGTGAAAGAGGGTTATTAGGTGTAACAGCCCGAGATTTTATGAAAAATATTCTTTTTTATTTCACTAATGTCTTGTGTTGTACGCTACACCAAAAGGAGCTTGCACAACACGCATCTTTGACTTGCCTTGCATTACACGCAATCGCGACCTTCCTCGATAGCGTGTGTAGTACGCAATACCGAGTTTCACTAAACAACGATATGCTATTAAAATATTATTATAACTAGCCGTTATGAATAGTAATAACCACCTTTTAAAATTTTAGAAATTTTAGCTCTCAAAATGGACTTCATTTTTTGGATTCGGAGTATCGAATTTAGCCTAAGGTGAAATTTTGGTACTTTTCGGATAACTTTCATATTCTGATGAATAGTGAAAATTACTAAATTATAATCAAAAACAAAATTTTTAATCAAAATAATTAATAGTGATAAATTATTAATTTGAGTTGTTTTAAAGTATATTTAGAATATATTTTTACAATTTAAAACAATGTTGGTCATTGGATGTAATTTCACATTTAAACCAGACATAAACAAGTGTCAATCTTTTGATAGATACTGTTTCTTAAAAACACGCTATTTGTTTTAACAACGGGATTTAATTATAAAATTAATTAATGCAACTTCTATGTTATGAATTTGGTAAAATAGACTTCATTTTTTGAATTCGGAATATGAAATATAGCTTAGGATGAAATTTTGGTATTTTTCTGAAAACTTTCAATTTTTGATGAATAGTGAAACCACTAAGTGGTAGGTTAAAACTGAATTTTGCATAAAACTTAATTTTACCGCTTCTGTGAATGGAATTTCAAAAATCCGACAGACACGGTTAATATCAAGGACTAAAATGTGGTCCAATGAGATGAAAATAATTTTTGGTGAATAGTAACTTTTTACTTTTTTTTACCATGGTTAATAGTAAATAGGGTAACTAAGGGTAAATATGATATTACTATTACCCTAACACATGTCCTAATTCTATTGGATAAGTTTAATTCGACCAAAAACAACCTTATGAATATAATATGACCATTTAGGTCCACTTGGATTAGATTATGACATTTAATATTATTTTATTTAATGAATAGTTAAAATAGTTAAAATCAAAGTTTAATAACTAAAACATTTTTAATATGGGGTTATAAATAAGATAAATTCGACTATAAATATTCATTAGAAAGCTAAAAAGATTTCCTACATAATGATATTTTATTTATAATTTTTATACTTTAAATAAATTAATTTATTTATGACACAACGATGATGAAGTAATTACCCTTTTAAGGAAATATTAACATAATTGATGTTATAAATGCTCAAATGAATGTAATTTGAGACTTTTTATGACTGACACTAATTTTCTAGGTTACTATGATATATTAGTGTTGATTTAATAAACTTGGTTCGAACATATAATTCTGTTATGACTTTCACAAAAATCATATATCAAATAGTGTCAAAATTGACACAAAATAGTTTTTAAATCAAATATTATATTATTAATTGTTATTTTATTCCTAAAAATATAAGGTTTAGCCAAATGACTTAGATAAGGATATATATATTAATAATAAACAATTTGGGGTTCTTTTGGCATGTTATAGTATGTGTATTAACCATATAGTGAAAGAAAACAAAAAGACACGGTAAAAGTTAAATTATTTAACTTAGAGTTAAATCTAATTGATAAGGTTAAAATAATACCCTAAACTTGTCTAAATCCTATTGGTTGATAGTATTTCGACCCATCCCCACTTTAGCTTCGAAATAAGACCCTTTGGAACCATTATAAACCGATTTTTACTTTAATATAAAACAATATTTTGAGGTATTCCTAAGGTGCCCCTCTCCTCCCTTATAAAAGGACACCTCCTCCCCCTCCTCCTCACACCAATTTGAGCACTCAAGCTCGGCCAACCCCTGACAAAATCTCTTCTCCACTTCCCTAGAAACATCCTAGAGGTTATGGTCTTCCTCAAAGACCAATTTTAGTGCCCTAAGAGGAGGTCTCAAAGAGGCGCTTCAAAGAAGAGGTAATTACCGTTACCGATTCTTTCATCTTTATTTCTTCTTCCACTTCTTCTTCTTAGTTTTTTTCATTATGAAGTAATAACATAAGTATCACTCATATACTGATATGTTATTATAAGTATGAAACAACCCTATTTCACCATCTATCCATCCTACGGAAAAAAGAAATCACCGCGCGTGCGTACGTACAGAATACCGTCTCCACGCCGTGGTGTAATCTATTTTCCACCACCACCTTACATGGATGGGTATAATGGTGTAAATAATAACTATACATAGTTATTAAAACATCATATTGATTCTTATATATTGTATAATCCACTCCAATTCAATTCAATATTTATGGAAATGATATCATTGCTCGTGCGTACGTACGGACTACCGTCTCCACGACGCGATGAGATTCATTCTCCATGTTAACAATTTAAGAATGATTATAAGGTATATATAAGAAATAATAATGAAATATATGACATTATAAAGCTACTGGATTTATGTATATATATATATATATATTTATGTCATCTACTTACTTCCATTCAAGACAATAAGGAAAGAAAAACAGCGTTCATGCGTACGTACGGACTACTGTCTCCATGAACGGTGTTTTTCATTTCATTTATCTATCTATTATATATATATATATACTGAATATATATATGATATATAAATCATATTTTATATTCTGGAAGTAAGTAAATCATGATATAAGTAATAATAATGTCAAGAACAACAAGTCAAAACACCTACGATAAATGAAACTATTTTACCCAAAACGCTTCTTTAACATGGAATTTACAAAAGAACGGGTAATATAATGTCATAAGTGAACCATATATGATATCATAACAATGAATATGATTCTTTAATAAGTAAATGACATTATTTAAATCATTATACAGGAGGTTCGGACACATACGAAGCAAATCGGACCTAAGGTAAGGGAAATGTCACAATCTCATTTTATCCGAGATTGTTTATACTTTGATATTTACTGGGGTGTATTTTATCATCCACATCCATGTTTCCTCAATATGTAATATTATTTCCATCCACCTACAATTGTTTAAATCCAATTTTACCCTTCGGTGAATTTTTAGTAAAAGATATGAAAGGAATCTTTTGTCGTTTTTCGTACGAGGTACTTTTTGACTTTTCCGACAAAAGTACGAAGAATGTTTTTTTTAACTTATACGACATGAATGGATTTTTAAAAAATTATTTCCAAGAAACTTCCTTTAAAAGTTTTCACGTTTATTTTTAATCAACTTCTTTTATTTTAAAGTCGTATGACATGTTATGAAAGGAAAAATGTTTTTGAAGTAGAAAGGATATTTTCCTCAAGAATGGAGTTCAAGTATTTTATCAAAATTATTTTCCATCTAAGATAATAAAAGGGTTCTGTTTTTATCCCTATTATTACATTAGTTTGATTATGTTGGGATGGAAATATTTTTATGAATTCCTTTATCTTATATGAATTGTTTTATGATGTCATGTTGTTTAAGAATCCCATTTTTATTACATGGGTTACGCTATGATGTATGGTTTATGATTATGTGGCACACATAAGAAAGGATTCATTATAAGATGGGTGGGACCTATATCTCCCTCCAATGCATTGGGTAAAGATTTTATATCTCATGAGATAGACAGGGCTTGAACGGTAGGTTATACCGGTTCAGTGAAACAGGACTGAAACGAGGGTTACTCGATTCAGAAAGGGACTTTGTCCACTAAGATAGTCTTGGCAATGAGTCTTGACTAACAATAAATGATTCTCTATGATTATGTGTGAATGCCACAAAGTTTCATGTTTTAAGTTATGATTATTGTGATTACATTTCACTACTATGATTTATCCCATGTTATGAAATTATGCTCTCTTTTGCAGGTTAAGATTTCCAAAAGTTATGTTCTTATGAATATGATGTGATTGATTTTTCTTTTGTATACCCTTACTGAGCATTTGAGCTCACCCTTTTATGTTTTCTTTTCCCCAGGATATAAAGAAAGGTTTTAGGTAAAAAAAAAGGGAAGATCTTTATGGGAGATATTGAAGATCTTTCACCACGATTAGAAGATTACGTTCCGAGTTTCCAAAGACACTAAACTATTAAGATCCTTGTGTGTGTGTGTTTCTGTTATGTACTAAGTATTCCGCAAAAGTAATGTAAAGTCTATGTACGTCAGGCTTCGGGTCTCTACAGTTGGTATCAGAGGGAGGTTTAGTCAACCTTTGGAAACTAGGATGTGAAAACGTTAGTGAGATCCCTAGAGATATTTCTACGGTATGTCTAGGGATTTCTCTAAGGTTAAGTATACGTATAGGTTATAGTACTAGAACTACACTAACGATCATAGAATTAAACCTAAGATGTTAGATATTGAAGGTACTCCCCCTTTATTATGTTTTTTCTCTAGCATGATTTTTGCCTCTCACACTATTCTTTTTGGGTTTTAGACGATGGCTGGAACCCGAAGGAACCGTGTTGATCAATGCAATGGACAATGCAATGATTGTCCTCCTGAACAAACAAATGTTATGGGAGATGGAGTGCAAAATCTTATTGCTATACTTACAAAAGCTATGAATCATTCTGGACTTCCAAATGAGCAGAGAAGGGAACAATATTCTATTGAGTCCTTCATGAGGCAACGTCCACCTTCTTTCAGTGGGTCTTCTGATCCACTTGTTGTTGAACAATGGATCAGTACCACTGAAAAGATATTTTCAGTTCTTCAATGTTCTGAACATGATAAAGTCATCTTAGCAATATATCATTTGGAAGGTGAAGCTGATCAATGGTGGAATCTTATCAAGAATACAAGGCAAAGAGATGAAATTGAGTCCATGGAATGGGACGAGTTCAAGAACATATTTTTCAATAAGTACTTCCCTCGTATTCTTCGAACAAAGATGGAGAAGGAGTTTCTTGAACTAAAGCAAAAGGATGATGAATCTGTTGGTATATACGAAGCGAATTTTACAAGACTTGCAAGGTATGCATCTGGCATTATCATCCAACCTGAAAGTAAAGTTGATCGATTTTTCAGTGGCTTAAAACCAAGTCTTCGAAGGGAATTATCTATAAGAGACTTCAGTAGCTATGAAGAAATTGTGTGTTGTGCTATCAAGGTAGAAATGGAAGTTGGTGTTACATATCCATCTCATGGTTTTGACAAGAAACGAAAGATAGAGTTCAAGGAGAAATCTCAGAATAATGGTGAAAAGAAGATGAATGTTTCCTTATGCACAAAGTGTGGAAAGAAGCATGGTGGAGATTGTCTTAAGGGGACTAGAAAATGTTTTAAGTGTGGAAAAGAAGGTCATCGAGCAGCTGAGTGTCGAAGTAATGGAAAAAGGGTTTCTAATGATGTGAATAAAGCAAACACTGCAGAGAACGCACCACCAACACTTCAATGCTTCAAGTGCAAGGAAATGGGGCATTATGCTAATAAATGCCCTAATCCAAGGGTTAGTGATGATCAACATGAGCAACCACTGAAGGCAAAGGACAAAGGGAAGTCACATGCGATCACTATTGGAAATGTTGAATATGACAACGATGTGGTGGAATGATTAAGTGTTTATGTAATGGGATTCCATAATAATGTTGTATCATTGAGTATTGCAATATTTATTGATGTGGTATTCAAAGTGATTGAGATATTTTTTGGAAATAAGATGATATGCGCATAATGAAGGGAAAACGAGAAAATGAAATGTTTAATAGTATTAATGAGCTCATGATTGATATAAGGACTAAGTGATATCATGGTTTGAGTATATAGAATTTTGAGGATTTTGGTATGTGGAAAGTGTTAACTTTAAACTGCATTCATGTTTTCACTAAGGTATTCAAGAGAATACATGATTAAGGACTATGAATGTTTGGAATGTGACCAACAAAACATATCTTATGATATATGGGGATCAACGATGGAATTAAATCTCTGGTAATCATTTTCACTATGTTATGAGACTGGACTGCAGTATTATGGATAAGCCTAAAGATAGAAATGGATTATGTTGGACATAAGTGAGTATTGTTTAAGGATAGAAGTTTTTTTTCTCGATATTATTGATGGGATGTTATAGTAATGTAGTTTAAGAAAAAGGACAACCTGCAGGACGGGCGATAGCCCATCGCTTCGGACAAGGCTGTGGGAATCGAACCCACAACCGAAGTGCGACTGACCTTTATCGCCTACCACTAGCCTACAGGAAGTCCCTGTTTAGTAGAAACTAGTTTTATTATATTAAGCAGTATGATATATGAAGTATAAGTCCATTTTAAGAACCATATGTGATTAATCTCACTATAGATCGACTTATGTATATAATTTTTTCTAACCTTTTGTTTGAGACAGATGGAATGACCCGTCATTCTATCACATGATCTGCTAACACTTCACGAATAACAAATTCAACTTCATTTATTTAAGAGATGAAGTGGAAATTGTTCAAGGCATGAACAACAGTGAGATTGTACCAAAATAAAGAAAGTATTTATTCTAATTCAAATTTTCAACTTTAGGGAAATGATCTTGAAAACCAAAAATGTTTTCCTAGTGATCTTATACCTGATGAATCAGATGGCACCTTAGATCGTCACAAATTAATGGATTTGTGATTACTGGATTTTCCATAGCCATGTTCTCTACCACTCTCTATCAGAACATGATGGTTAGATTTCACTTCCATGTCCATATTTTCACCTATGTGGAAACCCAGTGATTAGTTTATTTGGGTAATCATTACATTTCATACTTTAGTTTTTAAAGCCAAGTTTTGGTATTCCTTTTTACGATGTGAGTTTCTATTAAAGAAACTTTCGAATAGTAAACCATTTATAACCCCGACGAATTTCGAGGGCGAAATTCATTTTAAGGGGGGTAGAATGTAACAGCCCGAGATTTTATGAAAAATATTCTTTTTTATTTCACTAATGTCTTGTGTTGTACGCTACACCAAAAGGAGCTTGCACAACACGCATCCTTGACTTGCCTTGCATTACACGCAATCGCGACCTTCCTCGATAGCGTGTGTAGTACGCAATACCGAGTTTCACTAAACAACGATATGCTATTAAAATATTATTATAACTAGCCGTTATGAATAGTAATAACCACCTTTTAAAATTTTAGAAATTTTAGCTCTCAAAATGGACTTCATTTTTGGATTCGGAGTATCGAATTTAGCCTAAGGTGAAATTTTGGTACTTTTCGGATAACTTTCATATTCTGATGAATGGTGAAAATTACTAAATTATAATCAAAAACAAATTTTTTAATCAAAATAATTAATAGTGATAAATTATTAATTTGAGTTGTTTTAAAGTATATTTAGAATATATTTTTACAATTTAATACAATTTTGGTCATTGGATGTAATTTCACATTTAAACCAGACATAAACAAGTGCCAATCTTTTGATAGATACTGTTTCTTAAAAACACGCTATTTGTTTTAACAACGGGATTTAATTATAAAATTAATTAATGCAACTTCTATGTTATGAATTTGGTAAAATAGACTTCATTTTTTGAATTCGGAATATGAAATATAGCTTAGGATGAAATTTTGGTATTTTTCTGAAAACTTTCAATTTTTGATGAATAGTGAAACCACTAAGTGGTAGGTTAAAAACTGAATTTTGCATAAAACTTAATTTTACCGCTTCTGTGAATGTAATTTCGAAAATCCGACAGACACGGTTAATATCAAGGACTAAAATGTGGTTCAATGAGATGAAAATAATTTTTGGTGAATAGTAACTTTTTACTTTTTTTTACCACGGTTAATAGTAAATAGGGTAACTAAGGGTAAATATGATATTACTATTACCCTAACACATGTCCTAATTCTATTGGATAAGTGTAATTCGACAAAAAACAACCTTATTAATATAATATGACCATTTAGGTCCACTTGGATTAGATTATGACATTTAATATTATTTTATTTAATGAATAGTTAAAATAGTTAAAATCAAAGTTTAATAACTAAAACATTTTTAATATGGGGTTATACATAAGATAAATTCGACTATAAATATTCATTAGAAAGCTAAAGAGAGTTACTACATAATTATATTTTATTTATAATTTTTAGACATTAAATAAATTAATTTATTTATGGCACAACGATGATGCAGTAATTACCCTTTTAAGGAAATATTAACATAATTGATGTTATAAATGCTCAAATGAATGTAATTTGAGACTTTTTATGACTTACACTAATTTTCTAGGTTACTATGATATATTAGTGTTGATTTAATCAACTTGGTTCGAACATATAATTCTGTTATGACTTTCACAAAAATCATATATCAAATAGTGTCAAAATTGACACAAAATAGTTTTTAAATCAAATATTATATTATTAATTGTAATTTTATTCCTAAAAATATAAGGTTCGGCCAAATGACTTAGATAAGGATATATATATTAATAATAAACAATTTGGGGTTCGTTTGGCATGTTATAGTATGTGTATTAACCATATAGTGAAAGAAAACAAAAAGACACGGTAAAAGTTAAATTATTTAACTTAGAGTTAAATCTAATTGATAAGGTTAAAATAATACCCTAAACTTGTCTAAATCCTATTGGTTGATAGGATTTAGACCCATACCCACTTTAGCTTCTAAATAATACCCTTTGGAACCATTATAAACCGATTTTGACTTTAATATAAAATAATATTTTGAGGTATTCCTAAGATGCCCCTCTCCTCCCTTTTAAAAGGACACCTCCTCCCCCTCCTCCTCACACCAATTTGAGCACTCAAGCTCAGCCAACCCCTGCCAAAATCTCTTATCCACTTCCCTAGAAACATCCTAGAGGTTCTGGTCTTCCTCAAAGACCAATTTTAGTGCCCTAAAAGGAGGTCTCAAAGAGGCGCTTCAAAGAAGAGGTAATTACCGTTACCGATTCTTTCATCTTTATTTCTTCTTCCACTTCTTCTTCTTAGTTTTTTTCATTATGAAGTAATAACATAAGTATCACTCATATACGGATATGTTATTATAAGTATGAAACAACCCTATTTCACCATCTATCCATCCTACGGAAAAAGAAATCACCGTGCGTGCGTACGTACGGAATACCGTCTCCACGCCGTGGTGTAATCTATTTTCCACCACCACCTTACATGGATGGGTATAATGGTGTAAAGAATAACTATACATAGTTATTACAACATCATATTGATTCTGATATATTTTATAATCCACTCCAATTCAATTCAATATTTATGGAAATGATATCATTGCTCGTGCGTACGTACGGACTACCATCTCCACGAAGCGATGAGATTCATTCTCCATGTTAACCATTTAAGAATGATTATAATCTATATATAAGAAATAATAATGAAATATATGACATTATAAATCTAATGGATTTATGTATATATATATATATATGTATGTATGTCATCTACTTACTTCCATTCAAGACAATAAGGAAAGAAAAACAGCGTTCATGCGTACGTACGGACTACCGTCTCCATGAACGGTGTTTTTCATTTCATTTATCTATCTATTATATATATATATACTGAATATATATATGATATATAAATCATATTTTATATTCTGGAAGTATGTAAATCATGATATAAGTAATAATAATGTCAAGAACAACAAGTCAAAACACCTACGATAAATGAAACTATTTTACCCAAAACGCTTCTTTAACATGGAATTTACAAAAGAACGGGTAATATAATGTCATAAGTGAACCATATATGATATCATAACAATGAATATGATTCATTAATAAGTAAATGACATTATTTAAATCATTATACAGGAGGTTCGGACACATACGAAGCAAATCGGACCTAAGGTAAGGGAAATGTCACAATCTCATTTTATCCGAGATTGTTTATACTTTGATATTTACTGGGGTGTATTTTATCATCCACATCCATGTTTCCTCAATATGTAATATTATTTCCATCCACCAACAATTGTTTAAATCCAATTTTACCCTTCGGTGAATTTTTAGTAAAAGATATGAAAGGAATCTTTTGTCGTTTTTCGTACGAGGTACTTTTTGACTTTTCCGACAAAAGTACGAAGAATGTTTTTTTAACTTATACGACATGAATGGATTTTTAAAACATTATTTCCAAGAAACTTCCTTTACAAGTTTTCAAGTTTATTTTTAATCAACTTCTTTTATTTTAAAGTCGTATGACATGTTATGAAAGGAAAAAATGTTTTTGAAGTAGAAAGGATATTTTCCTCAAGAATGGAGTTCAAGTATTTTATCAAAATTATTTTCCATCTAAGATAATAAAAGGGTTCTGTTTTTATCCCTATTATTACATTAGTTTGATTATGTTGTGATGGAAATATTTTTATGAATTCCTTTATCTTATATGAATTGTTTTATGATGTCATGTTGTTTAAGAATCCCATTTTTATTACATGGGTTACGCTATGATGTATGGTTTATGATTATGTGGCACACATAAGAAAGGATTCATTATAAGATGGGTGGGACCTATATCTCCCTCCAATGCATTGGGTAAAGATTTTATATCTCATGAGATAGACAGGGCTTGAACGGTAGGTTATACCGGTTCAGTGAAATAGGACTGAAACGAGGGTTACTCGATTTAGAAAGGGACTTTGTCCACTAAGATAGTCTTGGCAATGAGTCTTGACTAACAAGAAATGATTCTCTATGATTATGTGTGAATTCCACAAAGTTTCATGTTTTAAGTTATGATTATTGTGATTACATTTCACTACTATGATTTATCCCATTTATGAAATTATGCTCTCTTTTGCAGGTTAAGATTTCCAAAAGTTATGTTCTTATGAATATGATGTGATTGATTTTTCTTTTGTATACCCTTACTGAGCATTTGAGCTCACCCTTTTATGTTTTATTTTCCCCAGGATATAAAGAAAGGTTTTAGGTAAAAAAAAAGGGAAGATCTTTATGGGAGATATTGAAGATCTTTCACCACGATTAGAAGATTACGTTCCGAGTTTCCAAAGACACTAAACTATTACGATCCTTGTGTGTGTGTGTTTTTGTTATGTACTAAGTATTCCGAAAAGGTAATGTAAAGTCTATGTACGTCAGGCTTCGGTTCTCTACAGTTGGTATCAGAGGGAGGTTTAGTCAACCTTTGGAAACTAGGATGCTAAAACGTTAGTGAGATCCCTAGAGATATTTCTACGGTATGTCTAGGGATGTCTCTAAGGTTAAGTATACGTATAGTTTATAGTACTAGAACTACGCTAACGATCATATAATTAAACCTAAGATGTTAGATATTGAAGGTACTCCCCCTTTATTAAGTTGTTTTCCCTAGCATGATTTTTGCCTCTCACACTATTCTTTTTGGGTTTTAGACGATGGCTGGAACCCGAAGGAACCGTGTTGATCAATGCAATGGACAATGCAATGATTGTCCTCCTGAACAAACAAATGTTATGGGAGATGGAGTGAAAAATCTTATTGCTATACTTACAAAAGCTATGAATCATTCTGGACTTCCAAATGAGCAGAGAAAGGAACAATATTCTATTGAGTCCTTCATGAGGCAACGTCCACCTTCTTTCAGTGGGTCTTCTGATCCACTTGTTGCTGAACAATGGATCAGTACCACTGAAAAGATATTTTCAATTCTTCAATGTTCTGAACATGATAAAGTCATCTTAGCAGTATATCGTTTGGAAGGTGAAGCTGATCAATGGTGGAATATTATCAAGAATACAAGGCAAAGAGATGAAATTGAGTCCATGGAATGGGACGAGTTCAAGAACATATTTTTCAATAAGTACTTCCCTCGTATTCTTCGAACAAAGATGGAGAAGGAGTTTCTTGAACTAAAGCAAAAGGATGATGAATCTGTTGGTATATACGAAGCGAATTTTACAAGACTTGCAAGGTATGCATCTGGCATTATCATCCAACCTGAAAGTAAAGTTGATCGATTTTTCAGTGGCTTAAAACCAAGTCTTCGAAGGGAATTATCTATAAGAGACTTCAGTAGCTATGAAGAAATTGTGCGTTGTGCTATCAAGGTAGAAATGGAAGTTGGTGTTACATATCCATCTCATGGTTTTGACAAGAAACGAAAGATAGAGTTCAAGGAGAAATCTCAGAATAATGGTGAAAAGAAGATGAATGTTTCCTTATGCACAAAGTGTGGAAAGAAGCATGGTGGAGATTGTCTTAAGGGGACTAGAAAATGTTTTAAGTGTGGAAAAGAAGGTCATCGAGCAGCTGAGTGTCGAAGTAATGGAAAAAGGGTTTCTAATGATGTGAATAAAGCAAACACTGTAGAGAACGCACCACCAACACTTCAATGCTTCAAGTGCAAGGAAATGGGGCATTATGCTAATAAATGCCCTAATCCAAGGGTTAGTGATGATCAACATGAGCAACCACTGAAGGCAAAGGACAAAGGGAAGTCACATGCGATCACTATTGGAAATGTTGAATATGACAATGATGTGGTGGAATGATTAAGTGTTTATGTAATGGGATTCCATAATAATGTTGTATCATTGAGTATTGCAATATTTATTGATGTGGTATTCAAAGTGATTGAGATATTTTTTGGAAATAAGATGATATGCGCATAATGAAGGGAAAACGAGAAAATGAAATGTTTAATAGTATTAATGAGCTCATGATTGATATAAGGACTAAGTGATATCATGGTTTGAGTATATAGAATTTTGAGGATTTTGGTATGTGGAAAGTGTTAACTTTAAACTGAATTCATGTTTTCACTAAGGTATTCAAGAGAATACATGATTAAGGACTATGAATGTTTGGAATGTGACCAACAAAACATATCTTATGATATATGGGGATCAACGATGGAATTAAATCTCTGGTAATCATTTTCACTATGTTATGAGACTGGACTACAGTATTATGGATAATCCTAAAGATAGAAATGGATTATGTTGGACATAAGTGAGTATTGTTTAAGGATAGAAGTTTTTTTTTCTCGATATTATTGATGGGATGTTATAGTAATGTAGTTTTAGAAAAAGGACAACCTACAGGACGGGCGATAGCCCATCGCTTCGGACAAGGCTGTGGGAATCGAACCCACAACCGAAGTGCGACTGACCTTTATCGTTTACCACTAGCCTACAGGAAGTCCCTGTTTAGTAGAAACTAGTTTTATTATATTAAGCAGTATGATATATGAAGTATAAGTCCATTTTAGGAACCATATGTGATTAATCTCACTATAGATCGACTTATGTATATAATTTTTGCTAACCTTTTGTTTGAGACAGATGGAATGACCCGTCATTCTATCACATGATCTGCTAACACTTCACGAATAACAAATTCAACTTCATTTATTTAAGAGATGAAGTGGAAATTGTTCAAGGAATGAACAACAGTGAGATTGTACCAAAATAAAGAAAGTATTTATTCTAATTCAAATTTTCAACTTTAGGGAAATGATCTTGAAAACCAAAAATGTTTTCCTAGTGATCTTATACCTGATGAATCAGATGGTACCTTAGATCGTCACAAATTAATGGATTTGTGATTACTGGATTTTCCATAGCCATGTTCTCTACCACTCTCTATCAGAACATGATGGTTAGATTTCTCTTCCATGTCCATATTTTCACCTATGTGGAAACCCAGTGATTAGTTTATTTGGGTAATCATTACATTTCATACTTTAGTTTTTAAAGCCAAGTTTTGGTATTCCTTTTTACGATGTGAGTTTCTATTAAAGAAACTTTCGAATAGTAAACCATTTATAACCCCGACGAATTTCGAGGGCGAAATTCATTTTAAGGGGGGTAGAATGTAACAGCCCGAGATATTATGAAAAATATTCTTTTTTATTTCACTAATGTCTTGTGTTGTACGCTACACCAAAAGGAGCTTGCACAACACGCATCCTTGACTTGCCTTGCATTACACGTAATCGCGACCTTCCTCGATAGCGTGTGTAGTACGCAATACCGAGTTTCACTAAACAACGATATGCTATTAAAATATTATTATAACTAGCCGTTATGAATAGTAATAACCACCTTTTAAAATTTTATAAATTTTAGCTCTCAAAATGGACTTCATTTTTGGATTCGGAGTATCGAATTTAGCCTAAGGTGAAATTTTGGTACTTTTCGGATAACTTTCATATTCTGATGAATAGTGAAAATTACTAAATTATAATCAAAAACAACTTTTTTAATCAAAATAATTAATAGTGATAAATTATTAATTTGAGTTGTTTTAAAGTATATTTAGAATATATTTTTACAATTTAATACAATTTTGGTCATTGGATGTAATTTCACATTTAAACCAGACATAAACAAGTGTCAATCTTTTGATAGATACTGTTTCTTAAAAACACGCTATTTGTTTTAACAACGGGATTTAATTATAAAATTAATTAATGCAACTTCTATGTTATGAATTTGGTAAAATAGACTTCATTTTTTGAATTCAGAATATGAAATATAGCTTAGGATGAAATTTTGGTATTTTTCTGAAAACTTTCAATTTTTGATGAATAGTGAAACCACTAAGTGGTAGGTTAAAAACTGAATTTTGCATAAAACTTAATTTTACCGCTTCTGTGAATGGAATTTCGAAAATCCGACAGACACGGTTAATATCAAGGACTAAAATGTGGTTCAATGAGATGAAAATAATTTTTGGTGAATAGTAACTTTTTACTTTTTTTTACCACGGTTAATAGTAAATAGGGTAACTAAGGGTAAATATGATATTACTATTACCCTAACACATGTCCTAATTCTATTGGATAAGTGTAATTCGACAAAAAACAACCTTATTAATATAATATGACCATTTAGGTCCACTTGGATTAGATTATGACATTTAATATTATTTTATTTAATGAATAGTTAAAATAGTTAAAATCAAAGTTTAATAACTAAAACATTTTTAATATGGGGTTATACATAAGATAAATTCGACTATAAATATTCATTAGAAAGCTAAAGAGAGTTACTACATAATTATATTTTATTTATAATTTTTAGACATTAAATAAATTAATTTATTTATGGCACAACGATGATGCAGTAATTACCCTTTTAAGGAAATATTAACATAATTGATGTTATAAATGCTCAAATGAATGTAATTTGAGACTTTTTATGACTTACACTAATTTTCTAGGTTACTATGATATATTAGTGTTGATTTAATCAACTTGGTTCGAACATATAATTCTGTTATGACTTTCACAAAAATCATATATTAAATATTGTCAAAATTGACACAAAATAGTTTTTAAATCAAATATTATATTATTAATTGTAATTTTATTCCTAAAAATATAAGGTTCGGCCAAATGACTTAGATAAGGATATATATATTAATAATAAACAATTTGGGGTTCGTTTGGCATGTTATAGTATGTGTATTAACCATATAGTGAAAGAAAACAAAAAGACACGGTAAAAGTTAAATTATTTAACTTAGAGTTAAATCTAATTGATAAGGTTAAAATAATACCCTAAACTTGTCTAAATCCTATTGGTTGATAGGATTTAGACCCATACCCACTTTAGCTTCTAAATAATACCCTTTGGAACCATTATAAACCGATTTTGACTTTAATATAAAATAATATTTTGAGGTATTCCTAAGATGCCCCTCTCCTTCCTTTTAAAAGGACACCTCCTCCCCCTCCTCCTCACACCAATTTGAGCACTCAAGCTCAGCCAACCCCTGCCAAAATCTCTTCTCCACTTCCCTATAAACATCCTAGAGGTTCTGGTCTTCCTCAAAGACCAATTTTAGTGCCCTAAAAGGATGTCTCAAAGAGGTGCTTCAAAGAAGAGGTAATTACCGTTACCGATTCTTTCATCTTTATTTCTTCTTCCACTTCTTCTTATTAGTTTTTTTCATTATGAAGTAATAACATAAGTATCACTCATATAAGGATATGTTATTATAAGTATGAAACAACCCTATTTCACCATCTATCCATCCTACGGAAAAAGAAATCACCGTGCGTGCGTACGTACGGAATACCGTCTCCACGCCGTGGTGTAATCTATTTTCCACCACCACCTTACATGGATGGGTATAATGGTGTAAAGAATAACTATACATAGTTATTACAACATCATATTGATTCTGATATATTTTATAATCCACTCCAATTCAATTCAATATTTATGGAAATGATATCATTGCTCGTGCGTACGTACGGACTACCATCTCCACGACGCGATGAGATTCATTCTCCATGTTAACCATTTAAGAATGATTATAATCTATATATAAGAAATAATAATGAAATATATGACATTATAAATCTAATGGATTTATGTATATATATATATATATGTATGTATTTCATCTACTTACTTCCATTCAAGACAATAAGGAAAGAAAAACAGCGTTCATGCGTACGTACGGACTACCGTCTCCATGAACGGTGTTTTTCATTTCATTTATCTATCTATTATATATATATATACTGAATATATATATGATATATAAATCATATTTTATATTCTGGAAGTAAGTAAATCATGATATAAGTAATAATAATGTCAAGAACAACAAGTCAAAACACCTACGATAAATGAAACTATTTTACCCAAAACGCTTCTTTAACATGGAATTTACAAAAGAACGGGTAATATAATGTCATAAGTGAACCATATATGATATCATAACAATGAATATGATTCATTAATAAGTAAATGACATTATTTAAATCATTATACAGGAGTTTCGGACACATACGAAGCAAATCGGACCTAAGGTAAGGGAAATGTCACAATCTCATTTTATCCGAGATTGTTTATACTTTGATATTTACTGGGGTGTATTTTATCATCCACATCCATGTTTCCTCAATATGTAATATTATTTCCATCCACCAACAATTGTTTAAATCCAATTTTACCCTTCGGTGAATTTTTAGTAAAAGATATGAAAGGAATCTTTTGTCGTTTTTCGTACGAGGTACTTTTTGACTTTTCCGACAAAAGTACGAAGAATGTTTTTTTAACTTATACGACATGAATGGATTTTTAAAACATTATTTCCAAGAAACTTCCTTTACAAGTTTTCAAGTTTATTTTTAATCAACTTCTTTTATTTTAAAGTCGTATGACATGTTATGAAAGGAAAAAATGTTTTTGAAGTAGAAAGGATATTTTCCTCAAGAATGGAGTTCAAGTATTTTATCAAAATTATTTTCCATCTAAGATAATAAAAGGGTTCTGTTTTTATCCCTATTATTACATTAGTTTGATTATGTTGTGATGGAAATATTTTTATGAATTCCTTTATCTTATATGAATTGTTTTATGATGTCATGTTGTTTAAGAATCCCATTTTTATTACATGGGTTACGCTATGATGTATGGTTTATGATTATGTGGCACACATAAGAAAGGATTAATTATAAGATGGGTGGGACCTATATCTCCCTCCAATGCATTGGGTAAAGATTTTATATCTCATGAGATAGACAGGGCTTGAACGGTAGGTTATACCGGTTCAGTGAAATAGGACTGAAACGAGGGTTACTCGATTTAGAAAGGGACTTTGTCCACTAAGATAGTCTTGGCAATGAGTCTTGACTAACAAGAAATGATTCTCTATGATTATGTGTGAATGCCACAAAGTTTCATGTTTTAAGTTATGATTATTGTGATTACATTTCACTACTATGATTTATCCCATGTTATGAAATTATGCTCTCTTTTGCAGGTTAAGATTTCCAAAAGTTATGTTCTTATGAATATGATGTGATTGATTTTTCTTTTGTATACCCTTACTGAGCATTTGAGCTCACCCTTTTATGTTTTCTTTTCCCCAGGATATAAAGAAAGGTTTTAGGTAAAAAAAAGGGAAGATCTTTAAGGGAGATATTGAAGATCTTTCACCACGATTAGAAGATTACGTTCCGAGTTTCCAAAGACACTAAACTATTACGATCCTTGTGTGTGTGTGTTTTTGTTATGTACTAAGTATTCCGAAAAGGTAATGTAAAGTCTATGTACGTCAGGCTTCGGGTCTCTACAGTTGGTATCAGAGGGAGGTTTAGTCAACCTTTGGAAACTAGGATGCTAAAACGTTAGTGAGATCCCTAGAGATATTTCTACGGTATGTCTAGGGATGTCTCTAAGGTTAAGTATACGTATAGTTTATAGTACTAGAACTACGCTAACGATCATAGAATTAAACCTAAGATGTTAGATATTGAAGGTACTCCCCCTTTATTAAGTTGTTTTCCCTAGCATGATTTTTGCCTCTCACACTATTCTTTTTGGGTTTTAGACGATGGCTGGAACCCGAAGGAACCGTGTTGATCAATGCAATGGACAATGCAATGATTGTCCTCCTGAACAAACAAATGTTATGGGAGATGGAGTGCAAAATCTTATTGCTATACTTACAAAAGCTATGAATCATTCTGGACTTCCAAATGAGCAGAGAAGGGAACAATATTCTATTGAGTCCTTCTTGAGGCAACGTCCACCTTCTTTCAGTGGGTATTCTGATCCACTTGTTGCTGAACAATGGATCAATACCACTGAAAAGATATTTTCAATTCTTCAATGTTCTGAACATGATAAAGTCATCTTAGCAGTATATCGTTTGGAAGGTGAAGCTAATCAATGGTGGAATCTTATCAAGAATACAAGGCAAAGAGATGAAATTGAGTCCATGGAATGGGACGAGTTCAAGAACACATTTTTCAATAAGTAATTCCCTCGTATTCTTCGAACAAAGATGGAGAAGGAGTTTCTTGAACTAAAGCAAAAGGATGATGAATTTGTTGGTATATACGAAGCGAATTTTAAAATACTTTCAAGGTATGCATCTGGCATTATCATCCAACCTGAAAGTAAAGTTGATTGATTTTTCAGTGGCTTAAAACCAAGTCTTCGAAGGGCATTAGGTATAAGAGACTTCAGTAGCTATGAAGAAATTGTTCGTTGTGCTATCAAGGTATAAATGGAAGTTGGTGTTACATATCCATCTCATGGTTTTGACAAGAAACGAAAGATAGAGTTCAAGGAGAAATCTCAGAATAATGGTGAAAAGAAGATGAATGTTTCCTTATACACAAAGTGTGGCAAGAAGCATGGTGGAGATTGTCTTAAAGGGAATAGAAAATGTTTTAAGTGTGGAAAAGAAGGTCATCGAGCAGCTGAGTGTCGAAGTAATGGAAAAAGGGTTTCTAATGATGTGAATAAAGCAAACACTGCAGAGAAGGCACCACCAACACTTCAATGTTTCAAGTGCAAGGAAATGGGGCATTATGCTAATAAATGCCCTAATCCAAGGGTTAGTGATGATCAACATGAGCAACCACTGAAGGCAAAGGACAAAGGGAAGTCACATGCGATCACTATTGGCAATGTTGAATATGACAACGATGTGGTGGAATGATTAAGTGTTTATGTAATGGGATTCCATAATAATGTTGTATCATTGAGTATTGCAATATTTATTGATGTGGTATTCAAAGTGATTGAGATATTTTTTGGAAATAAGATGATATGCGCATAATGAAGGGAAAACGAGAAAATGAAATGTTTAATAGTATTAATGGGATCATGATTGATATAAGGACTAAGTGATATCATGGTTTGAGTATATAGAATTTTGAGGAATTTGGTATGTGGAAAGTGTTAACTTTAAACTGCATTCATGTTTTCACTAAGGTATTCAAGAGAATACATGATTAAGGACTATGAATGTTTGGAATGTGACCAACAAAACATATCTTATGATATATGGGGATCAACGATGGTATTAAATCTCTGGTAATCATTTTCACTATGTTATGAGACTGGACTGCAGTATTATGGATAAGCCTAAAGATTGAAATGGATTATGTTGGACATAAGTGAGTATTGTTTAAGGATAGAAGTTTTTTTTCTCGATATTATTGATGGGATGTTATAGTAATGTAGTTTTAGAAAAAGGACAACCTGCAGGACGGGCGATAGCCCATCGCTTCGGACAAGGCTGTGGGAATCGAACCCACAACCGAAGTGCGACTGACCTTTATCGCCTACCACTAGCCTACAGGAAGTCCCTGTTTAGTAGAAACTAGTTTTATTATATTAAGCAGTATGATATATGAAGTATAAGTCCATTTTAGGAACCATATGTGATTAATCTCACTATAGATCGACTTATGTATATAATTTTTGCTAACCTTTTGTTTGAGACAGATGGAATGACCCGTCATTCTATCACATGATCTGCTAACACTTCACGAATAACAAATTCAACTTCATTTATTTAAGAGATGAAGTGGAAATTGTTCAAGGCATGAACAACAGTGAGATTGTACCAAAATAAAGAAAGTATTTATTCTAATTCAAATTTTCAACTTTAGGGAAATGATCTTGAAAACCAAAAATGTTTTCCTAGTGATCTTATACCTGATGAATCAGATGGTACCTTAGATCGTCAGAAATTAATGGATTTGTGATTACTGGATTTTCCATAGCCATGTTCTCTACCACTCTCCATCAGAACATGATGGTTATATTTCTCTTCCATGTCCATATTTTCACCTATGTGGAAACCCAGTGATTAGTTTATTTGGGTAATCATTACATTTCATACTTTAGTTTTTATAGCCAAGTTTTGGTATTCCTTTTTACGATGTGAGTTTCTATTAAAGAAACTTTCGAATAGTAAACCATTTATAACCCCGACGAATTTCGAGGGCGAAATTCATTTTAAGGGGGGTAGAATGTAACAGCCCGAGATTTTATGAAAAATATTCTTTTTTATTTCACTAATGTCTTGTGTTGTACGCTACACCAAAAGGAGCTTGCACAACACGCATCCTTGACTTGCCTTGCATTACACGCAATCGCGACCTTCCTCGATAGCGTGTGTAGTACGCAATACCGAGTTTCACTAAACAACGATATGCTATTAAAATATTATTATAACTAGCCGTTATGAATAGTAATAACCACCTTTTAAAATTTTAGAAATTTTAGCTCTCAAAATGGACTTCATTTTTGGATTCGGAGTATCGAATTTAGCCTCAGGTGAAATTTTGGTACTTTTCGGATAACTTTCATATTCTGATGAATAGTGAAAATTACTAAATTATAATCAAAAACAACTTTTTTAATCAAAATAATTAATAGTGATAAATTATTAATTTGAGTTGTTTTAAAGTATATTTAGAATATATTTTTACAATTTAATACAATGTTGGTCATTGGATGTAATTTCACATTTAAACCAGACATAAACAAGTGTCAATCTTTTGATAGATACTGTTTCTTAAAAACACGTTATTTGTTTTAACAACGGGATTTAATTATAAAATTAATTAATGCAACTTCTATGTTATGAATTTGGTAAAATAGACTTCATTTTTTGAATTCGGAATATGAAATATAGCTTAGGATGAAATTTTGGTATTTTTCTAAAAACTTTCAATTTTTGATGAATAGTGAAACCACTAAGTGGTAGGTTAAAAACTGAATTTTGCATAAAACTTAATTTTAATGCTTCTGTGATTGTAATTTCGAAAATCCGACAGACACGGTTAATATCAAGGACTAAAATGTGGTTCAATGAGATGAAAATAATTTTTGGTGAATAGTAACTTTTTACTTTTTTTTACAACGGTTAATAGTAAATATGGTAACTAAGGGTAAATATGATATTACTATTACCCTAACACATGTCCTAATTCTATTGGATAAGTGTAATTCGATCAAAAACAACCGTATGAATATAATATGACCATTTAGGTCCACTTGGATTAGATTATGACATTTAATATTATTTTATTTAATGAATAGTTAAAATAGTTAAAATCAAAGTTTAATAACTAAAACATTTTTAATATGGGGTTATACATAAGATAAATTCGACTATAAATATTCATTAGAAATATAAAAATATTTCCTACATAATGATATTTTATTTATAATTTTTATACTTTAAATAAATTAATTTATTTATGACACAACGATGATGCAGTAATTACCCTTTTAAGGAAATATTAACATAATTGATGTTATAAATGCTCAAATGAATGTAATTTGAGACTTTTTATGACTGAAACTAATTTTCTAGGTTACTATGATATATTAGTGTTGATTTAATCAACTTGGTTCGAACATATAATTTTGTTATGACTTTCACAAAAATCATATATCAAATAGTGTCAAAATTGACACAAAATAGTTTTTAAATCAAATATTATATTATTAATTGTTATTTTATTCCTAAAAATCTAAGGTTCGGAAAAATGACTTAGATAAGGATATATATATTAATAATAAACAATTTGGGGTTCGTTTGGCATGTTATAGTATGTGTATTAACCATATAGTGAAAGAAAACAAAAAGACACGGTAAAAGTTAAATTATTTAACTTAGAGTTAAATCTAATTGATAAGGTTAAAATAATACCCTAAACTTGTCTAAATCCTATTGGTTGATAGGATTTCGACCCATCCCCACTTTAGCTTCGAAATAAGACCCTTTGGAACCATTATAAACCGATTTTGACTTTAATATAAAATAATATTTTTAGGTATTCCTAAGGTGCCCCTCTCCTCCCTTATAAAAGGACACCTCCTCCCCCTCCTCCTCACACCAATTTGAGCACTCAATCTAGGCCAACCCCTGCCAAAATCTCTTCTCCACTTCCCTAGAAACATCCTAGAGGTTATGGTCTTCCTCAAAGACCAATTTTAGTGCCCTAAGAGGAGGTCTCAAAGAGGCGCTTCAAAGAAGAGGTAATTACCGTTACCGATTCTTTCATCTTTATTTCTTCTTACACTTCTTATTCTTAGTTTTTTTCATTATGAAGTAATAACATAAGTATCAATCATATACTGATATGTTATTATAAGTATGAAACAACCCTATTTCACCATCTATCCATCCTACGGAAAAAGAAATCACCGTGCGTGCGTACGTACGGAATACCGTCTCCACGCCGTGGTGTAATCTATTTTCCACCACCACCTTACATGGATGGGTATAATGGTGTAAAGAATAACTATACATAGTTATTACAACATCATATTGATTCTGATATATTGTATAATCCACTCCAATTCAATTCAATATTTATGGAAATGATATCATTGCTCGTGCATACGTACGGACTACCGTCTCCACGACGCGATGAGATTCATTCTCCATGTTAACCATTTAAGAATGATTATAAGGTATATATAAGAAATAATAATGAAATATATGAAATTATAAAGCTACTGGATTTATGTATATATATATATGTATGTATGTCATCTACTTACTTCCATTCAAGACAATAAGGAAAGAAAAACAGCGTTCATGCGTACGTACGGACTACCGTCTCCATGAACGGTGTTTTTCATTTCATTTATCTATCTATTATATATATATATACTGAATATATATATGATATATAAATCATATTTTATATTCTGGAAGTAAGTAAATCATGATATAAGTAATAATAATGTCAAGAACAACAAGTCAAAATACCTACGATAAATGAAACTATTTTACCCAAAACGCTTCTTTAACATGGAATTTACAAAAGAACGGGTAATATAATGTCATAAGTGAACCATATATGATATCATAACAATGAATATGATTCTTTAATAAGTAAATGACATTATTTAAATCATTATACAGGAGGTTCGGACACATACGAAGCAAATCGGACCTAAGGTAAGGGAAATGTCACAATCTCATTTTATCCGAGATTGTTTATACTTTGATATTTACTGGGGTGTATTTTATCATCCACATCCATGTTTCCTCAATATGTAATATTATTTCCATCCACCTACAATTGTTTAAATCCAATTTTACCCTTCGGTGAATTTTTAGTAAAAGATATGAAAGGAATCTTTTGTCGTTTTTCGTACGAGGTACTTTTTGACTTTTCCGACAAAAGTACGAAGAATGTTTTTTTTAACTTATACGACATGAATGGATTTTTAAAACATTATTTCCAAGAAACTTCCTTTACAAGTTTTCAAGTTTATTTTTAATCAACTTCTTTTATTTTAAAGTCGTATGAAATGTTATGAAAGGAAAAAATGTTTTTGAAGTAGAAAGGATATTTTCCTCAAGAATGGAGTTCAAGTATTTTATCAAAATTATTTTCCATCTAAGATAATAAAAGGGTTCTGTTTTTATCCCTATTATTACATTAGTTTGATTATGTTGTGATGGAAATATTTTTATGAATTCCTTTATCTTATATGAATTGTTTTATGATGTCATGTTGTTTAAGAATCCCATTTTTATTACATGGGTTACGCTATGATGTATGGTTTATGATTATGTGGCACACATAAGAAAGGATTCATTATAAGATGGGTGGGACCTATATCTCCCTCCAATGCATTGGGTAAAGATTTTATATCTCATGAGATAGACAGGGCTTGAACGGTAGGTTATACCGGTTCAGTGAAATAGGACTGAAACGAGGGTTACTCGATTCAGAAAGGGACTTTGTCCACTAAGATAGTCTTGGAAATGAGTCTTGACTAACAAGAAATGATTCTCTATGATTATGTGTGAATGCCACAAAGTTTCATGTTTTAAGTTATTATTATTGTGATTACATTTCACTACTATGATTTATCCCATGTTATGAAATTATGCTCTCTTTTGCAGGTTAAGATTTCCAAAAGTTATGTTCTTATGAATATGATGTGATTGATTTTTCTTTTGTATACCCTTACTGAGCATTTGAGCTCACCCTTTTATGTTTTCTTTTCCCCAGGATATAAAGAAAGGTTTTAGGTAAAAAAAAGGGAAGATCTTTATGGGAGATATTGAAGATCTTTCACCACGATTAGAAGATTACGTTCCGAGTTTCCAAAGACACTAAACTATTACGATCCTTGTGTGTGTGTGTTTTTGTTATGTACTAAGTATTCCGAAAAGGTAATGTAAAGTCTATGTACGGCAGGCTTCGGGTCTCTACAGTTGGTATCAGAGGGAGGTTTAGTTAACCTTTGGAAACTAGGATGCGAAAACGTTAGTGAGATCCCTAGAGATATTTCTACGGTATGTCTAGGGATGTCTCTAAGGTTAAGTATACGTATAGTTTATAGTACTAGAACTACGCTAACGATCATAGAATTAAACCTAAGATGTTAGATATTGAAGGTACTCCCCCTTTATTAAGTTGTTTTCCCTAGCATGATTTTTGCCTGTCACACTATTCTTTTTGGGTTTTAGACGATGGCTGGAACCCGAAGGAACCGTGTTGATCAATGCAATGGACAATGAAATGATTGTCCTCCTGAACAAACAAATGTTATGGGAGATGGAGTGCAAAATCTTTTTGCTATACTTACAAAAGATATGAATCATTCTGTACTTCCAAATGAGCAGAGAAGGGAACAATATTCTATTGAGTCCTTCATGAGGCAACGTCCACCTTCTTTCAGTGGGTCTTCTGATCCACTTGTTGCTGAACAATGGATCAGTACCACTGAAAAGATATTTTCAATTCTTCAATGTTCTGAACATGATAAAGTCATCTTAGTAGTATATCGTTTGGAAGGTGAAGCTGATCAATGGTGGAATCTTATCAAGAATACAAGGCAAAGAGATGAAATTGAGTCCATGGAATGGGACGAGTTCAAGAACATATTTTTCAATAAGTAATTCCCTTGTATTCTTCGAACAAAGATGGAGAAGGAGTTTCTTGAACTAAAGCAAAAGGATGATGAATCTGTTGGTATATACGAAGCGAATTTTAAAAGACTTTCAAGGTATGCATCTGGCATTATCATCCAACCTGAAAGTAAAGTTGATCGATTTTTCAGTGGCTTAAAACCAAGTCTTCGAAGGGCATTAGCTATAAGAGACTTCAGTAGCTATGAAGAAATTGTGCGTTGTGCTATCAAGGTATAAATGGAAGTTGGTGTTACATATCCATCTCATGGTTTTGACAAGAAACGAAAGATAGAGTTCAAGGAGAAATCTCAGAATAATGGTGAAAAGAAGATGAATGTTTCCTTATGCACAAAGTGTGGAAAGAAGCATGGTGGAGATTGTCTTAAAGGGACTAGAAAATGTTTTAAGTGTGGAAAAGAAGGTCATCGAGCAGCTGAGTGTCGAAGTAATGGAAAAAGGGTTTCTAATGATGTGAATAAAGCAAACACTGCAGAGAACGCACCACCAACACTTCAATGCTTCAAGTGCAAGGAAATGGGGCATTATGATAATAAATGCCCTAATCCAAGGGTTAGTGATGATCAACATGAGCAACCACTGAAGGAAAAGGACAAAGGGAAGTCACATGCGATCACTATTGGCAATGTTGAATATGAAAACGATGTGGTGGAATGATTAAGTGTTTATGTAATGGGATTCCAAAATAATGTTGTATCATTGAGTATTGCAATATTTATTGATGTGGTATTCAAGGTGATTGAGATTTTTTTGGAAATAAGATGATATGCGCATAATGAAGGGAAAACGAGAAAATGAAATGTTTAATAGTATTCATGAGCTCATGATTGATATAAGGACTAAGTGATATCATGGTTTGAGTATATAGAATTTTGAGGATTTTGGTATGTGGAAAGTGTTAACTTTAAACTGCATTCATGTTTTCACTAAGGTATTCAAGAGAATACATGATTAAGGACTATGAATGTTTGGAATGTGACCAACAAAACATATCTTATGATATATGGGGATCAACGATGGTATTAAATCTCTGGTAATCGTTTTCACTATGTTATGAGAGTGGACTGCAGTATTATGGATAAGCCTAAAGATTGAAATGGATTATGTTGGACATAAGTGAGTATTGTTTAATGATAGAATTTTTTTTTCTCGATATTATTGATGGGATGTTATAGTAATGTAGTTTTAGAAAAAGGACAACCTGCAGGACGGGAGATAGCCCATCGCTTCGGACAAGGCTGTGGGAATCGAACCCACAACCGAAGTGCGACTGACCTTTATCGCCTACCACTGGCCTACAGGAAGTCCCTGTTTAGTAGAAACTAGTTTTATTATATTAAGCAGTATGATATATGAAGTATAAGTCCATTTTAGGAACCATATGTGATTAATCTCACTATATATCGACTTATGTATATAATTTTTGCTAACCTTTTGTTTGAGACAGATGGAATGACCCGTCATTCTATCACATGATCTGCTAACACTTCACGAATAACAAATTCAACTTCATTTATTTAAGAGATGAAGTGGAAATTGTTCAAGGCATGAACAACAGTGAGATTGTACCAAAATAAAGAAAGTATTTATTCTAATTCAAATTTTCAACTTTAGGGAAATGATCTTGAAAACCAAAAATGTTTTCCTAGTGATCTTATACCTGATGAATCAGATGGTACCTTAGATCGTCACAAATTAATGGATTTGTGATTACTGGATTTTCCATAGCCATGTTCTCTACCACTCTCCATCAGAACATGATGGTTAGATTTCTCTTCCATGTCCATATTTTCACCTATGTGGAAACCCAGTTATTAGTTTATTTGGGTAATCATTACATTTCATACTTTAGTTTTTAAAGCCAAGTTTTGGTATTCCTTTTTACGATGTGAGTTTCTATTAAAGAAACTTTCGAATAGTAAACCATTTATAACCCCGACGAATTTCGAGGGCGAAATTCATTTTAAGGGGGGTAGAATGTAACAGCCCGAGATTTTATGAAAAATATTCTTTTTTATTTCACTAATGTCTTGTGTTGTACGCTACACCAAAAGGATCTTGCACAACATGCATCCTTGACTTGCCTTGCATTACACGCAATCGCGACCTTCCTCGATAGCGTGTGTAGTACGCAATACCGAGTTTCACTAAACAACGATATGCTATTAAAATATTATTATAACTAGCCGTTATGAATAGTAATAACCACCTTTTAAAATTTTAGAAATTTTAGCTCTCAAAATGGACTTCATTTTTGAATTCGGAGTATCGAATTTAGCCTAAGGTGAAATTTTGGTACTTTTCGGATAACTTTCATATTCTGATGAATAGTGAAAATTACTAAATTATAATCAAAAACAACTTTTTTAATCAAAATAATTAATAGTGATAAATTATTAATTTGAGTTGTTTTAAAGTATATTTAGAATATATTTTTACAATTTAATACAATTTTGGTCATTGGATGTAATTTCACATTTAAACCAGACATAAACAAGTGTCAATCTTTTGATAGATACTGTTTCTTAAAAACACGCTATTTGTTTTAACAACGGGATTTAATTATAAAATTAATTAATGCAACTTCTATGTTATGAATTTGGTAAAATAGACTTCATTTTTTGAATTCGGAATATGAAATATAGCTTATGATGAAATTTTGGTATTTTTCTGAAAACTTTCAATTTTTGATTAATAGTGAAACCACTAAGTGGTAGGTTAAAAACTGAATTTTGCATAAAACTTAATTTTACCGCTTCTGTGAATGGAATTTCGAAAATCCGACAGACACGGTTAATATCAAGGACTAAAATGTGGTTCAATGAGATGAAAATAATTTTTGGTGAATAGTAACTTTTTACTTTTTTTTACCACGGTTAATAGTAAATAGGGTAACTAAGGGTAAATATGATATTACTATTACCCTAACACATGTCCTAATTCTATTGGATAAGTTTAATTCGACCAAAAACAACCTTATTAATATAATATGACCATTTAGGTCCACTTGGATTAGATTATGACATTTAATATTATTTTATTTAATGAATAGTTAAAATAGTTAAAATCAAAGTTTAATAACTAAAACATTTTTAATATGGGGTTATACATAAGATAAATTCGACTATAAATATTCATTAGAAAGCTAAAGAGAGTTACTACATAATTATATTTTATTTATAATTTTTAGACTTTAAATAAATTAATTTATTTATGACACAACGATGATGCAGTAATTACCCTTTTAAGGAAATATTAACATAATTGATGTTATAAATGCTCAAATGAATGTAATTTGAGACTTTTTATGACTTAAACTAATTTTCTAGGTTACTATGATATATTAGTGTTGATTTAATCAACTTGGTTCGAACATATAATTCTGTTATGACTTTCACAAAAAACATATATCAAATAGTGTCAAAATTGACACAAAATAGTTTTTAAATCAAATATTATATTATTAATTGTTATTTTATTCCTAAAAATCTAAGGTTCGGCCAAATGACTTAGATAAAGATATATATATTAATAATAAACAATTTGGGGTTCGTTTGGCATGTTATAGTATGTGTATTAACCATATAGTGAAAGAAAACAAAAAGACACGGTAAAAGTTAAATTATTTAACTTAGAGTTAAATCTAATTGATAAGGTTAAAATAATACCCTAAACTTGTCTAAATCCTATTGGTTGATAGGATTTATACCCATACCCACTTTAGATTCTAAATAATACCCTTTGGAACCATTATAAACCTATTTTGACTTTAATATAAAATAATATTTTGAGGTATTCCTAAGATGCCCCTCTCCTCCCTTATAAAAGGACACCTCCTCCCCCTCCTCCTCACACCAATTTGAGCACTCAAGCTCGGCCAACCAATGCCAAAATCTCTTCTCCACTTCCCTAGAAACATCCTAGAGGTTCTGGTCTTCCTCAAAGACCAATTTTAGTGCCCTAAAAGGAGGTCTCAAAGAGGCGCTTCAAAGAAGAGGTAATTACCGTTACCGATTCTTTCATCTTTATTTCTTCTTCCACTTCTTCTTGTTAGTTTTTTTCATTATGAAGTAATAACATAAGTATCACTCATATACTGATATGTTATTATAAGTATGAAACAACCCTATTTCACCATCTATCCATCCTACGGAAAAAGAAATCACTGTGCGTGCGTACGTACGGAATACCGTCTCCACGCCGTGGTGTAATCTATTTTCCACCACCACCTTACATGGATGGGTATAATGGTGTAAAGAATAACTATACATAGTTATTACAACATCATATTGATTCTGATATATTTTATAATCCACTCCAATTCAATTCAATATTTATGGAAATGATATCATTGCTCGTGCGTACGTACGGACTACCATCTCCACGACGCGATGAGATTCATTCTCCATGTTAACCATTTAAGAATGATTATAAGCTATATATAAGAAATAATAATGAAATATATGACATTATAAATCTACTGGATTTATGTATATATATATATGTATGTATGTCATCTACTTACTTCCATTCAAGACAATAAGGAAAGAAAAACAGCGTTCATGCGTACGTACGGACTACCGTCTCCATGAATGGTGTTTTTCATTTCATTTATCTATCTATTATATATATATATATACTGAATATATATATGATATATAAATCATATTTTATATTCTGGAAGTAAGTAAATCATGATATAAGTAATAATAATGTCAATAACAACAAGTCAAAACACCTACGATAAATGAAACGATTTTACCCAAAACGCTTCTTTAACATGGAATTTACAAAAGAACGGGTAATATAATGTCATAAGTGAACCATATATGATATCATAACAATGAATATGATTCTTTAATAAGTCAATGACATTATTTAAATCATTATACAGTAGGTTCGGACACATACGAAGCAAATCGGACCTAAGGTAAGGGAAATGTCACAATCTCATTTTATCCAAGATTGTTTATACTTTGATATTTACTGGGGTGTATTTTATCATCCACATCCATGTTTCCTCAATATGTAATATTATTTCCATCCACCTACAATTGTTTAAATCCAATTTTACCCTTCGGTGAATTTTTAGAAAAAGATATGAAAGGAATCTTTTGTCGTTTTTCGTACGAGGTACTTTTTGACTTTTCCGACAAAAGTACGAAGAATGTTTTTTTTAACTTATACGACATGAATGGATTTTTAAAACATTATTTCCAAGAAACTTCCTTTACAAGTTTTCAAGTTTATTTTTAATCAACTTCTTCTATTTTAAAGTCGTATGACATGTTATGAAAGGAAAAATGTTTTTGAAGTAGAAAGGATATTTTCCTCAAGAATGGAGTTCAAGTATTTTATCAAAATTATTTTCCATCTAAGATAATAAAAGGGTTCTGTTTTTATCCCTATTATTACATTAGTTTGATTATAATGTGATGGAAATATTTTTATGAATTCCTTTATCTTATATGAATTGTTTTATGATGTCATGTTGTTTAAGAATCCCATTTTTATTACATGGGTTACGCTATGATGTATAGTTTATGATTATGTGGCACACATAAGAAAGGATTCATTATAAGATGGGTGGGACCTATATCTCCCTCCAATGCATTGGGTAAAGATTTTATATCTCATGAGATAGACAGGGCTGGAACGGTAGGTTATACCGGTTCAGTGAAACAGGACTGAAATGAGGGTTACTCGATTCAGAAAGGGACTTTGTCCACTAAGATAGTCTTGGCAATGAGTCTTGACTAACAAGAAATGATTCTCTATGATTATGTGTGAATGCCACAAAGTTTCATGTTTTAAGTTATGATTATTGTGATTACATTTCACTACTATGATTTAACCCATGTTATGAAATTATGCTCTCTTTTGCAAGTTAAGATTTCCAAAAGTTATGTTCTTATGAATATGATGTGATTTATTTTTCTTTTGTATACCCTTACTGAGCATTTGAGCTCACCATTTTATGTTTTCTTTTCCCCAGGATATAAAGAAAGGTTTTAGGTAAAAAAAAAGGGAAGATCTTTATGGGAGATATTGAAGATCTTTCACCACGATTAGAAGATTACGTTCCGAGTTTCCAAAGACACTAAACTATTACGATCCTTGTGTGTGTGTGTTTTTGTTATGTACTAAGTATTCCGCAAAAGTAATGTAAAGTCTATGTACGTCAGGCTTCGGGTCTCTACATTAGGGGATAATCCTTATAGGAGGCCATTAAGGATATTTTTAGTATTACACTATAGAAGAATTCCAAAATCCTTGGATACTTGGCCCATTGAGTGGTCCATAGGTTGGATAACTTGAAAATTAGGCACTCAAAATGAGAATATTGAGTCAGAATAAGTTTAATTGGTATTGTTTTTAATTTTATGTACCTTATCAACCCATTAATTTTTAATTTTTGGGTGTTACGAGTGTCTTTGATGAGTCTTGAGGAGGTCATGTGGTGGTTGGAGGTGAATCAGAGATACTATAAGAAATTCATATCGTGAAAGTGATACACGATGTGAATTGGTGGTTCGCGACTTCTATACTCTGGTAGTTTTATTTCTTGAAAAAGTAATTCATGATGTTTAATAAAATAAATTTCATGGTGATTTGAATTTCAAATGAAGTGAGGATTTTTGGAAAAACCCATGGATTTTACATTATGAAGGCTTTACATGATGTGAATGTATTGGTATTCCTTGTTTGAAAACATTTTTTTCTAATTTTTTTTGATTTAGCTAAACCTATATCCATCTCATTTATAGTCAAACATAATGCAATTTTGGAATATATTATAACCCTCTTCCCCTGACTTCAGTGGATGCCCATTAGTGATCCATAGTGAGTTCTCCTCTCTTCCCCATGGTTTTACTTCTATTATTCTTTTTAGATCCACTATGGTGGTGTCGTTTTGGTGTTGTTTATGAGTTTAGATGTGTTTTAACAATCATTTAATGTGTTTAAGGTTTATTTGTGATCTCATGGTGTGATTGTGGTTTCTAGGTAGTTCTTCTTCACTATATGGTGTAAAGAATGATTAAAAATATTTTAGAGTAGGGAATCCCTAATTTCTCTCTTTTTTTGTATCATGTGGGTGGGTTTACTCTTGTTTCTCTATGTAGGAAGGTTTGTGTTGGCCTAATAATGAAAAATTAATCTATTAATTGAAACTGAAGGTTAAGGGGGAATGGATTAAATTTTTTTATTATTTTGATATTATTGTGATGTTGTGTTTCTATGGGTTGGATGCCCCACTAAAAATCATGGACATTAGAATCTCTTTATTTCATTGTATTTGTTGTGATATGGAAACCATATTATATATTATTGTGATATCAACCGAAAATAAAAATTGGCTAACCATTTATATTTGGCTAAAAAAAATTCCCTCAAATTTATGTATTGTGTGATAATGACACTAAAATAAATTTAAATGTCATAAAATCCCCTTTTCTAATATTTAAAATGGTCTATGATGTGTTTTGATGCGTGTCTGTGCTTTTCTGGTGATGGGGTGATGGTTTTTTGTCCATACTTTTGGGGCATTGAGGTGATGCTTTGTCTGGATGTCCTTTCAAGGTGGAAATGTGATTGTTTTTTTCCATGATTTTCAAGCAGTGAGGTGCGGTCATTTGGATATTCTTTTGTGTTGATGATGTTATGGTTTTTTTTTCACATGTTTAGGGTGGCAAGGAATTTTTATGATGGGGATGATGAGATTATTGTGATATGTGGTTGAATTGTGCTAGATTCTTAGGTTAGTGATGGAATAATTATTTAATAATTATTGGAATGTTTGGGGTTTGTTTTGGTTAAAGGGATGGATAATGGAATTTTTTGGTAGTGTGAGATGTGGATTGTGGTTTGTGTGGTGTAATTCATTTAAAGGTGGAAAAGAAAGTGGAAATTTTGTGAGTTGGTTAGTTCTTTTTTTAACCCATTGGTTGGGATTATGTGTAGTTATATGTATATACTTTTATATTCCTTGTGATTTCTATGCACATCCCACCCATTTTGAGCACTATGTGCCAACATGTGTAATTTTACATGAGGTTTTTTAAAATATCTTGGTGATCAGGATGGAAGGATGGATACCCACTCTTTCCCTCTCTCTCTATCTCATCCAGGTGGGTAGATATTTATATTATGTGATGTTTATATGACTTTTAGAGCACTAGGAAGTAGCCTAGGTGTGCTTAGGTGGGATGAGATATGATCGTGTTGTGGGGAGGATTACTTTAAGATCTTGGACTTCTAATGAGGTATATTATTGTTTAATTTTTGGATAAAATCATTTAAATTTGGTAAATGAAATGTTTTTTTGAGTTTAAAAGGAGGCTTGGGAGTGTTTTGGGGGTTCAATCCATGAAATAGGTATAAATAGGTCCATCAAATGAATGTTGCATGGTTGGAACATTATTAGTAGTGACTGTGTGCCTTAACTTTTCTCACCTAGGGAGGTGGTGCATGGTAGGTGAAACTATGAAAATGGGGGAGTGAAACTATACGGGCTTGGATAGAGCCATCCCACATGGTCACCACATGGTTTGTCAAATTATGTGGGCGCCCCAAGAAACCATGTGACCTGGCCCACTCTTAGACAAAGGGTGGCACAAGGTTAGTACATGGTTTGGCCAACCATGTGTCTAAACCGTGTGCCTCCTTAATATTGAGAAATTTACTATTTTTTCCTTGGTTTTTAAAATTTCTTACATGATTTTCCTCCCCATTTATCATATAGCATACAAGGGTGATAAAACCTTCCTCCCAAACTTCCCAAGGATTGATCTCCCTCATTTATAAGTTTTTTGGAGCATTGTTGGGTGTGGATGAAATTTCTGGGTGATTCTAACACTCCTATGTTCTCTATTTTATGGATTAAGGCTTTTGGAATCATTATTATTTTTTTGAATCACTAAAACCCTCTTTTTAGTGGTTTTTTGGTTTAAGTATTTAAAGGTGGTTTCTTTTTTAATAAAGGGAAAAGTTTATGTGAGCTTCCGTCTTTGGAATCAAGGTAGGTGGTCTATAAATTATATCCCATAGTCTTGTTTATTTTCTTATGTGTATAAGGTTGTGTTCTTATGAAGTTGTGTTGTCAGTTTGGTTTTCCAAGGTATAATTGATGAATTAATTGGTTAATTGATTAATTGAACCCCTCATGGTCCCCATGGAATTCATTGGGGTTGATTAGAACATGTTAAGGGCTTCCCATGGAGTGTTACACTTCCTTGAACATGGGAATGAGTTTTTAAGTGTATAATTAAATTGTTAATAGATATATCCCATGATAAATATATTGAAAATTTATCCCGAGTTATGAAATGAAATTGATGTTAATTGTGTTTAGTTCATAACATGGCATAAGGGGGTTTTTAGTATAATGTTAAATGTGTTAAATTATTTATGGTTTGTAAATGGTAAATGTGTTTATGGTATAAGACACGTAAATGAAAAACGTGTAAATGAGTTTTAACTGTAAATGGTAAGTGTGTTCATTGAGTTATGGTGGTGAATGTTATATATATTAAATGATTAAAAAATCAAGTGCACATGGCTTGGTGGTATGTGGGGTTTTCGCCTGAGGTTATATGCCCACGCATTGGGTTAGACTGAAGCTCTAAACCCCACCCCAATCATGCATGGCTTAGGGAGTTGGAATGAGGCTCTATGCTCCTAACTAATGCATGGGATATGATTATCGATACTAAGTCTCCAAGGTAAGTTTATGGATACCTAGACTGAGGCTCTAAGATAAGTTTATGAAATATTAGGACTGAGGCTCCAATGTAGGTGTTATGTTTTGTTCTAGGAAATGTTTTCTCTAGTTATAAAAGGAACTTTATTTGTCACCCTTTTGCATAGTTTATATCTTTTTCATAGGCCAAAGTGTATTTTTATGAAAATGGTTAACCCGTGGAAAAAACAATGAAAGTGGCTAAGGTAAATCTTGGTAACAAATGGAACCCTATTTATGTTTTGTTTATATTGTTATTATTTATATTCCTTCACACACTATTTTTTAAATTAGATATTTTATAGACACTATTGGTGGTGGCCCACTCAGTTATACTCACACCCAATTAGAACCGTCATTGGGTACCCGAACAGGCTTCATGGTTACAGGTCATAATAATGGAAATCTCCCTAAGTAAGATGATTGATTTTGGAATGGGTTTTTCGTGGATGAGGGTTCTAGACTCTGAGTTAGGACCCATTTTGGGGATTTTTCATCTTGTCTTTATTTTGGGTTTTCCTTACACTTCACACTGAATGAAATGACATAGCATATTTACTATTTTTATTTGGGCTTGTAACCATTTTTGGAAAATTTATTAGTGATTCATGTTTATTATTTAATAGTTTCACTTATTTCATATTTTTAAATATTGTGTATTACTCTGAAAAAAGGTATAGTCACACCACATGTTCTGTTAGACCCTCGATTCTAGTCGGGAGCCTCTAGCATATGGGGAGCTGTGCCTGAGGTCATGTGGCAACCTGACTCAGGTAACAGGATATAGTGTCTACTAGGTTTGGAACGTTACACTTATGGTGTAGTTCATTCATGGTATGAGGGGGGCACGTGGTTGGTGTCCTTCATTTTCAAGATACCCAACTACTATGTTTATCGTATTGGTTTTGATGTGATTTCCCAGGTGTCTTTAGGTGAGATGAGATCTAATTATGTTGTGGTTAGGTGGCTAAGGTTACTATTGGTGTGATTTTGATTTTACCATGCCTATGGTGGGGTGGTATATGTTATTCATAAGATATGGGATCTTTAGGATGTATGAAATTAGTGTGTGATAGAATAAAATAAGTTGTAATGTTGTGCAAGTACACTATATCGATATGCTTCATACTATATTAATACACATGACATGAATTATTTTATGATCATTCCTTGGTGAGGTTGAGATGGATAGTTTAACAATTTTGGTTTCTATTGGTTTTATTATTTACTCACATGTGCAATGGTATGATTATTTCATATGTGCATGAGTGGATTTGGTTTTCACACTTAGTATACTTCTATGCTCACCACATATATATAAACTATTTTTTAGGATTCCAATAGTATTATATGGATCATGATGGATAAAACTATTTCAAACATTTTTTGATAGTTTCTTTATAAATTATTTAGTTTTTATTTTGCGTATTTATTTTTGGAGTTTTTTTCTATCCCAGTTTTATTTATACATGAATTATGGGATGGTTTTGGTTTAATTTTATATTGTGTCACAGAGTTTCTTGGGGATGAATTATCTTATCTATCAATCCTATTTTATTATAAAGTTTAATTGCTATCATTTTATAATATTTTCTTACCCCCAGTACTAGTCACCAACTCGGAGCCTACTAGAGGTGGGACTTAGGGATCATTATTTCTCTCCCCTCACTATGGTATCTTTGGTAGAAGGGAGTCATGATAGAGTGGTATCGAAGATGATGGTTGATATATATGATGTATTTTAAAGTTAAAAAAGTTAGGGTTTCCGTGGCTGGTATATAAATAGTACCATTTTACATTGGTGCATGAATAGGCTTGGGAGACCGATTAGGACATGGGATTTTATGGCCCCCTTGATCCAATGCACGGGCTTTGAGCTTATTCAACAAAAAAATGAGGTGGACTAGTTTGTAGAGAAGAGACCTATTAGTGGTACATTCATCATGATTACATGTGTTTCTATTTGATTTAGGTTGTTTTAGGAATATTTATATGAATAAACTTAATTGAAATTGATCTAAATATAATTCCATACTATCATACTTAGGAAATTCTTATTTTATTTTCAGCTATGGATCATGGATGTCATCCACATGTGCCTTAGGAATATGAGGTTTAAAAATATGATCTAGTTTATTTCCATATGGTTGATATGGTAGAGTAGGATGAGTCTTGTACAATGGAATAGATCTATTTTTAGTAGAAATGTATAGGGATGTATGAGAGAAGTGTTTCGGATGAGGAGAAAGAGAGATGGATGGAGGAGCTCAAGATCAATTTTAGTTTTATCTAGTCTTTGGTGGGATACTGGTACCCTTTGGAAATTAGTCATATGTAGCGATTTTTTCATCAGTGGTGGAATTTGTATCTGGGTGAACAGAAGGAGATATATGTTTCATAGGTTGACATTCAAAAAGTGTTCCGGGAAGAGTTCCTTTCATAAAACATTAAGGTAGTGAATAAGTAAGGGATTATTTCTCTTCAGTTGGGGGGGGGGGGTATTTTACTGCAGTATATGGTAATCATGTTCTTGGACATTATGTGTTTTTCTATGGATCTTTTTCTATATTATTAGTCACATGTGAGACATATTTAGGAGGCAATTTTTCCTTATATCCATTATATAGTTTGTATTTTTATGTTTTCAACATATACTTAGGTTTAGAAGAAGTTGGATGTGATTAAGAGAGAGAACTTGTGAGGAGTATTACCATAAGAGGGGAATCATAAATCTCCCAAAAGTATCTAGGTTTATAGTGTAACTTCTTAGGCATCATGACCTTAGTGATTTAAACTAGCAGGTATTCAACCTCAGTAGCTTCTCTTTTGGACTTCAGAAGATAGTCGCTTCTGTGATTTTTCAAAATATATCAGTTTAGTCTATTTTTTATGTTAGGTTTGTGGTAACAATTATAATTAGTGCCTATTGATTCTTTTATCTCAATTTTTTGTAGGTGGATGGGTTCAGAGCCATCCACAACATCAGTTTATATTGAGACCATTTCAATAATGGAGGTTGTAGTAATATACTCCACTAAGGAGAGATCGAGAGGGTAGAGTTTGACTTCAAGATGTTCCACATGTTAAAGGACTTTGAAATAGGCATGTTCATGGAGATTTTAATTAACATGGTTTTAGAGGATCTAGTTGAGGTAGTAGTTCTAGAGGGGCTATATATTGTTCGATGTATGATTAGTTTTTTTATACCCTTATTTGTGCTTTGTATGATTCCAAATATTTTCACTCCTTTATTTCACCCACAGTAGTTTGTACTTTGGTATTAGATGTAGAGAGTATTTTTATGACACTAGTGTTAACTACATCAATCAGATTCCAAAACACCTTGTTTGATGTGCGGTGAAGGTGTAGGCTGGTAATAAGGACACATCAGTCTCATAGGGATCTTTTCTTCCTATAAATGCAGCCATAAGATTTAATCTTAGGCTTTTATTTGTTTTATTCCATGTGTGATACTATTTATTTATTCTAGTGGAGATTTTTTTCTCATATGTGGATGGATAAAGTATGGTTTTCAATGGTGAGTGGGTTTTCGAGTGATAAATTGGCATGTGGATCCCTTTTATTCTTTGTTGGATGAGTTGTTAGTATAATCAGTATACCCTAGTTTGGGAGTTTTTAATGTTTTACCCAAGTAGGTCTTGGTGTAACCCCATCGATATGATGTTGTATTTTGGATAGACCTATAGCATAGTGCTTCTTTGATTTGGATGGATCCTTATCATATGACACCTTCTAAGTTATAGGATTTAAGGATTCAGATAGATGATCTAATGAATAATGTTTTTATCTGAACAAATGTCTCATTACAGGGTGCTTCACTATTTTTCTCCAAGAAGGGGGGTAGTAGAATAAATTTTTTATATACTATAAAATGTTTAATCAGATTATGGACAATTATTGATTCCCTTTTCCAAGTATAGGTGATCTCTTCGACCATCTAATAGGGGAAAGTTATTTTTCTAAGATTGATCTTCAGTACGAATATCACTAGTTGAGGGTGAAGAAGGGTGGTATACTAAAGACAGACTTCAGATTCAGGTATGGGTACTTTGATTTTGTAGTCATGTCATTGGGGATCACAAATTCACCATATTTGTTCATAGGACTCATGAACTCTATGTTCCATGAATTTCTAGACCAGTTCATAGTTGTGTTTAGTGATGACATACTGATTTACTCAATTTTAGAGGAGGAGCATGCTGAGAAAAAATAGATAAATCTTTTGGGTTGTTCGATTCAACATTTTATATGGAAAATTTTCCAAATGTATGTTTTGGACATGAGAGGTGTATTTCCTCATGCATGTGGTTTCTCGGTATTGTGTGTCAGAAGAACTATCGAATGTTGAGGTAGTTTTTTTAGAAACACCCATGAAATGGAATAGGTATTTAGTTTTAATTGTCCTATAGGATATTATCAGAGGTTTTTCCCAATTTCTCATGAGTTTTATCCCCATTGACAGCATTATCTAGGAATTAGCAAGCTATTATGTGGACCATTAAAACAATAATGGGAAGTGATCACCTGATTCAGCCTTTTATAGAAAGCATTCAGTTACCTAAATAAGAAGTTTTTCGATTATCCAATACCTTAGTTTCCTGAGGTGGGTGTGATGTTTGAGGTGTTTTTTGACACTTCCCATCTAGGGTTCAGATGTATATTGATTCATCAATGGGAAGTTATCTCTTATATGTCAAGTTAGTTGAATCCCCATGAGTGTAACTTTTCCACTCATTATCTGAAGCTAGTATTGATTTTGTTTTTGTTTTTTTGAAGTTGTGGTGGCATTACCTCACTGGGGAGCACTTGGTGGTCTTAATGGATCATAGTAGATTGAACTATATCTTTTTTCAGTGTGATCTGGATTTTTGGAAACATATGTGGATAGAGTTTCTTCAAGATTTTTATTTTTATATTTCCTACACCTCATTAAAAGGGATTATTGTGGGTGATTCTTTGAGTATAAAGTCAAGGAAGGATGTTTTTCAATGGTCCAAATATGTTTGGACAGTGATGGAGGAGTTGTAATCATTAAACTTAAATTCAAGGGTGTTTGATGGTAGAGTTTTTTTGATGAAGATGACAGTGTATCCATCTTTATTGCAGTAGGTGGAGGAGTCTCAGTGGGGTACTCAGAGCTAGAGGTGATGTGTGATTATATTGTAAATTTTGATGCTCTATAATCATAATCGGATAATGTTTTACTGGGGACTTTTTATTTCGTTAGTGATGTGTGAGGTATTAATTCATGAGTTTCATATCTCACCTTTAGCGGTGAACCTAGGAGTATCTACGATTTTCTGTGGCTTGAGGATGTAGTTTTGGCGCCCCAGAATGAAATGGTAGGTGGTGGATTTTGTGGAGAAGTTATTGTTTTTCCAGTAGTTAAAGGTTGAGCATCATGTTCATGGTGGTTTGAAGTAACCTATGGATTATTATTAGTGTAAATGGGATAACATCTTGGTGGATTTCATCATAGGGTTACCATGATCTCCAGGATGATGTGATGTTATCAGGTTGATTATGGGTTAGCTGATAAAATCATCCCACTTCTTTGAGATCAAAGATTCAAGAATAGTGGATGATTTGGAATAGAGGTATATGGATAATGTGGTTAAATTGATTGGAATTTTGAGGTCCATTATCTTAGATCAGTATCCACTTTTTACCTAAAACTTTGGAGAGGATTATAGCATGATTTTGGAACTCAGTTATGCATCATCACTGCTTTCCATCCTCATATGCACAGGAAGACAGAGAGGACCATCTAGACTCTTGATAACATATTTAGATAATTCATATTATACTTTACAAGATCATGGACATAGAAAAATTCCCTTTTTTACTTTTATTATAATGATAGTTACCACTCATCCATCAGTATTTACCTATTTAAGGCTTTGTAGGGGAAATTTTGTCGTTATCCATTATAGTGGATGGAGTTTGGGGAGGTAGTAGTTCTTGGTCTCTATGTATTGTAGAGAATGGTAGAAAATGTTCATTTAGTTCAAGAGAGGATGAAAGTATCGTAGGACTGGAAGATTTCATATGTTGATCATAGGGGGAGGCCCTTTGAATTTGAGGTTGGGGACAACATGTTCATGATGGTTTCACCTTAACATGGGAAGCAATGTTTTGGATGGGTCAGTAAGCTTTATTCTTGTTTTTTGGGGAGATTTGAGGTGATGGGGAGATTTTTCATGGAGGTGTATCAGTTTGAATTGATATCATGGATAGAGAGGATCAATGACATCTTCTTTGTCTCTCAGCTCCATTTGTATCTTCATAATGACTCCCATGACATTGATAGGGTAGATTTAGATATCGAAGATGAAGTGATGTTCGGGGAGTGGATAGTAGAGATCTAGGATGACCAATAGAATTCACTATATGGATATACCATTCCTTTGGTTCACGTGTTATGGAGGCATGGTAGCTTGGAGGAGAGTACTTGGGAGTGAGAGATGCATATGTGTGCCCATTACCCAGAGCGATTTGAATTTTTTACTTACTCTTTTTTTCTTGTGATGTTGTGTTGGGATCCTTTTCTATTATGAGTTTTTCTATGTTCTGACTGTATGATTTTTGATAATTTTACGAAAAATGAAAAGAGGGGGACCTAATTCCAAATTGATATGAATTATACTATGATGCAATTAAACCCATGCAGGTGAGTCAGTGCTACATATCATCTTGACATAGAGGATGTAATTCTTTGATTTATGTGTTTGGGGAGGTGTGTTCTATTGGTTGTGATGATTGTTAGTTTGGACGACCTAGAGGTTAATATGGTTTTATAGTGGTTGTGTGGATGTGTGGTTGGGTGAATGGAGGGGGTTTTAGGTTGTGATGTTTATTTCATTGGTGTTTTAGTTGGTGTGTTTAGATGGCGGTAGCAATTAAGAGTAATGAGATTCTTTAGAATTATCTCATGGTGTGGATGTTTGGACCCATTTTCCATCTATGCTACATTTTGGATTATCAAGGGAGAGAATCATATGAGTGGTATCATAGGTAATGGATCGTTCCATCCTAACCCATTACATTTTTTGGTTTGGGTGTTGGAGTTTTTTTGGAGGAGTCTTTAGAAGGTTCCATGGTGATTCAAGGTACAACTGAGATATAGTTGGAAATTCACATCAATAATGGGGAAAACTATGTGAATTGGTGGTTCACAGAATTTGTATCCATCGAATTTCATGGTTGGTATATAGGTGAGGGGGAACCAATGAAATGGATTCATGTTGTGAAAGTAATTCATAACTTGTAATTAAAAAAAGAAAAAGTTTATGTGAATTTTTTCAAAAGTAAGAATTTTTTAACATCCTATGGATTTCATGTCATGATGGTTTTACATGACATGAAAGTGTTAGAATTCCATGTTTTAAACGTTTTTATGATTTTTATTCATTCATCCATACTTATCTCTCTCAGTTCCAAGTTAACCTTAGGTGATTTTGGAGGACCTTATAAACCACTTCCTCCAAATTCGATCTGTTGTTTCTAGTGGATGTTCGTTAGTGATCGGTGGTGAGTTCTCCTATTTTATGAATGGTTTCCTTCCATTCTTATTCTTATATTCAATTGTGTAGTGCAGTTCTAGTTTATGTTGTGAGTTGGGATATGTTTTTAAATTCCATTAATGTGGTTCATCTTGTTCTGTGATCATGTGGTGTGGTTGTGGTTTCCTAGTAGTTCTTCTTCACCTTACAGTGTGCATAGAGATTTAAAAGCTTCTTTGACATTCGTAATCCCTCATTTCTCAATTTTTTGTATCATGCGGGAGGGTTTGACTCTTTTTATCTATGGAGTGTTTTATACAAGCCTAATCAAGATAAATTTATATATTAATTGAAATTTAAATGGAATTTTGAATGATTCACATGATTTTTTAGATTTGATATTATTGTGATGTTGTGTTTGTACGGGTTGAATTCACTGATAACAATCATGGTTTTAGGAGCCTTTACTTTAGTTATGGTTGTTGTGATATGGAAACCTTGTTTTATTTTATTGTGATACCATCCAAAAATGAAAATTGGATAACTACTTATATTTGTCTAATGAAATGGTTTATTTTGTATTTTTTTATTATATGATAATACCCCTAAATTAAAAGTTAAATGTGATAAATCCCCATTTCTTAAACTATAAAATTGTCTTTAATGTGTTTTGATGTGTTTCCATTCATTTATGGTGGAAATGTTATTGCTTTCAAGTCATGTTTTTGTGGTGGTGAGGTGATGGTTTTTTTGTGGTGATTTTTAAGTGGTGAGGTAATAGTATGATTGGATGTGCTTTTGGGGTGTCGAGGTTATGTTTTTTTTCTTTTGGGGAGGAAAGGTGATTATTTTTTTTAAAATTATTTTGGGTGGTGATGTGATGATTTTTTTCTTCGTGCTTTTGGGGAAGTGAGGCAATAGAATAATGGGGATGATTAGATAATTGTGATCTATGGTTTTGTTATGCTAGACACCAGGTTAGTGATGGAAAAATTAGTAAATAATGATTAAAATGGATGGGGTTTTGTTCAGTTAAAAGGATGGAATTCAATAATGAAGAAAAAAATGATGGCATGTATGCTTAAATGTTGTTGTTGGTAAATAATTAAATGAATGGGTTGAATAATGGATTTGGTTATTGGTGTGGGATATATCTTGGTATTTTTGTAGTGTTATACATTTAGATGTGTCAGTGAAAGTGGGGATATTGTGAGTTGGTTAGTGTTTTTTGTAAACCCATAGGTTCATCTTGTGTGTGGATATACTTATATACTTTTACATTCCTTATGATTTCTATATGCACTCTACTCGCACTGAGAACTATGTTTTAACACATTTATTTTCAAAATAGGTTGTTTTCCATAATATCCTGGTGATGAGAATGGAGGATTGCTACTTTATCTTTTCCCCTATCTCCTCTAGGTGAGTAGATATGAAAAGGTTATGATGGTCGGACGTTTTTTAGTACGATATGTGGTGGCCCAAGTGTTTTTAGGATAGATGTGATATGACCATGGTGTGGGAGAGCTTATATTGAGGGTTGTGTATGGTTGGAGGGTGGAATGAGGTTGATATACTTCATGTTCATAATACCCTTATACTCTAGTTATAGCAGTGGTTGTGATGTGGTAGTCTAGGTGTCTTCAGGTGAGATGATATGTGAGAATGGTATAGGGAAGTGGAACAAGTGTCTACAGACAATATGTGATGTGATAGTGCATGTGGGGTTGTGGTATATGTTATTATGAAGATATGGGAGTTCTAGGACATATGAAATTGATTTTTGAGAGAAGGGAATTAGTGGTAAAGCGGTGCAGGGTTCCCTATTTCAATATGCTTCTTATTATACTATTATACTTTAATTTCATTATTTTTTTATTGTTCCTTTATGAGGTTGGGAAGGATAGTTGAACTATTTTGGTGTTGTTAGTTCTACTTTTTTCTCAAGGGTACATTAGTATACTTCATTCACATGTGCATGATAGACTTTATTTTTCCTACTAAGTATTATTCTATAATTTCCCTATGAATATAAACTTATTTTTAGGTTTCTAGGAGCATGAAGTGGATCATTTTGGATAGTACTAGTTCTGTCCTTTTTGCACAGTTGTTATGTCACTTCTTTATATTTTATTTTGGGTATTTACTTCTACAGACTTTTCTTGTACCTGTATTATTTATACATGAACTATGGGATGGTTTTTTTTGTTTTTACACTATCTCATAAATTTTAATGTGTATGATTCATCTTATCTCATGATCATATATTATTATAGAGTTTAATGCCTCCCATTTCATTAGTTTTTTATACACTAGATTCTATTCTCCAACCTGGGGCCTACATGAGGTGGAACAAGGGGGTCATTATATCTCTCCCCTATTTTTAGTATCTTTGGTAGGAGGGGGTCGTGACATCCATAATAGAGGAATTATAATTTTCAAGGGATTATATAATTGTGAAAATCCTAACAGTCATATTTCTTTAGAAGAAAAAATGGATTCCTTCTATGGAGAAAATACATGATCAAAATATTTCACACACACACACATATATATATATATATATATATATATATATTGATAATTTCTTGATGAGGTCATGGCAGTGGTCACAATAGAATTTCCCTTTTGTTGAATTGGTGATGGATAAAGGAATATTTCAATGTAATTTAGATATAAATAGCTCTAGTTTATTTCCTTGGTTAATGGGTAGACATGAAAAAATCTTATTCCCCTTATATTGGATGTTATATAGAAATTCTTAGATTTAATAAAATGAATCATGCACCTCGTCTATTTTAATGTTGGATAAGATTAAGCTATTAGGATCCCATTTCACATTATAGTGATATAAACTTTGATATGTGAGATAATACTAATGTGGATTTTCTTAAAGGATATGTGTATATGAGAAGAACAATGGAAACCACATGAACAAGTCATCTTAAAGGAGGATCATGGATAGTACGTGTGAACATGAACTCATGAAAGGACCACAAAGTGAAGTCACATAGAGGATACTCATAGTGGGGGAGGGGGATCATTGAGTAGCCTCACATATAGTTCTCATGGATGGACCATCAAGAACTAAACCTCATGAATGGACCTCCATGATATTCCTCGTGGAGGGATATCATAAAGAGGTCATCATAAAGGGACATCAAATATGAAACAAGTAGAGGATCCTCAAATAGGGGCTGTGTGAACATTCCATCATTAAGGGATTTTATAAGGGATGATCATAGAGGATCCACAAATAGGTACATTATATATAAAACACATGGAAGGTTTCTTTTATTACACTCCACTTCTTACTTTTAATTTTATATTAATGGGATATTACTTCATGAACAATCAATTCATTGAAATGAGAAGGAAATATTTTCCAAAAGTAATGGTTTTATCTATATCCTTTAAAAGTTATTCTGGAAGGTTCTCTATGTTCTTCCACTATCCTCTTCTTGTTTTCATAAAATGTAACTATCGGGTATAGACATATTTCATTAAATAATAAATTTCATGAAATTGTTGGTGGTATATAGTGTAATTGTTCATGAATGTATAGAATAATGTAATGGTGGATCATGATTGGAAGGCTTATTTTCCAACATTAAAATTTACCAAGTTAGTAGTGTGAATTTTTTTACTCAATATCGTGTATGACCCTTGGTCCATAGAGCCACCTCATTTGAGTTAATAGACTATGTAATCACCGAGGGGTGATGATCTTCCACAATTTAACTATTTATAGAATAGGGAACTCACATATATATATTGGTCATGTGATCCGGAAGGAACATCAAGGTTTTGAAGGAGGCATGTATCACTACAAAAAATATATGTAGTCCATGATACATTCATTTGGTCATGTGGGGTATCCATCTTTCTGTCACATACTCCTAGAGTTCCAAAATTTATGGGTTCTTCATATAATGATAAACTAGTCATATATGTAATTAATTTCTATATTTTTCATGGAAAAATTATTTTATATTCTTTTACAGGATGTTATGGGAAAAACATTTTAAAAAAGGAGGATATATATGTAAGAAACTCTGATGACTTGTAGCATAAGAATAGCTCTTATGTAATGGAAAATTATGTTGTTAGAACAATTTCATCTTTAGAAACCAAGTACTAAAATAGATAAATCTATAAATTTTTATACTTGTCCAGAATAGAATGAATCACATGGGGTTTTTATGGAATTTGTCCAAAAATATCAATATTAATTATAGTTTCTACACATAATAAATATGACTGGGTAAGATGATGACATGGTGAGTCTTAATATTTATTGTGGCCATATTATGGATAAGAAATTAATTATATGGTAATTGTTAGAAATGTTTAGAAAATATGATTGAATTCAAAGAATGGATTTCCATTTATTATATAGTGTTGAGTATCAAAAAACTTATAATATAATGTCCGTATTCTGGTATTATATTTATAGTCATATATTATTAATGGGTAAACCAAAATAAAAAAATATAGTTAAAGATTCTAATAGTGTTTCATTAAGTATCTAGTCAAGGCCATTGAAAGCTAAATTTGTTTTAATGATTGGGGAATAATTCCATTGCATGAAATAGTTTTAGTTTCTAGTAAATATTTTGGGAACTATAAGGAATATCCTTGATGATTATCAGTGATATTTAGTTTTATTATTTAATTTTTATTTTAATATTATTAAAATAAAGTATTTTACAATGTGGTAAATATATTGTACAAGAAAATAATGTTATTAATTTATAAGAGATTTTCAATTTCATTCAAGTGATAGATAAAAATGTTCTCACATCAAATAATGGAATATAAAGTAATTTTTTGTATATGATGGATCATAGTAGTGAACAAAGATGGAGAAGGAGTTTCTTGAACTAAAGCAAAAGGATGATGAATCTGTTGGTATATACGAAGCGAATTTTAAAAGACTTTCAAGGTATGCATCTGGCATTATCATCCAACCTGAAAGTAAAGTTGATCGATTTTTCAGTGGCTTAAAACCAAGTCTTCGAAGGGCATTAGCTATAAGAGACTTCAGTAGCTATGAAGAAATTGTGCGTTGTGCTATCAAGGTATAAATGGAAGTTGGTGTTACATATCCATCTCATGGTTTTGACAAGAAACGAAAGATAGAGTTCAAGGAGAAATCTCAGAATAATGGTGAAAAGAAGATGAATGTTTCCTTATGCACAAAGTGTGGAAAGAAGCATGGTGGAGATTGTCTTAAAGGGACTAGAAAATGTTTTAAGTGTGGAAAAGAAGGTCATCGAGCAGCTGAGTGTCAAAGTAATGGAAAAAGGGTTTCTAATGATGTGAATAAAGCAAACACTGCAGAGAACGCACCACCAACACTTCAATGCTTCAAGTGCAAAGAAATGGGGCATTATGCTAATAAATGCCCTAATCCAAGGGTTAGTGATGATCAACATGAGCAACCACTGAAGGCAAAGGATAAAGGGAAGTCACATGCGATCACTATTGGCAATTTTGAATATGACAACGATGTGGTGGAATGATTAAGTGTTTATGTAATGGGATTCCATAATAATGTTATATCATTGAGTATTGCAATATTTATTGATGTGGTATTCAAAGTGATTGAGATATTTTTTGGAAATAAGATGATATGCGCATAATGAAGGGAAAACGAGAAAATGAAATGTTTAATAGTATTAATGGGATCATGATTGATATAAGGACTAAGTGATATCATGGTTTGAGTATATAGAATTTTGAGGATTTTGGTATGTGGAAAGTGTTAATTTTAAACTGCATTCATGTTTTCACTAAGGTATTCAAGAGAATACATGATTAAGGACTATGAATGTTTGGAATGTGACCAACAAAACATATCTTATGATATATGGGGATCAATGATGGTATTAAATCTCTGGTAATCATTTTCACTATGTTATGAGACTGGACTGCAGTATTATGGATAAGCCTAAAGATTGAAATGGATTATGTTGGACATAAGTGAGTATTGTTTAAGGATAGAAGTTTTTTTTCTCGATATTATTGATGGGATGTTATAGTAATGTAGTTTTAGAAAAAGGACAACCTGCAGGACGGGCGATAGCCCATCGCTTCGGACAAGGCTGTGGGAATCGAACCCACAACCGAAGTGCGACTGACCTTTATCGCCTACCACTAGCCTACAGGAAGTCCCTGTTTAGTAGAAACTAGTTTTATTATATTAAGCAGTATGATATATGAAGTATAAGTCCATTTTAGGAACCATATGTGATTAATCTCACTATAGATCGACTTATGTATATAATTTTTGCTAACCTTTTGTTTGAGACAGATGGAATGACCCGTCATTCTATCACATGATCTGCTAACACTTCACGAATAACAAATTCAACTTCATTTATTTAAGAGATGAAGTGGAAATTGTTCAAGGCATGAACAATAGTGAGATTGTACCAAAATAAAGAAAGTATTTATTCTAATTCAAATTTTCAACTTTAGGGAAATGATCTTGAAAACCAAAAATGTTTTCCTAGTGATCTTATACCTGATGAATCAGATGGTACATTAGATCGTCAGAAATTAATGGATTTGTGATTACTGGATTTTCCATAGCCATGTTCTCTACCACTCTCCATCAGAACATGATGGTTATATTTCTCTTCCATGTCCATATTTTCACCTATGTGGAAACCCAGTGATTAGTTTATTTGGGTAATCATTACATTTCATACTTTAGTTTTTATAGCCAAGTTTTGGTATTCCTTTTTACGATGTGAGTTTCTATTAAAGAAACTTTCGAATAGTAAACCATTTATAACCCCGACGAATTTCGAGGGCGAAATTCATTTTAAGGGGGGTAGAATGTAACAGCCCGAGATTTTATGAAAAATATTCTATTTTATTTCACTAATGTCTTGTGTTGTACTCTACACCAAAAGGAGCTTGCACAACACGCATCCTTGACTTGCCTTGCATTACACGCAATCGCGACCTTCCTCGATAGCGTGTGTAGTACGCAATACCAAGTTTCACTAAACAACGATATGCTTTTAAAATATTATTATAACTAGCCGTTATGAATAGTAATAACCACCTTTTAAAATTTTAGAAATTTTAGCTCTCAAAATGGACTTCATTTTTGGATTCGGAGTATCGAATTTAGCCTAAGGTGAAATTTTGGTACTTTTCGGATAACTTTCATATTCTGATGAATAGTGAAAATTACTAAATTATAATCAAAAACAACTTTTTTAATCAAAATAATTAATAGTGATAAATTATTAATTTGAGTTGTTTTAAAGTATATTTAGAATATATTTTTACAATTTAATACAATGTTGGTCATTGGATGTAATTTCACATTTAAACCAGACATAAACAAGTGTCAATCTTTTGATAGATACTGTTTCTTAAAAACACGCTATTTGTTTTAACAACGGGATTTAATTATAAAATTAATTAATGCAACTTCTATGTTATGAATTTGGTAAAATATACTTCATTTTTTGAATTCGGAATATGAAATATAGCTTAGGATGAAATTTTGGTATTTTTCTGAAAACTTTCAATTTTTGATGAATAGTGAAACCACTAAGTGGTAGGTTAAAAACTGAATTTTGCATAAAACTTAATTTTACCGCTTCTGTGAATGGAATTTCGAAAATCCGACAGACACGGTTAATATCAAGGACTAAAATGTGGTTCAATGAGATGAAAATAATTTTTGGTGAATAGTAACTTTTTACTTTTTTTTACACCGGTTAATAGTAAATACGGTAACTAAGGGTAAATATGATATTACTATTACCCTAACACATGTCCTAATTCTATTGGATAAGTGTAATTCGATCAAAAACAACCTTATGAATATAATATGACCATTTAGGTCCACTTGGATTAGATTATGACATTTAATATTATTTTATTTAATCAATAGTTAAAATAGTTAAAATCAAAGTTTAATAACTAAAACATTTTTAATATGGGGTTATACATAAGATAAATTCGACTATAAATATTCATTAGAAAGATAAAAAGATTTCCTACATAATGATATTTTATTTATAATTTTTATACTTTAAATAAATTAATTTATTTATGACACAACGATGATGCAGTAATTACCCTTTTAAGGAAATATTAACATAATTGATGTTATAAATGCTCAAATGAATGTAATTTGAGACTTTATATGACTGACACTAATTTTCTAGGTTACTATGATATATTAGTGTTGATTTAATCAACTTGGTTCGAACATATAATTTTGTTATGACTTTCACAAAAATCATATATCAAATAGTGTCAAAATTGACACAAAATAGTTTTTAAATCAAATATTATATTATTAATTGTTATTTTATTCCTAAAAATCTATGGTTCGGAAAAATGACTTAGATAAGGATATATATATTAATAATAAACAATTTGGGGTTCGTTTGGCATGTTATAGTATGTGTATTAACCATATAGTGAAAGAAAACAAAAAGACACGGTAAAAGTTAAATTATTTAACTTAGAGTTAAATCTAATTGATAAGGTTAAAATAATACCCTAAACTTGTCTAAATCCTATTGGTTGATAGGATTTCGACCCATCCCCACTTTAGCTTCGAAATAAGACCCTTTGGAACCATTATAAACCGATTTTGACTTTAATATAAAATAATATTTTGAGGTATTCCTAAGGTGCCCCTCTCCTCCCTTATAAAAGGACACCTCCTCCCCCTCCTCCTCACACCAATTTGAGCACTCAATCTAGGCCAACCCCTGCCAAAATCTCTTCTCCACTTCCCTAGAAACATCCTAGAGGTTATGGTATTACTCAAAGACCAATTTTAGTGCCCTAAGAGGAGGTCTCAAAGAGGCGCTTCAAAGAAGAGGTAATTACCGTTACCGATTCTTTCATCTTTATTTCTTCTTCCACTTCTTCTTCTTAGTTTTTTTCATTATGAAGTAATAACATAAGTATCAATCATATACTGATATGTTATTATAAGTATGAAACAACCCTATTTCACCATCTATCCATCCTACGGAAAAAGAAATCACAGCGCGTGCGTACGTACGGAATACCGTCTCCACGCCGTGGTGTAATCTATTTTCCACCACCACCTTACATGGATGGGTATAATGGTGTAAAGAATAACTATACATAGTTATTACAACATAATATTGATTCTGATATATTGTATAATCCACTCCAATTCAATTCAATATTTATGGAAATGATATCATTGCTCGTGCATACGTACGGACTACCGTCTCCACGACGCGATGAGATTCATTCTCCATGTTAACCATTTAAGAATGATTATAAGGTATATATAAGAAATAATAATGAAATATATGACATTATAAAGCTACTGGATTTATGTATATATATATATATGTATGTCATCTACTTACTTCCATTCAAGACAATAAGGAAAGAAAAACAGCGTTCATGCGTACGTACGGACTACCGTCTCCATGAACGGTGTTTTTCATTTCATTTATCTATCTATTATATATATATATACTGAATATATATATGATATATAAATCATATTTTATATTCTGGAAGTAATTAAATCATGATATAAGTAATAATAATGTCAAGAACAACAAGTCAAAATACCTACGATAAATGAAACTATTTTACCCAAAACGCTTCTTTAACATGGAATTTACAAAAGAACGGGTAATATAATGTCATAAGTGAACCATATATGATATCATAACAATGAATATGATTCTTTAATAAGTCAATGACATTATTTAAATCATTATACAGGAGGTTCGGACACATACGAAGCAAATCGGATCTAAGGTAAGGGAAATGTCACAATCTCATTTTATCCGAGATTGTTTATACTTTGATATTTACTGTGGTGTATTTTATCATCCACATCCATGTTTCCTCAATATGTAATATTATTTCCATCCACCTACAATTGTTTAAATCCAATTTTACCCTTCGGTGAATTTTTAGTAAAAGATATGAAAGGAATCTTTTGTCGTTTTTCGTACGAGGTACTTTTTGACTTTTCCGACAAAAGTACGAAGAATGTTTTTTTTAACTTATACGACATGAATGGATTTTTAAAACATTATTTCCAAGAAACTTCCTTTACAAGTTTTCAAGTTTATTTTTAATCAACTTCTTTTATTTTAAAGTCATATGAAATGTTATGAAAGGAAAAAATGTTTTTGAAGTAGAAAGGATATTTTCCTCAAGAATGGAGTTCAAGTATTTTATCAAAATTATTTTCCATCTAAGATAATAAAAGGGTTCTGTTTTTATCCCTATTATTACATTAGTTTGATTATGTTGTGATGGAAATATTTTTATGAATTCCTTTATCTTATATGAATTGTTTTATGATGTCATGTTGTTTAAGAATCTCATTTTTATTAAATGGGTTACGCTATGATGTATGGTTTATGATTATGTGGCACACATAAGAAAGGATTCATTATAAGATGGGTGGGACCTATATCTCCCTCCAATGCATTGGGTAAAGATTTTATATCTCATTAGATAGACAGGGCTTGAACGGTAGGTTATACCGGTTCAGTGAAATAGGACTGAAACGAGGGTTACTCGATTCAGAAAGGGACTTTGTCCACTAAGATAGTCTTGGCAATGAGTCTTGACTAACAAGAAATGATTCTCTATGATTATGTGTGAATGCCACAAAGTTTCATGTTTTAAGTTATGATTATTGTGATTACATTTCACTACTATGATTTATCCCATGTTATGAAATTATGCTCTCTTTTGCAGGTTAAGATTTCCAAAAGTTATGTTCTTATGAATATGATGTGATTGATTTTTCTTTTATATACCCTTACTGAGCATTTGAGCTCACCCTTTTATGTTTTCTTTTCCCCAGGATATAAAGAAAGGTTTTAGGTAAAAAAAAAGGGAAGATCTTTATGGGAGATATTGAAGATCTTTCACCACGATTAGAAGATTACGTTCCGAGTTTCCAAAGACACTAAACTATTACGATCCTTGTGTGTGTGTGTTTTTGTTATGTACTAAGTATTCCGAAAAGGTAATGTAAAGTCTATGTATGTCAGGCTTCGGGTCTCTACAGTTGGTATCAGAGGGAGGTTTAGTCAACCTTTGGAAACTAGGATGCGAAAACGTTAGTGAGATCCCTAGAGATATTTCTACGGTATGTCTAGGGATGTCTCTAAGGTTAAGTATACGTATAGTTTATAGTACTAGAACTACGCTAACGATCATAGAATTAAACCTAAGATGTTAGATATTGAAGGTACTCCCCCTTTATTAAGTTGTTTTCCCTAGCATGATTTTTGCCTCTCACACTATTCTTTTTGGGTTTTAGACGATGGCTGGAACCCGAAGGAACCGTGTTGATCAATGCAATGGACAATGAAATGATTGTCCTCCTGAACAAACAAATGTTATGGGAGATGGAGTGCAAAATCTTATTGCTATACTTACAAAAGCTATGAATCATTCTGGACTTCCAAATGAGCAGAGAAGGGAACAATATTCTATTGAGTCCTTCATGAGGCAACGTCCACCTTCTTTCAGTGGGTCTTCTGATCCACTTGTTGCTGAACAATGGATCAGTACCACTGAAAAGATATTTTCAATTCTTCAATGTTCTGAACATGATAAAGTCATCTTAGCAGTATATCGTTTGGAAGGTGAAGCTGATCAATGGTGGAATCTTATCAAGAATACAAGGCAAAGAGATGAAATTGAGTCCATGGAATGGGACGAGTTCAAGAACATATTTTTCAATAAGTAATTCCCTTGTATTCTTCGAACAAAGATGGAGAAGGAGTTTCTTGAACTAAAGCAAAAGGATGATGAATCTGTTGGTATATACGAAGCGAATTTTAAAAGACTTTCAAGGTATGCATCTGGCATTATCATCCAACCTGAAAGTAAAGTTGATCGATTTTTCAGTGGCTTAAAACCAAGTCTTCGAAGGGCATTAGCTATAAGAGACTTCAGTAGCTATGAAGAAATTGTGCGTTGTGCTATCAAGGTATAAATGGAAGTTGGTGTTACATATCCATCTCATGGTTTTGACAAGAAACGAAAGATAGAGTTCAAGGAGAAATCTCAGAATAATGGTGAAAAGAAGATGAATGTTTCCTTATGCACAAAGTGTGGAAAGAAGCATGGTGGAGATTGTCTTAAAGGGACTAGAAAATGTTTTAAGTGTGGAAAAGAAGGTCATCGAGCAGCTGAGTGTCGAAGTAATGGAAAAAGGGTTTCTAATGATGTGAATAAAGAAAACACTGCAGAGAACGCACCACCAACACTTCAATGCTTCAAGTGCAAGGAAATGGGGCATTATGCTAATAAATTCCCTAATCCAAGGGTAATTGATGATCAACATGAGCAACCACTAAAGGCAAAGGACAAAGGGAAGTCACATGCGATCACTATTGGCAATGTTGAATATGAAAACGATGTGGTGGAATGATTAAGTGTTTATGTAATGGGATTCCAAAATAATGTTGTATCATTGAGTATTGCAATATTTATTGATGTGGTATTCAAAGTGATTGAGATTTTTTTTGGAAATAAGATGATATGCGCATAATGAAGGGAAAACGAGAAAATTAAATGTTTAATAGTATTCATGAGCTCATGATTGATATAAGGACTAAGTGATATCATGGTTTGAGTATATAGAATTTTGAGGATTTTGGTATGTGGAAAGTGTTAACTTTAAACTGCATTCATGTTTTCACTAAGGTATTCAAGAGAATACATGATTAAGGACTATGAATGTTTGGAATGTGACCAACAAAACATATCTTATGATATATGGGGATCAACGATGGTTTTAAATCTCTGGTAATCGTTTTCACTATGTTATGAGAGTGGACTGCAGTATTATGGATAAGCCTAAAGATTGAAATGGATTATGTTGGACATAAGTGAGTATTGTTTAAGGATAGAATTTTTTTTTCTCGATATTATTGATGGGATGTTATAGTAATGTAGTTTTAGAAAAAGGACAACCTGCAGGACGGGCGATAGCCCATCGCTTCGGACAAGGCTGTGGGAATCGAACCCACAACCGAAGTGCGACTGACCTTTATCGCCTACCACTGGCCTACAGGAAGTCCCTGTTTAGTAGAAACTAGTTTTATTATATTAAGCAGTATGATATATGAAGTATAAGTCCATTTTAGGAACCATATGTGATTAATCTCACTATAGATCGACTTATGTATATAATTTTTGCTAACCTTTTGTTTGAGACAGATGGAATGACCCGTCATTCTATCACATGATCTGCTAACACTTCACGAATAACAAATTCAACTTCATTTATTTAAGAGATGAAGTGGAAATTGTTCAAGGCATGAACAACAGTGAGATTGTACCAAAATAAAGAAAGTATTTATTCTAATTCAAATTTTCAACTTTAGGGAAATGATCTTGAAAACCAAAATTGTTTTCCTAGTGATCTTATACCTGATGAATCAGATGGTACCTTAGATCGTCACAAATTAATGGATTTGTGATTACTGGATTTTCCATAGCCATGTTCTCTACCACTCTCCATCAGAACATGATGGTTAGATTTCTCTTCCATGTCCATATTTTCACCTATGTGGAAACCCAGTGATTAGTTTATTTGGGTAATCATTACATTTCATACTTTAGTTTTTAAAGCCAAGTTTTGGTATTCCTTTTTACGATGTGAGTTTCTATTAAAGAAACTTTCGAATAGTAAACCATTTATAACCCCGACGAATTTCGGGGGCGAAATTCATTTTAAGGGGGGTAGAATGTAACAGCCCGAGATTTTATAAAAAATATTCTTTTTTATTTCACTAATGTCTTGTGTTGTACGCTACACCAAAAGGAGCTTGCACAACACGCATCCTTGACTTGCCTTGCATTACACGCAATCGCGACCTTCCTCGATAGCGTGTGTAGTACGCAATACCGAGTTTCACTAAACAACGATATGCTATTAAAATATTATTATAACTAGCCGTTATGAATAGTAATAACCACCTTTTAAAATTTTAGAAATTTTAGCTCTCAAAATGGACTTCATTTTTGGATTCGGAGTATCGAATTTAGCCTAAGGTGAAATTTTGGTACTTTTCGGATAACTTTCATATTCTGATGAATAGTGAAAATTACTAAATTATAATCAAAAACAACTTTTTTAATCAAAATAATTAATAGTGATAAATTATTAATTTGAGTTGTTTTAAAGTATATTTAGAATATATTTTTACAATTTAATACAATTTTGGTCATTGGATGTAATTTCACATTTAAACCAGACATAAACAAGTGTCAATCATTTGATAGATACTGTTTCTTAAAAACACGCTATTTGTTTTAACAACAGTATTTAATTATAAAATTAATTAATGCAACTTCTATGTTATGAATTTGGTAAAATAGACTTCATTTTTTGAATTCAGAATATGAAATATAGCTTAGGATGAAATTTTCGTATTTTTCTGAAAACTTTCAATTTTTGATGAATAGTGAAACCACTAAGTGGTAGGTTAAAAACTGAATTTTGCATAAAACTTAATTTTACCGCTTCTGTGAATGGAATTTCGAAAATCCGACAGACACGGTTAATATCAAGGACTAAAATGTGGTTCAATGAGATGAAAATAATTTTTGGTGAATAGTAACTTTTTACTTTTTTTTACCACGGTTAATAGTAAATAGGGTAACTAAGGGTAAATATGATATTACTATTACCCTAACACATGTCCTAATTCTATTGGATAAGTTTAATTCGACCAAAAACAACCTTATTAATATAATATGACCATTTAGGTCCACTTGGATTAGATTATGACATTTAATATTATTTTATTTAATGAATAGTTAAAATAGTTAAAATCAAAGTTTAATAACTAAAACATTTTTAATATGGGGTTATACATAAGATAAATTCGACTATAAATATTCATTAGAAAGCTAAAGAGAGTTACTACATAATTATATTTTATTTATAATTTTTAGACTTTAAATAAATTAATTTATTTATGACACAATGATGATGCAGTAATTACCCTTTTAAGGAAATATTAACATAATTGATGTTATAAATGCTCAAATGAATGTAATTTGAGACTTTTTATGACTTAAACTAATTTTCTAGGTTACTATGATATATTAGTGTTGATTTAATCAACTTGGTTCGAACATATAATTCTGTTATGACTTTCACAAAAATCATATATCAAATAGTGTCAAAATTGACACAAAATAGTTTTTAAATCAAATATTATATTATTAATTGTTATTTTATTCCTAAAAATCTAAGGTTCGGCCAAATGACTTAGATAAGGATATATATATTAATAATAAACAATTTGGGGTTCGTTTGGCATGTTATAGTATGTGTATTAACCATATAGTGAAAGAAAACAAAAAGACACGGTAAAAGTTAAATTATTTAACTTAGAGTTAAATCTAATTGATAAGGTTAAAATAATACCCTAAACTTGTCTAAATCCTATTGGTTGATAGGATTTAGACCCATACCCACTTTAGCTTCTAAATAATACCCTTTGGAACCATTATAAACCTATTTTGACTTTAATATAAAATAATATTTTGAGGTATTCCTAAGATGCCCCTCTCCTCCCTTATAAAAGGACACCTCCTCCCCCTCCTCCTCACACCAATTTGAGCACTCAAGCTCGGCCAACCCCTGCCAAAATCTCTTCTCCACTTCCCTAGAAACATCCTAGAGGTTCTGGTCTTCCTCAAAGACCAATTTTAGTGCCCTAAAAGGAGGTCTCAAAGAGGCGCTTCAAAGAAGAGGTAATTACCGTTACCGATTCTTTCATCTTTACTTCTTCTTCCACTTATTCTTCTTAGTTTTTTTCATTATGAAGTAATAACATAAGTATCACTCATATACTGATATGTTATTATAAGTATGAAACAACCCTATTTCACCATCTATCCATCCTACGGAAAAAGAAATCACCGTGCGTGCGTACGTACGGAATACCGTCTCCACGTCGTGGTGTAATCTATTTTCCACCACCACCTTACATGGATGGGTATAATGGTGTAAAGAATAACTATACATAGTTATTACAACATCATATTGATTCTGATATATTTTATAATCCACTCCAATTCAATTCAATATTTATGGAAATGATATCATTGCTCGTGCGTACGTACGGACTACCATCTCCACGACGCGATGAGATTCATTCTCCATGTTAACCATTTAAGAATGATTATAAGCTATATATAAGAAATAATAATGAAAAATATGACATTATAAATCTACTGGATTTATGTATATATATATATGTATGTATGTCATCTACTTACTTCCATTCAAGACAATAAGGAAAGAAAAACAGCGTTCATGCGTACGTACGGACTACCGTCTCCATGAACGGTGTTTTTCATTTCATTTATCTATATATTATATATATATATATATACTGAATATATATATGATATATAAATCATATTTTATATTCTGGAAGTAAGTAAATCATGATATAAGTAATAATAATGTCGATAACAACAAGTCAAAACACCTACGATAAATGAAACGATTTTACCCAAAACGCTTCTTTAACATGGAATTTACAAAAGAACGGGTAATATAATGTCATAAGTGAACCATATATGATATCATAACAATGAATATGATTATTTAATAAGTCAATGACATTATTTAAATCATTATACAGGAGGTTCGGACACATACGAAGCAAATCAGACCTAAGGTAAGGGAAATGTCACAATCTCATTTTATCCAAGATTGTTTATACTTTGATATTTACTGGGGTGTATTTTATCATCCACATCCATGTTTCCTCAATATGTAATATTATTTCCATCCACCTACAATTGTTTAAATCCAATTTTACCCTTCGGTGAATTTTTAGTAAAAGATATGAAAGGAATCTTTTGTCGTTTTTCGTACGAGGTACTTTTTGACTTTTCCGACAAAAGTACGAAGAATGTTTTTTTTAACTTATACGACATGAATGGATTTTTAAAACATTATTTCCAAGAAACTTCCTTTACAAGTTTTCAAGTTTATTTTTAATCAACTTCTTCTATTTTAAAGTCGTATGACATGTTATGAAAGGAAAAATGATTTTGAAGTAGAAAGGATATTTTCCTCAAGAATGGAGTTCAAGTATTTTATCAAAATTATTTTCCATCTAAGATAATAAAAGGGTTCTGTTTTTATCCCTATTATTACATTAGTTTGATTATAATGTGATGGAAATATTTTTATGAATTCCTTTATCTTATATGAATTGTTTTATGATGTCATGTTGTTTAAGAATCCCATTTTTATTACATGGGTTACGCTATGATGTATAGTTTATGATTATGTGGCACACATAAGAAAGGATTCATTATAAGATGGGTGGGACCTATATCTCCCTCCAATGCATTGGGTAAAGATTTTATATCTCATGAGATAGACAGGGCTGGAACGGTAGGTTATACCGGTTCAGTGAAACAGGACTGAAATGAGGGTTACTCGATTCAGAAAGGGACTTTGTCCACTAAGATAGTCTTGGAAATGAGTCTTGACTAACAAGAAATGATTCTCTATGATTATGTGTGAATGCCACAAAGTTTCATGTTTTAAGTTATGATTATTGTGATTATATTTCACTACTATGATTTATCCCATGTTATGAAATTATGCTCTCTTTTGCAGGTTAAGATTTCCAAAAGTTATGTTCTTATGAATATGATGTGATTGATTTTTCTTTTGTATACCCTTACTGAGCATTTGAGCTCACCATTTTATGTTTTCTTTTCCCCAGGATATAAAGAAAGGTTTTAGGTAAAAAAAAGGGAAGATCTTTATGGGAGATATTGAATATCTTTCACCACGATTATAAGATTACGTTCCGAGTTTCCAAAGACACTAAACTATTACGATCCTTGTGTGTGTGTGTTTTTGTTATGTACTAAGTATTCCGCAAAAGTAATGTAAAGTCTATGTATGTCAGGCTTCGGGTCTCTACATTAGGGGATAATCCTTATAGGAGGCCATTAAGGATATTTTTAGTATTACACTATAGAGGAATTCCAAAATCCTTGGATACTTGGCCCATTGAGTGGTCCATAGGTTGGATAACTTGAAAATTAGGCACTCAAAATGAGAATATTGAGTCAGAATAAGTTTAATTGGTATTGTTTTTAATTTTATGTACCTTATCAACCCATTAATTTTTAATTTTTGGGTGTTACGAGTGTCTTTGATGAGTCTTGAGGAGGTCATGTGGTGGTTGGAGGTGAATCAGAGATACTATAAGAAATTCATATCGTGAAAGTGATACACGATGTGAATTGGTGGTTCGCGACTTCTGTACTCTGGTAGTTTTATTTCTTGAAAAAGTAATTCATGATGTTTAATAAAATAAATTTCATGGTGATTTGAATTTCAAAGGAAGTGAGGATTTTTGGAAAAACCCATGGATTTTACATTATGAAGGCTTCACATGATGTGAATGTATTGGTATTCCTTGTTTGAAAATATTTTTTTCTAATTTTTTTTTATTTAGCTAAACCTATATCCATCTCATTTATAGTCAAACATAATGCAATTTTGGAATATATTATAACCCTCTTCCCCTGACTTCAGTGGATGCCCATTAGTGATCCATAGTGAGTTCTCCTCTCTTCCCCATGGTTTTACTTCTATTATTCTTTTGAGATCCACTATGGTGGTGTCGTTTTGGTGTTGTTTATGAGTTTAGATGTGTTTTAACAATTATTTAATGTGTTTAAGGTTTATTTGTGATCTCATGGTGTGATTGTGGTTTCTAGGTAGTTCTTCTTCACTATATGGTGTAAAGCATGATTAAAAATATTTTAGAGTAGGGAATCCCTAATTTCTCTCTTTTTTTGTATCATGTGGGTGGGTTTACTCTTGTTTCTCTATGTAGGAAGGTTTGTGTTGGCCTAATAATGAAAAATTAATCTATTAAGTGAAACTGAAGGTTAAGGGGGAATGGATTAAATTTTTTTATTATTTTGATATTATTGTGATGTTGTGTTTCTATGGGTTGGATGCCCCACTAAAAATCATGGATATTAGAATCTCTTTATTTCATTGTATTTGTTGTGATATGGAAACCATATTATATATTATTGTGATATCAACCGAAAATAAAAATTGGCTAACCATTTATATTTGGCTAAAAAAAATTCCCTCGAATTTATGTATTGTGTGATAATGACACTAAAATAAATTTAAATGTCATAAAATCCCCTTTTCTAATATGTAAAATGGTCTATGATGTGTTTTGATGCGTGTCTGTGCTTTTCTGGTGATGGGGTGATGGTTTTTTGTCCATACTTTTGGGGCATTGAGGTGATGCTTTGTCTGGATGTCCTTTCAAGGTGGAAATGTGATTGTTTTTTTCCATGATTTTCAAGCAGTGAGGTGCGGTCATTTGGATATTCTTTTGTGTTGATGATGTTATGGTTTTTTTTCACATGTTTAGGGTGGCAAGGAATTTGTATGATGGGGATGATGAGATTATTGTGATGTGTGGTTGAATTGTGCTAGATTCTTAGGTTAGTGATGGAATAATTATTTAATAATTATTGGAATGTTTGGGGTTTGTTTTGGTTAAAGGGATGGATAATGGAATTTTTTGGTAGTGTGAGATGTGGATTGTGGTTTGTGTGGTGTAATTCATTTAAAGGTGGAAAAGAAAGTGGAAATTTTGTGAGTTGGTTAGTTCTTTTTTTAACCCATTGGTTGGGATTATGTGTAGTTATATGTATATACTTTTATATTCCTTGTGATTTCTATGCACATCCCACCCATTTTGAGCACTATGTGCCAACATGTGTAATTTTACATGAGGTTTTTTAAAATATCTTGGTGATCAGGATGGAAGGATGGATACCCACTCTTTCCCTCTCTCTCTATCTCATCCAGGTGGGTAGATATTTATATTATGTGATGTTTATATGACTTTTAGAGCACTAGGAAGTAGCCTAGGTGTGCTTAGGTGGGATGAGATATGATCGTGTTGTGGGGAGGATTACTTTAAGATCTTGGACTTCTAATGAGGTATATTATTGTTTAATTTTTGGTTAAAATCATTTAAATTTGGTAAATGAAATGTTTTTTTGAGTTTAAAAGGAGGCTTGGGAGTGTTTTGGGGGTTCAATCCATGAAATAGGTATAAATAGGTCCATCAAATGAATGTTGCATGGTTGGAACATTATTAGTAGTGACTGTGTGCCTTAACTTTTCTCACCTAGGGAGGTGGTGCATGGTAGGTGAAACTATGAAAATGGGGGAGTGAAACTATACGGGCTTGGATAGAGCCATCCCACATGGTCACCATATGGTTTGTCAAATTATGTGGGCGCCCCAAGAAACCATGTGACCTGGCCCACTCTTAGACAAAGGGTGGCACAAGGTTAGTACATGGTTTGGCCAACCATGTGTCTAAACCGTGTGCCTCCTTAATATTGAGAAATTTACTATTTTTTCCTTGGTTTTTAAAATTTCTTACATGATTTTCCTCCCCATTTATCATATAGCATACTAGGGTGATAAAACCTTCCTCCCAAACTTCCCAAGGATTGATCTCCCTCATTTATAAGTTTTTTGGAGCATTGTTGGGTGTGGATGAAATTTCTGGGTGATTCTAACACTCCTATGTTCTCTATTTTATGGATTAAGGCTTTTGGAATCATTATTATTTTTTTGAATCACTAAAACCCTCTTTTTTAGTGGTTTTTTGGTTTAAGGATTTAAAGGTGGTTTCTTTTTTAATAAAGGGAAAAGTTTATGTGAGCTTCCGTCTTTGGAATCAAGGTAGGTGGTCTATAAATTATATCCCATAGTCTTATTTATTTTCTTATGTGTATAAGGTTGTGTTCTTATGAAGTTGTGTTGTCAGTTTGGTTTTCCAAGGTATAATTGATGAATTAATTGGTTAATTGATTAATTGAACCCCTCATGGTCCCCATGGAATTCATTGGGGTTGATTAGAACATGTTAAGGGCTTCCCATGGAGTGTTACACTTCCTTGAACATGGGAATGAGTTTTTAAGTGTATAATTAAATTGTTAATAGATATATCCCATGATAAATATATTGAAAATTTATCCCGAGTTATGAAATGAAATTGATGTTAATTGTGTTTAGTTCATAACATGGCAGAAGGGGGTTTTTAGTATAATGTTAAATGTGTTAAATTATTTATGGTTTGTAAATGGTAAATGTGTTTATGGTATAAGACACGTAAATGAAAAACGTGTAAATGAGTTTTAACTGTAAATGGTAAGTGTGTTCATTGAGTTATGGTGGTGAATGTTATATATATTAAATGATTAAAAAATCAAGTGCACATGGCTTGGTGGTATGTGGGGTTTTCGCCTGAGGTTATATGCCCACGCATTGGGTTAGACTGAAGCTCTAAACCCCACCCCAATCATGCATGGCTTAGGGAGTTGGAATGAGGCTCTATGCTCCTAACTAATGCATGGGATATGATTATCGATACTAAGTCTCCAAGGTAAGTTTATGGATACCTAGACTGAGGCTCTAAGATAAGTTTATGAAATATTAGGACTGAGGCTCCAATGTAGGTGTTATGTTTTGTTCTAGGAAATGTTTTCTCTAGTTATAAAAGGAACTTTATTTGTCACCCTTTTGCATAGTTTATATCTTTTTCATAGGCCAAAGTGTATTTTTATGAAAATGGTTAACCCGTGGAAAAAACAATGAAAGTGGCTAAGGTAAATCTTGGTAACAAATGGAACCCTATTTATGTTTTGTTTATATTGTTATTATTTATATTCCTTCACACACTATTTTTTAAATTAGATATTTTATAGACACTATTGGTGGTGGCCCACTCAGTTATACTCACACCCAATTAGAACCGTCATTGGGTACCCGAACAGGCTTCATGGTTACAGGTCATAATAATGGAAATCTCCCTAAGTAAGATGATTGATTTTGGAATGGGTTTTTCGTGGATGAGGGTTCTAGACTCTGAGTTAGGACCCATTTTGGGGATTTTTCATCTTGTCTTTATTTTGGGTTTTCCTTACACTTCACACTGTATGAAATGACATAGCATATTTACTTTTTTTATTTGGGCTTGTAACCATTTTTGGAAAATTTATTAGTGATTCATGTTTATTATTTAATAGTTTCACTTATTTCATATTTTTAAATATTGTGTATTACTCTGAAAAAAGGTATAGTCACACCACATGTTCTGTTAGACCCTCGATTCTAGTCGGGAGCCTCTAGCATATGGGGAGCTGTGCCTGAGGTCATGTGGCAACCTGACTCAGGTAACAGGATATAGTGTCTACTAGGTTGGGAACGTTACACTTATGGTGTAGTTCATTCATGGTATGAGGGGGGCACGTGGTTGGTGTCCTTCATTTTCAAGATACCCAACTACTATGTTTATCGTATTGGTTTTGATGTGATTTCCCAGGTGTCTTTAGGTGAGATGATATCTAATTATGTTGTGGTTAGGTGGCTAAGGTTACTATTGGTGTGATTTTGATTTTACCATGCCTATGGTGGGGTGGTATATGTTATTCATAAGATATGGGATCTTTAGGATGTATGAAATTAGTGTGTGATAGAATAAAATAAGTTGTAATGTTGTGCAGGTACACTATATCGATATGCTTCATACTATATTAATACACATGACATGAATTATTTTATGATCATTCCTTGGTGAGGTTGAGATGGATAGTTTAACAATTTTGGTTTCTATTGGTTTTATTATTTACTCACATGTGCAATGGTATGATTATTTCATATGTGCATGAGTGGATTTGGTTTTCACACTTAGTATACTTCTATTCTCACCACATATATATAAACTATTTTTTAGGATTCCAATAGTATTATATGGATCATGATGGATAAAACTATTTCAAACATTTTTTGATAGTTTCTTTATAAATTATTTAGTTTTTATTTTGCGTATTTATTTTTGGTGTTTTTTTTCTATCCCAGTTTTATTTATACATGAATTATGGGATGGTTTTGGTTTAATTTTATATTGTGTCACAGAGTTTCTTGGGGATGAATTATCTTATCTCTCAATCCTATTTTATTATAAAGTTTAATTGCTATCATTTTATAATATTTTCTTACCCCCAGTACTAGTCACCAACTCGGAGCCTACTAGAGGTGGGACTTAGGGATCATTATTTCTCTCCCCTCACTATGGTATCTTTGGTAGAAGGGAGTCATGATAGAGTGGTATCGAAGATGATGGTTGATATATATGATGTATTTTAAAGTTAAAAAAGTTAGGGTTTCCGTGGCTGGTATATAAATAGTACCATTTTACATTGGTGCATGAATAGGCTTGGGAGACCGATTAGGACATGGGATTTTATGGCCCCCTTGATCCAATGCACGGGCTTTGAGCTTATTCAACAAAAAAATGAGGTGGACTAGTTTGTAGAGAAGAGACCTATTAGTGGTACATTCATCATGATTACATGTCTTTCTATTTGATTTAGGTTGTTTTAGGAATATTTATATGAATAAACTTAATTGAAATTGATCTAAATATAATTCCATACTATCATACTTAGGAAATTCTTATTTTATTTTCAGCTATGGATCATGGATGTCATCCACATGTGCCTTAGGAATATGATGTTTAAAAATATGATCTAGTTTATTTCCATAGGGTTGATATGGTAGAGTAGGATGAGTCTTGTACAATGGAATAGATCTATTTTTAGTAGAAATGTATAGGGATGTATGAGAGAAGTGTTTCGGATGAGGAGACAGAGAGATGGATGGAGGAGCTCAAGATCAATTTTAGTTTTATCTAGTCTTTGGTGGGATACTGGTACCCTTTGGAAATTAGTCATATGTAGCGATTTTTTCATCAGTGGTGGAATTTGTATCTGGGTGAACGGAAGGAGATATATGTTTCATAGGTTGACATTCAAAAAGTGTTCCTGGAAGAGTTCCTTTCATAAAACATTAAGGTAGTGAATAAGTAAGGGATTATTTCTCTTCAGTTGGGGGGGGGGGTATTTTACTGCAGTATATGGTAATCATGTTCTTGGACATTATGTGTTTTTCTATGGATCTTTTTCTATATGATTAGTCACATGTGAGACATATTTAGGAGGCAATTTTTCCTTATATCCATTATATAGTTTGTATTTTTATGTTTTCAACATATACTTAGGTTTAGAAGAAGTTGGATGTGATTAAGAGAGAGAACTTGTGAGGAGTATTACCATAAGAGGGGAATCATAAATCTCCCAAAAGTATCTAGGTTTATAGTGTAACTTCTTAGGCATCATGACCTTAGTGATTTAAACTAGCAGGTATTCAACCTCAGTAGCTTCTCTTTTGGACTTCAGAAGATAGTCGCTTCTGTGATTTTTCAAAATATATCAGTTTAGTCTATTTTTTATGTTAGGTTTGTGGTAACAATTATAATTAGTGCCTATTGATTCTTTTATCTCAATTTTTTGTAGGTGGATGGGTTCAGAGCCATCCACAACATCAGTTTATATTGAGACCATTTCAATAATGGAGGTTGTAGTAATATACTCCACTAAGGAGAGATCGAGAGGGTAGAGTTTGACTTCAAGATGTTCCACATGTTAAAGGACTTTGAAATAGGCATGTTCGTGGAGATTTTAATTAACATGGTTTTAGAGGATCTAGTTGAGGTAGTAGTTCTAGAGGGGCTATATATTGTTCGATGTATGATTAGTTTTTTTATACCCTTATTTGTTCTTTGTATGATTCCAAATATTTTCACTCCTTTATTTCACCCACAGTAGTTTGTACTTTGGTATTAGATGTAGAGAGTATTTTTATGAAACTAGTGTTAACTACATCAATCAGATTCCAAAACACCTTGTTTGATGTGCGGTGAAGGTGTAGGCTGGTAATAAGGACACATCAGTCTCATAGGGATCTTTTCTTCCTATAAATGCAGCCATAAGATTTAATCTTAGGCTTTTATTTGTTTTATTCCATGTGTGATACTATTTATTTATTCTAGTGGAGATTTTTTTCTCATATGTGGATGGATAAAGTATGGTTTTCAATGGTGAGTGGGTTTTCGAGTGATAAATTGGCATGTGGATCCCTTTTATTCTTTGTTGGATGAGTTGTTAGTATAATCAGTATACCCTAGTTTGGGAGTTTTTAATGTTTTACCCAAGTAGGTCTTGGTGTAACCCCATCGATATGATGTTGTATTTTGGATAGACCTATATCATAGTGCTTCTTTGATTTGGATGGATCCTTATCAGATGACACCTTCTAAGTTATAGGATTTAAGGATTCAGATAGATGATCTAATGAATAATGTTTTTATCTGAACAAATGTCTCATTACAGGGTGCTTCAGTATTTTTCTCCAAGAAGGGGGGTAGTAGAATAAATTTTTTATATACTATAAAATGTTTAATCAGATTATGGACAATTATTGATTCCCTTTTCCAAGTATAGGTGATCTCTTCGACCATCTAATAGGGGAAAGTTATTTTTCTAAGATTGATCTTCAGTACGAATATCACTAGTTGAGGGTGAAGAAGGGTGGTATACTAAAGACAGACTTCAGATTCAGGTATGGGTACTTTGATTTTGTAGTCATGTCATTGGGTATCACAAATTCACCATATTTGTTCATAGGACTCATGAACTCTATGTTCCATGAATTTCTAGACCAGTTCATAGTTGTGTTTAGTGATGACATACTGATTTACTCAATTTTAGAGGAGGAGCATGCTGAGAAAAAATAGATAAATCTTTTGGGTTGTTCGATTCAACATTTTATATGGAAAATTTTCCAAATGTATGTTTTGGACATGAGAGGTGTATTTCCTCATGCATGTGGTTTCTCGGTATTGTGTGTCAGAGGAACTATCGAATGTTGAGGTAGTTTTTTTAGAAACACCCATGAAATGGAATAGGTATTTAGTTTTAATTGTCCTATAGGATATTATCAGAGGTTTTTCCCAATTTCTCATGAGTCTTATCCCCATTGACAGCATTATCTAGGAATTAGCAAGCTATTATGTGGACCATTAAAACAATAATGGGAAGTGATCACCTGATTCAGCCTTTTATAGAAAGCATTCAGTTACCTAAATAAGAAGTTTTTCGATTATCCAATACCTTAGTTTCCTGAGGTGGGTGTGATGTTTGAGGTGTTTTTTGACACTTCCCATCTAGGGTTCGGATGTATATTGATTCATCAATGGGAAGTTATCTCTTATATGTCAAGTTAGTTGAATCCCCATGAGTGTAACTTTTCCACTCATTATCTGAAGCTAGTATTGATTTTGTTTTTTTTTTTGAAGTTGTGGTGGCATTACCTCACTGGGGAGCACTTGGTGGTCTTAATGGATCATAGTAGATTGAACTATATCTTTTTTCAGTGTGATCTGAATTTTTGGAAACATATGTGGATAGAGTTTCTTCAAGATTTTTATTTTTATATTTCCTACACCTCATTAAAAGGGATTATTGTGGGTGATTCTTTGAGTATAAAGTCAAGGAAGGATGTTTTTCAATGGTCCAAATATGTTTGGACAGTGATGGAGGAGTTGTAATCATTAAACTTAAATTCAAGGGTGTTTGATGGTAGAGTTTTTTTGATGAAGATGACAGTGTATCCATCTTTATTTCAGTAGGTGGAGGAGTCTCAGTGGGGTACTCAGAGCTAGAGGTGATGCGTGATTATATTGTAAATTTTGATGCTCTATAATCATAATCGGATAATGTTTTACTGGGGACTTTTTATTTCGTTAGTGATGTGTGAGGTATTAATTCATGAGTTTCATATCTCACCTTTAGCGGTGAACCTAGGAGTATCTACGATTTTCTGTGGCTTGAGGATGTAGCTTTGGCGCCCCAGAATGAAATGGTAGGTGGTGGATTTTGTAGAGAAGTTATTGTTTTTCCAGTAGTTAAAGGTTGAGCATCATGTTCATGGTGGTTTGAAGTAACCTATGGATTATTATTAGTGTAAATGGGATAACATCTTGGTGGATTTCATCATAGGGTTACCATGATCTCAAGGATGATGTGATGTTATCAGGTTGATTATGGGTTAGCTGATAAAGTCATCCCACTTCTTTGAGATCAAAGATTCAAGAATAGTGGATGATTTGGAATAGAGGTATATGGATAATGTGGTGAAATTGATTGGAATTTTGAGGTCCATTATCTTAGATCAGTATCCACTTTTTACCTAAAACTTTGGAGAGGATTATAGCATGATTTTGGAACTCAGTTATGCATCATCACTGCTTTCCATCCTCATATGCACAGGAAGACAGAGCGGACCATCTAGACTCTTGATAACATATTTAGATAATTCATATTATACTTTACAATATCATGGACATAGAAAAATTCCCTTTTTTACTTTTATTATAATGATAGTTACCACTCATCCATCAGTATTTACCTATTTAAGGCTTTGTAGGGGAAATTTTGTCGTTCTCCATTATAGTGGATGGAGTTTGGGGAGGTAGTAGTTCTTGGTCTCTATGTATTGTAGAGAATGGTAGAAAATGTTCATTTAGTTCAAGAGAGGATGAAAGTATCGTAGGACTGGAAGATTTCATATGTTGATCATAGGGGGAGGCCCTTTGAATTTGAGGTTGGGGACAACATGTTCATGATGGTTTCACCTTAACATGGGAAGCAATGTTTTGGATGGGTCAGTAAGCTTTATTCTTGTTTTTTGGGGAGATTTGAGGTGATGGGGAGATTTTTCATGGAGGTGTATCAGTTTGAATTGATATCATGGATAGAGAAGATCAATGACATCTTCTTTGTCTCTCAGCTCCATTTGTATCTTCATAATGACTCCCATGACATTGATAGGGTAGATTTAGATATCGAAGATGAAGTGATGTTCGGGGAGTGGATAGTAGAGATCTAGGATGACCAATAGAATTCACTATATGGATATACCATTCCTTTGGTTCACGTGCTATGGAGGCATGGTAGCTTGGAGGAGAGTACTTGGGAGTGAGAGATGCATATGTGTGCCCATTACCCAGAGCGATTTGAATTTTTTACTTACTCTTTTTTTCTTGTGATGTTGTGTTGGGATCCTTTTCTATTATGAGTTTTTCTATGTTCTGACTGTATGATTTTTGATAATTTTACGAAAAATGAAAAGAGGGGGACCTAATTCCAAATTAATATGAATTATACTATGATGCAATTAAACCCATGCAGGTGAGTCAGTGCTACATATCATCTTGACATAGAGGATGTAATTCTTTGATTTATGTGTTTGGGGAGGTGTGTTCTATTGGTTGTGATGATTGTTAGTTTGGACGACCTAGAGGTTAATATGGTTTTATAGTGGTTGTGTGGATGTGTGGTTGGGTGAATGGAGGGGGTTTTAGGTTGTGATGTTTATTTCATTGGTGTTTTAGTTGGTGTGTTTAGATGGCGGTAGCAATTAAGAGTAATGAGATTCTTTAGAATTATCTCATGGTGTGGATGTTTGGACCCATTTTCCATCTATGCTACATTTTGGATTATCAAGGGAGAGAATCATATGAGTGGTATCATAGGTAATGGATCGTTCCATCCTAACCCATTACATTTTTTGGTTTGGGTGTTGGAGTTTTTTTGGAGGAGTCTTTAGAAGGTTCCATGGTGATTCAAGGTACAACTGAGATATAGTTGGAAATTCACATCAATAATGGGGAACACTATGTGAATTGGTGGTTCACAGAATTTGTATCCATCGAATTTCATGGTTGGTATATAGGTGAGGGGGAACCAATGAAATGGATTCATGTTGTGAAAGTAATTCATAACTTGTAATTAAAAAAAAGAAAAAGTTTATGTGAATTTTTTCAAAAGTAAGAATTTTTTAACATCCTATGGATTTCATGTCATGATGGTTTTACATGACATGAAAGTGTTAGAATTCCATGTTTTAAACGTTTTTATGATTTTTATTCATTAATCCATACTTATCTCTCTCAGTTCCAAGTTAACCTTAGGTGATTTTGGAGGACCTTATAAACCACTTCCTCCAAATTCGATCTGTTGTTTCTAGTGGATGTTCGTTAGTGATCGGTGGTGAGTTCTCCTATTTTATGAATGGTTTCCTTCCATTCTTATTCTTATATTCAATTGTGTAGTGCAGTTCTAGTTTATGTTGTGAGTTGGGATATGTTTTTAAATTCCATTAATGTGGTTCATCTTGTTCTGTGATCATGTGGTGTGGTTGTGGTTTCCTAGTAGTTCTTCTTCACCTTACAGTGTGCATAGAGATTTAAAAGCTTCTTTGACATTCGTAATCCCTCATTTCTCAATTTTTTGTATCATGCGGGAGGGTTTGACTCTTTTTATCTATGGAGTGTTTTATACAAGCCTAATCAAGATAAATTTATATATTAATTGAAATTTAAATGGAATTTTGAATGATTCACATGATTTTGTAGATTTGATATTATTGTGATGTTGTGTTTGTACGGGTTGAATTCACTGATAACAATCATGGTTTTAGGAGCCTTTACTTTAGTTATGGTTGTTGTGATATGGAAACCTTGTTTTATTTTATTGTGATACCATCCAAAAATGAAAATTGGATAACTACTTATATTTGTCTAATGAAATGGTTTATTTTGTATTTTTTTATTATATGATAATACCCCTAAATTAAAAGTTAAATGTGATAAATCCCCATTTCTTAAACTATAAAATTGTCTTTAATGTGTTTTGATGTGTTTCCATTCATTTATGGTGGAAATGTTATTGCTTTCAAGTCATGTTTTTGTGGTGGTGAGGTGATGGTTTTTTTGTGGTGATTTTTAAGTGGTGAGGTAATAGTATGATTGGATGTGCTTTTGGGGTGTCGAGGTTATGTTTTTTTTCTTTTGGGGAGGAAAGGTGATTATTTTTTTTAAAATTATTTTGGGTGGTGATGTGATGATTTTTTTCTTCGTGCTTTTGGGGAAGTGAGGCAATAGAATAATGGGGATGATTAGATAATTGTGATCTATGGTTTTGTTATGCTAGGCACCAGGTTAGTGATGGAAAAATTAGTAAATAATGATTAAAATGGATGGGGTTTTGTTCAGTTAAAAGGATGGAATTCAATAATAAAGAAAAAATGATGGCATGTATGCTTAAATGTTGTTGTTGGTAAATAATTAAATGAATGGGTTGAATAATGGATTTGGTTATTGGTGTGGGATATATCTTGGTATTTTTGTAGTGTTATACATTTAGATGTGTCAGTGAAAGTGGGGATATTGTGAGTTGGTTAGTGTTTTTTGTAAACCCATAGGTTCATCTTGTGTGTGGATATACTTATATACTTTTACATTCCTTATGATTTCTATATGCACTCTACTCGCACTGAGAACTATGTTTTAACACATTTATTTTCAAAATAGGTTGTTTTCCATAATATCCTGGTGATGAGAATGGAGTATTGCTACTTTATCTTTTCCCCTATCTCCTCTAGGTGAGTAGATATGAAAAGGTTATGATGGTCGGAGGTTTGTTAGTACGATATGTGGTGGCCCAAGTGTTTTTAGGATAGATGTGATATGACCATGGTGTGGGAGAGCTTATATTGAGGGTTGTGTATGGTTGGAGGGTGGAATGAGGTTGATATACTTCATGTTCATAATACCCTTATACTCTAGTTATAGCAGTGGTTGTGATGTGGTAGTCTAGGTGTCTTCAGGTGAGATGATATGTGAGAATGGTATAGGGAAGTGGAACAAGTGTCTACAGACAAGATGTGATGTGATAGTTCATGTGGGGTTGTGGTATATGTTATTATGAAGATATGGGAGTTCTAGGACATATGAAATTGATTTTTGAGAGAAGGGAATTAGTGGTAAAGCGGTGCAGGGTTCCCTATTTCAATATGCTTCTTATTATACTATTATACTTTAATTTAATTATTTTTTTATTGTTCCTTTATGAGGTTGGGAAGGATAGTTGAACTATTTTGGTGTTGTTAGTTCTACTTTTTTCTCAAGGGTACATTAGTATACTTCATTCACATGTGCATGATAGACTTTATTTTTCCTACTAAGTATTATTCTATAATTTCCCTATGAATATAAACTTATTTTTAGGTTTCTAGGAGCATGAAGTGGATCATTTTGGATAGTACTAGTTCTGTCCTTTTTGCACAGTTGTTATGTCACTTCTTTATATTTTATTTTGGGTATTTACTTCTACAGACTTTTCTTGTACCTGTATTATTTATACATGAACTATGGGATGGTTTTTTTTGTTTTTACACTATCTCATAAATTTTAATGTGTATGATTCATCTTATCTCATGATCATATATTATTATAGAGTTTAATGCCTCCCATTTCATTAGTTTTTTATACACTAGATTCTATTCTCCAACCTGGGGCCTACATGAGGTGGAACAAGGGGGTCATTATATCTCTCCCCTATTTTTAGTATCTTTGGTAGGAGGGGGTCGTGACATCCATAATAGAGGAATTATAATTTTCAAGGGATTATATAATTGTGAAAATCCTAACAGTCATATTTCTTTAGAAGAAAAAATGGATTCCTTCTATGGAGAAAATACATGATCAAAATATTTCACACACACACACATATATATATATATATTGATAATTTCTTGATGAGTTCATGGAAGTGGTCACACTAGAATTTCCCTTTTGTTGAATTGGTGATGGATAAAGGAATATTTCAATGTAATTTAGATATAAATAGCTCTAGTTTATTTCCTTGGTTAATGGGTAGACATGAAAAAATCTTATTCCCCTTATATTGGATGTTATATAGAAATTCTTAGATTTAATAAAATGAATCATGCACCTCGTCTATTTTAATGTTGGATAAGATTAAGCTATTAGGATCCCATTTCACATTATAGTGATATAAACTTTGATATGTGAGATAATACTAATGTGGATTTTCTTAAAGGATATGTGTATATGAGAAGAACAATGGAAACCACATGAACAAGTCATCTTAAAGGAGGATCATGGATAGTACGTGTGAACATGAACTCATGAAAGGACCACAAAGTGAAGTCACATAGAGGATACTCATAGTGGGGGAGGGGGATCATTGAGTAGCCTCACATATAGTTCTCATGGATGGACCATCAAGAACTAAACCTCGTGAATGGACCTCCATGATATTCCTCGAGGAGGGATATCATAAAGAGGCCATCATAAAGGGACATCAAATATGAAACAAGTAGAGGATCCTCAAATAGGGGCTGTGTGAACATTCCATCATTAAGGGATTTTATAAGGGATGATCATAGAGGATCCACAAATAGGTACATTATATATAAAACACATGGAAGGTTTCTTTTATTACACTCCACTTCTTACTTTTAATTTTATATTAATGGGATATTACTTCATGAACAATCAATTAATTGAAATGAGAAGGAAATATTTTCCAAAAGTAATGGTTTTATCTATATCCTTTAAAAGTTATTCTGGAAGGTTCTCTATGTTCTTCCATTATCCTCTTCTTGTTTTCATAAAATGTAACTATCGGGTATAGACATATTTCATTAAATAATAAATTTCATGAAATTGTTGGTGGTATATAGTGTAATTGTTCATGAATGTATAGAATAATGTAATGGTGGATCATGATTGGAAGGCTTATTTTCCAACATTAAAATTTACCAAGTTAGTAGTGTGAATTTTTTTACTCAATATCGTGTATGACCCTTGGTCCATAGAGCCACCTCATTTGAGTTAAGAGACTATGTAATCACCAAGGGGTGATGATCTTCCACAATTGAACTATTTATAGAATAGGGAACTCACATATATATATTGGTCATGTGATCCGGAAGGAACATCAAGGTTTTGAAGGAGGCATGTATCACTACAAAAAATATATGTAGTCCATGATACATTCATTTGGTCATGTGGGGTATCCATCTTTCTGTCACATACTCCTAGAGTTCCAAAATTTATGGGTTCTTCATATAATGATAAACTGGTCACATATGTAATTAATTTCTATATTTTTCATGGAAAAATTATTTTATATTCTTTTACAGGATGTTATGGGAAAAACATTTTAAAAAAGGAGGATATATATGTAAGAAACTCTGATGACTTGTAGCATAAGAATAGCTCTTATGTAATGGAAAATTATGTTGTTAGAACAATTTCATCTTTAGAAACCAAGTACTAAAATAGATAAATCTATAAATTTTTATACTTGTCCAGAATAGAATGAATCACATGGGGTTTTTATGGAATTTGTCCAAAAATATCAATATTAATTATAGTTTCTACACATAATAAATATGACTAGGTAAGATGATGACATGGTGAGTCTTAATATTTATTGTGGCCATATTATGGATAAGAAATTCATTAAATGGTAATTGTTAGAAATGTTTAGAAAATATGATTGAATTCAAAGAATGGATTTCCATTTATTATATAGTGTTGAGTATCAAAAAACTTATAATATAATGTCCGTATTCTGGTATTATATTTATAGTCATATATTATTAATGGGTAAACCAAAATAAAAAAATATAGTTAAAGATTCTAATAGTGTTTCATTAAGTATCTATTCAAGGCCATTGAAAGCTAAATTTGTTTTAATGATTGGGGAATAATTCCATTGCATGAAATAGTTTTAGTTTCTAGTAAATATTTTGGGAACTATAAGGAATATCCTTGATGATTATCAGTGATATTTAGTTTTATTATTTAATTTTTATTTTAATATTATTAAAATAAAGTATTTTACAATGTGGTAAATATATTGTACAAGAAAATAATGTTATTAATTGATAAGAGATTTTCAATTTCATTCAAGTGATAGATAAAAATGTTCTCACATCAAATAATAGAATATAAAGTAATTTTTTGTATATGATGGATCATAGTAGTGAATTTTTATCATAATATAATTTATCTAATATGATAAGATAATTTTTTCATTAACAAATAGTTGAAGAGAAAAAATGAGATAATTACATCTATACACATGGTTTCTAATTGGTCAAACTATATAATTTGATTGAAATTTATAAAAGGATAAAATTCATTTATCAAGAATAAAAATTATTATACAGTATTTGTTTTTGATATAATAATTTTATTTAGATAATATATTTCTTATAAGGCAATTTGGAGTATATTTTTACATTGACAACATCAATGATTTAAAATAAGAGAATATAAATTTATAAATTATTTATTGTTTTACACTTAATATTATAAATATTTAATTATTAATAATGGAAATGAAAAGTTTTAAGTATATATTTAGTTTCATTTAGAAGTTTAATAACACTATATCATAATGTACTCAGTTAATTAAAATGAAATTTTAATTTGAAAAAATATCCTAATAGATTATTTTGTTATGGTGGTAGAATTAATGTAAATTTTTATATTTAGTTACCAAAATGAATTGAATTTCAATTTATTATAACAGAATATGTGATATACTTGTGAATTATAATCTAAATAGTTACACAATTTTTAAATTAAAATGATTAATTCAAATGATTTTAGGATTATGATATAAAACATTAAAAACTTGTAAACAGATAATATAATTTGACATTGTATCATTTTATGTTGTTTATTTTTAGTGTTTAAATATTTTTAAGGTTTTTAAAATTAGGAATATGATTCAAAAAAATTTCCATTATTTATAATTTCATTATTCAAGAATTTTACTATCTAAAGTTTTTACTTTGAGTGTTTTATTCAACCATTACATAGATATGTGGCATGGATTACAAATAGATTTAATAATTTCATAGGGGTAAAAAGAAATTGTCACAAACTTAATGTTGACATGGTTTTCTATCATTTATTATTTTTTAGATAGGTGAATCTATTGGTTTTTTTAGTAATTGATAATTCTTATGAGTATAAAATTTATCCTAGACAAGGAAACATCCCATTTATAATTCATTAATGTTGATTTAATTAATGTATCTAAAGATTTATATTTGGTGAAATGAAATAAAAATTCACCTCTCATCATATGACAATGAGTTATACCAATATAATGTTCATTATGGAGTATTATAGTTTTTGAAAAAATGACAATTTTATATTGATTATGATTCATTTATTAGATATAGAATATACTCATGAGACACAAAAACATTTATTGTTAACAAGATAACCCACTATGTATACTAAATGGAGTGTCACAAAATATTTATTTGGTATATAGGGGTGCATGGATTATATAGGATTCCCCAATAGTTAATGTTTGATTGATATCTAGCATTATAACCTTCACACATTAGTATGATTCTTATAAAACCAATGAGTTGTATATTATTATGTGTGGTTGTGTATGTTTATAGTCATGTATTATATTGGATATCATCTTATAGGAGTGAAAAGTATGATATATAGTCACTAGATTATGGTAATTTTGGATGTTTCTGGCCTCACTGAGATAGTACATATGATTTCTATATATATTCAGATGTGGGGAATGTTTTTTAATCATAATGATGAATGGAATGTGATGTATTTATCTACATTATCAGTCTATGCTAAATTAATCAAGAATATATATGTTGTATTTATGGGATTTTAATACACCATATTCCATAGTTTCATAATAATTTATATAAAGGTATTTTCTAATAATACATTTAATCATGAGATGAGGTTAGTGGACATGGGTATTAAGAAACATTTTTCTGATGGATATCATTTGATATCTCATCCATACCATCTCATGGTAAAAAACAACACCCAATATATTGGAAGGATATATGGTCACACTCATCATAACATGTATATGCTTACCTATTCAATAGAATAATTTAAATCATAAGTCATAAACATAAGAATTACCCATGGAAAGAATTGGGTTGTATAATCATGCCTTGTATCATAATCAAATGATATTTTATAATGATTCCAAAGAGATGATGAAATTAAATATTTTGGACACTCATATATAAGTATATAATAATAGTCTAAAAATTTGTTGTTTATTTAGAAAAAATTTCACTAGAAAAGGTAGGTAACAGGGTATATAAATGAACTTTAAATATAATATTTTAAGGAATCGGTTAAAGAATTTTTAAAAAATAAGACATATTACATTTTCATTGAATATAAGAGATAAAATATAATTATTATACCCAAAATATTCAATTATTTAATGAAATATTTAACTGTATAAAAAAAATTAAATTAGTGTTACATAAAAGGCTTAAGGTATAGAAAATTTCCCCTTTATCAGGATTGGTTTTAGTATAGGAATTTGAGAAATGATACTATATAATGTATTACTCTTCCATAGGAAGGTATAATAATCTAGGTATTTATATAATATACACATATAATTAATTTAAAAACATTCCAAAAAATTAAATATTTTGGAAAAGTGAGTTAGAGAGAGATTTAATAACCCATAGAAAAAGGGTGCTTCACGGAGATCAAATTGCTTAGGTTCTAAAATCATTTTGTATGTGCACTTAATTTCCAATATAATAAAATTAGATTAATTAATTAATTAATAACCTTTAACATCTATATTTTAATTATTATAATCATATTATATTAATTTATAATCATTCAAATGATATATAATGTTTAATTCTGATGATCAGAGAGAATTTATTTCATGGTTCCAAGGTCGGATCACTTGTGGATAATTATTTATGTTCATTTCAAATGGTAATACAAATAAATAAGTTATATTAATTTATATTAATTTATTTAAAAAAATCATGGTCAAAAATTTCCTTTTTCCATCGTATTGGTGATTCACTTAGTAAAAATGGTAATGTTTTACAATTTGATCATTTTGGTGTTTTTATCAACCATCACAAACTAGTTTAAGTTTATTTTATATTATTTCAACTTATTAATTATATAACATGATATAATTTATACTATACTTATTATAATATAATTTAACCATAATAATATTTTTATGACTACCATTGATTTCATTAATGGAAAACAAAAACTCATCATCCATAGAGGCGGTGAACCGATATAGTATGGGAAATGGTTTCATTTTAAGAATAAGAGGATAAGATAATATGATGGATACTAGATATTCCATAAGAATAGTAACATAAAAGTATATATATGATAATTTAGTTATTATGAAATTTAGGATGAGGGAGATGAGAGAGATGAGGAGAAGTTAAAATATGAAAAGCATTTAAAATGGTAGTTTGAGAATATTACCTCTCTAATGTCATCTCAATGAAAGAATCATTAAGGATCATGGATTTGGTCTATTGGTGAGGTGAGTAAAACTAGGAAATGGGGGAGATTATTGGGAAGTGAATTGGGTAGAAATTCGGTAAACTATAAGGCTTACAAGGGTAATGATAAGGGGTTGTTAGTGGTGGTATTTATAAGTGAATGAGAGGGGTATTTTGAATATTATAATCATTATATTATTATTTTATATAGATAATACAAATTTTAATTTTTTTTTACTATATAAAGTAAATGATACATGTGAGTTCTATGTAATGGGAGCTTACGTCATCCATGAATCAAAAACTCATGTATTTATCTTCTAATGTTAAATATCTTATATTTCTATATTTCACTATTCACCAAAAAGTCAACTATTTTAGAAAAAAACAATAATTAAACATAATAATTTTATGGCATATACATTTCAAAAAATAAATACTTTTTATGAAAATAATTTTCTAAATATGATATATTTATAATTAAATAAAATCAATATTTATTTAGAGAAATACTAATTTTAATATTTTGCACAATTTTTCGACCCATTGAAAAATCATATAAGGTCCCCTTAAATGATATTATCATTATAATACAACATGGTTATAAATTTGAAACCCAATTTATGAAAATGAAATTTCTTTTAAATTATTATATTTGTTATTAAAATGAAAATAAAATGTATCTCTTTTACAAAAATACAAACACTTAATTTATAATTTTATAACATTTATTTACATGTATCATGATATAAATATGTCATGTTCTAATTTTATAAGATAAAAAATATAATTTAACATTTCCATTGGTGAAATTACTATTCTAATTCTTAGGTTACTTAATAGTCAAATTACTATTGTAATGGTTAGATTTGTAAGGGTCATATGGGATCCCTAATTTCTATAAATACCTCATATTTCATTGATTAATAATTCACTAATATTCAAAATTAATGATATATAAAAATTAATTTTGAGTAACTATTATTCTACTATATTTATATAGTGTTTTTCATGACTGGACTTATTTTGGGGGATCAAGAAAATGAAAATTTTACATTTATTATTATATTATTTTATATTTTTTGTCTCAATATAATAATTTCTATTTAGGTAGAATTTTTTATTTTCTAAATTTATTGTTTATATTATAAAAATATTTTGATGGTTTTATCATGTGGTGTGTGTGAATTATATAATATTATATTACAAAAATATGACACAATTATATAATATGAACTGAAATTATATTAATAACATTATGGGTTATTAAATTTTTCCACCTTAATAAATTTCAAGCTCAAAATTTAAATTTAAATACTCACTTGAAAACAGGTGAGGGGTACTTCTGCTTTATGGATTCTTCGATTCACATGTCATATCTTTATAATTATGTTTTAACTATTTTACTTTAACTATGTGAGTTGTATTTTTCATAGAACATTATCTATATAGTCCAATATCTTCACCAGCTTCTCCTCATAAGAGTCATCATTTTCTATATGTACCACCTCTAAATATAGTATATAAGAGGGATATGGTATGTACTTCCTCAATAGAGATACATTTAATACCTCATAAACTTAGGAAAGTATTGGAAGGAGTGCTAGTCGATGAGACACAGCTCAGATATGATCAAGAATCTTAAATGTGTTGATGTACATGGGAGATAGCTTACCCTTATTCTAAAATATCATGACACAAATACATGGATATATATAGAGTAACACTTTATCACAAACCTAAAACTACAGGTCTCTTATATGGTTATTATCATTCCTCTTTTTTAGACCTTGATCGTTCTTGATGTTATATAGAATGGCCAAGAACTTTTTGACCATTTTCTTGGGAATTTTAGGACCCAACATCTTGAATTCTCCAATTTCATCCTACCATGAATTTTTTCAACATATCTTCCAATAAAGAGCTTCATATGTATCCATTTTCATTCTGGAGTGAAACATATGGTTATATTAGAACCTGACCAAAGTAATATATTGATATTATCCTCCTTTGAAGACCATCAAGAATGGTCTCAACATGTATTTATTGTCTAGGTAGTCTTTACATATTGGCCATTAGTTTAAAGGTGATAAAATATACTAAAGTTTGATTCAGTTCTTTGATCATATTGGAGACTCTTCGATAATTTGGATGTAAATATCATATCTCAATCGGATACAATTGATAGTGTTTTTTTATTCATCCTCACGGCACATCTAATGTATATCCTTACAATTTTATTCAGAGATACATACTCTCAAATTATAATAAAGTTAGTATAATTTATATAATGGTCCTCTGAAAACCATATAACATTATTTTCTCATGTTTTCATTAAAATACTAGTAAAATTTTCCATGGTGATATTTTCTAATTTTAATTTAGGTGTGATGCTTTCATCATCCCATTGGTATTTTTCTTTTCATCTATCACTTACTAACATACTATACATTTTGTTGTATATTCTAAAATATCCATCATTATATTTTCCCACATATAGTGATCTTGATGATCTTGATACATCTCTATAATTTTTGGGTGGATATAGAATGTTGAGATATCTACATCCTCCAACATCTTCTTCTTTAACTCAATATTTGATGCTACACAATGTTTAATCCAAAATCATAGAACTCCTTCAAGTTTGATTTTTGAACTCCTTCATGATCCCCTTGTCCACACTTTCCAAGTTGAAGAATATTGTATACTTTCCATTTCACAACACTAATAAGGTTACATGATCATTTATACATAGAGAATCTATCATAATATCTGTTTTCCTAGGATAGTAGTGTATCGAGTACTCAATTTCTTTGATCATCTATAACTATATTCGATGGAATTTATTAATCTCATTCTGGTAAAATATATACATGATGTTATTAGGATCTATATATATTTAACACTTCTCCTAATAGTGTTAATGACACCATATTTTCAATGTGAAGATCATTAAAATCCAAATCCAGATCTTGTGTTGTATAGTTATTCTCATAAATTTTCAATTTTCTTGAGGAATAGGATATCACATTATCATTATATATTAGTATATATCTGAAGTCCTTCTTTGAAGCATAAATATATAAAATGAAAATTTTCCCACTTCATGGTAGTGTGAGGACTGGTGTAGTGATAATCCTTTTTACAAATTTCATAAATTATTCTTCATATTCATGTGTCCAAATAAACTTTACTCCCTTATGAGTCATCATGTTTAGTTTATTTGAAAAAAACGTGACTTTTATCAAAAATTATTGCGAATACCTAGCTATTCCAATGAAACTATGGAACTCCATTATAGATACTAGTTTGGGAAACTCATCAATTGTATTTTTCTGAGAAGGGTATATTGATACCACTTTTTTGGTGATAACATGCCAAAATAAATGGTATTTTCTTTATCTAGAACTCATATTTACTATAATTTTTCTATAACTACTACTTTTACAAATTTGTTAGCACAGTATTCAAATATTCCTCATGATCCTTACTTCTATTGGAATATATCACAATATCATTTATAAACACTGCCAAAAACATTTCAAGGTAATATCTATATAATCTATTCATCTATTCCACAAATACTTTGGGTATATTAGTTAGTTTAAAGGTCATCACTATGAACTCATAGTTTCCATAAATTATTCAAAATGCATTATAGGAATACCTTCCCTCTTCACCTTTAATTGGTGATATCCCAAATGAAGGTCTACATTAGAGAAATGGAAAGATCAATATAGATGATCTAAAAATTCACCTATAAATTATAGGGGATACTTTTTCTTAATTTTGATATTATTGGGCTCATGATAATCAATTTATTGGGGTATTGAAAAATCCTTCTTCTTGATGAAGAGGACATGTGCACCTCGTGGTGAATCACTAAAGTGTATAAAACCCTTTATCCATATTATCATATAAATTCTTCTTTAGTTCCTTCAAAAAAAATATTTTATATTAAATATTGATTGTTGGAAATAGGAAGATACCCAGGTATATATTCAACTAAACACTAAACCACTCAGTTAATAGGAAGATCGTGAAACTCTTTATGCAATATAACATTATAGTCCCTCACAATGGAAATGTCTTCATGCATGATTCCCTAACTTTCTTCATTAATTTTATTCAGATGTTATTTTTTCATGGTAATAATATCCACATTTTAGATGAATATTCCAAAGGATATTTCATACACCTCCTTACAATTCAATAGGGCTCTGAAGATAACTCAAGATTTGAGGATTGGTCTCCCTCTCCTGATAATTGAGGTTGTATTTATATAAGGACATCAATGTATCTTAAAATTAAACTAAAGGAAGTTTGAAATTATTTTATGTGAGTTTCTTCCATAAATATTGATAGGATAGGAGTTATATATGTGGGATTCAATAATTTCTTCTTTGATTTTCTCACAGATAGCTAAACCCCCTCTTTATGAGGTGGTGATTTAATATTTCTAGTACACATGAAAAATAAAATAATGTGTAAAATTTTAATCATATAATAAATTTGAATTTATTTAATAGATAATGAGTGCACTTTTCACTATTTGATTTTGGTTCTAGACATTTACTTTATACAAGGTATATATAGGGATCATGATACTTAAAATAAAAAATTTAAATAAAGGGAAACCTTAAAATTTGAATGAATAACTCATAAATGACACATATATCCTCACTTATGAGTCTCAAATATTAAATATAGTTTATACAGCATAATTTCCCTTCTATTTTTTATAACCTATCAATCTATTCAAGTCCTTCATAATGGTATGTAAATAGTTTTTTATTTTTCAAAATTATATATCCTAAGAGTGTCAAAACAAGTGTGAAGAAAGACCTCTTTTTATTGCACCAAGAGATGATCAAGTTAATACCAAATATTCCATTTTTGGGGTTATTAACCATAGATAAAGTTATTGCATATAAATAAACACTTATACTATCTAGATAAGGATGTAATTTCTTGGAAACCACTCACCCTATATTTAACCAAAATTTCATGATATTATCCTATACATAAACATATCCTTAGGGTTATAACTAAAGTTTTCTAGTAATAATCCTCAATAATCAATAAATCTTAATTTTATATCAATAGTAGTTCCCTTCTCCTTTTACTGATTTTATTATAAATTGTTTCACACAAACATCTAGTAAACACAACAAAAAGATCATGAGGCCTAGTGTCTCTAAGAGAATGGGTTTATAATACATAAAAAAGAAACATCAAAACAACATATTTATTTTATTACCCACAATATTCTCCTAAATCCTTTGGATCTCATAAAACTTTATAGGATAACCAAGGGAGTATGTAAAAGAAATGAGTGAGCTCTAAATCCCAATAAGGGAATAAACATGATAACAAATCATACCTTGTGAGTTAAACCATGTAACATGATACCATAAAAAATATTTCTCATGAATAATCATATGGTAACGTAACATAAATTAAATAGTGTCATAAGTTCATGAAAAAATAGGAATGTGGAATCAGTATAGAAAATTATATATGTATAATTCAAGGATAACAACAAAGACAACATCTTAGGGTGGATAGATTCCCATCATTGATTAGGTATACTCCATAATCCCATACATTTAGTCTCATGAGACAAAAACATTACCTAATAATTGGATAAATATATGGGGACAACGATCATAACATGTACAATATTATGTGTTCCACAAAATGAAATCAATCATAAGGAATAATATTAAGTAATACTCATGGAAATAAATGGGTTCCATAATCTTTAATTATATAATAATCAAGTATATTTCATAAATATTCCAAAGAGAAAAAGTAATTAAATATTTTGGACATTCGTATATAAGTAAACAAGAATAAATTACAAAATATTGCCTTCATTTGTAAATAATTTCATGAAAAAGGGTATAAAATTGGGTTTAGAAATGAAAAATGAATATGGTATTCTAAAGAATCAGTTAAGGAATTTTTAACCAATGATAAGAATATAATTTTAATTAAAACCCATAGTTAAAAAATATAGTTATAACTAAAATATTCCTTTATTTAATGAAATATTAAATTTAAATAAATACTTTAAAATTTCTTTATATAAATGGAATATGGGATAGTAAAGTTCCCCTTTGTCGTGTTTGATTTTAAATAAGGAACTTGAGAAATAAACTGAGGGAATGTATTAATGCATCAAAGGAATGGATAATGAGTTAGGTATATATATAATATAAAGATATGAATAATTTAGAATCATTCCATGATATGAAATAGACAAAAAAATTATTAAGAGAGAGAAATGTCCTAAATTAAAGAAAAAAAGGGTTGTTCAGAGAGATCCCTTAATTTAGGTTCCAAAATAGTTTTTCACATGAAATTATCACCATAGATAATAAAATTATCTTCATTAATTACATAATTAAAATCATTTTCACCTATATTTGACTTAAAATAATTTTATTTTATTTTAAAATTTATAATAATTTAAATAATATATAATGTTTAATTTTTTTTTTCAAATAGAATTAGTTTTGATCCAATCCTGGTCCTGAAAGAGGTGCTCTTGAGAGAGATGATCCCCAAGGTTGTAGATGTGTTCACCTGGTAGAAATGTGGTTTGGTTATTCCAGGTGTATAGGGTTCTTTTGGGTTAGGGGGGTTAGAAGTTTTGGGTGTATTTGGCTACCCTTTCCCAAATAATGAGGTGGTTTTTGCTGGCGTGGGAGTCATTTTCAAACCATTTGATCAAACTATTAGGCAGACAGGGGGAACCGATGTGGTGACTCTGGGTTCCTATGTTGAGGTAGTGCGCTCTGGTAGTGGTGACTTCCCTAAAGGGTAAGAAAAGTAGTTGACATGGCTGGTTCAACAGGGTGGAATGTTTATGTGAATCATTTATATGGTCTTGATGTTTGGAATAAGGTTACAAAAGGGTCTACTCCAAGGAAGTTTTCATCTAGTTGAAAGCTATTTAATAAATTTGTTTGGCTGGATTCTAGTGAACAGGTCTTGGATCAAAGTGAGCCTACTGAATCCTTAGAAGATGGACTTGGTCAGTCTGAAGCTGAGTCAAGTGATAAAGTGTATGGACACCTTTCTGATGTTTGTGTAGGGGGACAACTCTGTAGAGGACTTCATATCCTGAGGAGGAAGAAAGGAAGGAAGGGAGATAGGGACTTAGGGCACTTCATCCTTGATAAAGGGAAGAAAGCTGAAGGAGGGAAATATAATTCTTTCCACCCAAAACCAATGGAGACAAGATATGCATCTAATTTTGGGGCCGAGGAGAATGATAGGGTCTTCATTTCAAATGTGAAAGAACCTAGAGGTGGAGTTTCTAGGGAAAATGTGCTTCCTGGTGGAGTGATGGGAGACCCCATCCGGTTGTCGTCCAGCCTAGTGGTGGAGGATATTTCTGTCAGTGATCTGCAAGGAGAAGTAGGGGACCCATTGGAGACCTCTAATCCAATTCTGGTCAGCACATATGGGTCCATGGACTTATATTTGATTGTTCATTCAAAGGAAGAAATGGTGGAGGACATCCTTATGATTAATACCACACATGAAGAAGCGACAGGATGATGGAGAGATGTATTTTGGTGGACACCAATAAGGAGTAGAGTGCATGGATTGATAAAAAAACCTAATATTGATTAGAGGATTCAATTAAATGAATATCAGAAGAGAATATTACAGGAAAACATGGGACAATTTGGGGCATCACTCTGAAAACCTTATAAAGGATGATCCAGATCTGCAGGTAACCAATCTTGCCTGGGAACTATTTAAGGTGAATAGTTACAATAGGCTCAAGTTTTCATTCAATAATTATTCAGTTTCCTTTTATTATTTCTCTACTTGATACTTTTGGTTTCTCACTTTTTTCCTTAAAAGTTTTTCGATAATAAAAAAGTAAATTTTCAAAGAGCATTTGTTTCATGGTTCCAAGCTTGGATCACTTGCGGATAATTATTGATGTTCTTTTAAAAAGTGAATAAAACTATTAATTTTAAATGAAATAATATTTTTTCCCTTCCATAACATTTTATGGTCCCAAATAAGATTTTTTTTTCTATCATATGTATCATTGAGTTGGTAAAAACATGAACATTGTGTAGTTAGTATATTTATACAATTTTGCTAAAAATCACAACCCAGTTTCATTTTAATTTTTATTATATATATATATTAATAATAGAATATTATATAAGCTATAATATAATTATTATCATCTTATTTAAAAATAATAATATTTTTATATCTAGCCTTGAAGTGTGTAATGGAAAACAAAAAATCATTGTCCATGGAGGTGGTGGACCGAAAAAATATAGACAATGGTTTGATTTTTAGAATAAGAGGATAAGATAATAGGAAGGATAGTATATAATCAATTATAAAATTGGAATTAATTTATATATATGATACTATATTTATTGTTTCATATTGGATGACATAGGTGAGAAGAAGGTAGAATGAGAAAAGAATTTAGAAGATGAAGTTCGATAACATTACCTTTTGAATGTTGTCTCCTTCAAATACTCCATAAGGAACTTGGAATTTGTCTTTTGGTGAGACCATTAGCACTAGCACCCCAGGGATAGGAATGGTAAAAGAATATGGTATAAATTCATCAAGCTAAAATACTTATAATGTGTGAGGATAAGGAGTTGTTATGGGTGGTATTTATAATGGAAAGAGAGGGGTGTATTGGAATATTATAATCATTAGTTAATTGTTTTGGATCAATAATACCAATAGTTTTGATTATAATGACAATATGCATGTAATTTTACATGTTACATAGAACTAATGGATGTATACATCATTCGTGACATAGAAATTCATGTGTATATATAATAATGTTATATATCATTTTTTTCATATTCATGAATTCACCAAATATTCAACTATGATAGTAAAATACCAAAAATAGACATAACCATTTTTTAACATGTATGTTTTAAAAATAAAATAATTTTTATGAAAATAATTTTATACAAATACTATATTTTATATACAATTGAAACGACTATTTACTTAGGAAAATTCCAATTTTAATATTATGATCAATTTTTTGACCCTTTTAAAAATAACATAAGGTACCATTAAATAATATTATCATTATAATAAAACTGAATTTTAATTTATAAACCACTTTGAAAAAATAAAATTTCTTTTGAATATTTATATTCTTTTTCAAATGAAAATAAAACTTATATGTTTTACAATGGTATAAAGACATATTTTTTAATTTTTAAAACATTTACTTACTTATATCATGATATAAATATTTTATATTCTCATTTTGTAGGATTACTAACTATTATTTTTTTATTTATATTATAGATTTTACTATTATAAATATTATTTTTATAAGGCCTTAGCCTTAAACCTTACTTAATCTTGAGTTATTACAAGATTACACATTAAAGATCTTTTCAGGTTTAGAGTTTTAAAGAATTAGATCATGAAACTTGCATTAAATTCTACATTTAAACAAAATGGTTACATAAAAGATAGTATTCATTATTCCCATCAACGGAAACATATTTAAAAAAAACATGGATTCTTTCTTGACACATCCTTGACACTATCATAACATCATGTACCTTTCCCTTGACCTGTGAAAAAACATTTCAAAAACTTGGGATGAGCATTAAAAGCTCAGTAAGGGTAATAAAAATATGGAAAGGAAACATGAGTTCATATATACATAAGAATGAAATCATACTTTACCCATAAAACATAGGCACTTTAACATACCTCATCAAATCATGAATAAATCATAGAAATCATAAGACATAAAAGGTAACTTGAGGCATTCATAACATTCTTACGTAGGGAGTAACACTCTTGGTTACGTTTGGAATACCCACCAGAGTATATTCCCTAAATCTCTTCGTAGAAACCTTAACGTTTCACGCCTTCGCGTTACCCAATGCATTGGAGAGATATATCTGGCTCACCCGCCCTTAGTTTATCACGGAACCACCCGTATTCATAACAATTCCCAAGAACCATAACATAATATTATCACATAAAACATGCATAAAGGAAAAATAACATTTCCACCTTTCAATAACAAGATATCAATACAACAAATTGATATAAATAAATTATGAAAACCATTTTCAATACCAAAATAAAAGAAAAGTAAAACATGGTATTTATTTTTCTTTTAAAAAGAAGGTATGGCTTGTAGAGGAAGCCGAAACTCAAATAATGGTCACGGCGACGGAGAAGTCGTTGTCGCCGCATACGTACGACAAAAACATTCCCTTTTGTCATTTAGTAAAATGATTCATATAAAAATATTCCTTTTGGATAAATGTAAAAGTCAAAGGGGTTTATACACCGTATAAAAGAAAGTTGTGTATAAAAAAATATGCCTCAATGAAAGGAGATTGAGACGAAGTCCCATACAAAGACGATATCCTTGGATTAAGGATAAATCAGTTACATAACTATGTGTGACAAACGAATACATGAAATATAAGTGGGTATTAAGTGTAAAACAATCAGAGGACATTCACACATAATCATATAACGACATATTCAAGGTGTACAAGTTTGTCCCAAAGAATCAAAATTGGGTTAAGAAGTTCCCTTGCAAAAATTAGACAGCCTAACGGCGTCACTTCAAAATTCAGAAAAAGAGTTGATGAGAGATAAAAAGGGTATATCATCACTTGGACATACAATTTACATCAATAAAGATATAGAAGAACATATCCCAAAATAATATTATGTGAATTAAAAGACATAACAAAATAAGTCTTTTAAAAAGAGGAGGGTGAAAGGTTCCCTTACCGACATGGGTATCTTTCGAAACATACTCCCCGTGAAAGAAGGACAATACAACATTGATTTAAATACTCATAAATGAAATAATATTACACAATGAGTAAAATAATGGTCAGTACATACACCACTCAAAATAAATTAGGGCAAATGTAGCATAAATATCACGGGAATAAAAGTGAGATGAAAAATCCCTTACGAAAACTCGGTAGCCTAACGACGCCACTTAAAAATTCCAAAAATGGATTGATGAGATCAAATAGGGTATCTCATCACATTACAATAAAATGTACAGAAGGAGGAATATAAAATAACAGCCCCCATCATAACAAAGATGAGCTTAAAAGAAGTTACATAAAGGATAGTACTTAAAGAGAAAGAGAGAGGTTAGATCTCTTACGAAAATTCGGCAGCCTAACAGCGCCACTCAAAACTTCTAATATGGATTGATGAGAGAGAATAGGGTCTCACATCATATTAACATAAAAATTACAGTAAGAGTAATATAAAATAACATCCCAATAACAATAAATATGAGCTTAGAAGGAATGACATAAAAGAGTGTACTTAAAAAGAAAGAGAGGAGTAGGATCCCTTACCTCAAGTCCAACTTGTTTTGTTCGTTTCTTTATATTCCTGAATAATAAACTTTGGTCAATTAATAATTGCCTAAGTACCTCCTTTAGAGATTATTATTCAGTTCATATAACATATTATAATGTTATAATAATTGTTTAATAATGTTAGTTCATATCAGACGTTGTTGCCGATGTTTGGTACATGAGTCAAAAATGAACTTGTTTGAAAAACGATTGCCCATGTAGTTATAAGTAAATAATTTACAGAATAGTATTAATTATTAAAATATCATATATATCCAGTAAATATTCATTTTATACTATTCCATATCATTTGGAGATAAAAAATGAAAAGCACCGTTCATGGAGACGGTAGGCCGTACGTACGCATGAATGCTACTTTCATTTTTTGTCATATTAATGGAATTAAAACAAAATGAGAGAGATATATATATATGTTATAATTCCAGAATGATATCCATAATTTAGATGTAATATATTACATATATATCCATTATATATATGTACTTATAATATTACATAACATTTTGAGATAAGAAATGAAATGTACTGTTCATGGAGACGGTAAGCCGTACGTACGCATGAACGCTACTTCCATTTCTATTTCATATTTAATGGAATTAAAACATAATGATACATAATAATATTTTAATTACAGTATGGTATCATATATAATATAATTAAATATATCCTTTATACGTACCACATATGGTATTAACGAATCAAATCACTTTGAGGGGGCGGTAGTCCGCACTTCCTTAAATGAAGATATCACGTTTACCCATAATGGAAACCATAAAGGTATGCCATAAATTAAAAATACAGAAGCTTAAGTAAAACATAAACATATTAGATATCATATATAAATATAGTGTCATCTTAATGGCAACCTTTGAAGGTGTTAGAAAAATGTTGAACAATCATCGTTTCGGGAGGCAGAAATTCGCCATCCACGAAAACAGTATGTTCTTTAACCATTAGATATAGGTGTGTGTAAGTGTAGCTCGAATACTTATTATAAAAACATACTAGTATATTTAAGATACTTGATTTGTTACAAAATAAATGAATAAAAAGAGTTTAGGGGGTTGGAGAAGAAAAATAAAACAAAAGGACACAAGTGTAGACATTACCTTAAAATCGGGTAACTCCCTTTGGTTTGAGCTCAAAGGCTTCCTTGGGAAGACTTCTTCCCAAAGTGAGGCTTCAAGGAGTAATAGAGGGATGTGGAGAGACAAAATGGGCAGGGTTTGTCCGAGCCAAAGGCTTTGGTAGTGTGGGTAAGGAGGTAGAGGTGGGGGCCTTTTATAAGAGGAGAGGAGGGGCACTCTTGTAAAGTTACAAAATGTTACTTTATTTTCAAAAGAGTTCCGAATTTTAAAGGTCCCACATTGATTTATTTCAAGGATAAGGTGATAAGGGTTCGAAATCCACTCATACAATAGGTTTTGGACATGTTTAGGTCTTAGATATTACATTATCTTTCCATTTAATTTAAATCGTTAAATAATGAGGTCATCGCTGCATCAATATGATGTCATAAATAATGTAATTTATTTAATGTCTAAAAAATTATAAAAAAAATACTATGATGTATGAAATCTTTTTATCTTTCCAATTATTATTTATAGTCAAAAATATGACTTGTATAACCCCACGTAAAAATTGTTTTAGTAAAACATATCATGTTTGTGTCATTTTTACTTTAACATTAAATAAAACGATATTAATGTCATTTTCCAACCAAAGTGGCTCCATGGGGTCCCCAAGTTGACCCATGGATTTTATTGGTCGGACATGACACATTCAATGAGGGTAGGACATGTGTCTAGGTCATTTCATTTTATTAAAACATTATTCTTACCATAAACTACACTAATTACCTCTAATCGCGATTAAAAACTTAATAAGTTACTATTCACCAAAAAATTATTTTTATCTCATTGAACCACATTTTACTTCTTAATGATAACCATGTATGTCGGATTTTTTAAATTCAAAACAAAAAGATGGCAAAATTTCATTTAAATGGAAAAATCAGTTTTTATAAGTACCACTTAGTGGTTTCACTATTCATCAAAAATTGAAGTTTTTCAGAAAAATCCCAAAAATTCACCCTAAGCTATCTTTGATATTCAAAATTCTAAAATGAAGTCTATTTTACAAAATTAAAAACATATAAGTCACATTAATTAATTTAATAATTAATTCCCGTTGTCAGAGCAAATAAAGTGTTTTTATGAAACAATAAGTATCAAAAGATTGACACTAGTTTACGTCTGATTTCAAAGTGAAATTAATTCCAACGACCACTATTGGATTTAATGGTAAAAATATATTCTAATTTAACTTTAAAACCAATTCAAAAGATAATCTAATCATATAAATAAATTATATTAAAAAGAGGTTTTGAGTTAAAATACAACATTTTACACTATTCATTAAAAAAATGAACTTTATCAGAAAGACACCAAAAATTTACACAAAGTAAATTTTGATGTCCCAATTCTTAAGAAGAGTTTTATCTGGTCCAATATAAAGTATAAGAGTGTAAAAAGCTATATTTAATGACATTTCGCCATCAAAAGGCGATAAGTGAACCTTTAGTGAAAACTAGGGCATATACGCCTAAAATTGAATTCTTTCCATATTTTAAGCCTTTATATTTTATTGGATAAATGTAAAAACATTTAAAAAAATATATAATCATATTTTAGTTATTTCTATCCATTCCCGCTAATACAACGGCTACATGTTAACTACCATTTAAAATAATATTATTTTATTATTAGAGTGCAGCGTAAGATTCCCAAGAAACTCGTTGTTGCGTGTTGGGTACGCCATCGAGCATAGCGTCCCCTTTAAAGTCATATTAATATTTTATTCACAAATATGGATAAATGTGAAAATTTCATATTCTTTATTTACCTGGGGTGTTACAATTTTATTATTCATAAGATTCATATTACAATTCTAACTATCAAGTTATTATTCCAATGGTCATATTATTAATATAATGGTCAGATTTTTAATGGTCATAAGGGTTAATTACATTCTATAAATACCTCGTATTTCATTAATTATTATTTCAATTTTTTCACTCTCAAATATATAAATATGTATATATTCATTTTAAAAATTCATATTCCATTATTAATTTTCTTCTTCATTCCTACTATGTTTATCGAGAGAGAGATTATTCTGGGTGATTGAGAAAATACAAATTTTTTATTTATTGTTAACTTATTTTATATTATTTGTTCCATTATATATAAAACATTTTTATAATTATAATGGAAATTCCATTTATAAACTAATGTGTTGTTACATGGAAATCTCTATTGAAGAAAAATCACATGCAACATTAACCGGTATCTTTCTTTTCACTTCAAACAACTTTAATCTCTCTATAGTGGAATCAAATTAATATATGATTTTAAATTTTATTTTTGGTCACTCCAAGTAAAAACTAGTATAATGAAAACAACATAAGTGAATAAAAAATAATCCTTAATTATGATGTGGAAATTTATAACACCTAACATTAGGTGAATGAGGTGGGCGATACTCATGATTCTAAAGGTGATAGAAAGAGGGTCTTATTGAAAATTCTAGTGTTGGATAATTATCATTAGAAAGTAATATAATTTTTTTAGTTATTACCATGGAAATAATAACTTCTAGATTCCTTGATTTTATATCTTTACCTTTAATGAAATCCCAATAAATATTTTAATCTATGATTCATCCTATTTCTATCGATCTAACTTAATATCTCCTATTTCTGTTTTACTTATCTTATCCTTATAACATTATAAGATAAACTAAATTTTAAAAATCATTTATCCAGATCACATTTATGGTTTCTATATTTGAATATTATAAACTCTATAAAATCAATCTTAGGAACACTATTCACCATTTCAAGTTTAAAATTAAAACATGGAGAATATTGAAATTGAATCCTCAAAATATTTAAAAAAAAATGTTCTCAATTGAGACTCCCCAAATCATTCCACGAATACACCTAAAATCATCAGTGGTATTGATTTATTTATATCTATTTAAATGGTTTATTCATCATAAAACCCCAATATTTTAAAATAACACTATTTTCGATAGCATATTCATCATGAAACGTAGAGTTTTAATGAATTGTGATATAATATTAAAATATTATTATTTAAAAAGACATATATAACCTAGTTATTAAATTGGTGGGTATGAATTGAAATAAATGATTTATAAAAAATAAATTAATTTTTTACTTAATATAAATTTATTTAAAAATTATAAATAAAAATGAACTCGACATTAAAAAAATGATATATTATTCTTCAAAAAATATGTTTCCTTCAAAAATGATTTTTTTTTCAAAGAAAATATTATCAATATTTTTTTTGAAATTTTATAAATTTTATTCTATAAAATTAAAAATAATTTTTAAATAAAAACATTTATATTAACATAGATCAAAATTTTAGGATTTTTCCAAAAATATTGTTTTTTCAAGGAATAGTGAAAATACCGATTTTTTGTAAAATTGTCATCAATTTTTAATGAATTATGTAACCTAAAAATCCCATTTAAATTTACTCTAATTTAAAATTAACATAATTATTATTTAGTTATATTTCATCCAATTGATAACACTTAAATCATATTTATACTATATTTTAATATAAGTTTATTTTTAGGATTTAAAACACATTTTTATGACAACAGTTTTGAAGTGCATGTTGTTTCTCTATTTTAACTAATTAAAATAACCCCTAATGATGGATTATTTAGTTTTTATGTATATATTATATATTTTAAATACTATTTTAACTTTATTTAATCATTTTTACGTGTTATATAGTTATTATAAGATCATCTACTGTTTGAAAAATCAATTTCCTAAAAACCTATTTTTTTCAATATGTCTGCAGGTTTAATTTAAAGTTAAATTTTCCCAATTATATGAACTAAATTTTAAAAAATGGATTAAATATTTGGAATCATAATAATTTATATTATATTATATGGTCAAAGTAATGTTTTTCATAATAAATAGTAAAAACCATACAAAATAGTTAATGTGGTAAAAAATAAAAGGGTAAAAGTGAGTACAATTTGTGTTAAAAAGGATAACATGTTTAAAACATGTTTATTTTTAATGTTAGATGTTATAATAAGCGATATTTCTCCAATAATAATTTATTTTTCAATTTATATTATGAATGTTTTGATATTGACTTCCCATTATTGAATACATTTGGGTATTTACAAGAATTCCACTCCACCTCCCTTATAAAAGGGTACCCCCTATCCTCTCCTTTACACACATCCAAAACCAATGAGACAGGCTATTACTATAGAGACCATGTTTTTTCTTACATTATTGTTACATCATTTTAAATAAAAACAATATAAAATCATTAAACAATTAGGATCCAAAGGTTTAGTGTCTTGGGAAAATTAAAACTATACATAATATTTTCAAAATAAAACATAAAGATTTATTTAATTTCTTCTTCTCTAGATTATTATTGGCCCTTTAATTCTCCTTAGTACATTTAACCACCAGAGGATATACATAAAATAAAGGGGTGTGATAAAATCCTAGTAAGAAGATATATATAGATCATGAAGAAATATAAAATGGGGTGAGTATAATCATTATCATCATAACATAGTCATAGGGTCATAATCATGAGAAGAATAATTAATAAAAGGCATGAAATGTGGTAATGCATAAAAATGAAACATCATGTCTTAGTAGTAAACTACCACACATATTTGTGAACAAATATATCATCATGTTCATTCATATTTCACTTTATCTAATGAGGTTCTTCACATTACCCAATGAATTGGATCTCTATATAATTATGGACACACCTGTTACATCATTACATTAACATTACGCTATATAATTCCTTGTGCGCTCATCACATCATAACATTTACATTATCATGAATTCCATGTAGAAAATATATCAATATTGAACATATAATAATCTATGGAAAGGAATGGGTTTCATCTCATAAATCATACATTCATAAAAATTGGGTTCCCAAATGAAATAAGGAATATCATACTTGATATAAGAATCATCAACCAAGAGTGAAGAAGAAACATCTCGAGAAGTAAAAGGTGTGTTTTTTTAGAGAAGAGTTATTTTAATAAACATTGAGTTTGTCATAAAATCATGTGTAAATCATTTATATCCCAGAAAATTATATATAATTATGAATAAATTATATTTAAGGAACATCCATACTGAAAATGGGTGAAAGAGGGAAAATCCAAAGAAAGAGAGTTGGGTTTGATAATTACTCTTACCTTGAGTCTGAATGCTTTATTCACTTTAATGTCCCATATAGTCTCATTAGATTAATTAATTAATAATTAAATAAACTTTAATACATTAATATTACTCATTTTGGTTTTATTAATTTCATTTATGGGCCTTTTGATGAGTTATAGATTTTAATTTCATCATTTGGGGACATTCATTTTCAGGGTTTTCATGATCAGTTAACTTGTATTCATGAATGGAAGTTTGTTTAAAATGGTTATAAATATAAAAAATGGTTTTTATATGTTATTAATGATATTATAGAAGTTTTAATGATCTTATAAAGAATTTTTTTTATTTAATTAGGATTAATCATTAGATACAAGTTAATGATTATTGTTTTAGGTTAAATTTGGTGGGTTTTTTGATCACGAAAAATTCATTTTGTTTTATCATTAAGTATTATGTTTATAAGTTAGTTATAGAACATAAAGAGGGTTTTAAAATAAAATTTTTAATATGTTTCAACCATTTTAATGGTTTTATTAACATCCATTAAGGAATTAAATTAAAATTAAAGTGCATCGCCCAGGGTGTCTGTAGATTGACACACCACGGGCGACGATTTCATTTTATAAATAAAAAGAGGGAGAGGGTGGAGTTTAATGATTAATATTCCATTAAAATGATATAATTCAATTATATAAAACATACTAGAGTTATAAATCCATTCGCATGAAGGTAATTGAGGAAATAATAACAAAAGAAATGAAATTGAAAGGAAATTAAAAGAAAGAGAGAGAGGATTTACCTCTTGAATTTATCCTCCTTGAGAACCTCCTTAGAGGAAGGTTTTGGTATTTTAATGAGACCAAGATACATTGGGTGTATGTTAGGGACTAATAAAGATAATTGGTAATAATTTAGGCAAGGATAAAATCTTGAGAGGTGTGAGAAGAAGAGGGAGTGAGAGGTGGTATTTATAGTGGATGAGAGAGGTGTTTTCTCAATATTATATTCATTAATTTATTATGGTGGCTCAAGACTATTTTTAGTTTGATAATTATCTATAAATATATTAAAATAATTAATATTGGTTCATTATTAAGGTGATTATATCATCATTACCTCAACAATGACTAAAAAATCATGTATTTAGCATTTATCAAAAATTATCATATTTTACTATTCATTAAAAATTCATGTATTTCATAAAAATCCCAAAAATTTACACTAACCATTTTTTGATGTGTATAATTCAAAAATGAACTCCATTTTATAAAAATAATTTTCTAAATATTATTAATTTAATTTTTAATTAAATTCAACATTTACTTGGAAAATATAGATTTTCAAATTAAAATTGCTATTGTAACATTGAAAGATTACTTAAGGTCTCATAAAATTATATTAAAATAATAATACATAAAAATATTAATTTATAGATTCATTTTTTGAAACTAAATGATATTTTAAATTAATAAGTTAATTATAAAATTGCAATTAAATATTTATGACTTACAAAAACTCCAACAATTAATTAATGATTTTTTAAAACATTTAATTACTTAGTCTATAATAAAATTTTACCATAATTTCATTTATAAGATGCTTAAATTTTATTTACACTTTCATTGGTGGGGTTTCTATTTATTTGGTTGGTTTACTATTCATAAGGGTCATATTACTATTCCTAAGTTTAAGTTACTATTTTTTCTGTATTGGTTCCTTAACTTGAAAAAAATATTCTTATTTTATTAATTATTCCATATAAAGATTTTTTTATCATCTCTAAGTGGTTTTATGTTATTTATACTATATGAAATTTCTGTAATAAGTGAAAAATTATTTTGATAAAAGTTTTTGTTGTTACATTCTTCCCCCCATTTGAAATTTCACCCTCGAATTTTTTTTTACATAAACAGGTGACGGTACCTCTATAAGGACCCAATCTTAAACATTACATAATCTTGAATTAAGTTAATTATTCACATTGATGATCTTTTTAGGTTTAGAGTTTTAGAAAATTAGGTCATAACTATTACATTACATCTTAAAAATTACAAAGTAAACACTTCTACTCAGTATCCATTTTTCCATAAAATAAAAATTATTAAAAGAAAGAAATAATTATTTTCTTGCTATAAATCTTCTTGAGTTCTTTCTCTCTTACCATTCCTTGTACCCTCTAAAAAACATTTCAAAAACTTGGGATGAGCATAAGAAGCTCAGTAAGGGTTATAAAATAAAGAAAGAAAATATTAGTTCATAAATACATACAAAACATAAGCTCTTTAACATACCTCATGAAATCATAAGTTCTATGAATAACACATAGAAGTCACAAATTATAAAGGTAACTTGTGGAATCCATATCAAACTTACATTGTAGATTTCACAGTTACATAGGGGGTTACATTTGGAATACCCATCACAGTATATTCCCTAAATATCTTAGGAAAAACTTTAATGTTTACCTTCATTACATTACCCAATGAATTAGATAGATACCTCAGTCTCACCCACCCTAGGTTTATAATGGAACCACCTATATACATAAACAATTCCCAAGAACCATAACATATTCATAACACATAAAACAAATATAAATGAAAGATAACATTTCTACATTTCAATGAAAATATATCATTTAAATATATTGGCATAACAAAACCATTATTAAAACCATTTTCAATACCAAAATACGTAAAAGAGTATATATTATTTATTTTCCTTTTAAAAACATTACGTCTTATTAAGGAATCCAAAGATCAAATAATGCTTGCAGTGGCAGAAAGGTCATCGTCTCTGCGTACGTTAAAAAACATTATTTTCGTCGTTTAGTAAAATTATTCCTAGAGAAAATATTCCCTTTGAATGAAATGAAATGTAAAAAGGGTTTATATGCTGTATAAAATAAATTCGTGTATAAATCAAGATATGCCTCAATGAAAGGAGATTGAGATGAAGTCCCTTACAAAGATCATATCCTTAGATTAAGGACAAATCAGTGACATAATTATGTGTTCCAAATAAGAATACACCCAATATAAGTTGAAATTAAGTGTAAAACAATTAGAGTTCATTAACACATATTCATAGAACAACATAATCAAGAAGTATAAGTTTAACACAAATAATTGAAATTCGATTAGGAAGTTCTCTTGTAGAAATTTGACAACCTAACAGCATCGTTTTAAAATTCATAAAATGAGTTGATGAGAGAAAAAAGTGTATCTCATGACATGGAAATAAAATGTACATAAATAATGATATATAAGAACAAATCCCAACATAATAATATGGAAATTTAAAATACATAACATAAAATAAGTCTTTAATTAGAAGAGGAAGGTTGAAAGGTTCCCTTACCGATTTGGTAACTTACGAAACATACACACCATGAAATAAGGATCATAAAAATAAGATGTAAATAACCAAAAATTAATGTATATTACACAATTAATACAATAATAGGCAGTAATACACCACATGAAAGGAAATAGTGGAAAATATAGTATGAATCTCACGAGAATCAAAAGTGGGATAAAAACCCCTTACCATGTTTCAATCAATCAAGTCATATGACCAAAAGTTGATAAACACCAATTTAATCATATAATACCATGAATATAAATAGAATAATGATAATATATATCAAATTCCAGTACAAAATACACCACATGAAATAAATAAGTGGTGAACAATGGAAATCTCATGAAATTAAAAGTTAGATAAGAAACCCCTTACCTCATGTCCAACTTGACTCGTATGTTCCGTGTTCTTCATGAATAATAAACTTAAGTTAATTTATACTTCCTTAAGAACATTTATCAAGTTTATTATTCATTTTATATCGCTTATTACCTTGGACAGCCCCGCCACCCCTGTGGACAGCACGACCACCCCCCGTGGATAGCCCGCCAACCCCCTGGACAGCCCGACCACCCCCATGGACACACCGTACCCCCTGGACAGCCCTACCACCCCCATGGACAGTCCTCCCACCCCCCTGGACAACCCTACCCCCCTGGACAGCACTTCCCACCCCTTGGAAACCCCTCTCACCCCTTGGACAGCCCGTCCACCCCCCTGAACACCCTTATCCCCTACACACCCCCTACCCCCTTGGATAGCCTGACCACCCCCATTGACAGCCCGCCCACTTGGACACCCCAACCCCCTTAGATAACCCCCCAACCCCCTTAGATAACCCCCACCCCCTGGACACCTCTGACCCCCCTTGATAGCCCTACCACCCCCCTGGACAGCCCACACCCCCTAGACACTCCCTCCACCTTGGGAAATGTATGTGATCACTCAAATTATCTACTAAAATATAAAATTTCTTTGATCTAAAATTTAGTCAACTCCTAAATAATTCTCCTCCACAAGTGTACATGATCTTGTACACTCATTTATATCTATTCAAAGATTTTTTGTTATAAATATAGTATTTTGTTGTCTTTTATATTATGATTCTCATATAGAGTAGTGTGTCAGTTATGGTTTCATATAACGTGAAAAATTCTTGTTTACTTAAATATATTTTTGATGAAACTTCAATCTTATTGAATTGATTTTGACAAAATGACTTATAACAATTATTTTTTTTCAAAATGGATAGAAGTTGGATGTATGAAACTGATCGGATCTCAAGAGATTTTCAAAACAATTTGGAGAGTTTTTTAGATTTTTCATTCCAAAATGCTTTAAATAGTGGTCGCATACACTTCCCATGTTACAATTGTGTTGGAAGACCTTGGTTGAGTCATGAAGAAGTCACCTGCCACATAACCAAATATGGTTTTCAAGAAAAATACTATGTGTGGTATAATAATGGGGAGAAAATTAAATATCAAATTGCTGATGATTCAAATGAGAGGAATAGAGTGGAGAATTTGTTATATAACCAGTCTCTTTTTATTCATCATCATGAAAAAGAAAGGATTCTGACCCAAGAAGACTTTTATATGAGCACACATTATGTGTCTAATGAAAATGATGATGTTGTAAGGGTGAAAAAATTGAATGATGCTGCCACGACTCTAGTATATCGACAGTGCGATAAAATGAAAAGGATGAAATTTTTAATCCGATTGTTTCATCAGAAAACTATGTATGGGATTTCTAATATAGAATTCGATTAAATTCTTACCTTATTGAAGTAATAACTTTCAGATAGTGCAGATATTCCCTTAAACCACTATATGGCATGGACGTTAGTTGAGTAACTTAGATTTTTAAGAAACAAAATTCATGCTTGCCCAAAAGATTGTAGTTTATTCTGGGAGGAAATCGTTGAACTAAATGATTCTATAAAATGTGGCACATCACACTAGAAGTCAAAATATAATAGAACACCATCCCGCATACCACATAAAGTAATTTGGAACTTTCCATTGATCCCCAGACTCCAGAATCTTTTTATGTCTGATGAAATATCAATAAAAATGAGATGGCATGATACCGAGAGAAATAAGAATAATGATGAGTTGTTTCACCCTCCTGATGGATTTTCATGGCAGAGATTTGATGCTCAATATCCTGATTTTTCATCTGATATGAGTAATGTGAAATTGGGTCTTTCATGCGACGGTTTTAATCCGTTTGGGCATATTCTTTCTCCACACAGCACATGGCCAGTTTTTAGTCATTTATAATCTTCCCCCATGGTTGTGTATGAAAAAACTTTTCACTTTCATGATTATACTCATATCTGGCCCATATGATCCTAGCATTGATATTGACGTATACATGAAACCTTTAATAAAAAGTTGAAAATTATTTGGGATGTGGGTGTGCGCACATATGATGCATATTTGGAAGATATATTTCAGATGCGTGTTGCGCTGATGTGGACGATCAATTATTTTATGGATTATGCAATGATATCTTGATGGAGCATGAAGTGAAAACTGTCATGTCCTATTTTTATGAAGAATACACAATCCAGAAGACTGAAACATAACTGTATTTTCAGTTTTATGGGACATCGATGATTCTTTCCAATGGAAAATCCATATAGAAATAATTCTCGAAGATTGGATAATACCACAGAGACCAATGATTCACCTCAAAGTATGTCTAGAACTGATGTGATTAATGAATTGAAAGATTTCAGTTTTTCCTTCGGGAAGGGTCAAATGAAATCTGTAAAGAGAAAGAATGTTTCCACTAAAACCTGTTACAATTGGAGGAGGAGGAGTATCTTTTTTGATTTTCCTTATTGGTCAACCAATTTGTTATGTCATTTCTTATATGTAATTCACATTGAAAAGAATATATGTGAAATTTTCCTTTCAATACTTATAAATATTAAGGGAAAGACAAAAGATGATTTATGGTCTCGGCGTGACTTGGTGGATTGGGGCATCAGACCAGAATTGCATCTTGTGCATATCAGTGAAAATAAATGGCAAGTTCCATGTGCTTCTTATGTGATGACACATACGGAAAAAAACATTTTCTGGAAGTATTAGAGACTATTAGAGTTCCTGATGGCTATTCAAGAAACATATCTAAATGGGTCAATAGAAGAGACTTGAAGCTAAAATCTTTGAAGACTCGTGATTATCACATTCTTCTGTATGAGTTTATTCTAATAGAAATTCATCATATTTTTTCAATAATTTAAGGGTTACTATTATTCGGTTGTGCCATTTGTTTAGATATCTTTTTTCTAAGAAGTTGTCCAAGTCGTTCTTGAAAAAAATGTTGACAGATGCCCCATTAATATAGTGTGAGTGGGAGAAAATATTTCCACCATCATTTTTCACATGCATTCTGCATCTGACTATCCATATTCCCACTAAAATTCTTATTGGAGGACCTATTTCTTTTCATTGGATGTTTCCAACTGAAATAAATATGTACAGATTAATGTCTTATGTCTGAAATAGTAATCATCCCAAATGTTCTATCGTGAACAGTTACTTGGCTCAAGAATGTATGGATTTCTGCTCAATGTATTTTTCTAATCTTACTACAATAATGAATAGACCAATGAGAAATGAAAAAGGAAAGTATGAGAAAATTAAACCCAGTTTTCCATCACTTCCTTAAATAGGAGGAATTCCTATATCATATACATTTAAGACATTAAGCCTTGAAGAGCGAGAGATGGCACATCACACAATTTTGTTCAACTATGATTTGTTCGAGGACAACCTTAGGTAACTAAATTGAATATGTATTTCTTACATATATATCTCCTAAACTATTCATATTTTTTTATCAACAGGGAATGTAAAACAATGATAAATTGAAAGCATCATTCTTTATCTTTTAAAAGTAGGGAGACTTTGCATAGAAAAGATTTTTCTACTTGGTTAAAATTGAAGGTAAAAATATTACTGTTTAAAATAATTAAATCAATATTTAATTAAGTTTAATATTCAATTATATTGGAGGTATTGATTTTACCTGCTGACTCTGTCTTTGAGGAAATAAGAGCTTTGGCTTTTGGTCGAAAAACCATGGTTCATGATAATAAATCAATTGTTATCAATGGGTACAAATTTATTGTCACTGAATGAGCAAAGAACACGAGAACAAAACATGATGGTGTTATCGTTACTACCACAAAATATTGTTATTCCAATGCATCACATAGTAGACTGCAATTTGAAAATGTGGGTTATTATGGAGTCATTGAAATAATAATAATGTTGGATTATTACTCTCATGGACGATTCGTGATGATTAAATTTCATTTGTTTGATTCAATGATGAGACAGGGCACATTTTTTGATGATTTTGGATTTCGAGTAATTAATATGACTCGCACTCTTACTACCAAAGAACTATATGTATTTTCATCAATGGATAAACAAGTTTTCTATGTCAAAGACCAACTTCGACCTGAATTTGGTGTCATAGTTGAAGTATTTCCCATACATATTTTTGATTATGGTGATGATGAAATTGGCACCATCCCTACTTCCATTGGAACCAATCCATTTATTTATTTTGATGACTCCAATAGCTCAATTGTAAGAGTTTACTATGAATCTGAAGTTGTGGTGGGAAATATATAAAATCATCCATTCATGTTTTCAATTATTTTGGTTTACCTCGAGCTAGGTTGTTAAGGTTGGTTCTATTCAAATTGATTTAATATTGAAACCTGCATCATCTACTTGAGCTAAAGAAATTAAATTTTTCCTTAATTTTGAGATGATGGTGAGCAGGAGGCCGAGGCGGAGGAGGAGGAGGGTGAGGAGGAGGCCGAGGCAGAGGAGGAGGGCGAGGAGGAGGCCGAGGCAGAGGAGGAGGGAAATTAGGAGGCCAAGGCCAAGTACGAGGATTAGAGGATGGGGACGATGATGGGGATGGCGATGAGGGTGAGGGTGAGGGTGAAGATGATGGTGATGAGGGATAGATTGATCTGTTACATTTTTGAATGATATTACTGACCTTTGATGTTTATTGATTTTTTGTGCCTCAATATATGTGTGATTAGGTAGGTCACATTATCTTTATTTTTTATCTATAAATAATAAAACTTGATTTGATGATTTGTTGTGACATCCCCCTATTTTAATGAAATTGTAATTTTTTAGTGGAATTTAGAAAATTGGTGGTTTGAATAGAAGTTTATATAATGAAATTATTTTTTTAACCTTGAAATAATTTGCTTAGAAAATATGTAAATATTATCCCATGAACACAGGACAGCCCCCCCCCCCCACCCTCGGACAGCCCCCTGGAGAGCCCACCCCATCTTCCTCACTGGACCTCAGACAGCCCCCCAGATAGACCCCCCCCCCCCCCTCCTGCTTGGACCCCAGACAACCCCTCAGATAGCCCCCCAGACAGCCCCCGGACAGCCCCCCACCCTCCTCCCTAGACCCCAAACAGCCCTCAAACAGCTCCTTGGACAGCTCCCCGGACATCCCCACAGACAGCCCCCCGGACAGCCCCTAGGATGCCCCCCCCCACCCTCCTCCTGGACCCCAGACAGCCCCCCCGGACAGCACCCCCACCCTCCTACCTAGACCCTGGGAATCCCCCCCCCCCCTCACCCTCCTCCTACCATGCATAACCCCCACCACATATATCCTCATCCTTCACTGGGTACCTCACAAAATTGTGTATCACTGACATCATCACACCAATCACTTCATCAAAAGGTCACTAATCCCAATCTAATCTCTCTTCAAGATTCACCCAAAATCCCAATCTAATTAATATTCCATTACTATTACTTTAGTACCAAGAACCAACCACCTACCGTGATTCCTAAGATAATCACACTCTTAATTCGGCATCTCATATCCCAATCTAAGATCTCTTAAATATTCACCCTAAATCACAATGGAAAAGAGGGTTTTAGAGCTTCGAAAGAAGATGAGAGAAGAGTGAAAACCCTAATCAAAAAGTGGAAGCAAAGAAAAAATTAGACTCACCCAGATCTTTAACACACACTTGACGGCACTCAAAACTCCCAAGTGACGTGTACGAGTCAACCCTGCCTCAATCTGAGGCACGGTGTGGCCGGTACCACTCAAACTGTCTCAATTTTATTTGAAATGGAAAGCATTTTAAGTGAAAACAACAACTAGCATATAGAGAAGTGATCAAATAGATTAAGATTGTGTTGATACTTTATCACAATGATACATGCATCATTTTTGACGTGTACGAGTCAACCCCGCCTCAATCTGAGGCACGGTGTGGCTGGAACCACTCAAAGTGTCTCACTTTTATTTGAAATGGACAACATTTTAAGTGAAAAAATAAATTGGCATACAAAAAACTAACCAAACACATTCAGATTTTGTTAATACTTTAAAAAATGGTCCATGGGTCATTTTTGATGTGTAAAATTCAACCCCACCTCAATTTGAGGCACGGTGTGGCCGGTACCACTCAAAGTGTCTACCTTGTATTTTAAATACACAACATTTTAAGTGAAAACAACAACTGGCACACGAAAAACTGACCAAATGCATTCAGATTCTATTTATACTTTAGTAAAAGGATCCATGGGTAATTTTTGACAGGTACGAGTCAAGACCGCCTCGATCCGAGGCACGATGTGGATGGTACCACTCAAAGTGTCTCACTTTTATTTGAAATGGACAAAATTTTAAGTGAAAACCACAACTGGAATACGGAAAACTGACCAAATGCATTCGGATTCTATTGATACTTTAGGATATGGATCCATGGGTCATTTTTGACGTGTAAAAGTCAACCCTTACTCAATATAAGGCACGGTGTGGCTGGTACCACTAAAATTGTATCACTTTTATTTGAAATGGAAACTCTTTTATGTAAAAACAATTGGCATAAGGAAAATTGACCAAAGGTATTCAGATTGTGTTTATACTTTAGCACAATGAACCATGGGTCATTTGTGATGTTTATAAGTCAACCCTACCTCAAATTGCGGAAAGGTGTGGCCGGTATCACTAAAAGTGTCTCACTTTTATTTGAAATGGACACTATTTTAAGTGAAAACAACAACTGGCATACAGAAAACTGACCAAATGCATTAGGATTCTATTGATACTTTAGGAAAAGGATCCATGGGTCATTTTTGACGTTTACGAGTCAAATCTTCCTCAATCTGAGGCACGGTGTGGCCAGTACCACTCTAAGTGTCTCACTTTTATTTGAAATAGACAAAATTTTAAGTGAAAACAACAACTGGCATACGGAAAAACGACCAAGGAAATAGGATTATATTGATACATTAGGACAAGAATACATGGGTTATTTTTTATGTGTACAAGTTAACCTCACCTCAATCCGAGGCACAGTGTGGCCAGTACCACTCAAAGTGTATCACTTTTATTTGAAACGTATACTCTTTTAAGAAAAAATAACTAGCACACGAAAAACCAACCAAAATTATTCGTATTGTGTAGATACTTTAGAAAAATGATACATGGGTCATTTTTTGATGTGTATGAGACAACCCCTCCCCAATCTGAGGCATGGTGTGGCCAGTACCACTCAAAGTGTCTCACTTTTATTTGAAATGTACAACATTTTAAGTGAAAACAACAACTCGCATACGGAAAACCGATCAAATGCATTTGGATTCTATTGATAATTTAGAACAAGGATACATGGGTCATTTTTGACGTGTATGAGTCATCCCCACCTCAATCTGAGGAATGGTGTGGCCGGTACCACTCAAAGTGTCTCACTTTTATTTGAAATGGATAACATTTTAAGTGAAAACAACAACTGGCTTATGGAAAACCGACCAAATTCATTCAGATTGTCTTTATACTTTAGGAAAACGATCCATGGGTCATATGTGACGTGTACGAGTCAACCTCACCTCAATCTGAGGCACGATTTGGCTGGTATCACTTGAAGTTTCTGTCTTTTTTTTAAAATGGACAACATTTTAAGTGAAAACAATTGGCATAAGGAAAACTGACCAAAAGTATTCGGATTTTGATAATACTTTAACACATGGATCCATGGTCCAGCCTCACACAATCCACTTCTCATGTGAGGAACTCCTACCCCTATTCTAAAACACATGACATTTAATACACCAATCCCATCCTCAAATAGTGTGTTCTAGGACCAAACCAAAGTCCCTTTGGGAACCCAATACCAAATACATAATTGAATATTCATAACCACTACCCAAAATGGGTATTTATCTCACATCACACCCAGGAGACCAAATTAAAATTTCCCACATAGCCCCTTATTCCAATTGAAAAGTCTATAAAAAACATGTAGGCTATTCTGGTAACCCATATCATATGTCGAGATTGGCCAATGTTTCCCACTAACAAATTATGAACCATTTATACATGGATACATAGTCATTATAGGAATATAAACATCCCATGTGCTTCCTATAACTCATATTAGGTCTAAGAACATGACCACTACCATTTTCTATCTTATGGGTATCATGATCCTTGTCCACTCTACCCAAGTTTTTCTGTTCGTTTTAAGATAGTCAATCCAATACCATGAGTAAACATCCCATGTGATTCCTATAACATGTAGACATTTTCTATTGTTTTTATAGGTGTTGTGGTTTGAGTGAGGATTGAATTATTAATTTTGAATACTGTTATGGGTGTTATTGCTTTTCTACTTGGTTAAAATTGAAGGTAAAAATATTGTTGTTTAAAATAATTAAATCAATATTTAATTAAGTTTAATATTCATTTATATTGGAGGTATTGAATTTAGCTACTGACTCTATCTCTGAGGAAATAATAGCTTTGGATTTTGGTCCAAAAACCGTGGTTAGTGACTTTAAAATCAATTGTTATCAATGGGTACAAATTTATTGTCACTGAACGAGAAAATAACATGAGAACACAACATGATGGTGTTATGCTTACTACCACAACATATTTTTATTCCAATGCATCAGATAGTAGACCGTGATTTGAAAATGTGGGTTATTATGGAGTCGTTGAAAAAATAATAATGTTGGATTATTAATCTCATGGACGAGTCATGATGATTAAATGTGATTAGTTTGATTAAATGATGAGAAAGGTCACATTTATTGATGATTGTGGATTTCAAGTAATTAATATGACCCCCACTCTTGCTACCAAAGAACCATATGTATTGTCATCAATGGCTAAACAAGTTTTTTTATGTCAAAGACCAACTTCGACCTAAATTTGGTGTCATAGTTGAAGTAATTCCCAGATATATTTTTTATTATGGTGATAATGGAATTGGAACCATCCCTACTACCATTAGAACCAATCCATTTATTTCTTTTGATGACTCCAATAGCTCAATTTTCAGAGTTGAATGTGAACCTGAATTTGTGGTGGGAAATATATAAAATCATCCATTCATGCCCTTAATTATTTTGTTTTACCTTGAGATGGGTTGTTAAGGTTGGTTCTATTCAAATTGATTTAATATTGAAATATGCATCATCTACCTGAGCTAAAGAAATTAAATTTTTCCTTAATTTTGAGATGATGGTGAGGAGGAGGTCGAGGCGGAGGAGGAGGAGGGTGAGGAGGAGGTCGAGGCGGGTGAGGAGGGAGAAGAGGAGGTCGAGGCTGAGGAGGAGTGAAATTAGGAGGCCGAGGCTGAGTATGAGGGCGAGAGGGAGGGGACGATGATGGGTATGGAAATAAGGATGAGGGTGAGGGTGAGGATGATGGTGATGAGGGATAGATTGATCCGTTACATTTTTGAATGATATTACTGACCTTTGATATTTATTGATTTTTTGTTCCTCGATATATGTGTGATTAGGTAGGTCACATTTTCTTTATTTTTTTATCTATAAATAATGAGACTTGATTTGATGATTTTCTGTGACATCCCCCTATTTTAATGAAATTGTAATTTTTTAGTGGAATTTAGAAAATTGGTGGTCTGATTAGAAGTTCATATAATGAAATTATTTTTTAACCTTGAAATAATTTTCTTAGAAAATATGTAAATATCATCCCATGAACCCAGGATAGCCCCCCCCCCCCCCCCACCCTCCTCCCTGGACCCCGGACAGCCCCCCAGATAGCTCCCTGGATATCCCCCCAAAGAGCCCCCCAGATAACCCCCCCCCCCCAGCCCTCCTCTGTGGACCCCAGATAGCCCCTCAGACAGTCCCCCAGACAGCCCCCTAGACAGCCCCCCAACCTCCTCCCTGGACCCTGGAATGTCCCTGAACAGCTCCTCGGACAGCCCCCCGGACAGCCCCTCCCCCCCCCCACCCTACTCCCTGGACCCCAGACACCCCCCCCCCCCGACAGCCCCCCCACCCTCCTACCTGGACCCTGGGAATCCCCCCCACCCTCCTCCTACCATGCATAACCCCCACCACATATATCGTCATCCTTCACTCGGTACCTCACAAAAATTTGTATCACTGACATCATCACACCAATCACTTCATCATAAGGTCACTAAGCCCAATCTAATCTCTCTTCAAGATTCACCCTAAATCCAAATTTAATTAACATTCCATTACTATTACTTAAGCACCAAGAACCGACCACCTACCTTTATTCCTGAGACATTCGCACTTTTAATTCGTCATCTGGGATCCTAATCTAAGTTCTCTTCAAGATTCACCCTAAATCACAATGGAAAAGAGGGTTTTAGAGCTTTGGAAGAAGATGAGAGAAGAGTGCAAACCCTAATCGAAAAGTGTAAGCAAGGATAGGATTAGACTCACCCGCATCTTCAATCCACACTTGATGGCACTCAAAACTCCCAAGTGACATGTATGAGTCAACCTTGCCTCAATCCGAGGCACGGTGTGTCCGGTACCACTCAAAGTGTCTCACTTTTATTTGAAATGGATAGCATTTTAAGTGAAAACAACAACTGGCATACGAAAAAGTGACCAAATAGATTAGGATTGTGTTGATACTTTATCACAGTGATCCATGCGTCATTTGTGACATGTACGATTCAACCCCGCCTCAATCTGACGCACGGTGTGTCCAGTACCACTCAAAGTGTCTCACTTTTATTTGAAATGAACAACATTTTAAGTGAAAACAAAAACTAGCATACGGAAAACTGACCAAAAACATTCAAATTATATTTATACTTTAGTAAAATGATCCATGGGTCATTTGTGACGTGTAAGAGTCAACGCCGCCTCAATCTGAGGCACGGTGTGGCCGGTACCACTCAAAGTGTCTCACTTTTATTTGAAATGGACAACATTTTAAGTGAAAACCACAACTGGAATATGGAAAACTGACCAAATGAATTCAGATTTAGTTTATAATTTATTACAAGGATCCATGGGTCATTTTTGATGTGTACGAGTCAAGCCCACATTGATCCAAGGCACTATATGGCCGGTACCACTCAAAGTATGTCACTTTTATCTGAAATGGACAAAATTTTAAGTGAAAACAACAACTGGCATACAGAAAACCGACCAAACACATTTGGATTCTATTTATACTTTAGGAAAAGGATCCATGGGTCATTTTTGACATGTACGAGTCAACACTGCCTCAATATGAGGCATGGTGTGGCTGGTACCACTCAAATTGTTTCACTTTTATTTGAATTGGATACTCTTTTTTGTGAAAACAATTGGCATACGGAAAACTGACCAAAGGTATTCATATTATGTTAATAATTTAACACAATGATCCATGGGTCATTTTTTATGTTTAAAACTCAACCCCACCTCAATTAGAGGCAATGTGTGGCCGGTACCACTCAAAGTGTCTCACTTTTATATGAAATGGACAATATTTTTAGTGAAAACAACAACTACCATACAGAAAACAGACCAAATGCATTCAGATTCTGTTTATACTTTAGGAAAAGGATCCATGGGTCATTTTTGACATGTATGAGTCAACCCTGCCTCAATCTGAGGCACAGTGTAGCTGGTACCACTCAAATTGTATCACTTTTATTTGAAATGGACAAAATTTTAAGTGAAAACAACAATTTCCATACGGAAAACTGACCAAACGCATTTGTATTCTGTTGATACTTCAGTAAAAGAATCCATGGGTCATTTATGACGTGTACAAGTTAACCCTGCCTCAATCTGAGGCACAGTGTGGCCAGTAACACTCAAAGTGTATCACTTTTATTTGAAACGTGTACTCTTTTAAGTAAAAACCACTGGCATATGAAAAACCAACCAAACGTATTTATATTGTGTTGATACTTTATAAAAATGATCCATGGGTCATTTTTGATGTGTACCAGACAATACCTCCTCGATATGAGGCATTGTATGGCCAATACCACTCAAAGTGTCTCACTTTTATTTGAAATGGATAACATTTTAAGTGATAACAACAACTCGCATACGGAAAACCGACCAAATTCATTCGGATTCTATTGATACTTTAGAAAAAGGATCCATGGGTCATTTTTGATGTGTAAGAGTCAGCCCCGCCTAAATCCGAGGCACGGTGTGGCTGGTACCACTCAAAGTGTCTCACTTTTATTTTAAATTGACAAAATTTTAAGTGAAAACAACAACTGGCATATGGAAAACTGACCAAACGCATTCGGATTCTGTTAATACTTTAAGAAAAGGATCCAAGGGTTGTTTTTGTTCTGTACGAGTCAACCCCGCCTCAATCTGAGGCATGGTGTGGACAGTACCACTCAAATTGTATCACTTTTATTTGAAATTGATACTCTTTTAAGTAAAAACAACTCGAATTCGGAAAACCGACCAAACATATTCAGATTGTGTTGATACTTTAGAACAATGATCTATTGGTCATTTGTGACGTGTGGGAGTCACCCCGCCTCAATTTGAGCACGATGTGGCCGGTACCACTCAAAGTGTCTCACTTTTATTTGAAATGGACAACATTTTAAGTGAAAACAACAATTGGCATACGGAAAACCAACCAAACGCATTTGGATTGTGTTGATGCCTTAGCACAATGATCAATTGGTCATTTTTGACGTGTACGAGTTAACTACGCCTCAATACAATGCATGGTTTGGCTGTTACCACTCTAATTGTCTCACTTTTATTTGAAATGGACAAAATTTTAAGTGAAAACAACAACTGTCATACGGAAAACTAACCAAATATATTCAGATTGTGTTGAAACTTTTGAAAAATGATCTATGTGTCGTTTTTGTAGTGTACGAGTCAACACCAATTCAATCTAAGGCACGTTGTGGCTGGTACCACTCAAAGTGTCTCACTTTTATTTGAAATGGAAAACATTTTAAGTGAAAACAACAACTGGTATATAGAAAACCAACCAAACACATTCAGATTCTGTTAATACTATAAGACAAGAATCCATCGGTCATTTTGGACGTGTATGAGTCAAACCCACCTCAATCTGAGGCATGGTGTGGCCGATACCACTCAAAGTGTCTCACTTTTTTTTTAAAATGGACCAAATTTTAAGTGAAAACAACAACTGGCATACAGAAAACTAACCAAACACATTCGGATTCTATTGATACTTTAGGAAAAGTATCCAGGGGTAATTTGTGACATGTACGAGTCAACCCCACCTCAATATGAGGCACAGTGTAGCCATTAGCACTCAAAGTGTCTTTCTTTGGTTTAAAATGGATACTATTTTATGTAAAAAACAATTGGCATATGGAAAACCGACCAAACCTATTCATATTGTTTTGATACTTTATCACAACGATCCATGGTTCATTTTTGACGTGTACGAGTCAACCCCACCCCAATATGAGGCATGATGTGGCCGGTACCACTCAAAGTGTCTCACTTTTATTTGAAATGGATAACATTTTAAATGAAAACAACAACTGGATTATGGAAAACCAACCAAATGCATTCATATTGTCTTTATACTTTAGAAAAATGATCCATGGGTCATATGTGACGTGTACGAGTCAACCCCACCTCAATCTGAGGCACGATATGGCTGGTATCACTTGAAGTTTCTGTCTTTTTTTTAAAATGGACAACATTTTAAGTGAAAACAATTGGCATAAGGAAAAACGACCAAAAGTATTCGGATTTTGATGATACTTTAACACATGGATACATGGTCCAGCCTCACACAATCCACTTCTCATGTGAGGAACTCCTACCCCAATTCTAGAACACATGACATTTAATACACCAATCCCATCCTCAAATAGTGTGTTCTAGGACCAAACCAAAGTCCCTTTGGGAACCCAATACCAAATACATAATTGAATATTCATAACCACTACCCAAAATGGGTATTTATCTCACATCACACCCAGGAGACCAAATTAAAATTTCCCACATACCCCCTTATTCCAATTGAAAAGTCTATAAAAAACATGTAGGCTATTCTGGTAACCCATATCATATGTCGAGATTGGCCAATGTTTCCCACTAACAAATTATGAACCATTTATACATGGATACATAGTCATTATATGAATATAAACATCCCATGTGCTTCCTATAACTCATATTAGGTCTAAGAACATGACCACTACCATTTTCTATCTTATGGGTATCATGATCCTTGTCCACTCTACCCAAGTTTTTCTGTTCGTTTTAAGATAGTCAATCCAAGACCATGAGTAAACATCCCATGTGATTACTATAACATGTAGACTTTTTCTATTGTTTGTATAGGTGTTGTGGTTTGAGTGAGGATTGAATTCTTAATTTTGAATACTGTTATGGGTGTTATTGCTTTTCAATTCTAAATTTCTAAATTCTGGATGTATTGGATTCTGGCTGTATTGGTAATGAATTATAAATTTTGAATACTATTATGTGTATTGGATTATGGATGCATTGGATTTTAATTTTGTATTGGTGTAATTGGTGTTATTGCATTTCAATTTTGGATGTATTGGATTCTGTATTTTTCTCTTGTATAAATCAAAATATGCCTTAATGAAAGGAGATTGAGATGAAGTCCCTTACAAAGATCATAACCTTAGATTAAAAAAAAATCAATGACATAATTATGTGTGATAAATAATAATACACCCAATATAAGTGTAAATTAAGTTTAAAATAGTCATAGGTCATTCACAGATATTCATAGAATGACATAATCAAGAAGTTGAAGTTTGACCAAAATAATTGAAATTGGGTTAGGAAGTTCTCTTACAGAAATTCAACAACCTAACAGCATCGCTTTAAAATTCAGAAAATGATTAGATGAGAGAAAAAAGGGTATCACATCACATGGAAAAAAAAATTAAATAATTAAGTATATAGAAGAACATATCCCAACATAATAATATGTAAATTTAAAATAAATAACATAAAATAATTCTTTGATTAGAAGAGGAAGGGTGAAAGGTTCCCTTACCGATTTGGTAATTTATGAAAGATACACCCCATGAAAGAAGGATCATAAAATAAAGATGTAAATACCCTTAGATTAATGTATATTACACAATTAATACAATCATTGGAAGTACATACATCACACAAAAGGAAATAGTAGCAAATATATCATGAATCTCATGGGAATAAAAAGTGAGATGAAAACCCCTTACCACGTTGTAATCAATTGAGTCGTAAGACCAGAAGTTAATAACCACCAAATGAATCACAGAATACCGCGAATATAAATATAATCACGATAATATATATCAAATGGAAGGACAAAATACACCACATGCAATAAATAAGTGGTAAACAATGAAAATCTCATGAAATTAAAAAGTTAGTTAAGAAACCCCTTACCTCGTGTCCAACTTGACTCGTATGTTCTGTGTTATTCTTGAATAATAAACATAAGTTAATTTATACTTCCTTATGAACATTTTTCAACTTTATTATTCCTTTTATATAACTTATTACCTTGCTATAACAATTAGTTAATTATTTGAGTTCATATCGTACATTTTGTCGATGTTCGGAACTTTAATCAAAAATGAACTTGTTATAATTAAAAATTGTTCATGTGGTCAAAAGTCCATTATTTCCATAATTATATTCATTATTTAGATATAATATATATCATATATATCTAATGTATTTTTATTTATAATATTCCATATCATTTGGAGTTAATAAATGAAAGTAACCGTTCATGGAGATGGTAAGTCGTACGTACGCATGAACGCTACTTTCATTTCTATTTTATATTTAAAGGAATGAAAACTTAATAATAAATAGGTATATTATAATTCCATTATAATATCTATCTTATGTAATTTAATTAACTCTATCCTTTATACATTCCATGTATGGCATGAACGAGTCATATCACTTTGAGGGGACGGTAGTCCGCACTTCCTCAAATGAAATTATCGTATTTACCCATTATGGAAACCCTAAAGGTATGATATAAATGAAAAATACATAAGTATAGAGAAACTATAAATATAATATATATCCCATGTAAGTATATTTCCATCTTAATGTCCACCTTGAGATGCGGGAGGAGAATATTGAACAATCATCGTTTTGTGAGGTAGTAGTTCGTCGTCCACAGAAACAGTATATTCTTTACCAATTAGATGGAGGTGTGTGTAAATGTAGTTAGAATCCTTCTCATAAAAACATCCTAGTATATTTAATATATTTTTTTTGTTGTAAAATAAAGAAATAAAGAGAGTTTAGGGGTTTTTAGAAGGAAAATAATACAAAATAACTTAAGAGAGGACCTTACCTTTAAATCGGGAAAATCCCTTTGATTTGAATCGGAAGGATTTATTGAAGTGCCTTATGCATAAGAAAAAGATTCTAAGAGGAATATAGGGATGTAGAGAGCTTAATTGGGTAGAGGTTGGATGATTCAAGGGGAATGATATTTGTATGTAATGGGTTAGAGTTGATGGATTTTTATAAGGGGAGGAGGGGATCTTTAGGAAAGATTGAAAATATTATTTTATTATATAATGATTTTTGGTTTCTAAAGGTCCAAAACTCAATAAATTATAAGATAATATGACTCTTGTTCGAAATAAAATCATCCAATAAGAATTGTACATATTTTGAATGTTTTTTTAACCTTTATAATCTTATTTATTTAAATCCTTCATTAATGAGGTAAACACAACATCATTTGTAGAGACCCGGTTTTTTCCCTGTAAGACTTTGGAATATTTCTATATATATTTCTAGTTCTAGAAGCTAAGATGGTGTGCGATTCTGAGGCCCGGTGTACCCGGAATAAATTTTATAAAAATATTAAGTGTTTTTATACTATTCACGTGGTGGGGTTGTGTTTTATCCTAAACGGTAGTTCGGATTGAAAATCAGAGGGCACAGTTGCGTTCGGAGCATGTTGTTTACCCTAGGCGGGGTGTAAAAGTTGTTGGCGTGGGCCTGCAGTGAGAAATGTCACCCAGGAGAAAAATCGTCATTTTAAAATAATGAATTAGTGATTTTTATCAATGGCATCCTTTTCAAATAACTTTTGAATGAAGTCTCATAATGGAAATCTGAGACTTCTGTTGAGTTCAAAATGGTGTGATTTTCCTAAGCGTGATATAAAATAGGCGGGCGTGGAGGTTTCGGGATCCTCGCCCGTTGGTGGAGTTTCAGTGAGTTTTTATAAATTCGATTGAGTGTTGGTTTTTAGGGGATAACCCATTCTTATCTCTCTCTCTCTATCTCTCTCTCTCTCCTGTTCTTCAGCGTTCATCATTGTTCTTCACCTAATCAAGGAGCGACCACCACCGGAAACTTGGCGAATCAAAGTAGGAGCGTCGTGGACATGCCGCCAAGGACGCACAACCGATTTGAGGTAGGATTTCTGATTAATTTTCACCCCTTCGTCAATTTCTAGAGTTTTTGTCAATTTCGTCGTTTTAATTATATAATTTTAGAATTAGGACGATGGATGAACAAACACAACCATCATCTGAGCCCCATTTTAATTGTCGTTCTTGAGTGTTCTTCGTCCAAATTTTCGGGCATGCCAATCTTTCTCATCCCATTGATCGGGGGTAGGCGCTATGAAGGCCACATCTCGAGGTGTCCAAATCCACCTTTGGTTTTGAAATCGGGCCACCGGAGAGGTCATGGTGGCCGACGAAATCCCTGGCTTCGGAAAGGGTGATGGGCGGAGATCAGGGAGTCGCATTGGTGGAGCCGTCCGGAGGCATTCAGTGCACCGTGGTTAGTATGAGGCAGAGCTCGGAGGGTCCGGTCCGGTGTGGCGGTGTCGGGTGCAGTCGGCGCGGACGGGGTGCGACCGGGGCTAGTCACGAGTGTCGTGCAGAGGCGGTTGCTGGTGTGGTGGAATGGGGATCGCGGGCGGCCACAGCATGGGTGGTCGGTGCCAAGTGGTGTGCTTGGCCAGCGGAGCGGCGAGACTAGGCAGTGGAGTAGGGATCCCAGGCGGTCGTGGCACGGTCGGTGTGCTCAGCAGGTGGAACGGAAAACCCAGGCGGAGGATCAGGGAGCCCAGGCGGTCGTGGCGTCGGGTGGTGGTGTCACAGCGATGCGCTCCGCAGGAGGGGAGCGAAGGCGTGGGCGGCCTGTCGCGGTCGGGAGGAGCCCCGAGGTCAGCGCCTCAGGGGGGGACCACGGACAAGGACCCACAACATGTGGGTCCTGCTGGTGCGACGCGGATGAAGATCGGCCTTTTGGCCGGTCTACTTTGAAGAACCAGACTGGAAGTGGGATGCTGCTAATGGAGCGGGCCGTGGCGAGTCGGGCTGGACCCGCGGCTGGGTTGTGGGTTGGCCGAGGTGAACTGGCATGGTTGGACCCCTTGCGATCATGGGGTTGTATCTTCTAAACGGCGCGTTCGTTTGACGCTCGACCTGTGGTTGTGGGTCCGTCTCTATGAGATGGACTTTTTAAGATGGGTTCATGGGTTTTGGGGGTTCTGCACCTGAATGTGGGTGACCTAGAATGCCTTAATTTAATAATATTGAATTATTATTAAAGTTTGAAACTGACGTATTCGCGGCCCGGATGTTGGTTTGATGCGCCGTCAGAGGCATTGTGGGCCTGGAGTTAAGTCGGTCCTTCCAAAGTTGGTTTGGAACCCTTGCGGTTTGGTTTCGTTGCTCAGTGGCACGAAACGGTTATTACGAGTAATTAATTAAATATTTAATTAATTAATTATTCTTGTGTTGGAACTAAATCCTGTTTGGGATGTCCGATTGACGTGCCATAAGTGGTTGCATGACCTCAGTCCTCATTAAGACTCTTTAATATCGTTTCCGAAGCGTTCGGGATGGAGATAAGGTACGGGCCCCACAGGGCCTCATTCACATGTTTTATGGTGAAACGCCACTTTTTCACCCGACATCTTTTTGGGGTGTTTGAGTACGCATTTTTTAGTGTTCTTCAAAGGGGATTGTGATGGTGCTATTCGCTCGCCTAAATTCGAGCCCGAGGCGTGGGCCCCACAAGGTGGCTTGTGGACGTATGCTGCGTTTTTACGACTTATGCTTCATAAGTTCATTCAGGGTAAATGAATAGCCTACGCCTCGTGGTTATCTGCAAGGAATTCAATGGTACAATCTGCGAGACGTGTTTCGAGATCAAAGTGTGGGACCCATAGGGCCCCATTTGCATATAACGCGGGGAGTTGCATCTTCTACATCTGAAGTATGTTTTAGGCATCGTCAGTGGATTTGTGACCTTGGTGTTGAGACGAAGTAGTCCAGGGTGGTTTCAGGCGTTGAAGCCGGAGTTGGGGCATGGGCCCCACATACTTTCATTTAAGCTGTGTGCAACGTTTTGGAGACTTTTTCATCAGACGTCCGTCCGGGGAAAATGAATAGTTGTTTTGGCATGTTTTTCTGCGAGGATTGTAATGGTGTAACCTCTTTGGGTGTTCGGAGCCTCTTTCGAGATCTAATTAAATTTGAAAACATGATATGGTGTCGGTTGGAGGTTCCTTTGACGCGCCCCGAACCAACGCATGGTAGTGATGTTAGTGACACCTAAGGACGGAACGGGCAATGCAGAGTTATCGAACTAGTTCTGGGTTTACCCTCCAACGGGGCTGGGAAGTGGGTTACCCACCGGCGTATCAGGGTTTACCCTCCGGTGGGGCTGGGCAATGGGTTACCCGATGACCTTAGGGTTTCCCCTCCAATGGGGCTGGGCAGTGGGTTACCTATTTACCTTAGGGTTTACCCTCTAGCAGGGTTGGGCAGTGGGTTACCTGTTGACCTTAGGGTTTACCCTCCAGTGGGGCTGGGTAGTGGGTTACCCATTGACCATAGGGTTTACCATTCAGCGGGGTTCGGCAGTGGGTTACCCATTGACCTTAGGTTTTACCCTCCAGTGTGGCTGGGCAGTGAGTTACCTGTTGACCTTGAGGTTTACCCTCCAGTGGGGATGGGCAGTGGGTTACCTTTTGACCTTAGGGTTTACCCTTCAGTAGGGCTGGGTAGTGGGTAACCCATTGACCTTAGGGTTTACCCTTCATCGGGGCTGGGCAGTGGGTTACCCATTGACTTTAGGGTTTACCCTCCAGCGGGGCTGGGTAGTCGGTGATTTGCCTCTTCAGGCTTTTTCGGACACTGATAGGTTAGATGGTGGCTTTGACAGCCAGTCTTTTCTTTTTTTTCACCAAGAATTTTGGTTTTAGTAGAGATAGGGTTACTCATATGCACGATGAGTCGGTACTCTCAAGGGATGACTTCTAGAAGTTGTTTCGTGGGGATTATTACCCATCTTACTTACGCTTTATATAGTTTTAGGAGCTGCTGGAGCTCCAACAGGGAGTGATGGCAGTGGCTAAGTACACAACTAAGTTCGCATACCTTACTCGATACTCTTTGTACATGGTTCATGATGAAAACTTCCAAGCACAGAAGTTTGTGCGAGGTCTCTATAGAGGATAATCATTCCAACATAGTTCCCTTGTGCATCCTCACCCATTTCAGGGTGCTGGAGCAGGCACTAGTAACAGAGAAATTACTGTCATTGGGACGTCAATTGGCAGGGCCTCGACGCCATAGGTCTCCCCTTGATGAGACTCAGGCACATGGTTGGGGATAGCGTATAGCACCGAGATGGCCCAGGGGGGACTTGTTCTATGATTGTGATGTGTGAGGTCCCGTGGTGTGAGACTACCCGACCAAATGTGTTGAGTTTTCAAGATAGTTGGTAGATGAACCAACACGACAAAGGCAGTGTCATGATCAGAGAACTCCCAGGTGAGGATAGGGTGGTCCCCAGGGAGGAAGTGTTGGAAGAATAATAGGAAGAACTGTGGTTGTCAGACGACGTTTTGAGGTCCTTCAACCACCACTAGGCGGCCCATGACAGGCTCAGGGAGCTGACAGATGGGGTCGTACGCGGCTATGTGATATGGATGTCTACAGATTGCATGAGATTATGAGAGGTACACTCTGTGTCTTTTTATACTTTTCCTAGTATAACTTTTTAGACACTGCGTGCGGTACTCTTTTCATCTAACTCCTTGTTCGAGGGGTTATTGAGGGTGACGCAGGGCATCGGTGAAACCCTGTGTTGGTGTTGTCTGATGTAGCTTGAAATTCATAGGAAAGGGGGTTCTTCCCCCCACTAAGATTCATTTTTGTGATGCGATCAAAACCATGAGGGGGAGTCAGTACCACCCAAAGCGGATAGTATTGAGGTGTAGTGTATGAGCCCCTCTGACATGTGCATTCATAGTGGGGTTGTGCGGTGGAGTGTCAGAGCAGGTTCTGGATTTTCTGGTGGGGCTTTTCTGCTTGACCTCCCTTTGCTTGAGGTGCCACTAGTGGGTTTAGAAGAGTACCTATTTTTGGGATTACTCTTCTTCTAAGAGGGTCAAATACACGTGGGGTATTCCATGTTCTTTCCATGTCTAGCCTCGGGCGGTTGGAAGAGTTTTCTCTCCCACCCTGTTCATTGGTACCTTGCGTGCTCAACGTCAACCTTGATATTGCTATAATGTACAGGTCGAGGTGATGGAAACCCCATAAACAAAACTATGTGATTCACTATGTGGTGCTGGTAGTGGTAGTCTTTTCCCTGAGAATGTGGAAACTCTATCTTCTGGGAGAGCACTTCGTGGTTTTCTTAGACCACCAGTGTTTCAGGTGTGTCCTCACCCAGAAATACTTGAACCCAAGATGATGGTGCTGGTTGAAATTTCTATTGGACTATGATTTTTGAGGTAGTCTATGTTCTGGGAAAAAAATGGCAGTGTTTTAGTAGTTTCCCTTAGCAGAGGGTCCCAGACTCGTCAAGTGCGGTAAGTTTTGTAGTAGTTAGCTTCCCTGTAGTTGACCCTGTTGGACCAAGAGGGTGAAACTTTTCTTCAGTCTATGGTGTTGACTCATCCACTTCTTGAGCGTATAATAGAGTCTCGGTTGTGATGCACCGACTATGAAAACATGTGTGACCGGATATCCTTGGGTGCTTCACCATATGGGTATTCTGAAGGAGGGAATCACGAGACCATGTTCCCGGAACCAACCATGATTTCGTTCTTGATGTGGAAAGTAGAGGTTCGGCCAACTAAGTCCCCCAAGTTTCTTTAGGCCATTCGGGAATCGTGCAAGATATGGAGAGGTTGCATATCATCTTTCCCTACACTCTCAATAGTAGGAGTGGTTGCATGAAGTCTTCCATGTGTCGCAGCTGATGATGTGAGTGCATGTTCCTACACACGTCATCGAAGGTAGTAGACCTTATGAGTACGAACCATCCCTTTGGTTCGTGTGTTGTTCCAGCATGGTGTTGTGCAAGTTTTCTTGGAAGCGGGAGAGATAGGTGTGATCTCTGTATCCCGAGTTGTTTTTCCTAATTTTGCTTTTCGGGGACGAAAATCTTGAAGGAGGGAATAATTTAGAGACTCAATTTTTTCCCTGTAAGAATTTGGAATATTTCTATATATATTTCCAGAGCTAGGAGCTGAGACGGCGTGCAATTCTGAGTCACGGTGTGCCCATAATAAATTTTATAAACATATTAAGTGTTTTTATACTATGCACGTGGCAGGGTTGTGTTTTCTCCTAAACGGTAGCACGAATCAAAAATCTGAGGGCACAATTGTGTCCAGAGCATGTTGTTTACCCTAAGCGGGGTGTAAAAGTTTTCAGCGTGGGCCTGCTGTGAGAAATGTCACCTAGGGGAAAAATCATCATTTTGAAATAATGACTTAGTGATTTTTATCACTGGCGTCCTTTTCGAATAACTTTCGAACGAAGTCTCAGAATGAAAATCTGAGACTTCCGTTGAGTTCTAAATGATGTTTTCTTCCTAGGAGTGATATAAAATAGGCGAACATGGAGGTTTTAGGATCCTCACTCATCGACAGAGTTTCAGTGAGTTTTTATAAATTTGCTTCAGTGTTGGTTTTTAGGGGATAACCCAATCTTCTCTCTCTCTCTCTATCTCATGTTCTTCGGCATTTTACATCGTTCTTCACTGAATCTAGGAGCGACCACCACCAGAACCCTGGCAGATCGAAGCAGGGGCGTCGTGGACATGCCGCCAACGATGCACGACCGATTCAAGGGTCATTTTTGTCCTGTACAAGTCAACCCTGCCTCAATTTGAGGCATGTTGTGGACGGTACCACTCAAAGTGTATCACTTTTATTAGAAATGGATACTCTTTTAAGTAAAAAAAATTGGCATTTGGAAAACCAACCAAACGTATTCAGATTGTATTGATACTTTATAACAACGATCTATTGGTCATTTTTGACATGTACGAGTCACCCTGCCTCAATTTGAGCATGATTTGGCTGCTACCACACAAAGTTTCTCACTTTTATTTGAAATGGACAACATTTTAACTGAAAACAACAATTGGCATACAGAAAACCAACCAAACGCATTCTAATTGTGTTGATACTTTAGAACAATGATCAATGGGTCATTTGGGATGAGTACAAGTAAACTCCTCCTTAATACGAGGCATGGTTTGGCCGGTATCACTCAAATTGTCTCACTTTTATTTGAAATGGACAAAATTTTAAGTGAAAAAAACAACTGGCATACGGAAAACCAACCAAATATATTCTGATTGTGTTGAAACTTTAGAAAAATGACCCATTTGTCATTTGTGACGTATACGAGTCAACACCACCTCAATCTGAGGCACACTGTGGCTGGTAACACTCAAAGTGTTTCACTTTTATTTGAAATGGACAATATTTTAAGTGAATACAACAACTGGTATACGGAAAACCAACCAAACGCATTCAGATTCTGTTAATACTATAAGAAAAGAATCCATGGGTCATTTTGGACGTTTATGAGTCAACCCCGCATCAATCTAAGGCATGGTGTGGCTGGTATCACTCAAAGTGTCTCACTTTTATTTGAAATGGACCAAATTTTAAGTGAAAACAACAACTAGCATAGAGAAAACCAACAAAACGCATTTAGATTCTGTTGATACTTTAGGAAAAGTATCCATGGGCCATTTGTGACATGTACGAGTCAACCCCACCTCAATATGAGGCACGGTGTGGTCAGTAGCACTCAAAGTGTCTTTATTTTGTTTAAAATGGATACTCTTTTAAGTAAAAACAACTGGCATACGGAAAACCGACCAACGTATTTAGATTGTGTTGATACTTTAGCATAATGATCCATGGTTCATTTGTGACGTATACGAGTCAACCCCACCTCAATATGAGGAATGATGTGGCTGGTACCACTCAAAGTGTCTCACTTTTATTTGAAATGGATAACATTTTAAGTGAAAAAAACAACTGGCATACGGAAAACTAACCAAACACATTCAGATTGTCTTTATACTTTAGGAAAATGATCCATGGGTCATATGTGACATGTACGAGTCAACCCCGCCTCAATATTAGGTATTATATGGCCGGTATCACTTGAAGTTTCTATAAGGCCCCGGTCTTAAACCTTACATTATATTGAATTAAATGAATAATTCACATTGAGGATCTTTTCTGGTTTAGAGTTTTAGAGAATTAGGACATAACTATTACATCTCAAAAGATTAAAAAGTAGAAACTTCTACTAAGTTTCCATAAAATAAAAACTCTTAAAAAGAAACATGTCTAGTTCCATGTTTTAGGTAGCATGACTTTCCCTTGTTCCCATCCTTGACCCTATTCCACGTTAAGTCCTGTGAAAAACATTTCAAAAACTTGGGATGAGCATAGAAAGCTCAGTAAGGGATACACAAAGAATGAAAACTGTTAGTTTTTCAAAACAACAAGTAAACCAAGTATACTTTATCAAAGTGATACTTTTCACCTTTTCGAAGTAGTAAAAACTCTTCACTGAATAAAAGTTCATTACTTACCCTTCTGTAACCAAAATATTACCATAAAACCCATATAAAGATCACATAACATATAAAGGTAACATGGGACATAAACATACTTAAGTGGAAAAATCATAATGTCGACGACCACACATATCACTTAATGGAATAGCCATTCGGCCAACTTCCATACATACTTAATGGAATAGCCATACGTCCGACTTCCATACCTAATTCATTGGAGGTTATAACGTAACCCCCCATCCCGGTATTCACGGAACCACCCGTCATAATGTCCAAGTACCATTATTACACATAAAATATTGAAAATATAAACATTTCAATAACAACATTTCATTTTAAATCACAATAAGTAATTCCCAGATATTTAATTAATCAATCCATTTTCAAAAACCATTTAAAATAGATTTTTTAATCAAAGTGTCCCATACCACATTGAAGCTTTTAATGGAATTATAATTTTAAAACATTAATTTCCATATAAATAAATACTGAATACCATTTTGAAAACATGGACATTAAATATAAATATTTATAATAATAAATCTTTAAAACATTTAGAATGATATTTTTGTTAAAGATTTTTTAACAAAATGAGAGACTCTTGAATACAAATAATTGAGGAATAACATTTAATCCGAACATTATAATATCATGAGAATAAAGGGATTCATGATATAATATGTCAAAGGATAGTATACACACCATATAAGAGTGAATTGGTGCATAAGAACAATGAAGTCTCAAAAGAAATGTAAAATTAGATGAAATCCATTATAAAGAATGTATCCTTAAATTAAGGATAATTCAATCTCATAATTATGTGTGACAAATATAAATACACCCAATATAAGTGGATATTAATTGTAAAACAATCAAAGGTCATTCACACATATTCAAATATGACATATTCAATAACTACATGTTGAACCCAAAGAAATCGAAATTGGGTTAAGAAGTTCCCTTGGTAAAATTTGACAACCTAACGGCGTCACATAAAATTTTACAAAAAGGGTTGATGAGAGAGATAAAGGGGATATCATCACTTGGACATAAAATTTACATAAATAAGGATATATAAGAACATATCCCAACATAATAGTATGTGAATTAAAAGACGTAACAAAAGAAGTCTTTTAAAAAAAGGAGGGTGAAAGGTTCCCTTACCGACATGGGTATCTTTCGAGACATGCACCCCGTGAAATAAGGACAATACAACATTGATGTAAATACTCATAAATGAAATTATATTACACAATGAGTAAAATAATGGGTAGTACATACACCACTCAAGGGAAATTGTGGCAAATGTAGCATAAATCTCACGGGAATAAAAGTGAGATGAAAAATCCCTTACGAAAACTCGGCAGCCTAACAGCGCCACATAAAACTTACAAAAATGGATTGATGAGATCAAATAGGGTATCTCATCATATTAACATAAAGTTTACAGAAATATTAATATAAAAGAACATCCCCCAACATAACAAAGATGAGCTTAAAAGAAGTGACATAAAGGAGAGTACTTTAAAAGAAAGAGAGAGGTTAGATCTCTTACGAAAATTCGGCAGCCTAACGGCGCCACTCAAAACTTCCAAAATGGATTGATGAGAGAGAATAGGGTCTCTCATCATATGAACATAAAAATTACAGTAATATTAATATAAAATAACATCCCAATAACAAGAAATATGAGCTTTATAAGGAATGACATAAAAGAGTGTACTTAAAAAGAAAGAGAGGAGTAAGATCCCTTACCTCGGGTCCGACTTGACTCGATCGTTCTTTAATCTCATGAATAATAAACATGAGTTAATTTATACTTCCTTAAGAAAATTTTTCAAGTTAATTATTCCTTTTATATCACTTATTACCATGTCATAGACATTATGTAATCATTTAAGTTAATAATGTTTGTTTTGTTGATACTTGGTTCTTAAGTCGAAAGTGGACTTCTTACAATTACATGTTGTTCGTGTGGTCAGAGGTTAATTATATCCAGAATTTTAATCATGATTTATATATCATATATATCATATATATCCAGTATATTCATGCATGTATAATATTACATAACATTTAGAGTTAAGAAATGAAATGCACCGTTCATGGAGACGGTAATCCGTACGTACACATGAACGCTACTTCCATTTCTATTTCATATTTAATGTAATTAAAACATAATGATACATAATAGTATTTTAATTCCAGTATGGTATCATATATAATATCATTAAATATATCATTTATACGTACCACATATGGTATTAACGAATCAAATCACTTTGAGGGGGCGGTAGTCTGCACTTCCTTAAATGAAGATATCGCGTTTACCCATAATGGAAACCATAAAGGTATGCCATAAATGAAAAATACAAAAGCTTAGGTAAAACATAAACATATTATACATCATATATAAATATAGTTTCATCTTAATGTCCACCTTTGAAGGTGTTAGAATAATTTTGAACAATCATCGTTTCGGGAGACAAAAATTCGTCATACATAGAAATAGTATGTTCTTTAACCATTAGATGTAGGTGTGTGTAAGTGTAGCTCGAATCCTTCTTATAAAAAAATCCTAGTATATTTAAGATACTGTATTTGTTACAAAATAAATGAATAAAAAGAGTTTAGGGGGTTGGAGAAGAAAAATAAATCAAAAGAACACAAGTGAAGACATTACCTTTAAATCGGGTAACTTCCTTTGATTTGAGCTCAAAGGCTTCCTTGGAAAGGATTCTGCCCAACGTGAGGCTTCAAGGAGTTAGAGAGGGATGTGGAGAGATGAAATGGGCAGAGTTTGGCTGAGACAAAGGCTTTAGAGTTGTGGTTATGGAGGTAGATGTGGGGGCCTTTTATAAGAGGATAGGAGGGGCACTCTTGGAAAGTAAGAAAATGTTACTTTATTTGAAAATGAGTTTCGGATTTAAAAGGTCCCACATTGATGTAATTCGTGTATAATGTGATAAGTGTTTGAAATCCACCCATCCAATAGGTTTTGGACTTGTGTAGGTCTTAGATATTATATTATCCTTCCATTTTATTTAAATCGTTAAATAATGAGGTCATCACTGCATCATCATGATGTCCTAAATAATTTACTTTATTTAATGTCTAAAAATTATAAAAAAAATACTATGATGTAGAAAATCTTTTTATCTTTCCAATTACTATTTATAGTCAAAATTCGGACTTTTATAACCCCATGTAAAAAAAAATTCGTAAAACATCTCATGTTTGTGTCATTTTTACTTTATCATTAAATAAAAAGGTATTTATGTCATTTTCCAACCAAAGTGGCTCCATGGGGTCCCCAAGTTGACCCATTGATTGTGTTGGTCGGCCATGACACATCCAATGAGGGTAGGACATGTTTCTAGGTCATTTCATTTTATTAAAACATTATTCTTACCTTAAACTACACTAATTACCTCTAATCGCGATTAAAAACTTAATAAGTTACTATTCACCAAAAAATTATTTTAATCCCATTGAACCACATTTTACTTATTAATGACAACCATGTATGTCGGATTTTTGAAATTAAAAACACAAAGGTGGCAAATTTTCATTTAAACTGAAAATAAGTTTTTATAAGTACCACTTAGTGATTTCACTATTCATCAAAAATTGAAGTTTTTCAGAAAATTACCAAAAATTCACCCTAAGCTATATTTGATATTCAGAATTCAAAAATTATGTCCATTTTACAAAATTCAAAACATATAAGTTGCATTAATTAATTTAATAATTAATTCCCGCTGTCAAAACAAATAGCGTGTTTTTATGAAACAAAAAGTATCAAAAGATTGACACTAGTTTAAGTCTGATTTCAAAGTGAAATTAATTCCAACGACCACTATTGGATTAAATGGTAAAAATATATTCTATTTTCACTTTAAAACCAATTCAAAAGATAATATAATAATACAAATAAATTAGATTAAAAAGAGGTTTTGAATTAAAATATAACATTTTCACTATTCATTAAAAAATGAACTTTTTCGGAAAAATACCAAAAATTTACACAAAGTAAATTTTGATGTCCCGATTCTAAAGAAGAATATTATTTTGTCAAATATAACACATAAAATTGTCAAAAAGTGGATTTAAAAGAGGTTCGCCATCAAAAGGCGGTTAATCGACCTTTTAAAAAATATTAGAATGTTTACGTTTAAAATTGGATTCATTCGCATTTTTAATCCTCTAACATTTATTGTAAAAAGTAAAAATATTTGACAAACATATATAATAATTTTTTAGTTAGTTCTGTTCATTCCCTCTATTACAAAGGCTAGGTGTTAACTACCATTTAAAATAATATTATTTTACTATTAGAGTGCAACGTAAGATTCCTAAGAAACATGTTGTTGCATATTGGGTACGCCATCGAGCATAGCATCCCCTTTAAAGTAATATTAATATTTGATTCACAAATATGGATAAATATAAAGATGTCATATTCTTTATTTACCTGGGGTGTTACGTCCTTCCCCCCTTTTTGGAATTGCGTCCTTGCAATTTTAAAATTGGGCTTGGAAACATCCTTGAAAGTCCCACATCAGAACAAGAGTCGATAAAACAATCACTTTAAAATAAAGAAAGATAAGTACAAAGGTCACCCGAGTTAACCCATACTAGGATTCCATGTACAAAAATATCGACATGGAGGAAAAAACAAAGGGTCATGTTCTGATGGAGAGTGATATAAAACATGTTTAGGAGAAAGTTAACCACAAGAAAATCACAAACTTGTGATGGGTTAAACGGTATTCGATTCCCCAGTAGGAAAAGTTAATAGACAACATTTTTGTTTTAAGTTACTTTTTATTGAGGAATTTATTCATAAGGAAACATAATCACTTATCATGTTGACCTTCAACTTTTATTATATTCCTTACACAAACGCATATTTTCTCCAAAAGACGAGTATTTAGGAAGACTTGTTCACATTAAGAGTACCATAATCAACTTATAGAGAATCACCTAATCCACAAAAGAGAACTATATAATTCCCATGTCTTTAGACCAAAACCAAAACCAAAAAGGCTAGTACAAGATCAGATAATCCAGAAAAGGATAACCCCTTATAAAAAGAAAATCTATTCTTAATCTCCAAAATTTGTCCAAAAAACCCAAAGTTCAACGGGGACCATTCGATAATCAATTTGTCCATAAAATTCTTCAAAGTAAACCAAACTAAGATTGAAACCCAAATATTTGAGTGATTTAGTCGCATATTCTTCCAAGTTAAATCGTAACGTTTATCTCCAAACAACATCAGTTGCTCTTAATGTCTCGTATTGAAAAGTAATTAACCTAATCACATATCCTCCATGATAGGTTAATAAATATCCATAGATAACCCAAAATCAACCTACTCTTAATTCATAAAATCATCTAACTAAAAAGAATCAGTCAAACTAACTAGGGACTTCACGTAGTCTAGTGGTAGGCGATAAATACCAGTTTCACTTTGGTTGTGGGTTCGATTCCCGCAGCTTTTTCTGACGCGACGGGTTGTCACACGGTCTGCGTGTTGTCCTTTTTCCAAAACTATGTAATTCTCAAATAATTCCCCAAAAAGATATAAAATCATCAAAAAAAATAACCATAACATAATTTAACCTCAATTTTATCTCATGCCTTTCACTTCCATCATAACATTTAGTAACCCATAATTACCTCAAAAGTAAGTATCATATAAACTCTAATGGTTACCTTTATAATTATTACCTGAACTTCCACATAGATAGGTCATATCTTACATGATGCATTACAGAACATACCAAGGTTCAAGTGGTTGATCATGACTCCTTGATAGTTGGTTTAGAACAACCATGAGTTTCCTCATTGAATCCCCCATTTTATCTAGTATCATAAACAGAGAACCACCACAGTTTCCTTCAAACCTATTGTCTCTTTGGTGCCTGCTAGATCCATCCATTCACTAAAAATAGAAAGGTCAGTGTGAGTATATCAACATAACCATCATGTACTAATGAGTGAGATAAACACTAAGATATACTTACTCATTCACTTTATCTAAAAACTATGACACTTTCTAAAATCCTATCCAATATGGTAATGTCACTTATGCTTAAAGAATACCCTAACCTCTAAAGTTATCTAAACCGACCTTTGATACCAACTATAAGGCCTCGGCCTTAAACCTTACATAATATTGAATTAAATGAATAATTCAAATTGAGGATCTTTTCAGGTTTAGATTTTTAGAGAATTAGGACTTAACTATTTCATCTCAAAAGATTACAAAGTAGAAACTTCTACTATGTTTCCATAAAATAAAAACTCTTAAAAAGAAACATGTCTAGTTCCATGTTTTAGGTAGCATGACTTTCCCTTGATCCCATCCTTGACCCTATTCCACATTAAGTCCTGGGAAAAATATTTCAAAAACTTGGGATGAGCATAAAAAGCTCAGTAAGGGATACACAAAGAATGAAAACAGTTAGTTTTTCAAAACAACAAGTAAACCAAGTATACTTTATCAAAGTAATACTTTTCACCTTTTCGAAGTAGTAAAAACTATTCACTGAATAAAAGTTCATTACTTACCCTTCTGTAACCAAAAGATTACCATAAAACCCATATAAAGATCACATAACATATAAAGGTAACTTGGGACATAAACATACTTAAGTGGAATAACAATAAGGTCGACTTTCACACATATCACTTAATGGAATATCCATTCGGCCAACTTCCATACAAACTTAATGGAATTTCCATACGGCCGACTTCCATACCCAATGCATTGGAGTTTATAACGTAATCACCCATCCTGGTATTCACGGCACCACCCGTCATAATGTCCAAGTACCATTATTACACATAAAATATTGAAAATATAAACATTTCAATAACAACATTTCATTTGAAATCACAATAAGTAATTCCCAAATATTGAATTAATCAATCCATTTTCAAAAACCATTTAAAATAGATTTTTTAATCAAAGTGTCACATACCACATTGAAGCTTTTAATGGAATTATAATTTTAAAACATTAATGTCCATATAAATAAATACTGAAAACCATTTTGAAAACATGGACATTAAATATAAAGATTTAGAATAATAAATCTTTAAAACATTTAGAATGATATTTTTGTTAAAGAGTTTTTAACAAAATGAGAGACTCTTGAATACAAATAATAGCAGAATAACATTTAATCCGAACTTTATAATATCATGAGAATAAATGTATTCATGATATAATATGTCAAAGGACAGTATACACACCATATAAGAGTGAATTGGTGCATAACAACAGTGAAGTCTCAAAAGAAATGTAAAATGAGATGACATCCATTATAAAGAAGGTATCCTTAAATTAAGGATAATTCAATCTCATAATTATGTGTGAAAAATATAAATACAACCAATATAAGTGTATATTAAGTGTAAAACAATCAAAGGTCATTCACATATATTCAAAGGATGACATATTCAATAACTACATGTTGAACCCAAAGAAATCAAAATTGGGTTAAGAAGTTCCCTTGGAAAAATTCGACAGCCTAACGGCGTCACATAAAATTTTACAAAAAGGGTTGATGAGAGAGATAAAGGGGATATCATCACTTGGACATAAAATTTACATAAATAAGGATATATAAGAACATATCCCAACATAATAGTATGTGAATTAAAAGACGTAACAAAAGAAGTCTTTTAAAAAAAAGGAGGGTGAAAGGTTCCCTTACCAACATGGGTATCTTTCGAGACATTCACCCCGTGAAAGAAGGACAATACAAAATTGATGTAAATACTCATAAATGAAATTATATTACACAATGAGTAAAATAATGGGCATTAAAAACACCACTCAAGGGAAATTGTGTCAAATGTAGCATGAATCTCATGGGAATAAAAGTAAGATGAAAAATCCCTTACGAAAACTCGGCAGCCTAACAGCGCCACATAAAACTTACAAAAAAGGATTGATGAGATCAAATAGGGTCTCTCATAAAATTATCATAATGTTTAAAGAAAGAGGAATATAAAATAACATCCCCCAACATAACAAATAGGAGCTTAAAATAAGTGACATAAAGGAGAGTACTTTAAAAGAAAGAGAGAGGTTAGATCTCTTACGAAAATTCGGCAGCCTAACGACACCACTCAAAACTTCCAAAATGGATTGATGATAGATAATAGGGTCTCTCATCATATGAAAATAAAAATTAAAGTAAGAGTAATATAAAAGAACATCTCAATAACAAGAAATATGAGCTTTAGAAGGAATGACATAAAAGAGTGTACTTAAAAAGAAAGAGAGGAGTAAGATCCCTTACCTCGGGTCCGACTTGACTCGATCATTCTTTAATCTCCTGAATAATAAACTTGAGTTAATTTATACTTCATTAAGAACCTTTTTCAAGTTCATTATTCCTTTTATATCACTTATTACCATGTCATAGACATTATGTAATCATTTAACTTAATAATGTTTGTTTTGTCGATACTTGGTTCTTAAGTCGAAAGTGGACTTCTTACCATTACATGTTGTTCGTGTGGTCAAAGGTTAATTATATACAGAATTTTATTCATGATTTATATATCATATATATCCAGTATATTCATGCATTTATAATATTACATAACATTTAGAGTTAAGAAATGAAAAGCACCGTTCATGGAGACGGTAAGTCGTACGTACGCATGAACGCTACTTCCATTTATATTTCATATTTAATGGAATTAAAACATAATGATACATAATAGTATTTTAATTCCAGTATGGTATAATATATAATATCATTAAATATATCCTTTATATTTACCACATATGGTATTAACGAATCAAATCACTTTGAGGGGGCGGTAGTCCGCACTTCCTTAAATGAATATATCGCGTTTACCCATAATGGAAACCATAAAGGTATGCCATAAATAAAAAATACAGAATATTAAGTAAAATATAAACATATTATATATCATATATAAATATATTATCATCTTAATGGTCACCTTTGAAGGTGTTAGAAGAATTTTGAACAATCATCGTTTCGGGAGGCAGAAATTCACCATCCACAGAAACAGTATGTTCTTTAACCATTAGATGTAGGTGTGTGTAGGTGAAGCTAGAATACTTCTTATAAAAACATCATAGTATATATAAGATACTGGATTTATTACAAAATAAATGAATAAAAAGAGTTTAGGGGGTTGGAGAAGCAAAATAAATCAAAAGAACACAAGTGAAGACATTACCTTTAAATCGGGTAACTTCCTTTGATTTGAGCTCAAAGGCTTCCGTGGAAAGGATTCTGCCCAAAGTGAGGATTAAAGTAGTTATAGAGGTATGTGGAGAGATTAAATGGTCAGATTTTGGCCGAGCCAAAGTCTTTATATGTGTGGGTATGGAGGTAGAGGTGGGGGCCTTTTATAAGAGGAGAGGAGGGGTACTCTTGGAAAGTAAGAAAATGTTACTTTATTTGAAAATGAGTTTCATATTTAAAAGGTCCCACATTGATATAATTCGTGGATAAGGTGATAAGGGTTCTAAATTCACCCATCCAATAGGTTTTGGACAAGTGTAGGTCTTATATATTACATTATCTTTCCATTTTATTTAAATCGTTAAATAATGAGGTCATCACTGCATCATCTTGATGTCCTAAATAATTTAATTTATTTAATGTCTAAAAATTATAAAAAAAACTACTATGATGTAGGAAATCTTTTTATATTTCCAATGACTATTTATAGTCAAAATTCTGACTTGTATAACCCCATGTAAAAATTGTTTTAGTAAAACATTTCATGTTTGTGTCATTTTTACTTTATCATTAAATAAAAAGGTATTTATGTCATTTTCCAACCAAAGTGGCTCCATGGGATCCCCAAGTTGACTCATGGATTGTCTTGGTCGGCCATGACACATCCAATGAGTTTAGTAAATGTGTCTAGGTCATTTAATTTTATTAAAACATTATTCTTACCTTAAACTACACTAATTACCTCTAATCGCGATTAAAAACTTAATAAGTTACTATTCACCAAAAAATTATTTTAATCCCATTGAACCACATTTTACTTCTTAATGACAACCATGTATGTCTGATTTTTGAAATTCAAAACACAAAGGTGGAAAAATTTCATTTAAACGGAAAATCAGTTTTTATAAGTACCACTTAGTGGTTTCACTATTCATCAAAAATTGAAGTTTTTCAGAAAATTACCAAAAATTCACCCTAAGCTATATTTGATATTACAAATTCAAAAATTATGTCCATTTTACAAAATTCAAAACATATAAGTTTCATTAATTAATTTAATAATTAATTCCCGTTGTCAGAGCAAATAAAGTGTTTTTATGAAACAAAAAGTATCAAAAGATTGACACTCGTTTAAGTTCGATTTCAAAGTGAAATTAATTCCAAAAACCACTATTGGATTAAATTGTAAAAATATATTCTAGTTTCACTTTAAAACCAGTTCAAAAGATAATCTAATCATACAAATAAATTAGATTAAAAAGGAGGATTTGAATTAAAATATAACATTTTTCACTATTCATTAAAAATTGAACTTTTTCGGAAAAATACCAAAAAATTACACAAAGTAAATTTTGATGTCCCGATTCTAAAGAAGAATATTCTTTTGTCAAATATAACACATAAAATTGTCAAAAAGTGGATTTAAAATAGGTTCCCCATCAAAAGGCGGTTAATCGACCTTTTAAAGAATATTAGAATGTTTACGTTTAAAATTGGATTCATTCGCATTTTTAATCCTATAACATTTATTGTAAAAAGTAAAAATATTTGACAAACATATATAATAATTTTGTAGTTAGTTCTGTTCATTCCTGTCATTACAACAGCTAGGCGTTAACTACCATTTAAAATAATATTATTTTACTATTAGAGTGCAACGTAAGATTCCTAAGAAACACGTTGTTGCATATTGGGTACGCCATCGAGCATAGCATCCACTTTAAAGTAATATTAATATTTGATTCAAAAATATGGATAAATATAAAGATGTCATATTCTTTATTTACCTGTGGTGTTACAGTTTCTATCTTTTTTTTTAAAATGGACAACATTTTTAGTGAAAACAATCGGCATAAAGAAAACCGACCAAACGTATTAGGATTTTGATGATACTTTAACACAAGGATCCATGGTCCAGCCTCACACAATCCAATTCTCATATGAGGAACTCCTACCCCTATTCTAAAACATATGGCATTTAATACCCCAATACCATCCTCAAATAGTGGGTTCTAAGACCAAACCAAAGTCCCTTTGGGAACCCAATACCAAATACATAATTGAATATTCATACCCACTACCCAAAATGGGGATTTATCTCACATCACACCCAGGAGACCAAATTAAAATTTCCCACATACCCCCTTGTTCCAATTGAAAAGTCTATGAAAAACATGTAAGAAATTCTGGTAACCCATATCATATGTCGAGATTTTCCAATGTTTCCCACTAACTCATTAGGAACCGTTTATACATGGATACATAGTCATTAGAGGAATATAAACATCCCATGTTCTTCCTATAACTCATCTTAGGTCTAAGAACATGACCACTACCATTTTCTATCTTATGGGTATCATGATCCTTGTCCACTCTACCCAAGTTTTTCTGTTGGTTTTAATATAGTCAACCCAAGACCATGAGTAAACATCCCATGTGATTTATATAACATGTAGGATTTTTATCTTATTTGTATTGGTGTTGTGGTTTGAGTGAGGAGTGAATTCTAAATTTTGAATACTCTTATGGGTGTTACTGCTTTTCAATTCTAAATTTCTGAATTCTGGATGTATTGGATTCTGGATGTATTGGCAATGAATTCTAAATTTTGAATAATGTCATGTGTATTGGATTCTGGATGTATTGGAATTTAATTTTGTATTGGTTTTATGGGTGTTATTGCATTTTAATTTTGTATGTATTGGATTGTGGATGTATTGGATTATTTATTTTTCTCTTGTGTTGTTGTTTGAGTGAGGAATGAATTTTAAATTTCTAAATTTCTGAATTATACATGAATTTTAAACATCCCATGTAGGATTTTGGATTTTGGATGTGTATGTGTTCTTTCAGGTCATGGATAATTGCAGGTTGGAGGGGGTTGCTGGCTACTGTGGAGTTTCAGGGTCGCTGTCTACTGTGGAGCTGCAGCAGATGTATACCAACGGTTTTCAAAACCATTGGTATAGAATTTTGATGTTAACTTGTAAGAATGGATTTAAAAACCATTGGTATATGATTTGGATGAATAACATATACCTACAGTTTGTGAAACCGTTGTTATATCTATTACATTAACGCCTATACCAACAGTTTACACAGAACCGTTGGTATAAGATTTTACTAACAGCTTACTTAGCCATGGTTTGGGAAACCGTTGGTATATAATATACCAATGGTTTCCATGCCTTTACCAACAGTTTTGAACCATTGGTAAATCCTAGAATTCCTGTAGTGATTATTGCAAGCAAGTCATTAGGAAGAGATAGGAATGCCGTTTGAGATCCTCCCCCTTCCATTTGCAACAAACTTTCCTTGATTTGAAAAAAGTTACAAAATAAGGATCTAACTTAAATAATAGACATAGAGACTAACCATGTGTCTAAAAAAACTCTTAATACCTAATGTTTTCTAAACTGACCTCTGATACCAAGAACAAGGACCCAGCCTTAAAAATTACATAATCTTGAATTAAGTTAAAAATTCACATTGAGGATCTTTTCAGGTTTAGAGTTTTAGAAAATTAGGCCATAACTATTACATTACATATCAAAAATTAAAAAGCAGACACTTCCAATCAGTTTCCATTTATTCATAAAATAAAAATTATTATAATAAATCAATAATTCTTTTATTGATATAAATATTCTTGAGTTCTTCCTTTCTCTTACCATGCCTTGTACCCTGTGAAAAACATTTCAAAAACTTGGGATGAGCATAAAAATCTCCCTAAGGATTACAAAATAAAGAAAGAAAACATTAGTTCATCAATACATACAAAACATAAGATCTTAAAAATACCTCATGAAATCATAAGTTTTTTTAATAACACATATAAATCATAAATCATAAAGGTATATTGTGGCATCCATATCAAACATACATTGTTCCTTTCACAGCAACGTAGGGAGTTACATTTGGAATACCCATCATAGTATATTCCATAAATCTCTTAGGAGAAAATTTAATGTTTACCTCCATAACATTACTCAATACATTGGAGAGCTATCTTGGGCTCACCTGCACTAGGTTTATCATGGAACAACCTGTATATATAAACAATGCCCAAGAACCATAACATATTCATAACAAATAAAAAAATATAAATGAAAGATAACATTTAAACATTTCAATGATAATATATCATTTAGATATATTGGCATAACAAATCCATTATCAAAACCATTTTCAATACCAAAATATGTATAAGATTATATGGTAAGTATTTTCCTTTCAAAAACATTAAGGCTTGTTAAGAAAGCCAAAGATCAAATAATGGTTCTGGTAACGGAAAGGTCGTTGTCACCGTGTACGTTAAAAAACATTATTTTTTTCATTTAGTAAAACACTTCATAGAGAAAATATTCCCTTTGAATGAAATGAAATGTCAAAAGGGGTTTATACACCGTATAAAATAAAGTCATGTATAAATCAAAATATGCCTCAATGAAAGCAGATTGAGATGAAGTCCCTTACAAAGATCATATTCTTAGATTAAGGACAAATCAATGACATAATTATGTGTAAGAAATAATAATACACCCAATATAAGTGGAAATTAAGTTTAAAATATTCATAGGTCATTCACACTTATTCATAGCATGACATAATCAAGAAGTTGAAGTTTGACTAAAATAATTGAAATTGGGTTTGGAAGTTCTCATACAGAAATTCAACAGCCTAACAACATCGCTTTAAAATTTAGAAAATGAGTCGATGAGATAAAAAAGGGTATCACATAACATGGACATAAAATGTAAATAATTAATTATACAGAAGAACATATTTCAGCATAAAAAGATGGAAATTTAAATGAAATAACATAAAATAAGTCTTTGATTAGAAGAGGAAGGGTGAAATGTTCCCTTACCGATTTGGTAATTTATGAAACATACACCCCATGAAAGAAGGATCATAAAATGAACATGTAAATACCCATAGATTAATGTATATTACAAAAATAATACAATCATGTTCAGTACACACACCACACAAAAAAATAGTGGCAAATATAGCATAAATCTCACGGGAATAAAAAGTGATATGAAAACCCCTTACCACATTGTAATCAATCGAGTCGTAAGACCAAAAGTTAATAACCACAAAATTAATCACATAATAGCGTTAATATAAATAGAATCATGATAACATATATCAAATGGAAGCACACAATACACCACATTCAATAAATAAGTGGTGGATAATGGAAATCTCACGAAATTAAAAGTGAGATAAGAAACCCCTTACCTCGTGTCAGACTTGACTCATATGTTTTGTGTCCTTCCTGAATAATAAATTTAAGTTAATTTATAATTACTTAAGAACATTTTTCAAGTTTATTATTCTTTTTATATCACTTATTACCTTAATATAATAATTAGTTAATTGTTTGAGTTCATATCGGACATTTTGTCGATGTTTGGAACTTTTATCAAAACTGAACTTGATATAATTAACAATTTTCCATGTGGTTGAAATTAAATTATCTCCAGAATGATATTCATGATTTAGATATCATATATATCAAATTTATCTAGTGTATATGTATTTATAATATTCCATATCATTTGGTGTTAAGAAATGAAACGCACCATTCATGGAGACGGTAAGTCGTATGTACACATGAATGCTACTTTCATTTCTATTTTATATTTAAAGGAATGAAAACTTTATAATAAATAGGTATATAATAATTAAATAATAATATCTATGTTATTTAATTTAATTAACTCTATCCTTTATACATTCCACGTATGGCATTAATGATTCATATCACTTTGAGGGGGCGGTAGTCCGCACCACCTCAAATGAAATTATCATATTTACCTATTATGGAAACCATAAAGGGATGATATAAATGAAAAATACAGAAGTATAGAGATAATATAAATATAATATATATTACATGTAAATATAGTTCCATCTTAATGGCCACTATGAGAGGTGGTAGGAGAATATTTAACAATCATCGTTTCAGGGGGCAGTAGTTCACCGTCCATAGAAACAGTATGTTCTTTACCCATTAGATAGAGGTGTGTGTAATTTTAGTTATAATATTTCTCATAAAAATATCCTAGTATATTTAATATACTTTTTTTGTTGTAAAATAAATAAATAAAGAGAGTTTATGGGGTTGGATAAGGAAAATTAAACAAAAGAACTTAAGAGAAGATGTTACCTTTAAATCGGGTAAATCCCTTTGGTATGAACCAAAAGGATTTATTGAAGTTTCTTATGCATAAGGGAAGGATTATATGAGGAACAAAGGGATGTAGAAAGATTAATTGGGCAGAGTTTGGATGAGACAAGGGGCTTGAGAGGTGTGAGTAATGGGTTAAAGGTGATGAATTTTTATAAGGGAAGGATGAGCTCTTTAGGAAAATTTGAAAATATTATTTTATTATATAATGATTTTCGGTTTATAAAGGTCAAAAATTCATTAAAGAAAAATATAAGAATACTCTTGTTCGAAATAAAATCATCCAATAATAATTGGACAGGTTTTAGATATTTTTTTAATCTTTATAATCTTATTTATTTAAATCCTTCACTAATGAGGTAAACACTACATCATTATTGTGTCATAAATAATTTTATTTATTTGATGTCTAAAAATTAAAAATGAAATACCATGATGTAGGAAATATTTTAATCTTTATAATGAATATTTTTTGTTTAATAGATAAGTTATATAACACTATAAAAAAATTATTTACTAAAAGATATATGTTTATGTCATTTTTGTCATTAGTTTAAATTAATTAATATAAAGTTTCATTATCAATCTTAAGTGGCTCCATGGGGTCCCAAAATCAATAAAAGGATGCCCATGGTTGGAAAGTTATCAACCAATAGGATTAGGATACATGTTAAGGTAATTTAATATTATTATAATATTATTTTTACCTTGAATTACCCTATTTACCTTTAATCGCGGTAAATAAAAGTCAAAAGTTACTATTCACCAAAAATAATTTTCATCTTATTGAACCACATTTTACATAATAATAATAACCATGTATGTCATATTTTCAAAATTCAATTCACAGAAGCTGTAAAATTTCATTTAAATGAAAAAATCAATTTTTTAACTACTACTCATTGTTTTCACTATTCATCAAAAATTAAAGTTTTTCAGAAAAATGCCAAATATTCAGCCTAAGATATATTTGATATTCCGAATTAAAAAATGGTATCTATTTTACCAAATTAAAAACATATAATTTTCATTAATTAATTTAAAATTAATTCTCGTTTTCAAAACAAAAAGCGTGTTTTTAAGAAATAATAACTATAAAAATATTGACACTTGTTTATGTCCAATTTAAAAGTGAAATTACTTCCAATGACCAACATTGGGTTAAATGGTAAAAATATAAAATAATTACACTTTAATATCAATTAAAAATATAATATAACCATATAAATAAATTAGATTAAAAGGCAGTTTTTAATTAAAATACAGTATTTTTAATTGTTCATTAAAAAATGTAATCTATCAGAAAAATACCAAAACTTTACCCAAAGTAAATTTTGATGTCCCAATTCTAAAGAAGAATTTTATTTTGTCAAATAGAACATATAAAAGTTACCAAAACTATATTTAAAGAGGGTTTGCCATCAAAAAGTTGTAAATCGACCTTTTAAAGAATATTAGAGTATTTGTGCTTAAAATTAGATTCATTTAAATTTTAGGCCTCTAAATATTATTGGATAAATGTAAAAATATTTAAAAAACAAGTTTAATCATCATATGTTTGGTTATGTTCATTCCCACCTATACAACTTCTAGGCATTAACTACCATTTAAAATAATATTATATTATTATTTTTCAGTATGACCCAACGTTGTGTGCAACGTATGATTTCAATGAAACCTGTTGTTGTGTATTGGGTACTCCATCGAACATAGAATCACCTTTAAATTAAAATTAATATTTAATACAAAAATATTAATAAATATGAAAATGTATTATTCTTTATTTACTTGGGATGTTACATCCTTCCCCCCTTTTAGAAATTGTGTCCTCGCAATTTTAACATTGGGCTTGGAAACTTCATTAAAGGTCCCACATTGGAAAAAGAGTCAATAAAATTATCACTTTAAAATAAAGAGAGAGAAGTACCAGGGTCACCTGAGATAACCCATACTATGATTCCATGAAAACCTTGATATGGAGGAGAAACTAAGTGTCAAGTTCTGATGGATAGTGATATAAAATATGATTATGAGAAAGTTAACCAGCAGAAAATCACAAACTTATAATAGGTTAAACGGTCTTTGGTTTCCCAGTACAAAATGTAAACATACAACATTTTTTTTTAACTTCCATTTCATAAATTTGTAGAATTTTTTTATGAGATTGACTAAGGAAATAAGGAAATATACATACTTTTCAAGTACAATTTCATCCTTTAATAAGTTTCTACTAAAAACTCATCTTTTCTCCAAATGATGAGTATTCAAGATGAGTTGTTCACATCTGAAGTGCTAGAATCAACTTCTAGAGAATCACATAATCCACAAAAGATGAACACTATATTTTCCCTATCGTTATACATTATCTAAAACTAAAAATTGTTAATATAGGATCATATAATACCCAAAAAAGAATAATCCTTTATAAAAAGAGATACTACTCTTAATCTCTAAAATTCAACAAAAAGTACCCAAAGTTCAACAAAGACCATTTAATACACAATTGTTCTTAAAATTATTCAATATAATCCAAAATAAGATTGAAACCCAAAACTCATAAGAATTTTATCACATAGTCTAGCACGGTAAATCTTAACATTTATCACCAAAAACATCGTCTACTCTTAAAGTCTCATACTGAAGTGTAATTAACAAAATCACATATTCTCTATGATAGGTTAATCATTTCCATAAATAACCCAAATATCCATATGTCCATAATAAAAACATATATTCCTCCAAAATAAAATTACACCATTACTCCTCAATTAAAATCCCAATGTATTCTATTTTACTTAGGCATATAGCGTTTCCTCAAACGAGAGAACGTCTTCCAAAATAACCATTATCACTTAATCACCAAATCACTATCTTACACTAATGATATCCATTTGATAAAACTTAAGTTCCCAAAATCAACATATTCCTGATCCATAAAATCATTTAACTAAAGGAATAGCTCAAACTAATCAGGGACTTCACGTAGGCCATTGTTAGGCGATAAATCCCAAATTCACTTTGGTTGTGGGTTCGATTCCCACATCTTTATCTGACGCGACAGGTTGTCACACGGTCTGTATATTTTCTTTTTTCAAAAACTATACAATTTTATAACATTCCCAAATATTAGATAAACTCATCAAAAATAACCATAACATGATTTAACCTCAATGGTTATCTTATGCCTCTCATTTTCATCACAACTCATTATTACCTCAATATCTAAATTAATGAAGTCTTATATATATTGATAATTTTTTTACCTCTAAAAAATAACACTACTCCCAAAGAAAGAACATTGTACCTTGATCATTGTTTCCACCTAGTTTCATCGTCATCTTGTTCACGTATATAGATGGTTCATGCATTGCAACAATGATAATGAGATCCTTCAAAATCATCTCCATCCTTTATCCAAATACACCTCGTATAACTTGGGTCATATGGGTGATCACAGAAAAATAGTTTTGGAAAAAAAAGTCATGTATGACATATAATTTCAAAACATATAATAAAAAATTCTTTTTATAAAATAGTCAGACCAAGTTTGAGTTGAAACATTCAATCAATGGTCATTTTAAAATACCATAAATATGTTCTGAAAGACTAAAATTCAAAAGAAAATATAAATAGGTTGTGCAAGGGTCTCCTTCTTCATCACCTTTTCCAAAATCATAATATGCTTAAAAATATTATAATAAGGTAAAATACTTCAAAATGCCTTGATAATATTTACCTTTATTGAAAATATGAGAATATTTAGGAAATCAGATTTGATTAAATACAACCCATGATCCATGATGGTATCGAGGTATAGCGGAGGTGTTTGATATCTCAAACAATTTCTTGCAAGTGAGTTGTATGTTAGAAAATTTTTCAGATTCATCTGGACATGACTTTGCAATAATTCACTACTAGAAATGGTGGTTTTACCAACAGATATATATCAACGGTTTGAAGAAACCGTTGGTATACTGTAAAAAAAGCCACATTTTCCAACAGTTTTCTCAAACCATTGGAAAATGTGTTAAAATAGATAAGCTTTCCCAATGGTTCGGTCAACCCTTTGGGAAAGCTTTAGTTCCTCTAACATATACCAACAGTTTTAATAAACCATTGGAAAAGAGAGGATTTCCCAATGGTTTTTAAAAACCGTTGCGAAAGTTTTCCCCCAAATACCCAGCACCCCATATCCCAGTATGCCCAACTGCAGACCTAATCCAGACCTCCTCCCGAAGTCTTCTCAGCCTCAAAACACCTTCCAGACGAAGATCCATCTTCAATCAAACAAATTTTTATTTATACACTTCAAATTAGTAAGTTAGTTTTACTATTCTTCCTATTTTTATTTTATGTTTGATGTTTTGATTTTGGGTAAATTAGAATTTGTGTTGTTTGAGTACGGAACCCTTTGTTTGTTTTATGGTTTTTTTCTACACTTCATACATCCTAAATGGTCTGTTTAGTAGGGTTTATTTAGTGCAGGGTTAAAGGGTTTGTTTTAGGTTTTTGTTTAGTGGTGTAAAGGGTATGTTTTATGTTTGTTTTATGTTTGTTTTATGTTTGTTTTATGTTTGTTTTATGTTTGTTTTATGATGTTTTATGTTTGTTTTATGTTTGTTTTATGTTTTTTTTAGTGGGGTTTTCTGTTTTTTGTATAGTGAAATGGCTAATGCATGATAGTTTGGATTTCTTAATGAATAAAATGATTTTAAATAAAAATACGCTAAGGGGGGTGCAGGAGGGGTAGGGGGTTGTCCAGGTGTAAGGTGTTGTCTAGGTGTGGGGGCTGTCCCGGTGGGGGTGGGTTGTCCATGGGGGTAAGGGGGGCTCTATGGGTGATAGGGGTGTGCGGGAGGGGGGTATGGGCTGCCCCAAGGAGGGGTGTGGGCTTTCCAGGGGGGTCGGGGTGGGGTGTCCAGCTGGGGGAGGGGGTGTGGGGTGTCAAGGTAGGGGGGTGAGCTATTCAAGTGGGGGTGGTTGTTCAGGTGGGGGGTGTCTTGGTGGGGGGGTGGCTGTCCAAGTGGGGGGATGTCCTAGTGGGGGTGGGCTGGGCTGTCCAGGTGGGGGCTGCAGGGGAGGGGGTGTGGGGTGTCCATGGAGGGGGTGGGCTGTCTTGGTGGGGGCTATCCAGGTATGGGAGGGGGGTATGGGCTGTCTAGGGGGGGTGTGGGATATCCAACGGGGTTGGGGGTGGGCTGTCCTAGACACCTCATACCCCCTAGACACCCCCCCCCCCCACCCACCATGGAAAGCCCCCCTCCCTCAACCCCCTGGACCCCCACCCCCTACACAGCCCTGTCACCTTCGTGGACAGCCCTCCCACCCCCCTGGACACCCTGTACCCCCTGCATAGCCCCCCCCCCCCCCACCCCCACCCCCGTAGACAGCCCGTCTACCCCCCCATTGACACCACGTACCCCCAGAACAGCCCCGCCACCCCGTGGACAGCCTGCCCACCCACCCCATACCCCCTAGATAGTCCTTCCCACCCCCTGGACAGCACCCCCCCCCCCCCCCCCGTGGATAGCCTCCCACCCCCGTGGACAGCCTGCCTGCCCCCCTGGACAACCCGTACACCTTGCACAGCCCTGACACCCCCTTGGAGGGCCCGCCTACCCCATGGACACCTAATACCCCCTGGACACCCCTCCCCCCACACCCCCCACCCCCTGGAAATCCCCCCACCCACCCCTTGGACAGCCTCGCCACCCTCGTGGAAAGCCTGCCACCCCCCTGGACACCCCGTACCCCCCTGGACAGCCTGCCACCCCCCTGGACAGCTCGCCCACCCCCAGGACACCTCATACCCCCAGGACAACCCATCCCCCTTACCCCTTAGAAAGCCCCCCACCCCCTGGATGGCCCCAACCCCCTGGACAGCCTCACCACCCCCATGGACAGCCCGCCCACCCCCTGGACAGCTCGTACCCCCTGGAAAGCCACCCCCCCCCCCACCCTCGTAGATAGCCCGCTCACCCCCTGGACACCCTCTTACCACCCCCTGGACACCCCCCGTCCCCTCGGACTCCCCCCATTCCCTGGAAAGCCCCCCACCCCACCCCCTTGACACCCCTAACCCACTGGACAGCCCCGCTACCCCCGTGGACAGCCCGACCACCCCTCGTGGATAGCCCGCCCACCCCCAGGACAGCCTGACCACCCCCATGGACACCTCGTACCCCCTGGAAAGCCCTGTCACCCCCATGGACAGCCCTCCCACCCCCTGGACACCTTGTACCCCCTGTAAAACCCTTACCACCCCCTAGACACCTCGCTCACCCCCTGGGATAGCCTGCCCACCCCCGTGGACACCACTATCCCATGGACACCCCCTACCGCCTTGGACAACCCGACCACCCCCATTGACAGCCCACCCACCTGGAAACCCCGACCCCCTTAGACAACCCCCCACCCCTGGACACCTCTGACCCCCCTTGATAGCCATGCCACCCCCTAGACAGCCCACACCCCCCTGGACACTCCCTCCCCCTTGGACAATGTATGTGATCACTCAAATTATCTACTAAAATATAAAATTTCTTCGATCTAAAATTTAGTCAACTCCTGAATAATTATCCGTCATAAGTGTTCATGATCTTGTACACTCATTTATAGTTATTCAGAGATTTTTTGTTATAAATATAGTATTTTTTTCTTTTATATTATGATTCTCATATAGAGTAGTGTGTCAGTTATAGTTTCATATAAAGTGAACAATTCTCATTTACTTTAATATATTTTCGATGAAAATTCAATCATATTGAATTTCTTTTGATGAAATGACTTATAACAATTATTTTTTTACAGAATGGATAGAATTTGGATGTTTGAAACTGATCGGATCTCAATAAATTTTCAAAACAATTTGGAGAAGTTTTTTAGATTTTGCATTTCACAATGCTTCAGATAGTGGTCGCATACACTGCCCATGTTCCAATTGTATTGGAAGACCTTGTTTGAGCCATGAAGAAGTCAGCTACCACATAACCAAATATGGTTTTCAAGAAAACTACTATGTTTGGTATCACAATGGGGAGAAAATTAAATCTCAAACTGTTGATGATTAAAATGAGAGGAATGGAGTGGAGAATTTGTTATATAACCGATTTATGTTTATTAATCATCATGAAAAAGAAAGGATTATGACCCAAGAATACTTAGATATAAGAACACATGATGTCTCTAATGAAAATGATGATGTTGTAAGGGTGAAAAAATTGAATGATGTTGCCACGACTCTAGTATATCGATAGTGCAATAAAATGAAAAGGCTGAAATTTTTAATCTAACTGTTTGATGGGAAAACAATGTATGGGATTTCTAATATAGCAGTCGATTACATTCTTACCTTCTTGAAGTATTAACTTCCATATGGTGAATATATTCCCTCAAACCACTATATGGCATGGAAGTTAGTTGATGAACTTAGATTTTTAAGAAACAAAATTCATGATTCCCCAAAAGATTGCAGTTTATTTTGGGAGGAAACCGCTAAACTAAATGATTGTATAAAATGTGTCACATTACACTGGAAGTCAAAATCTGATAGAACACTATCTCGCGTGCCACAAAATGTAATGTGGCACTTTCTATTGATCCCAAAACTCCAGAATCTTTTTATGTCTGATGAAATATCAATAAAAATGAGATGGAAAGATACCAAGAGAAATAAGACTAATGATGAGTTGGTTTACCCTAAAGATGTATTTTCATGGAATAGATTTGATGCTCGATATCCTGATTTTGCAGCTAACATGCGTAATGTGAAACTGGGTCTTTCATGCGATGGTTTTAATCCATTTGGGCATATGCTTACTTCACACAGCACATGGACAGTTTTTATACACATTTATAATCTTCCCCCATGGTTGTGTATGAAAAAACCTTTCACTTTCATGAGTATACTCATATATGGACCTTATGATCCTAGCATTAATATTAACGTATACATGAAACCTTTAATAAAAGAGTTGAAACTAATTTTGGATATGGGTGAGCGCACATACGATGCATATTCGAAAGACATATTTCATATGTGTGTTGTGCTTATGTGGACGATCAATTATTTTATGGATTATGTAATCATGTCTTGATGGAGCATGAAGTGAAAATTGTCATATCCTGTTTTTATGAAGAATACACGATCCAAAAGATTGAAACATCATTTTAGTTTCAGTTTTATGGGACATCGACGATTCTTGCCAATGAACTGTCCATATAGAAATAATCATCAAAGATTTGATAATACCATATAGACCAATGATCCACCTCAACGTATATCTAGAACTGATGTGATTAATGAATTGAAAGATTTCAGTTTTTCATTCGGGAAGGGTCAAATGAAATCTGGAAAGAGAAATAATGTTTCCACTAAAACCTGTTACAATTGGAGGAAGAGGAGTATCTTTTTTGATTTTCCGTATTGTTCAACCAATTTTTTATGTCATTTCTTATACGTAATTCACATTGAAAAGAATATATGTGAAATGTTGCTTTTGATACTTATAAATGCTAATGGAAAGACAAAAGATGATTTATGGTCTCAGCGTGACTTTGTGGATTGGATTATCATACCTGAATAGCATCCTGTGCGTATCAATGAAAATAAAATGCAGGTTCCTTGTGCTTCTTATGTGATGACACCTACGAAAAAAAATTGGAAGTATTAGAGACTATTAGAGTTCCTGATGGATATTCAAGCAACATATCTAAACGGGTCAACAGAATAGATTTGAAGCTAAAATCATTGAAGACTCGTGATTATCACGTTCTTTTGCATGAGTTGATTCCAATATAAATCCATCATCATTTTTCTAATAATGTAAGGGTGACTACTATTCGGTTGTTCCATTCATTTAGATATATTTGTGCTACAAAGTTGTCCAAGTCGTTCTTGCAAAAAATGTTGACAAATGCCTCATTAATTTTGTATGAGTTGGATAAAATATTTCCTCAATCATTTTTCACATGCATGTTGCATCTAACTGTCCATATTCCCACTGAAATAATTCTTGGAGGACCTGTTTCTTTTCGTTGGATGTATCCAACTGAAATAAATATGTACACATTAAATTCTTATGTCTAAAATAGGAATCATCCCGAAAGTTCTATCATGAATAGTTACTTGGCTCAAGAATGTATAGATTTCTGCTCAATGTATTTTTCTGATCTTACTATAAGAATGAATAGACCAATGAGAAATGAAGAAGAACAAGATGAGAAAATTAAACCCAGTTTTCCATCACTTCCTCAAACAGGAGGAATTCCTAGATCATATACATTGAAGACATTAAGCCTTGAAGAGCGAGAGATGGCACATCGGACAGTTTTGTTCAACTGTGATTTGTTCGATGACTACATCAAGTAACTAAATTTAATATGTATGTCTTACATATATATCTCCTAAACTATTCATATTTTTTATCAATAGGTAACATAAAACAATGATAAATAGAAAGCATCATTATTTATCTTTTAAAAGGACGGAGACTTTGCATAGAAAAGAGTTTTCTACTTGGTTAAAATTGAAGGTAAAAATATTGTTGTTTAAAATAATTAAATCAATATTTAATTAAGTTTAATATTCATTTATATTTGAGGTATTGAATTTAGCTACTGACTCTATCTCTGAGGAAATAATAGCTTTGGCTTTTGGTCCAAAAACCGTGGTTAGTGACTTTAAAATCAATTGTTATCAATGGGTACAAATTTATTGTCACTGAACGAGAAAATAACATGAGAACACAACATGATGGTGTTATGCTTACTACCACAACATATTTTTATTCCAGTGCATCAGATAGTAGACCGTGATTTGAAAATGTGGGTTATTATGGAGTCGTTGAAAAAATAATAATGTTGGATTATTAATCTCATGGACGAGTCATGATGATTAAATGTGATTAGTTTGATTCAATGATGAGAAAGGTCACATTTATTGATGATTGTGGATTTCAAGTAATTAATATGACCCCCACTCTTGCTACCAAAGAACCATATGTATTGTCATCAATGGCTAAACAAGTTTTTTTATGTCAAAGACCAACTTCGACCTAAATTTGGTGTCATAGTTGAAGTAATTCCCAGAAATATTTTTTATTATGGTGATAATGGAATTGGAACCATCCCTACTACCATTAGAACCAATCCATTTATTTCTTTTGATGACTCCAATAGCTCAATTTTCAGAGTTGAATGTGAACCTGAATTTGTGGTGGGAAATATATAAAATCATCCATTCATGCCCTTAATTATTTTGTTTTACCTTGAGATGGGTTGTTAAGGTTGGTTCTATTCAAATTGATTTAATATTGAAATATGCATCATCTACCTGAGCTAAAGAAATTAAATTTTTCCTTAATTTTGAGATGATGGTGAGGAAGAGGCTGAGGCGTAGGAGGAGGAGGGTGAGGAGGAGGTCGAGGTGGGTGAGGAGGGAGAAGAGGAGGCCGAGGCTGAGGAGGAGTGAAATTAGGAGGCCGAGGCTGAGTATGAGGGAGAGAGGGAGGGGACGATGATGGGTATGGAAATAAGGATGAGGGTGAGGGTGAGGATGATGGTGATGAGGGATAGATTGATCCGTTACATTTTTGAATGATATTACTGACCTTTGATATTTATTGATTTTTTGTTCCTCGATATATGTGTGATTAGGTAGGTCACATTTTCTTTATTTTTTTATCTATAAATAATGAGACTTGATTTGATGATTTTATGTGACATCCCCCTATTTTAATGAAATTGTAATTTTTTAGTGGAATTTAGAAAATTGGTGGTCTGATTAGAAGTTCATATAATGAAATTATTTTTTAACCTTGAAATAATTTGCTTAGAAAATATGTAAATATCATCCCATGAACCCAGGATAGCCCCCCCCCCCCCCCCCGGACAACCCCATGGACAGCCCCCCGGAGAGCCCCCCCCCCCACCTCCTCCCTGGACCCTGGACAGCCCCCCAGATAGCTCCCTGGATAGTCCCCCAAAGAGCCCCCCAGATAACCCCCCCCCCAACCCTCCTCTGTGGACCCCAGATAGCCCCTCATAAAGTCCCCCAGATAGCCCCCCGGACAGCCCCCCAACCTCCTCCCTGGACCCTGGAATGTCCCTGAACAGCTCCTCGGACAGCCCCCCGGACAGCCCCCCCCCCACCCTACTCCCTGGACCCCAGACAGCCCCCCCCCCCCCCCGACAGCCCCCCCACCCTCCTACCTGGACCCTGGGAATCCCCCCCACCCTCCTCCTACCATGCATAACCCCCACCACATATATCGTCATCCTTCACTCGGTACCTCACAAAACTTTGTATCACCGACATCATCACACCAATCACTTCATCATAAGGTCACTAAGCCCAATCTAATCTCTCTTCAAGATTCACCCTAAATCCAAATTTAATTAACATTCCATTACTATTACTTAAGCACCAAGAACCGACCACCTACCTTTATTCCTGAGACATTCGCACTTTTAATTCGGCATCTGGGATCCTAATCTAAGTTCTCTTCAAGATTCACCCTAAATCACAATGGAAAAGAGGGTTTTAGAGCTTTGGAAGAAGATGAGAGAAGAGTGCAAACCCTAATCGAAAAGTGTAAGCAATGATAGGATTAGACTCACCCGGATCTTCAATCCACACTTGATGGCACTCAAAACTCCCAAGTGACATGTATGAGTCAACCCCGCCTCAATCCGAGGGACGGTGTGTCCGGTACCACTCAAAGTGTCTCACTTTTATTTGAAATGGATACCATTTTAAGTGAAAACAACAACTGGAATACGAAAAAGTGACCAAATAGATTAGGATTGTGTTGATACTTTATCACAGTGATCCATGCGTCATTTGTGACATGTACGATTCAACCCCGCCTCAATCTGACGCACGGTGTGTCCAGTACCACTCAAAGTGTCTCACTTTTATTTGAAATGAACAACATTTTAAGTGAAAACAAAAACTAGCATACGGAAAACTGACCAAACACATTCAGATTATATTTATACTTTAGTAAAATGATCCATGGGTCATTTGTGACGTGTAAGAGTCAACCCCGCCTCAATCTGAGGCACGGTGTGGTCGGTACCACTCAAAGTGTCTCACTTTTATTTCAAATGGACAACATTTTAAGTGAAAACCACAACTGGCATATGGAAAACTGACCAAATGAATTTAGATTTAGTTTATAATTTATTACAAGGATCCATGGGTTATTTTTGATGTGTACGAGTCAAGCCCACATTGATCCAAGGCACTATATGGCCGGTACCACTCAAAGTGTATCACTTTTATCTGAAATGGACAAAATTTTAAGTGAAAACAACAACTGGCATACAGAAAACCGACCAAACACATATGGATTCTATTTATACTTTAGGAAAAGGATCCATGGGTCATTTTTGACATGTACGAGTCAACACTGCCTCAATCTGAGGCATGGTGTGGCTGGTACCACTCAAATTGTGTCACTTTTATTTGAATTGGATACTCTTTTTTGTGAAAACAATTGGCATACGGAAAACTGACCAAAGGTATTCATATTGTGTTAATAATTTAACACAATGATCCATGGGTCATTTTTTATGTTTAAAACTCAACCCCACCTCAATTAGAGGCAATGTGTGGCCGGTACCACTCAAAGTGTCTCACTTTTATATGAAATGGACAATATTTTTAGTGAAAACAACAACTACCATACAGAAAACAGACCAAATGCATTCAGATTATGTTTATACTTTAGGAAAAGGATCCATGGGTCATTTTTGACATGTATGAGTCAACCCTGCCTCAATATGAGGCACATTGTGGGTGGTACCACTCAAATTGTATCACTTTTATTTGAAATGGACAAAATTTTAAGTGAAAACAACAATTGCCATACGGAAAACTGACCAAACGCATTTGTATTATGTTGATACTTTAGTAAAAGAATCCATGGGTCATTTGTGACGTGTACAAGTTAACCCTGCCTCAATCTGAGGCACAGTGTGGCCAGTAACACTCAAAGTGTATCACTTTTATTTGAAACGTATACTCTTTTAAGTAAAAACCACTGGCATATGAAAAACCAACCAAACGTATTTATATTGTGTTGATACTTTATAAAAATGATCCATGGGTCATTTTTGATGTGTACCAGACAATACCTCCTCGATATGAGGCATTGTATGGCCAATACCACTCAAAGTGTCTCACTTTTATTTGAAATGGATAACATTTTAAGTGATAACAACAACTCGCATACGGAAAACCGACCAAATTCATTCGGATTCTATTGATACTTTAGAAAAAGGATCCATGGGTCATTTTTGATGTGTAAGAGTCAGCCCCGCCTAAATCCGAGGCACGGTGTGGCTGGTGCCACTCAAAGTGTCTCACTTTTATTTTAAATTGACAAAATTTTAAGTGAAAACAACAACTGGCATATGGAAAATTGACCAAACGCATTCGGATTCTGTTAATACTTTAAGACAAGGATCCAAGGGTCGTTTTTGTTCTGTACGAGTCAACCCCGCCTCAATCTGAGGCATTGTGTGGACAGTACCACTCAAATTGTATCACTTTTATTTGAAATTGATACTCTTTTAAGTAAAAACAACTCGAATTCGAAAAACCGACCAAACATATTCAGATTGTGTTGATACTTTAGAACAATGATCTATTGGTCATTTGTGACGTGTGGGAGTCACCCCGCCTCAATTTGAGCACGATGTGGCCGGTACCACTCAAAGTGTCTCACTTTTATTTGAAATGGACAACATTTTAAGTGAAAACAACAATTGGCATACGGAAAACCAACCAAACGCATTTGGATTGTGTTGATGCCTTAGCACAATGATCAATTGGTCATTTTTGACGTGTACGAGTTAACTACGCCTCAATACAATGCATGGTTTGGATGTTACCACTCTAATTGTCTCACTTTTATTTGAAATGGACAAAATTTTAAGTGAAAACAACAACTGTCATACGGAAAACTAACCAAATATATTCAGATTGTGTTGAAACTTTTGAAAAATGATCTATGTGTCGTTTTTGTAGTGTACGAGTCAACACCAATTCAATCTAAGGCACGTTGTGGCTGGTACCACTCAAAGTGTCTCACTTTTATTTGAAATGGACAACATTTTAAGTGAAAACAACAACTGGTATATAGAAAACCAACCAAACACATTCAGATTCTGTTAATACTATAAGACAAGAATCCATCGGTCATTTTGGACGTGTATGAGTCAAACCCACCTAAATCTGAGGCATGGTGTGGCCGATACCACTCAAAGTGTCTCACTTTTTTTTTGAAATGGACCAAATTTTAAGTGAAAACAACAACTGGCATACAGAAAACTAACCAAACGCATTCGGATTCTATTGATACTTTAGGAAAAGTATCCATGGGTAATTTGTGACATGTACGAGTCAACCCCACCTCAATATGAGGCACAGTGTGGCCATTAGCACTCAAAGTGTCTTTCTTTGGTTTAAAATGGATACTATTTTATGTAAAAAACAATTGGCATATGGAAAACCGACCAAACCTATTCATATTGTTTTGATACTTTAGCACAACGATCCATGGTTCATTTTTGACATGTACGAGTCAACCTCGCCCCAATATGAGGCATGATGTGGCCGGTACCACTCAAAGTGTCTCAATTTTATTTGAAATGGATAACATTTTAAGTGAAAACAACAACTGGATTATGGAAAACCGACCAAATTCATTCATATTGTCTTTATACTTTAGGAAAACGATCCATGGGTCATATGTGACGTGTACGAGTCAACCCCACCTCAATCTGAGGCACGATATGTCTGGTATCACTTGAAGTTTCTGTCTTTTTTTTAAAATGGACAACATTTTAAGTGAAAACAATTGGCATAAGGAAAACCGACCAAAAGTATTCGGATTTTGATGATACTTTAACACATGGATCCATGGTCTAGCCTCACACAATCCACTTCTCATGTGAGGAACTCCTACCCCAATTCTAGAACACATGACATTTAATACACCAATCCCATCCTCAAATAGTGTGTTCTAGGACCAAACCAAAGTCCCTTTGGGAACCCAATACCAAATATATAATTGAATATTCATAACCACTACCCAAAATGGGTATTTATCTCACATCACACCCAGGAGACCAAATTAAAATTTCCCACATACCCCCTTATTCCAATTGAAAAGTCTATAAAAAACATGTAGGCTATTCTGGTAACCCATATCATATGTCGAGATTGGCCAATGTTTCCCACTAAAAAATTATGAACCGTTTATACATGGATACATAGTCATTATATGAATATAAACATCCCATGTGCTTCCTATAACTCATATTAGGTCTAAGAACATGACCACTACCATTTTCTATCTTATGGGTATCATGATCCTTGTCCACTCTACCCAAGTTTTTCTGTTCGTTTTAAGATAGTCAATCCAAGACCATGAGTAAACATCCCTTGTGATTACTATAACATGTAGACTTTTTCTATTGTTTGTATAGGTGTTTTGGTTTGAGTGAGGATTGAATTCTTAATTTTGAATACTGTTATGGGTGTTATTGCTTTTCAATTCTAAATTTCTAAATTCTGGATGTATTGGATTCTGGCTGTATTGGTAATGAATTATAAATTTTGAATACTATTATGTGTATTGGATTCTGGATGCATTGGATTTTAATTTTGTATTGGTGTAATTGGTGTTATTGCATTTCAATTTTGGATGTATTGGATTCTGTATTTTTCTCTTGTATAAATCAAAATATGCCTTAATGAAAGGAGATTGAGATGAAGTCCCTTACAAAGATCATAACCTTAGATTAAAAAAAAATCAATGACATAATTATGTGTGATAAATAATAATACACCCAATATAAGTGTAAATTAAGTTTAAAATAGTCATAGGTCATTCACAGATATTCATAGAATGACATAATCAAGAAGTTGAAGTTTGACCAAAATAATTGAAATTGGGTTAGGAAGTTCTCTTACAGAAATTCAACAACCTAACAGCATCGCTTTAAAATTCACAAAATGATTCGATGAGAGAAAAAAGGGTATCACATTACATGGAAAAAAAATTTAAATAATTAAGTATATAGAAGAACATATCCCAACATAATAATATGTAAATTTAAAATAAATAACATAAAATAATTCTTTGATTAGAAGAGGAAGGGTGAAAGGTTCCCTTACCGATTTGGTAATTTATGAAAGATACACCCCATGAAAGAAGGATCATAAAATAAAGATGTAAATACCCTTAGATTAATGTATATTACACAATTAATACAATCATTGGAAGTACATACATCACACAAAAGGAAATAGTAGAAAATATATCATGAATCTCATGGGAATAAAAAGTGAGATGAAAACCCCTTACCACGTTGTAATCAATTGAGTCGTAAGACCAGAAGTTAATAACCACCAAATGAATCACAGAATACCACGAATATAAATAGAATCGCGATAATTTATATCAAATGGAAGGACACAATACACCACATGCAATAAATAAGTGGTAAACAATGAAAATCTCATGAAATTAAAAAGGTAGTTAAGAAACCCCTTACCTCGTGTCCAACTTGACTCGTATGTTCTGTGTTATTCTTGAATAATAAACATAAGTTAATTTATACTTCCTTATGAACATTTTTCAACTTTATTATTCCTTTTATATAACTTATTACCTTTCTATAACAATTAGTTAATTATTTGAGTTCATATCGGACATTTTGTTGATGTTCGGAACTTTAATCAAAAATGAACTTGTTATAATTAAAAATTGTTCATGTGGTCAAAAGTCCATTATTTCCATAATTATATTCAATATTTAGATATAATATATATCATATATATCTAATTTATTTTTATTTATAATATTCCATATCATTTGTAGTTAATAAATGAAAGTAACCGTTCATGGAGACGGTAAGCCGTACGTACGCATGAACGCTACTTTCATTTCTATTTTATATTTAAAGGAATGAAAACTTAATAATAAATAGGTATATTATAATTCCATTATAATATCTATCTTATGTAATTTAATTAACTCTATCCTTTATACATTCCATGTATGGAATGAATGAGTCATATCACTTTGAGGGGACGGTAGTCCGCACTTCCTCAAATGAAATTATCGTATTTACCCATTATGGAAACCCTAAAGGTATGATATAAATGAAAAATACATAAGTATAGAGAAACTATAAATATAATATATATCCCATGTAAATATATTTCCATCTTAATGTCCACCTTTAGAGGCGGTAGGAGAAGATTGAACAATCATCGTTTTGTGAGGTAGTAGTTCGTCGTCCACAGAAACAGTATATTCTTTACCAATTAGATGGAGGTGTGTGTAAATATAGTTAGAATCCTTCTCATAAAAACATCCTAGTATATTTAATATATTTTTTTTGTTGTAAAATAAAGAAATAAAGAGAGTTTAGGGGTTTTTAGAAGGAAAATAATACAAAATAACTTAAGAGAGGACCTTACCTTTAAATCGGGAAAATCCCTTTGATTTGAATCGGAAGGATTTATTGAAGTGCCTTATGCATAAGAAAAAGATTCTAAGAGGAATATAGGGATGTAGAGAGCTTAATTAGGTGGAGGTTGGATGATTCAAGGGGAATTAGAGTTGTATGTAATGGGTTTGAGTTGATGGATTTTTATAAGGGTAGGAGGGGATCTTTAGGAAAGTTTGAAAATATTATTTTATTATATAATGATTTTTGGTTTCTAAAGGTCCAAAACTCAATAAATTATAAGATAATATGACTCTTGTTAGAAATAAAATCATCCAATAATAATTGTACATATTTTGAATATTGTTTTAACCTTTATAATCTTATTTATTTAAATCCTTCATTAATGAGGTAAACACAACATCATTTGTAGATAACCGGTTTTTTCCCTGTAAGACTTTGGAATATTTCTATATATATTTCTAGTTCTAGAAGCTGAGATGGCGTGCGATTCTGAGGCCCGGTGTACCCGGAATAAATTTTATAAAAATATTAAGTGTTTTTATACTATTCACATGGTGGGGTTGTGTTTTCTCCTAAACGGTAATTCGGATTGTAAATCAGAGGGCACAGTTGCGTTCGGAGCATGTTGTTTACCCTAGGCGGGGTGTAAAAGTTGTTGGCATGGGCCTGCAGTGAGAAATTTCACCCAGGGGAAAATCGTCATTTTAAAATAATGAATTAGTGATTTTTATCAATGGCATCCTTTTCAAATAACTTTTGAATGAAGTCTCATAATGGAAATCTGAGACTTCTGTTGAGTTCAAAATGGTGTGATTTTCCTAAGCGTGATATAAAATTGGCGGGTGTGGAGGTTTCGGGATCCTCGCCCATTGTTGGAGTTTCAGTGAGTTTTTATGAATTCAATTGAGTGTTGGTTTTTAGGGGATAACCCATTCTTCTCTCTCTCTCTCTCTCTCTATCTCTCTCTCTCTCCTGTTCTTCAGCGTTCATCGTCGTTCTTCACCTAATCAAGGAGCGACCACCACCGGAAACTTGGCGAATCAAAGTAGGAGCGTCGTGGACATGCCGCCAAGGACGCACAACCGATTTGAGGTAGGATTTCTGATTAATTTTCACCCCTTCGTCAATTTCTAGAGTTTTTGTCAATTTCGTCGTTTTAATTATATAATTTTAGAATTAGGACGATGGATGAACAAACACAACCATCATCTGAGCCTTGTTTTAATTGTCGTTCTTGAGTGTTCTTCGTCCAAATTTTCGGGCATGCCAATCTTTCTCAGACCATTGATCGGGGGTAGGCGCTATGAAGGCCACATCTCAAGGTGTCCAAATCCACCTTTGGTTTTGAAATCGGGCCCCCGGAGTGGTCATGGCGGCCGACAAAATCCCTGGCTTCGGCAAGGGTGATGGGAGGAGATCAGGGAGTCGTAGTGGTGGAGCCGGCCAGAGGCATTCAGTGCATCGTGGTTAGTATGAGGCGGATCTCGTAGGGGTCGGTCCGGTGCGGTGGTGTCGGGTGCAGTCGGCGCGGACGGGGTGCGACCGAGGCTAGTCACGAGTGTCGGGCAGAGGCGGCTGCTGGTGTGGTGGAATGGGGATCGCGGGCGGCCACGGCATGGGTGGTTGGTGCCAAGTGGTGCGCTTGGCCGGCGGAGCGGCGAGACTAGGCAGTGGAGTAGGGATCCCAGGCGGTCGTGGCACGGGTGGTGCGCTCGGCAGGTGGAACAGAAAACCCAGGCAGAGGATCAGGGAGCCCAGGCGGTCGTGGCGTCGGGTGGTGGTGTCGCAGCGATGCGCTCCGCAGGAGGGGAGCGACGGCGTGGGCGGCCTGTCGCGGTCGGGAGGAGCCCCGAGGTCAGCGCCTCAGGGGGGGACCACGGACAAGGACCCACAACATGTGGGTCCTGCTGGTGCGACGCGGATGAAGACCGGCCTTTTGGCCAGTCTACTTTGAAGAACCAGACTGAAGGTGGGATGCTGCTAATGGAGCGGGCCGTGGCGAGTCGCGCTGGACCCGCGGCTGGGCTGTGGGTTGGCCGAGGTGAACTGGCATGGTTGGACCCCTTGCGATCATGGGGTTGTATCTTCTAAACGGCGCGTTCGTTTGACGCTCGACCTATGGTTGTGGGTCCGTCTCTATGAGACGGACTTTTTAAGATGGTTTCAGGGGTTTTGGGGGTTCTGCGCCTGAATGTGGGTGACCTAGAATGCCTTAATTTAATAATATTAAATTATTATTAAAGTTTGAAACTGACATATTCGTGGCCTGGATGTTGGTTTGACACGCCGTCAGAGGCATTGTGGGCCTGAAGTTAAGTTGGTCCTTCCAAAGTTGGTTCGGAACCCTTGTGGTTTGGTTTCGTTGCTCAGTGGCACGAAACGCTTATTACGAGTAATTAATTAAATATTTAATTAATTAATTATTCTTGTGTTGGAACTAACTCCTGTTTGGGATGTCCAATTGACGCGCCATAAGTGGTTGCATGACCTCAGTCCTCATGCGGACTCTTTGATATCATTTCCGAAGCGTTCGGGATGGAGATAAGGTACGGGCCCCACAGGGCCTGGTTCACACGTTTTATGGTGAAACGCCACTTTTTCACCCGACATCTTTTTGGGGTGTTTGAGTACGCATTTTTTAGTGTTCTTCCAAAGTGATTGCGATGGCGCTATCCGCTCGCCTAAATTCAAGCCCGAGGCGTGGGCCCCACAAGGCGGCTTGCGGACGTATGCTGCGTTTTTACGACTTATGCTTCATAAGTCCATTTAGGGTAAATGAATAGCCTACACCTCGTGGTTATCTGCAAGGAATTCAATGGTACAATCTGCGAGACATGTTTCGAGATCAAAGTGTGGGACCCACAGGGCCCCATTTGCATATAACGCGGGCAGTTTCATCTTCTACATCTGAAGTATGTTTTAGGCATCGTCAGTGGCTTTGTGACCCTGGTGTCGAGACGAAGTAGTCCAGGGTGGTTTCAGGCGTTGAAGCCGGAGTTGGGGCATGGGCCCCACATACTTTCATTTAAGTTGTGTGCAACGTTTTGGAGACTTTTTCATCAGACGTCCGTTCGGGACGAATGAATAGCTGTTTTGGCGTGTTTTTCTGCGAGGATTGTAACGGTGTAACCTCTTTGGGTGTTCGGAGCCTCTTTCGAGATCTAATTAAATGCGAAAACATGATATGGTGTCGGTTGGAGGTTCCTTTGACGCGCTTCGAACCAACGCATGGTAGTGATGTTAGTGAAACCTAAGGATGGAACGGGCAATGCAGAGTTATCGAACTAGTTCTGGGTTTACCCTCCAACGGGGCTGGGCAGTGGGTTACCCACCGGCGTATCAGGGTTTACCCTCTGGCGGGGCTGGGCAATGGGTTACCCGATGACCTTAGGGTTTACCCACCAATGGGGCTGGGCAGTGGGTTACCCATTTACCTTAGGGTTTACCCTCTAACAGGGTTGGGCAGTGGGTTACCTATTAACCTTAGGGTTTACCCTCCAGTGGGGCTGGGTAGTGGGTTACCCATTGACCTTAGGGTTTACCCTTCAGCGGGGCTGGGCAGTGGGTTACCCATTGACCTTAGGTTTTACCCTCCAGTGTGGCTGGGCAGTGAGTTACCTGTTGACCTTGAGGTTTACCCTCCAGTGGGGATGGGCAGTGGGTTACCTTTTGACCTTAGGGTTTACCCTTCAGTAGGGCTGGGTAGTGGGTAACCCATTGACCTTAGGGTTTACCCTTCATCGGGGCTGGGAAGTGGGTTACCAGTTGACTTAAGGGTTTACCCTCCAGCGGGGCTGGGTAGTCGGTGATTTTCCTCTTCAGGCTTGTTCGGACACTCACAGGTTAGATGGTGGCTTTGACAGCCAGTCTTTTCTTTTTTTTTCACCAAGAATTTTTGTGTTAGTAGAGCTAGGGTTACTCAGATGCACGATGAGTCGGTACTCTCAGGGGATGACTTCTAGAAGTTGTTTCGTGAGGATTATTACCCATCTTACTTATGCTTTATATAGTTTTAGGAGCTACTGGAGCTCCAACGGGAAGTGATGGCAGTGGCTAAGTACACAACTAAGTTCGCATACCTTACTCGATACTCTTTGGACATGGTCCATGATGAAAACTTCCAAGCACAGAAGTTTGTGCGAGGTCTCTGTAGAGGATAATCATTCCAACATAGTTCCCCTGTGCATCCTCACCCATTTCAGGGTGCTAGAGCAGGCACTAGTAACAGAGAAATTGCTGTCATTGGGACGTCAATTGGCAGGGCCTCAACGCCAGAGGTCTCCCCTTGATGAGACTCAAGAACATGGTTGGGGATAGCGTATAGCACCGAGATGGCCCATGGGGGGACTTGTTCTATGATTGTGATGTGTGAGGTCACGTGGTGTGAGACTACCCGACCAAATGTGTTGAGTTTTCAATATAGTTGGTAGATGAACCAACACGAAAAAGGAAGTGTCATGATCAGAGAACTCCCAGGTGAGGATAGGTTGGTCCCCAGGGAGGAAGTGTTGGAAGAATAATAGGAAGAACTGTGGTTGTCAGACGACGTTTTGAGGTCCTTCAACCACCACTAGGCGGCCCATGACAGGCTCAGGGAGCTGATAGATGGGGTCGTAGGCAGCTATGTGATATGGATGTCTACAGTCCTTCATTGCATGAGATTATGAGAGGTACACTCTGTGTCTTTTTATACTTTTCTTATTATAACTTTTTAGACACTGCGTGAGGTACTCTTTTCATCTAACTCCTTGTTCGAGGGGTTATTGAGGGTGATGCAGGGCATCGGTGTAACCCTTTGTTGGTGTTGTCTGATGTAGCTTGAAATTCATAGGAAATGGGGTTCTTCCCCCCACTAAGATTCATTTTTGTGATGCGATCAAAACCATGAGGGGGAGTCAGTACCACCCAAAGTGGATAGTATTGAGGTGTAGTGTATGAGCCCCTCTGACATGTGCATTCATAGTGGGGTTGTGCGGTGGAGTGTCAGAGCAGGTTCTGGATTTTCCAGTGGGGCTTTTCTGCTTGACCTCCCTTTGCTTGAGGTGCCACTAGTGGGTTTGGAAGAGTACCTATTTTTGGGATTACTCTTCTTCCAAGAGGGTCAAATACACGTGGGGTATTCCATGTTCTTTCCATGTCTAGCCTCTGGCGGTTGGAAGAGTTTTCTCTCCCACCCTGTTCATTGGTACCTTGCGTGCTCAACGTCAACCTTGATATTGTTATAAAGTACAGGTCGAGGTTATGGACACCCCATAAACAAAACTATGTGATTCACTATGTGGTGCTGGTAGTGGTAGTCTTTTCCCTGAGAATGTGGAGACTGTATCTTCTGGGAGAGCACTTCATGGTTTTCTTAGACCACCAGTGTTTCAGGTGTGTCCTCACCCAGAAATACTTGAACCCAAGATGATGGTGCTGGTTGAAATTTCTATTGGACTATGATTTTTGAGGTAGTCTATGTTCTGGGAAAAAATGGCAGTGTTGTAGTAGTTTCCCTTAGCAGAGGGTCCCAGACTCGTCAAGTGCAGTAAGTTTTGTAGTAGTTAGCTTCCCTGTAGTTGACCCTGTTGGACCAAGAGGGTGAAACTTTTCTTCATTCTATGGTGTTGACTCATCCACTTCTTGAGCGTATAAGAGAGTCTCGGTTGTGATGCACCGACTATGAAAACATGTGTGACTGGATATCCTTGGGTGCTTCACCATATGGGTATTCTAAAGGAGGGAATCACGAGACCATGTTCCCGGAACCAACCATGATTTTGTTCATGATGTGGAAAGTAGAGGTTCTGCCAATTAAGTCCCCCAAGTTTCTTTAGGCCATTCGGGAATCGTGAAAGAGATAGAGAGGTTTCCTATCATCTTTCCCTACACTCTCAATAGTAGGAGTGGTTGCATGACGTCTTCCATGTGTCGCAGCTGATGAGGTGAGTGCATGTTCCTACACACGTCATCGAAGGTAGTAGACCTTATGAGTATGAACCATCCCTTTGGTTCGTGTGTTGTTCCAACATGGTGTTGTGCAAGTTTTCTTGGAAGCGGGAGAGATAGGTGTGATCTCTGTATCCCGAGTTGTTTTTCCTAATTTTGCTTTTCGGGGACGAAAATCTTGAAGGAGGGAATAATTTAGAGACTCAATTTTTTCCCTGTAAGAATTTTGAATATTTCTATATATATTTCCAGATCTAGGAGCTGAGACGGCATGCAATTCCGAGTCACGGTGTGCCCGTAATAAATTTTATAAACATATTAAGTGTTTTTATACTATGCACGTGGCAGGGTTGTGTTTTCTCCTAAACGGTAGCTCGAATCAAAAATCTGAGGGCACGATTGCGTCCAGAGCATGCTGTTTACCCTAAGCGGGGTGTAAAAGTTTTCAGCATGGGCCTGTTGTGAGAAATGTCACCTAGGGGAAAAATCATCATTTTGAAATAATGACTTAGTGATTTTTATCACTGGCGTCCTTTTCGAATAACTTTCGAACAAAGTCTCAGAATGAAAATCTGAGACTTCCGTTGAGTTCTAAATGATGTGTTTTCCTAGGAGTGATATAAAATAGGCGAAAATGGAGGTTTTAGGATCCTCGCTCATCGACAGAGTTTCAGTGAGTTTTTATAAATTTTCTTGAGTGTTGGTTTTTAGGGGATAACCCAATCTTCTCTCTCTCTCTCTCTCTATCTATCTCATGTTCTTCGGCATTTTGCATCTTTCTTCACTGAATCTAGGAGCGACCACCACCAGAACCCTGGCAGATCGAAGCAGGGGCGTCGTGGACATGCCGCCAACGATGCACGACCGATTCAAGGTAGGATTTCTAATTAATTTTCTCCCCTTCATCAATTTCTGGAGTTTTTTTCAATTTCACCATTTTAATTCTATAATTTTAGAATTGGGATGATGGCTGAATGAACACGACCATCGTCCGAGCCCCATTTTAATTGTCGTTCTTGAGCGTTCTTCGTCCAAATTGTAGGACGTGCCAATCTTTGTCAGAACATTGATCAGGGGCAGGCGCTGCGAAGGCATTGTCTCGAGGTGTCCAAATCCACCTTCAGTTTTGAAATCGGGCCGCCGAAGTGGTTGTGGAAGCCAATGGAAGCCCCAGCTCTGGAAAGGGAGGTGGCTGGAGATCGGGGAGGTGTAGCGGTGGAGCCGGTCGGAGGCGTTCGGTGCGGTGCGGTTAGTCTGAGGTGGAGCTTGGAGGGGCCGGTCCGATGCGGTGGTGTCGGATGCTGCCGACGCGGACGGGGTGCGGCTGGGGGAATTCGCGAGCGCCGTGCGGAGGTGGCTGTCGGTGGGGTGGAGTGGGGAACCCGGGCAGCTGCGACATGGCTGGCCGGCGCCGGGCGCTGCGCTCGGCCGGTGGAGCGGCGAGCCCAGGCGGTGGAGAAGGGAGCCCAGGCTGTCGCGGCGTCGGGTGGCAGTGTCGTAGCGGTGTGCTCCACAGGAGGGGAGCAATGGATCGGGCAGCCTATCATGGTCGGGAGGAGCCCCTAGGTCAGTGCCTCAGGGGGGAACTGCAGACAAGGACCCGTAACATGCGGGTTCTGCTGGTGCGACGCGGACGAAGACCGGCCTTTTGGCCGATCTTCTTTAAAGAATCAGACCAAAGGTGGGTTCGGTGTTGCTGGAGCTGGCCGCGGCCAGCAGGCCATGGCAAGTCGGGCCGGACCCACGGCTGGGTGGCAGGTCGGCAGTCCGGACCGGGCCGGCCGGGGTGAACTGGCCCGGTTGGGCCCCTTGCGATCAAGGGGTCGTGTCTTCTAAACGGCGAGTTTGTTTGATGCGTTTTCTGCGGTTGTGGGTCCATCTCTTCGATAGGGACTTTTTAAGATGGGTTCTGGGGTTTGGGGGGTTCTTCACCTGAAGGTGGGTGACCCAGAACGCCTTAATTTAATAATATTAAATTATTAATAAAGATTTCAACTGACGTATTCGCGAGCCGGACATCTGTTTGATGTGTCGTCAAAGGAATTATGGCCCTGGAGTTGAGTCGGTCCTTCCAAAGTGGGTTTGGAACCATTGTGGTTTGGTTTTGTTGCTCAGTGGAATGAAACGCTTAATGTGAGTAATTAATTAAATATTTAATTACTTAATTATTCTTGCGTCGGACCTAACTCTTGTTTGGTATGTCTGATTGACGCGTCGCCAGCGACAACATGACCCCAGTCCACTTGTGGACTCTTTGAGATTACTTCTGAAGCGTTCGGGTTGGAGAAAAGGTACAGGCCCCATAGGTCCTGTTTCACACGTTTTATAGTGAAACGCCACTTTTTCACCCGACATCCGTTTGGGGTGTTTGAGTACTCATTTCTGAGTGTTCTTCCAAGGGGATTGTGATGGCGCAATCTGCCCGCCTAAATTTGGGACCAATGCATGGGCCCCATGAGGTTTAGCGATGATATAGCTTTGATGTGTGGGATTTTTTGGGCATTAGTAATGGATATCCTTAGAACTGTTGGTGAATTTTCCTTGGTTGAGCTTGGAGATAGAGATCTCCCCTACACACTCATTCGGGTTTTTTTTATTGATCATATATATATAAACCATACTTTGTTCCCACTCCTTGGGTTCGATTACTCTCCCTATATGAGGGGTGAAGATGCACGGGGTATGCCATGTGCTTTCCATGTCTAGATCCTCTTGGATTGGATGAGTCTACTTCCTTCCTTTTGTTGGGTTGAGTTGCAATCTCTCTATTGTACTCTTACACTATTCTTGATCTGTCTACTGCTCACTGTTTTAGTATCTCCTCTATTTCTCCCTCAAGCTTTCATGGAATACTGCTGAGTATCTTTATACTCACCCCTTCTTGGGTTTTTCCCGCAATTGGTGTGCCCTTGCAGACAACGGACAGGTCGATTGAAACTACAGAGGAGCATAGAGGACACAGGAGCTTGGGATGCGTTTAGTGGTCGTAGTAGGATTTTCAGGTGTGAGATTCACCATCTATTTACTTTTGTTTACCTGTTTCTGGGTTGTGGAACCATTTAGGTTGGGAGCGTGTTTTTCCCTTTTCCTGTTCAGTTATCTTGTCAGCAATTTTTATCACTTTACTTGTTCTATTTAAAAGTTGATGCATGAATGTGGTTGGGTTATAGTTGTTTGTACTTTGGTTTCCATTTTACTCTGCACTTCTACATTTAGTGGGTTGTGTGTGTGTGTGTATAGGTACTTAGGCAAAGGCCTCCCCAATATTTTTATGCCTATGGCACTTGTCGCCATCCCCTAGCCTATGGAGGTGGGCTTGGGGTAGTTGCGACTCGAGACCGGTAGGGTCGGGTCGTGACATCATTATTGTGCCATAAATAATTTTATTTATTTGATATCTAAAAATTATAAATAAAATACCATGATGTAGGAAATATTTTTATATTTCTAATGAATATTTATAGTCAAAGAGATAACTTATATAACCCCATGTAAAAAATTGATTTACTAAAAGATATATGTTTCTGTTATTTTTGTCAGTACTTTAAATTAATTAATAAAAAGTGCCATTATCACTCTTAAGTGGCTCCAAGGGGTCCCAAAATCGACCCAAGGATGCCCATGGTTAGAAATTTATCAGCCAGTAGGATCATAACACATGTTAGGGTAATTTAATATTATTATAATATTATTTTTACCTTGAATTGCCATATTTACCTTTAACATCAATAAATAAAAGTCAAAAGTTACGATTCACCAAAAAATATTTTCATCTTATTGAACAACATTTTACTTACTAATAATATCCATTTTTGTCATATTTTTGAAATTTAATTCACAGAAGCGGTAAAATTTCATTTTAATGAAAAAGTGTGTTTTTTAACTATGACTCAGTGTTTTCACTATTCATCAAAAATTGAAGTTTTTCATAAAAATACCAAAAAATCAACCTATTCTATATTTGATATTCATAATTCAAAAATTATGTCTATTTTACCAAATTCAAAACATCGAAGTTTCATTAATTAATTTACAATTAATTCTCGTTGTCCAAATAAAAAACATGTTTTTAAGAAATAATAACTATCAAAAGATTGACACTTCTTTATGTCCAATTTCAAAGTGAAATTACTTCCAATGACCAAAATTGGATTAAATGGTAAAAATATAATCTAATTAAACTTTAAAAACAATTAAAAAGATAATCTAACCATATAATTAAATTAGATTAAAAGGTAGTTTTGAATTAAAATACTGTATTTTCACTATTCATTAAAAAATTAATTCGATCAGAAAAATACCAAAAATTTACCCAAAGTAAATTTTGATGTCCCGATTCTAAAGAAGAATTTTATTTTTTTCAAATAGAACATATAAAATTTACCAATAATAGATTTAAAGAGGGTTCTCCATCAAAAGTCAGTAAATCAACCTTTTAAAGAATATTAGAGTATTTATGCTTAAAATTATATTCATTCACATTTTAAGCCTCTAAATTTTATTGGATAAATGTAAAAAAATTAAGAAAAAATTTTATTCATAATATGGTTAGTTCTTTTCATTTCCACCAATACAATGGATAGGTGTTAACTACTATTTAAAATAATATTATAGTATTATTTTTCTGTATGACTCAACATTGTGTGCAACGTAAGATTTCAAAGAAACTTGTCATTGTGTATCAGGTACACCATTGAACATAGCATCCCCTTTAAAGTAAAATTAATATTTAATTAACAAATATTAATAACTATGAAAATGTATTGTTCTTTATTTACATGGGATGTTATATCCTACCCCCCTTTTATAAATTGCATCCTCACAATTTAAAAATTGGTCTTGGAAACTTTATTAAAAGTTGCACATCAGAAAAAGAGTCAATAAAACTATCACTTTAAAAGAAATAAAGAGAAGTAAAAAGGTCACTCGAGATAACCCATGCTAGGATTCCATGAAAACATGGATATGGAGAAGAAAATAAGTGTCAAGTTCTGATGGGGAGTGATAGAAAACATTATTATGAGAAAGATAACCACCATAAAATCACAAACTTATGATAGGTTAAACGAAATTTGGTTTCCCAGTAGGAAAAGTAAATATACAATATTTTTTTGTTTTAAGTTCTGTTTCATAAAGTTGGAGGATTTGTTTTATGATATTTACTAAGGATATAAGTAAATATACTTACTTTTCAAGTATAATTTCATCCTTTAATAAGTTTCTACCAAAAACTCATCTTTTATCCAAATGATGAGTATTCAAGATTACTTTTTCACATCAGGAGTGATAGAATAAACTTCTATAGAATCACATAATCCACAAAAGATGAACTGTATATTTTACCTTTTGTTAGACATTAACCAAAACCAAAAATGGTTAGTACAAGATCAGATAATCCCAAAAAAGGATAATCCTTTATAAAAGTAAATACTACTCTTAATCCCCAAAATTCAACAAACAGTACCCAATGTTCAATAAAGACCATTCAATACAAAAGTGTTCTTAAAATTATTCATTATAATCCAAAATAAGATTGAAACCCAAAACTCAGAAGAATTTGATCACATAGTCTTCCACAATAAATCTTAATATGTATCTCTAAAAACATCAACTACTATTGAAGTCTCATACTGAAGTGTAATTAATAAAATCACATATTCTCTATAATGGGTTAATCTTATCCATAAATAACCCAAATCGTCATATGTCCATAATAAAAATATAGATTCTTCCAAATTAAAATTACACCATTACTCCTCAATTAAAATCCCAAAGTATTCTATTTTCCTTAGGCATATAGTGTTTCCTCAAAAGATAGAATGTCTTCCAAAATAACTTTTATCACTTAAATCACCAAATCATTTTCTTATACTAAGAATATCAATTTGATAAAACATAAGTTCCCAAAATCAAATTATTCTTGATCCATAAAATCATTTAACTAAATGAATAAATTATACTAACCAGGTACTTCACGTAGGCCAGTGGTAGGCCAATAAATCCCAATCTCACTTTGGTTATGGGTTCGATTCCTATGGCTTTGTCTGACATGGTGGGTTGTCACATGGTATGTGTCTTGTCCTTTTTCAAAAACTATACAATTTTATAACATTCCCAAAAATGAGATAAACTCATCAAAAATAGAAATAACATGATTTAACCTCAATGGTTGTCTTATGCCTCTCATTTTCATCCCAACTCATAATGACCTCAATATCTTAATTCCTGAAGTCTTATATATATTGAAAAAAATTACCTCCAAAAAAATAACACTATTCACAAAGAAATAACATTGTACCTTGATCATTGTGTCCACCTGTTTTCATCGTCATATTTTTCACGTAGATAGATGGTCCATGCATTACAACAAATATTAAGAGATGCTTCAAAATCATCTCCTTTATCCAAATACACCTTGTACAACTTGGTTCATAAGTATGATCATAGAAAAATAGTTTCGGAAAAAAATCATGTATGATAGATAATTTCAAAACATCTGATAATACTTTATTTTTATAAAACAGTCAGACCAACTTTGAGTCAAAACATTCAATCAATGGTCCTTTTAAAATTCCATAAGTATGTGCTGAAAGACTATAATTTAAAATCAAATATAAATAGGTTGTTCAAGGGTCTCCTTCTTCAGCACATTTTCCAAAATCATAATACGCTTCAAAATCTTGTGATTAGGTAAAATATTTAAAAATTCCTAGATAATATTTACCTTTCTTGAAAATATGAGAATATTTAGAAAATAATATTTGGTTAAATACAACACATGATCCACGATGGTATTGTGGTATAGCGGAGTTTTTTGATATCTCAAACAATTTCTTACAAGTGAGTTATATTTTAGAAAATGTTTCAGAGTCATCTAGACATGACTTTGAAATAATTATTTCAAGCAAGTCATCAAGAAGAGATAGGAATATCATTTGAGATCCTCATCCTTCCATTTGTAACAAACTTTCCTTGATCTGAAAAAGGTACAAAATAAGTATTTAACTTAAAGAATAGACATAGAGAATAACCATGTGTCTAAAAAACCTATTAATCCCTAAAGTTGTCTAAACCAACCTCTGATACAAACTATAAGGACCCATCCTTAAACATTAAATAATCTTGAATTAAGTTAACAGTTCACATTGAGGTTCTTTTCAGGTTTAGAGTTTTAGAAAATTTGGCCATAACTATTACATTACATCTCAAAATTTAAAAAGTATACACTTCTACTCAGTATCCATTTTTTTAATAAAATAAAAAATATTAAAAGAAAACAATAATTCTTTTCTTGATAAAAATCTTCTTCAGTTCTTCCTTTCTCTTACCATGCCTTGTATCCTATGAAAAACATTTCAAAAACTTGGGATGAGAATAAAAAGCTTCGTAAGGGTTATAAAATAAAGAAAGAAAACATTAGTTCATCAATACATAAAAAATATAAGATCATTAACATACCTCATGAAATCACAAGTTTTATGAATAACACATAGAAATCATAAATCATAAAGGTAATTTGTGGCATCCATATCAAACTTACATTGTATCTTTCACATCTATGTAGGGAGTTTCATTGGGAATACCCATCACAGTATATTCCCTAAATCTCTTAGGAGATAATTTAATTTCTACCTATGTCACATTACCCAATGCATTAGAGATCTATATCGATCTCACCCGCCCTAGGTTTATCACAGAACCACCCGTATACATAAACAATGCCCAAGAACTATAACATATTCACATCACATAAAACAAATATAAAATAAAGACGAAATTTCCACATTTCAATGACAATATATAATTTAAATATATTGGAAAAACAAATCCATTTTCAATACCATTTTCAATACCAAAATACGTAAAAGAGTATATGGTATTTATTTTCCTTTTAAAAACATTAAGGCTTGTTAAGTAATCCAAAGATCAAATAATGCTTGTGGCGGAGGAAAGTTCGTTGTCACCCCGTACGTTAAAAAAACATTCTTTTTATTGTTCAGTAAAATGCTTCGTAGAGAAAACATTCCCTTTGAATGAAATGAAATGTCAAAGGGGTTTATACACCATATAAAATAAAGTCGTGTAGAAATCAAAATATGCCTCAATGAAAGGATATTGAGATGAAGTCCCTTACAAAGATCATATCCTTATATTAAGAACAAATTAATGACATTATTATGTGTGACAAATAAAAATACAGCCAATATAAGTGGAAATTAAGTGTAAAACAATCAGATTTCATTCAAAAATATTCATATCATGACATAATCAAGAATTAGAAGTTTAACCCAAATAATTGAAATTGGGTTGGGAAGTTCTCTTATAGAAATTCGACAGCCTAACAACGTCATTTTAAAATTCAGAAAATGAGTTGATGAGAGAAGAAAGGTTATCTTATCACATGGACATAAAATGTACATAAATGAGGACATTTAATAATATATCCCAACATAATAAGATAGAAATTTAAAATACTTAACATAAAAAAAGTCTTTGATTAGAAGAGGATGGGTGAAAGGTTCCCTTACCGATTTGGTAACTTATGAAACATACACCCCATGAAAGAAGTATCATACAATGAAGATGTAAATACCCATAAATTAATGTATATTACACAATTAATACAATAATAGGCAGTACATACACCACACAAAATGAAATAGTGGAAATTATAGCATGAATCTCATGGGAATCAAAAGTGGGATGAAAACCCCTTACCAAGTTTTAATCAATAAAGTAATAAGACAAAAAGTTAATAAACACCAATTTAATAATATAATACCATGAATATAAATATAATCATGATAATATATATCAAATTTCAGTACAAAATACACCACATTCAATAAATAAGTGGTGAACAATGGAAATCTCAAGAAATTAAAAGTGAATTAAGAAACCCCTTACCTCATGTCCATCTTGACTCGTATGTTCTGTGTTCTTCCTGAATAACAAACTTAATTTAATTTATCTTCCTTAATAACATTTATCAAGTTTATTATTCCTTTTATATCACTTATAACCTTTTTATAAAAATTAGTTAATTATTTGAGTTCATATCGGACATTTTGTCGATGTTCAGAACTTTAATCAAAAATGAACTTGTTATAATTACAAATTGTCCATGTGGTCAAAAGTCCATTATCTCCAGAATTATATTCACGATTTATATATAATATATATCATATATATCCATTTTATATTTATTTATAATATTCCATGTCATTTGGAGTTAAGAAATGAAACACGTCGTTCATGGAGACGGTAAGCTATACGTACGCATGAATGCTAATTTCATTTCTATTTTATATTTAAAGGAATGAAAATTTAATAATACATAGGTATATTATAATTACAATATAATATCTATGTTATGTAATTTAATTAACTAAATCCTTTATACATTCCACGTACGGAATGAACAAGTCATATCACTTTGAGGGGGCGGTAGTCCGCACTTTCTCAAATGAAATTATCATATTTACCCATTATGGAAACCATAAAGGTATGATATAAATGAAAAATACAGAAATATAGAGAAAATATAAATATAATATATATCACATGTAAATACATATCCATCTTAATGGCCACCATGAGAGGTGGTAGGAGAAGATTGAACAATCATCGTTTCGGGAGGCAGTAGTTCCTCGTCCATAGAAACAGTATGTTCTTTACCCATTAGATGGAGGTGTGTGTAAGTATAGTTTTAATAATTATCATAAAAAATCCGAGTATATTTAATATACTGTTGTTTTTTGTAAAATAAATAAATAAAGAGATTTTAGGGGGTTGGAGAAGGATAATAAAACAAAAGTACTTAAGAGAATACGTTACTTTTAAATCGGGTAACTCGTTGTGGTTTGAACCAAAAGGCTTTATTGAAGTGCCTTATGCCTAAGGGAAGACTTCTAGGAGGAAGATTGGGATGTAGGGATCTTAATTGGTTAGAGTTTGGATGATCCAAGGGGCTTGAGAGGTGTGAGTAATGGGTTAGAGGTGATTGATTTTTATAAGGGGGAGGAGGGGCTCTATAGAAAAGTTTGAAAATATTATATTATTATATAATGATTTTCGGTTTATAAAAGTCCAAAACTCATTAAAGTAAAATATAAGATGTATCTTGTTCGAAATAAAATTATACAATAAGAATTGGACAGGTTTTGGATATTTTTTTAATCTTTATAATCTTATTTATTTAAATCCTTCATTAATGAGCTAAACACTGCATCATTATTGTGTCATAAATAATTTTATTTATTTATTGTCTAAAAATTATAAATAAAATTACATGATGTATTTAATAATTTTATATTTATAATAAATATTTATAGTCGAATATATAACTTACATAACCCCATGTAAAATTTTATTTACTAAAAGATAATGTTTGTGACATTTTTGTCATTACTTCAAATTAATTAATATAATGTGCCATTATCACTCTTAAGTGGCTCCATGGGTCCCAAAATCGACCCAAGGATTCCCGTGGTAAGATATTTATCAACCAATAGGATTAATACATGTGTTAGGATAATTTAATATTATTATAATATTATTTTTACCTTGAATTACCATATTTAACTTTAACCACGATAAATAAAAGTCAAAAGATACAATTCACCAAAAATTATTTTCATCTTATTAAACCACATTTTACTTACTAATAACAACAATGTATGTTAGATTATCAAAATTCAACTCACAGAAGTGGTAAAAAATCATTTAAATGAAAAAGTCAGTTTTTTAACTACAACTCCGTATTTTCACTATTTATCAAAAATTGAAGTTTTTCTAAAAAATACCAAAAATTCTGCCTAATCTATATTTGATATTCCAAATTCAAAAATTATATCTATTTTACCAAATTAAAAAAATAGAATTTTCATTAATTAATTTAAAATTAATTCCTGTTTTCAAAACAAAAAGTGTGTTTTTAAGAAATAATAACTGTCAAAAGATTGACACTTGTTTATGTCCAATTTCAAAGTGAAATTTCTTCCAATGACCAACATTGGATTCAATGGTAAAAATATAATATAATTACACTTTAAAAACAATTAAAAAGATAATATAACCATATAAATAAATTATATTAAAAGAGAGTTTTGAACTAAAATATATTATTTTTCACTATTCGTTAAAAAATGAATCTATCAGAAAAATACAAAAACATTTACACAAAGTAAATTTTGATGTCCTGATTCTAAAGAATAATTTTATTTTTTGAAAATAGAAAATATAAAAGTGAAAAAAAATATATTTAAATAGGTTTCACCATCAAAAGGCAATAAATTGACCTTTTAAAGAATATTAGAGTATTTATGCTTAAAATTAGGTTCATTCACATTTTAAGCCTCTAAATTTTATTTGATAAATATAAAAACATTTAAGAAAAATGTTTAATCATAATATGGTTATTTCTGTTTATTCCCGCCAATAAAAAAGTTAAGTGTTAACTACCATTTAAAATAATATTATATTATTATTTTTCAGTATGACCCAACAGTGTGTGCAATGTCAGGTTTCAAAGAAACCTGTTTTTGAATATCAGGTATTCCATAGAACATAGCATCCCCTTTAAAGTAAAATTAATATTTAAATTTTAAATATTAATAAATATGAAAATGTATTGTTCTTTATTTACTTGGGATGTTGCAACCTCTTCTTCATTACCTCCTTCGGTTCCCAATTTTCTTCCTCATACTTATAGTTCCTCCATAATAATTTGATATGGTGGGTTGTATTATTATGTAGTAACTTATCTCTCTGGTCTGGAATCTTTACTGGCCACTCCTCAAAAGAGATATCATATTCATGTTGTACCACCTCTGAGTTCAATACATGTGAGGGATCTTGTATATACTTACTCAAGATTGATACTTGGAACACATTGTGAACTTGAGCCATATTCAGTGGAAGTTAAAGTCAATTGGCCATGGCTCCAATGTGATTAAGGATCTCAAAGGGGCTAATGTACCTTGTGATTAGCTTCCCTTTCTTTACAAACTGCATGAATCTTTTCTATGGTGATATTCAAAGGAATACTTTATCTCCAACATCAAAATCCATTTCCCTTCAACATTTGTCAACATAGCTCTTTTGTTGACTCTAAGTAGCATTGATATGTTGTTGGATGGCTTAAACCTTCTCTGTCATCTCTTGCACAAGATTGGGTCCAAGTAGCTTTCTTTCACTAACTTCATCCCAACAGGTTGAAGTTCTACATTACTTTATGTATAGTGCTTCATATGGAGACATCTAAATACTTGAGTAGAAGACATTATTAAATGATAACTCAACCAATGGGATATGCTGATCCCATCTACCTTTGAATTCTAAAGATAAGTCTCTTAGAATATCTTTAAGCATATGAATAGTGCTTTCAGATTATCCATTAGTATAAGGGTGATAGTTCATAATTAAATTTAATTCATTACTTAATGCATGTTAAAGACTCCTTCAGAATTTAGATGTAAACATAGGATCACAATCAGAGCCAATTGAGAGTGGAACTCCATATAGTCTCACCACTTACTTCAAATATATCTTAGAAAGTTGTTCAACCATGAGATATTCACGAATAGTGATAAATTGGGATGCTTTAGTGAGTCGGTCCACTATAACCCATATCAGATTATTTCCTTTGGATGTCCTCAGGAGACTTGTGATAAAGACCATAGTGAAATTCTCCCATTTCCACATGGGTATAGGCAATTGTTTCATCAGCCCTTTGGACTTCTATCGGTCAAATTTAACTTACTGACATATCAATCACCTTGAGATATACTCTGCAATCTCCTTCTTTATATTGTCCCACCATAAGTGTTTTCAGAGATCACAGTACATCTTGGTACACTTGGGATGGATAGAGAAAGATGAGTTATGTGCATTGTCCAATATCTCCTTCTATATCTCAGGTGATTAAGAAACATAGAGCCTCGTTCCTAACTGATTTACACCATCATCATCGATATATAACTCTTTTAGTTTCCCTTATTTTACTACATTCACCTTCTTTTATAACTCCAGATCATCCCTTTTTTCCTCCTTAATATTCTATTGGATAGATGGTTGGGAAATCATTTGTTCAAGGTAGGATGTATTCACTGCCATTATCAATTCTAGATCCATCCTTCGCATGTCCAAGAATATAGGGTCTTTCTCAATCCTTAATATGGATAGAGTAGTAGGTTATTTTCTACTAAGATCAGCAACTACCTTGTTCACCTTTCCAAGATGATAGTGAATAGAGAAATCTCAGTCTTTGATTAGATCTAACCATATACTTAGAAAAATGTTGATATCCTTCTGTGTGAATATATACTTTAGGCTCTTGTGATCGGTATATATGTCACACTTCTCACCATAGAGGTAGTGCGGCCATATTTTCAAGGCAAAAATCACAGCTGCTAACTCCAGATCATGCATCGAGTAGTTATTCTCATGGATATTCAACTACCGTGAGGCGTAGGATATCACATTATCATTTTTTATGATAACACAACCCAATCATTTATTTATAGCATCACTGTATATCACAAAACCTTCTCTAATTTTTGGTAATGTTAGTACAGGTGAAGTGATCAGCCATCTCTTTATCTCCTTAAATATTTCCTCACATTATTCTGTCTAGACATACTTTACCTCTTTCCTTGTCAACTTAGTTAGAGGGTTGAAAATCATGAGAAATTTATCACAAAATGATGATATTACCTTGATAATACAAGGAAACTATATATTTTTGTGACACTAGAGGGTTCGTACCATTCTTCAATCACCTTTTTCATTGAAGCTTCCATATAAATTACCTCACTTGTGTTCACATGTCTCAAGAATGTGACATGCTTCATCTAAAAGTCACACTTTCTAAACATGGCATATAACTTCTCCTTACTTAATGTCACCAACACAAGCCTTAGATATTCTTCATATTCCTCCTTTCTCTTGGAGTAGATGAGAATATCATCGATAAAAACTACCAAAAATTTTTCAAGGTAATGTATAAAGACACTATTAATAAAGTCTATGAAGATTGTGGGGACATTAGTAATTCCTAAAGGAATCACCAAAAACTCTTAGTGCCCATACCTTGTATTGAAGGCAGTCTTATAAATATCTTCCTTCTTTACCTTTAGCTAATGATATCCAGAATGAAGATCTGCCTTTGAGAAGTACTAATCTCCTTGTAACTGATTATAAAATTTATAAATCCTTAGAAGAGGATATATATTCTTTAGGGTGATCTTATTGAGTTCCTGATAATTGAAACATAGCTGTATTGATCCATCCTTCTTCTTGACAAAGAACACTGGAACACCCCAAGGTGATGCACTATGGCATATGAAATATTTTTTAAAATTATCTTTCAGTTGGTTCTTAACTACTCTAGTTTGACCGGATCTATCCTATAGGGATTCTTTGAGATAGGAGTAGATCCGGCTATGATTTATATTGATAACTATACCTCATGATCCAGGGGAAGTCCAAGTAACTCTTTAGTAAATACATCATTGTATTCCCACATGATGGGAATTTCACCTAGGTCGATAACTTCCTTTGACTCAACCATTTGATCAAGGTATGATTCTTTATACGGAATCAATACCCACACCTTTTCAAGATTTTCCAAAGGATATTAATTATATTCCTCTCATGTGTAGAGGAGCATGGTATGGTTATGAATATGAAAAGATATTTCATTTTCCCAACTACTGATTTGTTCTCTATATAATGGGATCTAAACCATTCCCATTATAGCATCACATTCCACCAAGGGAAGTATCATGAGATTTTCTAGAAGAGTATTCACACATATTCAAATAGAATAATATCCCAACACTTGGGTTGCAATGATTTCACCATTAGGTGTTTTATGAATATCTCTAATTCAAGGTTTTGGGGATTCGATTCAATAGTTCTAGAAAACATACAAGATATAAAGGAATGCGTAGAACCATAATAAAATAATACTTTTTCCATTCTTGACTAAATAGAAATTGTACCTAGTATGTCTTAATTTTATGTCTACACTTCTGGATTATTGATGGCATAATCCTTCCATTTAACCTTTGGATTTGTTGGCTGATGATTCTAATTACAATTTAGAACTTTAGGTTTAGTATATTGGATTTCATAGTTCAATTACTCCCTATAGTTTTAGAATTGTACTATGGGTGGTGATCTCCTTTCCTCTTCCACATTTTCCTTCTTCCTCGTGTCTTTTTGACATTCATGAGCTTGGTGGTCTTCTCCCCAACACGTGAAGCATTTCCCCATCCCTTTGAGGTATTTCCCATGATGCTTCTTCCCACATTTTTAATATGTGGGTGGTTGAGTTTTCTTTCCAACTTTCTCATTAGATCCTCCAGCTTGAAACTTAATATTTCATTTCTTATCACCATATCCATGGGGCCATTCTCCAAACTCCATCTCCACTTTTAGATCACATCCAAAAAAACTTCTTCATAACTCCCAAAGTCTCAAATTGAAATATCCTTTTGAATATGTGGTTTTAAACCACTAAATAATCTATAAATTATTTTTATCATTGTTGATAACAAAACCCGAAGTGTACCTTGAAAGCCTTGTGAAATTTTATTCATAGGCCATGATAGATTCTTCTTACTTTTTCTTCAATTCTAGTAATTCTCTCTCCATATTTTTATGAAGAGTTTGAGGGAAATATTGTTAAGAAACATTATCTTAAATTCTTCCCACTCCATTTATACAATTCCATCCATCGGTTTGGTGTTCTTAATCAAGTCCCACCATTGATAAGCCTCCCCATCTAGATGATAAATAGTGAGATTCACCCTATCCATATCAGAACAGTGAAGAACATAAAATATCTTCTCCATTGAGTTGACCCGTTATTCTATATCTAATGGATCGAAAGATCCACTAAACATAGGTTGTTGTTTCCACATAAAACAATCAATATCTCATTTCTCCCTCTTTAGTGAAGGAGGTCATTCCACATTATTCAGGTTATTGTTCATAACCAAATACAGCTGGGTATTCATTTCCATGAAACATTAAACTCGACCACCCAAAGCATTGGGGATGTTGTTTGGGCAATCACTGTATTGTCCCTCACATGGGTTGTTGACCTAGTTTCTCTTGGTTCCCACCATTTTCTAAAATAGAAAAGGTTAGAACAAAACATTAGTCAAAAAGTCATGAATAAATAATTTATTCCTTTATGAAATTAAGTATAAATGCATTTCTTATGGGATCCCTATGTTTATAATTTTAGAAAACAAAATCTTCTTGGGTGATCACTTATACTTAGTCTCATACTAAGGGTTTTCACTAAGGTTCTCTAATCCTAATTCCCAAATTAACTAAACCAACATCCCATACCAAATATAATGACCCTAATTTTTCTTACATTACTATTACATCATTTTAAATACAAACAACATAAAATAATTACACAATGAGGTTCCAAAGGATTAGTGTCTTGGAAAAATTAGTACCATGCATAAAATTCTAAAAATAAAACATAAACATTTATTTAATTCCTTCTTCTCTATATTTTTATTGTCCTTTGAATTCTCCTTAGTACATGAAATCACCTGATGATATACATAAAATAAATGGTGAGCTAAAACCCCTGTAACATGATAGATGAGAACATGAAACAATATAACATTGGGTGAGTATAATCATTATCATCATAACATAGACATAGGATCATAATCACGAGAGGAAGCATTAATAAAATGCATGGAATATGGAAATACGTAAAAACAAAATATCATGTTCACAAATATTTTACTTTATCTCATGAAGTTATTCACATTACCCAATGTATTTTATCACTATATAATTCTAAGTACACTCATCACATCCTAACATTTACATTATAATGCATACCACATAGAACAAATATCAATCTTGAATATATAATAACCCATGTAAAAGAATTGGTTTCATTTCATAAATCATGCATAAAATTAGGGTTCCCAAATGAAAGAGGGAATAACATACTTGATATAAGAATCATCAACCTTAAGTGAAGAAGAAACAATCTAGAGAATTAAAAGGTGTGTTTTTTGAGAGAATAGTTCTTTTAGAAAACATTGTGTTTATCATAAAATAATGTAGAAAAAAATTATATCCCATAAAAGATAAGATAATTATGAATAAATTATATTTAATTAATATCCATACTGAAAATGGGGTGAAAGAGAGAAAATCAAAAGAAAGAGAGTTGGGTTTGATAATTCCCCTTACCATGAGTTCGAATGCTTTCTTCACTTTAATGTATTGTATAATCATATTAGATTCATTAATTAACAATTATAGAACATTTCACACATTAATATCACTCATTATAGTTTTATTAAGTTCATTTATGGGCCTTTCAATTAGTTATAGAGTTTAATTTCATCGTTTGGGAGCATTCATTTTCATGGTTTTCATGATCGGTTCATTTATATTTCTGAATTGAAGTTCGTGTAAAATGATGATAAATATACATAATTGTTTTTATATGTTATTAATTATATTAAATAAGTTTTAAAGATATTATAAATAATTTGGTTATATGGAATGATGATGAATCATTAGATACAAGTCAATGATGATCGTTTTAGGTTGATTTTGGCAAGTTTTTCGATCACAATGAACTCGTTTTGTTTTATCATTTAGTATTGTGTGTAAAAATTAGTTCCAGAACATAAATATTATTGTAACATATACTTTATAATCTATTTAAACCATTATAATGGTTTTATTAACATCTTTTAAGCGGTTATAGTAAAATGAAAGTGTGTCGCCAATGATGTCGGTAAATTGACACATCATAGGCAACGATTTCATTTCTAAAATAAAAGAGTAAGAGGGTGGAGTTTAATGATGAATCTTACATTAAAATGATATAATTACAGTATATCATACTGGAGTTATCAATCTATTTGGATAAAGGGAGTTAGGAGATAATTAGAAAACAAATGAAATTGAAAGGAAATTAAAAGAAAGAGAGAGAGGATTTACTTCTTGAATTTATCCTCCTTGAAAACCACCTTAAGGTAAGGTTTTGGTCTTTTGATGAGACCAAGAGATCCTGGATTTGGGGGAGGGACTATGTAATATTATTGTTTGGAATTTATGTGAGTATCAAAGCTTCATAGTTGTGAGGAGAATAGGTAGTGATGGGCGGTATTTATAGTAGAGGAGAGTGGTGTTTTCTCAATATTATATTCATTAGTTTATTATTTTGGATCAAGAATATGAATACTCTGATAATTATCTCTAAATATATTAATACAATTAATTGTGGTTCTATATTAAGGTTCTTACATCATACTTACCTCAATAATGACTCATAAATTCATGTATTTAGCATTTATCAAAAATTATCATATTTTACTATTCATCAAAAATTCAAGTATTTCAGAAAAAATTCAAAAAGTCTCCCTAACCATTTTTCAATGTGTATAATTAAAAAATGAACTCCATTTTATGAAAATAATTTTCTAAATATGATTAATTTAATTTTTAATTAAAATCATCATTTACTTGGAAAATACATATTTTAAAATTATAACTGATTTTGTAACACTTTGAAAAATTACTTAAGGTCTCATAAAATTATCTTAAAATCATAAAACATTAAAATATTAATTTATAGATACATTTTTTGAAAATAAATTTTCTTTTAAATTATTAAATTAATTATAAAATTGTAATTAAATATTTATGACTTACAAAAACTCCAACACTTAATTAATAATTTTTAAAACATTTAATTACTAAGTCTATGAAATAATTATTCCATAATTTCATTTATAAGATAATTAAGTTTTATTTATACTTTCACGAGTGGGGTTTCTATTCATTTGGTTGGTTTACTATTCATAAGGGTCGTATTACTATTCCTAAGGTCCAGTTGATATTTCATCGATATTAGTTCCTTAACTTCCAAAAAAACTTCTTACTTAATCAATTATTCCTTCATAAAGATTTTATTACCATATCTAAGTGATTTTATGTTATTTATACTATATGAAATTATTATAAGATGGGAAAATTTACACTAATAAAAGTTTGGTTCATTATAATTACCTTCCCAAATAACTTCATTAATACATTTAACTCATCCAAAAATCCTTATTTTTATTATAAATCCAATCTAGTAAGGCTTTATATATAATTCTACATAGGTGGTCTGAAGAAGAGGTAACATTCTTAATCGATAATATTTGTTTTATTTCTTCTCCCTCCTCCAAATATTATTCAATCCTTATCATATAATAAAATAATTATCTAACATATAAAATAATGTTATTATGTTAATTTGAAAACATAAATACATCTCCACTTCCATAAAATGGGAAATTAAACCATCATTCATGTGTACGGTAGGCAACTGGAATGCAAACTGATCTAATTCATTTTCCATCATCACCTATCATAAATGTTCATGATGATGGATTTAATTTTTTTATAAGAAATTCATAAAATATTAATCATTATGTAAAAGTAATATATGATATACCATATTGACTTAGAATCTTGGAGAGGTAATCGTGCAGCCAAACAATGTAGCTTTCCCAGGTGCCTTGAAAAGTTAAAATTCCATCTTTTCCTCTATTTAGTTTTAAACCCATTTCGGTTTTATTCTCGATTTCTTGACCTAAGTGCATCATGGTGGCTCTCAAATTCCCCTTCCCTTACTCTAATTCCTCCATGGTTGCCTCTCCAGGATTCTAAGGTCAGTTTCCTTGGGTTTCTTGGTCAATTTCCTTCTCTCCTCTTATCTCTCTATTAGTTCTTTGGGTTTTCTTGGCTTGGTTCCCTCTTTTCCAAACCCTAGAGGTTAGTGTTGATGTTTGTATCATGTTTCTTGAATTATGGGGTGTTCGGTTTGTTCCTTGGGCCTCGTTCATCCTTATACAAGGGTTTAATTGCATTCACATGCCATTGAGGTAGGCGTTTCCATCCTTTTACTTTCCTAAACAATCCATTAATGATTTATCTTTCATAAATATATTTATAGAGATTTTTATAAATTTTATGATGTGTTATTGTAATTTTTTTTGGCATTTCAATGTTGTAAATTTGATGTAAATTGTTTTTCAAAGGGTTTTCCTAATAATACCTCTATATATATATATATATATATATATATATATATGTGTGTGTGTGTGTGTGTGTGTATGTAAAGTGTTTGATAAAACTCCCTTAGGCCTTTAAAGATGAAATTGGGTGTTTTGGATTGTGTTTGTCCTATGATGAGTTTTGGTAAAAAAAAATTCCTTTCAAATTGAGCTTTTATTGTGTTTGCAATATGTCATTGTGGTTTTTTTCTATTATGTGGTTTGTTGTGGTGGATGATAGAGTAAGTGGTGATTATTAAAATTGGTCTTTGGGTATGTTTATGGTTTTCTATATTTCTTTAATTAGATGTGGGAATAATCATATGTTCATAGGGTTTACATATAGATACGAATACAAATGAAAATGGAATTACATAATGATGTTTATATTTAAACAGAAGATTTGAAACCACCTTCCCCTATACCCTCTTCTCTTTCTTCCACCCCATCTTCCAAATGGTTCTTCTAAAATAAAATGGTTTCTAAATGGTTATTTGGTTTTAAAATGAATTCAATGGTGGTTTCAAATGTTCTTACTAAGGCTTGGACCATTTGTCACTTTGAGATGTGGTTTGGTAACTAAATGACATAAAGGCCCATTTGGCACCTTTTGAGCATGTTGTCTAGTTTCGTCTCAATTTTAGAAATGGTTTTGGAAATAGATTTGGATTTGAAATATTAGAGTCTCAGTTGATACCTTATTGTGTTTTGTAAATTGGTGTTGAAACTCATGTTACATAACGGCCTAGTTGTAACATTAGATAATTCATGGTGTGATGGGAATCATATGTTGACCTTCCATAGAGAGGGCCTATTCATAAGTGGTGTTGAATATTGGTCTAGGAAATAATAGTGGCATATGTGGATTATTGGTTTATGAAATGCATATGATTACCTTCTAATTCTCCTAATACTAGTATCATGGGATTCCTAGTCATTAATTAGAGGGTTGAGTGATGGTTTCTTTCTGGTCCTGGTTACACGGACTGGTACCCCATAAAATTTCTGAGAGGCCAAGTGGTTTTTGTCGCTGGTGAGGCCCATTTAGAACAACTAGTTGGTTATTGAATATGGATCTACACCATACATTAGCAGGTTAGTCCAAACTGAGTATGTTTAGTGATTTATTTTAGATATGTTTAGTAAATTCCCATGGTTGCTATTTGTATGTTCATACTTTACTTCTTCTACACTTTGGTTAGTAAAGTTTCTAACTTTTTTTTGATTACTTTGTTTCCTTTATTTTCATCATAACCCTTTTTATCATCTAGTATGGATTCTCAATTTTCATTTTGGTTTTGTAAACTGAGTTTTGGAATGGAAAACCATTTTGGAATAGAAAGTTGTATTTGGTTATTTAAAATGATAAAAACCATATTTTCTATATGTACTTAAAACTATAATTTGTTGAATATTTTGGGAAAGTATGTTTATGTACTATGGGGTGTTTACCTACTAAGCTATTTATTCTCACACTCTACTTGTTCCACTCATTGTTAGTAAACCCAACCTATTTTGTAGGTTCATTTTTATGGTTCGGGTTTTATTTTGGAGAAGGCTAGTCTTATGTTTGATTGTGACCAAAAGGTCATGTGGAGGTCATGTCATTTCTAGTTTGGTTTTAGTTTCAATTTTTAGTTTTTGTTTGGTTCAGCTATTATTGAATTTGGATCCGATGTATTTATTTGTTCTCAGTGTTTATATATTCTACCGGTTTTTCTATGTTCTCTATTTTGTTTATTTATGTTTGTTTGATCATGGGATAAATCATTACCACTATGTTATATTAGATTTCAATATCCATTTTCCACCATAGGAGGATTAGGAATGCCTCTCGAGTATTTTATTAGGCCGGGTTGGGTGTCAGGTGAGATGAAAAACCATCCTAGTTCATGAAAAAATGGAATCAGATCAACCCTTTGTTATTTAGGGCATAAAGTAGTTTGGATATTATAACTATCAGGAATTGAGAGGTTGGTACGGGAATATCATTGTGAACTCTTACTCAACTTGAGCCTTGAGTTACCACGGGTAGTCTGGGACTTGATACTTTTGTTTTATTTTTGGGTGTGTGGATGGGGAATGACAATAGAGGAAAACCAGTGATGTACAGTATGCTTACATGGAGTAGTGACCCTTGTGGATCCTTAGTAAATGACTAGTTCCCTATTCTAGGAGTTCGGTGTGAGTTTTGTATTGGATTTATTTTTGGTTGGAATGAGATGATTTTAAAATGAAAAATGTTTTTTGGTAAATTGATTTGAAATAGAAAATGATTTTTGGCTTTAATTTTGTTTTAAATTTGGGTGTTTGTGTGTTTAAGTTGGTTTTGAATGTGAGTTTATTTTTTTAAGGTGGCTTTGGGGAAAAAAAATTTTTAATTTGAAATGTAAATGGTGGTTTTTGATATAGTAGTTTGGATTTTTTGTGGTGTTTAGATTATGAGACAGGTATTTTGAGTAGGATGTTATCTTGGTTGAGTGTTGGTTGGGTTTTGATTACAAGTTAGCACATTTTGGGAAGTGTTTAAGATCACATTCATCCCATGGTTCATGCCTGAGGAGTTGAAGGCAATAAAAGTGGTAGAGCTACTGGGTATTCATCAAGTTCGGCATATGGTGAAGTCCTATGTTGATCATTTTAAAGAGAAGGTTTCATTTTACCTAGAAATAGCATCTAATGATCATCTAAAAGATCCTCTATTTGTATGGGGCCTTCATATGGTGACAAAAGAGTGTGTCCTCTCATCTGGTGAATTCCTATTTTGGAAGTTCATGGATGTGGCATTTTTAGCTGAGGTTGTTCCGAGAGCATAGTTTTTAGTGGTTAACAATCTATCTCCTCTCAGTGATCATGAACGTTCCCCATATGGAAAGAGTTGTATGCCAAAGGAACCTATTCTAGAGGATTCTCCATTATTGGTTCCAACTTCTCATATGTCATATAGTTCACTCATGTAATTTCAATGCAGTCAGTTTTGGAATTTTAAGTTGTCTGGTCATAATCCCCTACAGGATTATCGTCAATGTGACCATTTAGGAAAGTTGGAGAGGTTCTGCAACTAGCATTTCTAGATTAGGAAGACCCATTTAGAGGATTTCAGTTCCTAATTATGAGGAAGAATATTCTTCAAGAATTTAGGCCTTCATCCATAGGTCTTGGAGTGAATATTTTCATGTATTCAAGAATCATTGGTTGTGGGGAAACTTGGCCTATATTTTGGATCCATCATGGAGTGTGAGTAGTTTAATTTCATCTATTATAGTTTCCTACTTTTTTTAAAGTTCCTCCTTACTGTAAAAATATTTCTAGCATTATTCTCATATAATTTTAGTGGTTTTTACTTTTTTTATGCAAGTATTTGATTGGTCTCTATATCTTGTGTGCTTATCCTTTTTGTAGGTTGGATTTGTTTTTGTTGTGCTTACTTTAGAGATTCTTGTGTCTTGTGGGAATGATGAATCATGGTTCAGTTAGCTGTTTGGGTTGAGTTTCTTATATGGGTTCTCTTTGTGTTGTAGGTTTTAGTTCAGGATGGTAGTTCTCAGTGTTTGTTTTGTTTGGTATGTGTTGGGAGTTCCAAGGTTTATCTGTGTGTGTATTTCTTGGGTTGCTTCATATTAGATCCCCAATTTCAGTCTATCTGGAAAGTTCCCAGTGTTTATATTTTTTGGTCTTTTCTGGGTTTCTTAGTGTTGGTTTGTTCTAACTAGTTTCGTATGGTGGGGTGTAAGATTCCAACCTTTTCTAGAGATTTATCAAGATTTTTTTTAGGTATTATTTTTTATTATTTTGAGTAAATTTTTCTGGGTTTTATCTTGTGTGTTTTTGGGTGAAATTTTGATCTTTTTTAAAGGAAGTGGGGCAATGCACAGTTGGTGTATAGTTTTCCCAAATCATATTCATTGGATAGAAAACCATGAAAACCCAAAAAGAGGGTATTTTCATGATTAGAACATGTTTTTTCAAACCGTGTGACTCCCTGGGAAGAGGCACATGGTTAGGATCACGGTTAGGGGAAACCATGTGTCCAGAGTAGGAAACCATGCCTATGTGAATTTAATCCACCAAAAATTATTTAAAACAAATACCAAACCCTCATCTTATACCCCCAAAATCCCTATCTTCACCCATAATCATTTTCTATCATTTTTTTACGCTTCCACATGGATTCTAAGCCATTAAAACCTCCATTCTTGACGATTCAAAACCTAAATTGCAGATATGCACCTCTCTGGGTATGTGTTTTCTTCCTAATTAGGTTTCTCTTCCTTTAATCTCTCTTCCTAGATAACAAATGTTTATTTTTATCCTATTTTTGGTGCATGTAGATCTAGGTTTGATTTATCATGATCCTTTGGATCTTTTTCCCATGATTTGATTCAATATCTTTTTTTTCATCGTGGGTTTGACCTTTCTATTTCAATTTAGTGAATTTATGTTTGGTGATCGCTCATCAAAGATTTTCAGTAGGTATTATAAATTACAATCCCAGAGTCTTGATTTAATTTTGTGTATGTAATTGTAAAATTTCAATTTCCATGATTGGGAAATTTTATTGATAATTGGATTAATGTAATTTAATTTCCATGTATAATTGATTTGTGTTTAATTGGGGTTATTGAATTGTGGAATTGAATTAATTAATTTATGAATTAATTAATTTGATATTGGGATTGTGGATTTGGATTAATTAATTAGTGAATTAATTAAGGAGATATTTGGAATGTGAAATTGTATTAATTAATTGTTGAATTAATTATTGGGATGTTTTGATAGAGAAATTGTGTTAATTAATTGGTAAATTAATTAATAGATTTTTATAATTGTGGAATTTTATTAATTAATTGTTAAATTAATTAATAGATTGGTGTGGTTGTGGAATAGATTGATTAATTTAATGTTTATTTTATTAATTAATTGGTATTTTTTGTAATGGTTCAACTAATGTGATTTTGAATTAATTAAAAATAGAATTTATGATATATTTGACATGGCCATTAATGGGTTAATGTGTTCTATGATTAAATAATGATAAATGGTTTAATGGTAATTTTTCATATTATTTCATGTGAATTAAAGTGTTGAACCATGATTATTTCATTAATTTATATGGTACACTTTAATGAGAATTGTGATAAGAGAGTTAATATTGATTCCCCTTGATTGATGTGATATATGTGATATATTTGATATTATGATGTTTGGGATAAATGTTTGTGGGACATGGACAGCTGATTCAAAATATCATATTGATAAATATTGATATTTGTGTGTGGGGCATGTTCTGCTGCATCAAATTCCCATAGTGATAAATAAGTGTGGGACACATACTACTGCATAAAAATCCCACCTATTTGATTGTTTAATAAATGAGTTATGGGTCACAGGCTATAACTTCAAACACCCACAAGGTCCTAGGTAAGGCAACCTAGGCCAAAAATGTTGACATTGGACTATGGTTCAAATTGGCCATGATAATGAGTTGAAATGAAATTCATAATTAAATCCCAAGTTTTATAATGATTTTTTAATTGAATTTGTAATATTTTTTAGATTCTAGAATGGGCCAAAGTAGGTATTAAGAGTTAGGATGTCCTCAAGAACCAATGAGTTATGTGGTTAGATAAAGATTAATTAAATAAATATAAATTCTTTACTTTATTACTTGTATTTTATTCTTTATACAACAGTATACATTTTTATTGACTAGATATTGTTTTAGAAGTTGGTGGTGGTGGCCTACTGAGTGGTACTCACACTCTACTCAGACTATATAATCGGTACCTGAAGAGACTTCATTTTTTCAAGAAAGGATAAGGGAAAGGCACAGTATTAAATGGATTTGTTGGTATGGAGCATGGTTGATGGAACCAGACATGATTTGGGACCCTCTTGGTAGTTTTTAGTGTCTTCCTTTATTTTGGATTTTTCAAATTAACATTGGAAACCTAATTGGAATGGAATATCTACTTTTTAGTTTTTGGTAGTGTATTTTCTGTTTTGTTTATCATGTGATAATTGTTTGGTTTGGCTATGGTTATATCATTTGTTTATTATTCATTTATTCTGTTGTTCTACTAGTTTGATAAAGAGGGTATAGTCTCCTCATTATCTATATTAGACCCTCACTGCTATTTAGAAGCCTCTGGTGTATGAGGAGGAGTTCCTAAGGTCATATAGTGAACCAACTCGGGGCACTGGTGTGTGGCACCCAGTTCAGCCTTTCAGATCACCTCTATGTTGGATAGAGGCAGGTGAGTTAGAGTTATTGGGACCGAGTCTTTTATAGGAGATGCCAGAGCAGGTTTAGCTGATTCAGAAACATATGGACACAGATCAGAGTGGACAAAAGTCATGTGCTGATAGGCGCTGATGACCCGTAGAGTTTGTATAGGGTGATCATGTTTTCCATCAGGTGTCACCTAGATTGGGTCACCGTAGCATTCAAAGATAGGGAAAGCAAGAACCCAAGTTCATTGGTCTGTTTGAGGATGTGGAGAGAACCAGGCTGGTGGCTTACCAATTAGCTATTTCACAAAGGTATAGTGTTATGCATGATATTTTCATGTGTCACAACTTTTGTGGTATCACCCCAAACCTTCTCATGTGATCAATGTGGATGATTTTTAGATTGATACAGTTTCATCCTTTGATGAGCATCTGATATGTGTGTTAGATCACACTGAGACCGTATTTTAGGGAATGATGGTTTCGATAGTTTATTTATTATGGTATCATGGATATGTTGAGGAAACTTGGGAGAGAGAGGCAAATATGTGGGATTAGTGGCCCAATCTTTTTTTCTCATAATCTTAGAGGTGATTGGGAGTATAACTAGAATATGAGCTGTTATAATTTGGGGATATTTTCATATATCACCATTTCAAGAGATTTCTTGATCTTTTTTTCAAGTATTCTTTAACATTGTTTTGAGTAATTTTTGTTTGGGTTTTATCTTGGGTAAGATTGGGTGAAATTTGGATGTTTTTGGAAGGAAGTGGGGAAATGCATAGTTGGCACACGATTTTCCCAAACCGTTCACCCAGGAAAGAAAACCATGGCAACCCAAACAGAGGGGATTCTAATAGATTCCACACTATTTTTCAAACAATACTCCCTTCAATTAGTAACCATGAGACTCCTTGGGAGTAGGCGCATAGTTAGTCATGTGATTAGTGGAAATCATGTGCCCTAAGCAGGAAACCATGTGTATGGGAATTTAATATTCTAAAAATTATTAAAAAATTCTTGAACCCATCATATAAAACCAAACACCCTATCTTGACCCATAATAATTTTCTATCATTTTTTTAGTCTCCTAAATAGATTACAAGCCATTCCAACTTCTGATATTGATGATTCAAAGCTCAGATTGCAGATCTTCACCACTCCAGGTATGTGTTTTCTTCCCAATTAGGTTTCTCTTCATCTCGCCTCTCTTCTGAGATAAAAAAGGGTTTGTTTTCTCCTATTTGGGGTGCATGTAGATCTAGGTTTGTTGGATCATGATCTATTTGATCTTGTTTCTATGATTTGATTCAATATCTTTTTCCTCATCATGGTTTTGACCTTTCTATTTCAATTTGCGGAATTTTTGTTGGGTGATCGCTTGTCAACAATTTGAGGTAGGTGGTCTAAATTAAAATCCCATAGTCTTGATTTAATTACATGTATGTAATTGTGAAATTTCAATTTCCATGATTTGGAAATTTCATTGATACTTGATTAAATTTAATTTAAATTATGTGTGTTATTGATTTAGGTTTAATTTGGGAAATTGAATTATTGAATTAAATTAATTAATTGATGGATTAATTAATGGGATATTAGGAATGTTGATTTGAATTAATTAATTAGTGAATTTATTAATGAGATATTTGAAATGTGTATTTGGATTAATTAATTGGTGAATTAATTAATGGTATGTTGTGATTGTGAACTTTAGTTAATTAATTGGTAAATTAGTTAATGGATTATTGTAATTGTCAAGTTGGACTAATTAATTGTTTCATTAATTAATAGATTGTTGTGATTATGTAATATATTGACTAATTGAATGTTGATTTGATTAATTAATTGGTATTTTGTGAAACAGGTCAATTATTGTGATTTTGAATTAATTAACAAGGTAATTTATGAGATATTTTACTTGACCATTAATGGGTTAATGTGTTATATGATAAAATAATGATAAATGGTTTAATGGTGATTTTTTATATTACTCCATTTTAATTAAAGTGTTGAACCATGAATGTTTGATTAATTTAGATGGTACACTTTAATATGAATTGTGATAAGATGGTTAATATTTATTAACCTTAATTGATGTGATATATGTGATATTGTTACATATGTGATAAACATGTGTGGGACATGGATTGATTCTTCAAAATACCATATTGATAAATATTGATATTCGTGTGTGGTACATGGTATGCTGCATCAAAAACCCATAGTGATAAATGAGTTTGGGGCACAGACTTCTGCATCAAAAGCACACTTGTGTGATTGTTTGAAAAATGAGTTGTGGGTTCAAATTGCTGCTTCAAATACCCATGGGTTCATAGGCATATAAACCTAATACCAAAATTTTATCATTGGACTAAGTTTCCAATTGACCATGAAAATGAATGGAAATGAAATGGATAATGAAATCCCATGTGTTATAGTGATTTTTGAATTGAATATGTGATATGGTTCAGACTTAGGCATGGGACGAAGTAGGTATTGAGATTCTGGGTGTCCTAGGGAACCCAAGAGTTATGTGGTCAAATAAATAGTAATTGAATAAATGTAAATTGTTTAATTTATTGATTAAATTTTATTTTTTATACAACTACATACACTTTTGTTGACTAGATATTGTTTTAGACATCATTGGTGGTGGCCTACTGAGTTGTACTCACATCCTACTCAAGATTCCTAATTGGTACCCGAATAGACTTCATGTTTACAGGATATAATAAGAGAAAAATCCCTATGTTAGATGGATGGGTTGGGATAGAGCATAGATGAGGAAACTGGACGTGATTCGAGACCTGATTGGGTGTTTCCAGTGACTTCCTTTATTTTGGGATTTTTATATTGACACTTGACATGTATTTGGAATGGAATATATAAAGTTTAGTTTTGGGTATTGTATTTCCTGTTTTGTTCATCATGTTATACAGGTTTGTTAGGTTATAGTTATATCATTTGGATATTGTTTATTTATTTCATTATTGTGATACTTTGACAAAGAGGGTATATTCTTCCCATGATCGGTATTATACCCTCACTATTTGTCAATGTCCTCTTGTATATAGAGAGTTACACTTGAGGTCAGGTACAGAACTAGCTCAGGGCACTGGTGTGTGGAACCTTGGTTAGGAAGATACAAGGGGATAACCCTTTCTTATTCCTTCCCCATGGTTATCCTTTTTGTGTTTTTCTATACTGATGTTCGGGTGTTACTTCTGAAGTGGAAAAGGTCACACCAAGTTTCATTGTTTCATTTGTCCTTGTTCAATTTCAAGCCCTATTTTTTTATTCTTTCATATGGGTTACTTATAGGGGAATAAAGGGTTTTTGGTGGGAATAATTGTCACACCCCAACCACGGTTTTCTCTTTATTTTACTCTTTTCTTGGTCTTGGGTCTTTTGGTAGAGTTTTGGCTCGAGTTTTTATGAGGATTTTTGAGTTTTGGAGGTTTAGGGTATGTTTTGGCCCTGTTCGTAATTTGTGTGCACAGTTTTAGAAGAACCTACGTGGATGATTATGACAGAGAGATTTTCTAGTTCAATTTCTTCTTACATTGTTTGAATGGTACTATTTAGCCCAAACCATGTGATCTAAAGGAGAAACTATGTGGTGTGTAGTTGGTGTCAAGGACAAGGTCCACGACTTGTGCACGATTAGAAGAAACCATGCAAAAAGTGTGCAGGATCTTGTGCAGTTTTAATAGAGATGATTCTAATAGTTGGTGCATGGTTTCCCAAACCATATAGCCAGTTCATGCGGGTGTCCTCCTCTTCCAGTACGGTACACACGGTTTCCACACAATTTGGAAAACTATGCAGCAAAACTAAGGGGCTTTCCCAGGTGTCTTAAAAAGTTGAAATTCCATTATTTCCCCTATTTATTTTTAAACCCATTTTGGGATTATCCTCCCTTTATTGACCTAGGTGCATCATAGGGGATCTCAAATCCCTCTTCCCTTACTCTCCTTCCTCCATGGTTTCCTCTACAATATTCTAAGGTGAGTTTCCTTGGGTTTCTTGGTCAATTTTATTCTCTCCTCTTCTCCCTCTCTTGTTTACTTGGGTTTTATTATCTTGGTTCCCTCTTGGACAAACCCTATAGGCTAGGGTTGGTGTTTGGCTTATGTTTCTTGAATACTAGGGTGTGTGGTTTGTTCTATGGGCCTTATTCTGTAACGACCCAAAGTTTCATTAATGGAAAATCCCTCTTGATCCAGTTAAATGTCTCCTTATGAAAAATGTTTTTTATAAGATGTCAACTTCTTTGGTTTTATGTTAAGATTTGTGACCGTTACTTTTATAGTCGTTGAACAGTGATCACATGAGTAGTATAAATATATGGCTTTAACGAACCCATTTTTACTCAGACAAAGGAAGTGATGGCCTCATCCAGTAGAATTGCCCTGTACAAAGCCCATTTTTCGGATCTCGGAAAAGAGGTGGCGTCTTTGGGATTCACCCTTGACCAAGCCTAAGCTGAGCTTCATTATGTCAAGCTCGAACGTGATCGTCTACGGGAAAAGTGGAAGTTTATAGAGATTACCACTCGAGCGATGTTATCTGAGCCGCCCCAAGAGTCTGTCATCATCACACACCTTACCCTTAGGTCTTATGCGGCTATTTTAAGGAGTTATGTAACAAATAAGTAGTACTATGTTCATGTGCATTATTTTTGTATATAATAATGAATATAATTTCTAGTCATTTTTGATACATTGTAATAGTTTTTAAAGTACAAATGGTTTTTTTTTGTTATTATTTAATTAAGAATTATATTTTATTAAATTAAGGGATTTTTGAATTAAATAATATTTTAATAAAATATTATTATTAATATTAAATTAATTTTTATTAAATATAAATGATCTTATAATTTTATGAATGCAATTAATATTTTTATTAAGGTTTGAAAGCCATTTCTGTCAAAACCCGTGAATTTTTTATAAATATCGGTTTTTATTTTAAAAGTGAAAATTCACAAATTTAGAAAATTATTTGGATAAAATAAATATTATTTTTGGAATCAGAACGTCTAAATTATCCAACGGTGAATTTTTCATAATTTTCTGAGACAGTCAAATTTTTGGGTAAAAATTAAATACCGTTTAAATATTTAATGTGTTTTAGGACATCATAATGACCCAATGGTGGTGTAATAAAATACCATAATCCTTATGTTAGGCCAATATATGTTTTATCATTAAAATAATGAGGTTTTGGGTTTGTTTGACTTACTTTTCAAAGCATTAATGAACCCCTCAAGACTTACTCAACACTTTTCCTTTTTAAATTAATTTCCATGGGAGTGTGACTCACCTCCACATAAGCAACCCTAATTTTTTAATAATTTCGGACCTTGGCCTTGTAAAATATTGTTTTCCTCTTTCCTTTTCCAGAAACCATGGGCAAATACCATGGGATAGTTTGTGGTTTGGATTATCTTAATATAAGGGGTCCCAAACCTAAATAATAAAGAATTATCTCACCTTTCCTATATAAACCCACCCAAGCTCCCACTTCCTCCTCACTAAAATACCTTGGAGTTCGTCCAACCTCTGCCCTACTCTCTCTAGAATCCTCCCAAGGTGCCCCAATCTCCCAAGAAGCCTCTCACAAGCCTCTCTCTAGCCTTTGGAATCACACTTCCAAGTAAGGGTTTTTTCTTCCTTTCTCATTTTTGTCAATTTTCTTTAAGTTGTATTGCCCTTTTAATTTCAGTTATGAATGTTGGGGTATGGTTTCGCACCTCTCCCATACTGCCCTCTTATTGTTTTAATGATGGGAGACCCCTTTCTCTCTCATTAAATGCCTCCCATGTACACCCGTTACTATGCCGAAATTCCGAAAGGAACTTTTTTTCTCCTCTTTTATATTCAAGCAATACGTTTGTATCATGAATCTAAATTCCTTTTCAATTGTTGGGACATGTATCTATATGACCTCATTACTGCCCATTACATGTAAATATGATGAGGAACCCCTTTCTCTCTCATCAACCATTTTTATGAATTCTTATGTCACGTTGTTACGCTGCCGAATCACACCGATTTTCTAAGCCAATATCATTATGTAGTGAATACCATGCCCATTTCTCCATCAAGGGTATTCACCTTTATGCACATTTACTTATTGATTATAAAGTTTCATGTATGAATTACACATTCCTTTATAGTGGAATAAATGATTATGTTTTATGAATCCATGTTTTATGATCCATGTGGCACACTTATGCATGAAATGAAATGTTTAAGAAGGGTGCGCCCTTTATAGCGCTCTAATGCATTGGGTAAAGTATAGTATCATGATACGTCATGTGCAATGAGTGTTGAATCATGATAATTCAAGTGCAACGATGGTTTACTTGTGCTTCATGTGCAATGAGGGTTTACTCATGCTCCATGTGCAATGAGCCTCAGCTCATGCTAATTCAATGTTAAGTGTTGTTGCCACATTTCCATGTTATGATTATCATGCTTTATCATGCCTTTATGTTCATGTTTCTCTTATTCTCTATTGATATGCATATTTCCTAACATTTATTGTACTCCTCATGTTATTCCATGTGTACTCCCTTACTGGGCTTTATAGCTCACCCTTTTCTTATGCATGTCCTCAGGTTATCCCATGCAATGCTAAGTAAGAAGGAATGTAGTGGTCATGTAAAGGAAGTTTTCAATTAAGATGTTGTATTTAAAGTTTAAATTTTTTATGTAATGATCCTAATCCCCAAAGACACTAAACCTCTCGATCTTCTTTGTTGTATCAAGTGAAGTTTTATGTAATAAAGCATGTTTAAGTTGTAATAAAAAGCAGGGTTGTCATAGTTGGTATCAGAGGATAGGTTTAGTTATTTTTGGGATTAGGAAACCCTAGTAAATCCTTAGATACAAGACTAATTATAATAAAAACATCCCTAAGTTTTGGTAAATACTAAGTAAGTTGTTTATCAAACAAATACATCCCTGTCTGGATACGAGCAGGTAGAGGCAGCTCTGGCACAGAATTATCCTAGGGGTAAAACCCGAAAACACTGCTTTGAGCTAGACTCGAACGGGAACTGGTGCACGACAATGGGCCTTGCTGCACTCTTGGTTACGACACTCCCGGGGGATATGTTTTGATAAATTCACAATCTTATTATGAACCCTTATTAAGGGAAAAATTCCCCTAAGAATATATGTTAGAAGGTAGATCATGAAAAGCCTGGATTGAATCCTATAGACTCGTGAGTTAAAGAGATTAAAGTTTATTTATAAGTCATCAACTTTTGTCTTTGGATTACCCTTTATGTGTTACCCCTAACTTTCCTTTCATTCCATCCAATGGCCGGTAATATGAGGACTCGGTCTAATAACCGTTGTGAAGATCAGTGTGATGATTGTACTAATGAGATGCCCAATCCAATGGGAGCGGGAATCGCAAACTTTGTCATGCTTCTCTCTTAGCTAACTCAAGTTTTGAATAGAAACATGGGTCAAGAGGAACGTTCAACCCCCCCTAAGAAAGAACAAGTCTCTATCTAGAGCTTCATGAGACAAATGCCTCCTAATTTTAGTGGATCATATGATCCCACGATCGCTGAGCAATGGATCAACTCCATTGAAAAGATATTCTCCATCCTCCAATGTTCTGAACAAGAGAAGGTTCTCTTAGCAGCTTATCGTATGGAGGGTGAAGCTGATCAATGGTGGACGTTGATCAAAAATATGAAGCCTGAGGAGGATATCGAGGCTTTGGAATGGAATGAATTCCTAGAGATGTTTTTCGATAAATATTTTCCGTGCACCCTCCATCTTAAGATGGAAAGGGACTTCCTTTCCCTCAAAAAAAGATGAAGAATCTGTGGGAGCGTACGAGGTAAACTTCACAAGGCTTGCACGATACGCTTCTGGCTTTGTCGTTAACCCCGAATGCAAGGTTGACCAATTCTTTGGTGGGATGAAGCCTAGTTTGCGGAAAGCATTAGCGATCCGTGACTTCGATAGTTTTGAGGAAATTGTCTGATGTGCCCTCAAGGTTGAAATGGAGATCAGAGAATCACAGGGGTATCATGGGGACAAGAAGCGTAAGGTGGACTTCAATGCTGGTGGTCCGATGGATAAATCCAACGGCGCTAAGAAGTTCCAGCACCCCACTTGCCAAAAGTGCAGAAAGAAGCACCCTGGAAACTGCCTTAGGGGGACGAGAAAATGCTTTAGGTGTGGAAGAGAAGGGAACCTAACTATTAACTGTCGGAAAAAGGACCTGCGCCTGTGAAAGAGGAGAGGAACGCTTTGTTTGAACCTCAATGCATTGTTCAATTCTACAAATGCAAAGAATAGGGTCATTTTGCAAATCAGTGCCCTAATCCAAGGGTTATCGGAGGCAACCAACAACCTCCAAGACAGCAAGGAAGAGCTTTTTCCATCACTTCTGTCGAAGTGAACCCCGAAAACGAAGTTGTGACAGGTACACTAGTTATTCATTCAAGAATAGCGAACGTACTTTTTTATTCATGTTCTACGCATTCTTTTATATCTCGAATTTTTAGTAGAACAATCCCAGCACCAACACAAATCCTGGAAGTAAAGATGTCGGTGAGTACGGAAAATGGGGCAATCATTTCATCCCATGAATATAAGTCCTCCCCTGTTGTGATATGTGGATTGAATTTCCCGACGAACCTCGTCATACTCCCTTTTGTGGAATTTGATGAAATTCTTGGCATGGATCGGATTTCCTTATATAGAGCCAACATAAATTGTCGGGAGAGGGAAATCACACTCCATATGGAGAATCGACCCCCGATTCTTTACAAGTGTCAGGAGGAAGATGAATCTCCTTTAGCTCCATCATCTCAAGCAAGGATATTACTGCCCTATGAGCATGCATATCTGGCTCAGATGATTGAGTCCAAGGAAGAAACCACCCTTGAAGAAATGCCTATTGTGAGGGAATTCGCTGAAGTGTTTCCCGAGGAACTTCCTGGTCTTCCTCCAAGAAGAGAAGTTGAGTTCTCAATTGAACTTATACATGGGGCGCTACCAATATCCAAGACCCCATATAGAATGGTTGTTTTTGAGCTTGAAGATATGAAGAAACAACTACAGGAGAATCCGGATAAAGGGTTTATATACCCAAGTGCATCACCATGGGGTGCACCAGTCCTCTTCGTCAAGAAGAAGGATGGGTCAATGCGGCTTTGCATCGATTATCGTGAACTTAAAAAAATCACGATAAAGAACAAGTATCCTCTCCCAAGAATTGATGACTTATTTGATCAGCTGCATGGAGCACAATACTTCTCCAAGGTGGACTTACGGTCGGGATATTATCAAGTAAGGGTGAAGAAGGAAGATATCCCCAAGACTGCTTTTTGTACAAGGTACGGGCACTATGAATTCATAGTAATGCCTTTTGGACTCACCAATGCTCCAGCAATATTCATGGACTTGATGAATAGAGTCTTTAGAGATTGCCTTGAAAAATTTGTGGTAGTCTTTATAGATGATATTCTAATATACTCCAAAACCAAGGAGGACCATGAGGAGCATTTAAAAACTGTACTAGAGACTTTGTGCAAGAATAAGCTCTATGAAAAGTACAGAAAGTGTGCGTTTTGGTTGAAGGAAGTCTCATTCTTGGGCCATATCATCACATGCAATGGGATATCTATGGACCCCTCCAAAACAGATGCAATTGAGGGATGGCCGAGGCCAACATCGGTAACGGATATCCGTAGCTTCTTGGGGTTAGCTGGATATTATCGACGATTTGTGAGAAATTTCTCACAATTGTCCCACCCTCTTACCAAGATAACTCGAAAGGGAGTAAAGTTTTCTTGGAGTGATGAATGTGAAGAAAGCTTTAAGGAGTTGAAAAGGAGGCTTATCACTGCACCCGTGCTCACTTTACCCACAAGCGGGGAACTTTTTGTGGTATTCAGTGATGCCTCAAAGAAGGTCTTAGGATGTGTGCTAATGCAGAATGATAAATTGATATCCTATGCTTCAAGGCAGTTGAAAATCCATGAGCGAAACTATCCAATGCATGATCTGGAGTTGGCGGTGGTGATCTTTGCCTTGAAAATCTGGCGGCATTATCTCTATGGAGAGAAATGTGAGATATATACTTACCACAAGAGTCTTAAATATATATTCACACATAAAGAGATTAATATGCGCCAGAGAAGATGGATAGAGATCATCAAGGATTATGAATGTTCAATACATTACCACCCTGGGAAGGCGAACAAGGTGGCGGATGCCCTATGTAGAAAGGATCCATTGATTCTATCAATGATGAGAATTGAGAAGGATCCAATCTTCTTAGACTTGATGAAGATGGACGTGGGAATCATAAAGAAGGGAACATCATCAATCCTTTCACAAATAATTTCTCAATCATCTCTTTTGGAAAGGTTAAAGGATGATCAAAAGGATGATGCGAGAATCCAAGAAAAAGTGGAAGCTATCAAAAAGGGGAAATCCTCGGAGTTTAATGTTAATGAAGAAGGAACTGTGCGGTTTGGGAAAAGACTATGTGTTCCATAAAGTCTGGACATGAAGAAGGAACTCTTGGATGATGCACATAGTTCAAATTTCTCTATTCACCCAGGGAGCACAAAGATGTATCGAGATCTCCGAGAAAATTTTTGGTGGGATAATATGAAGAAGGAGATCGCTGAATATACATCAAAGTGCCTGGTGTGTCAGTAAGTGAAGGCAGAGAGGCAGAAGTCTAAGGGGATGATGCAACCATTGCCCATACCAGAATGGAAATGGGAGAACATCACCATGGACTTTGTCACCGGACTTCCAAGGACATCCAAAGGCAACAATGCAATCTGGGTTGTTGTGGATCGTCTTACAAAGACTGCACACTTCATTGCTATTCGAGAGGATTTCTCTTTGGATCAACTGGCATGGATATATATCAGGGAAGTGGTATGGTTTCATGGAGTACCACTATCTATTGTGTATGAACAAGATCCAAGATTTACCTCCAAGTTTTGGAAGAGTCTTCAACATGATCTGAATACTGAACTGAACTTCAGTACGTCCTATCATCCTCAAACTGATGGCCAATCCGAGTGGACTATCCAAACACTTGAGGATATGTTGAGAGCGTGCTCAATGGACTTCAAAGGAGTATGGGATCAACATCTTCCTCTGGTTGAGTTCTCTTATAATAATAGTTTCCACTCGAGCATCCAAATGGAACCATATGAAGCCCTGTATGGGAAAAGGTGTAGAATACCGGCATGTTGGGATGAGGTCGGTGAACGTAAGCTGCTTGGACTAGAAATGGTCGAAGAAATGGTGGAGAAGGTGAAAACCATTCAGCGGCATATCAAGGCATCCCAAAGTCGACAGAAGAGTTATGCAGATAATCATCGATGAGACCTTGAGTTCAAAGTCGAAGACATGGTGTTTTTATGCATATCTTCGTGGAATAAGGTCATGAGGTTTAGAAAGAAAGGGAAGTTAAGTCCAAGGTACATCGGCCCCTTCGATATTCTTGATCGTGTTGGGGTTGTGGCCTATCGACTAGCACTTCTACCTACTATGGCCAAGGTGCATGATGTCTTCCATGTATCCCTCTTAAGGAAGTACATACCGGACCCTTCACATGTACTCTCTTCCGAGGTGGTACAATTGGAAGACGATCTTTCTTATGAGGAGCAACCAGTGAAGGTCTTAGATCGTAGAAAAAAAGTTCTATGAAATAAGACAATGCCCCTCGTCAAGGTGTTGTGGAGAAACAACAAGTTTGAAGAAGCAACTTGGGAGTCGGAGGATATGATGAAGCTGAGTTACCCACATTTGTTTTAGTGTGGGGAAAGGAAAATTTCGAGGGCGAAATTTCTTAAGGGGGGAATATTGTAATGACCCAAAGTTTCATTAATGGAAAATCCCTCTTGATCCAGTTAAATGTCTCCTTATGAAAAAATGTTTTTTATAAGATGTCAACTTCTTTGGTTTTATGTTAATATTTGTGACCGTTACTTTTATAGCCGTTGAACAGTGATCACATGATTAGTATAAATATATGGCTTTAACGAACCCATTTTTACTCAGACAAAGGAAGCGATGGCCTCATCCAGTAGAATTGCCCCGTACGAAGCCCATTTGTCGGAGCTCGGAAAAGAGGTGGCGTCTTTGGGCTTCTCCCTTGACCAAGCCCAAGCTGAGCTTCATTATGTCAATCTCGAACATGATCGTCTACGGGAAAAGTGGAAGTTGATAGAGATTACCACTCGAGCGATGTTATCCGAGCCGCCCCAAGAGTTTGTCACCATCACACACCTTACCCTTAGGTCTTATGCGGCTATTTTAAGGGGTTATGTAACAAATAAGTAGTACTATGTTTATGTGCATTATTTTTGTATATAATAATGAATATAATTTCTAGTCATTTTTGATACATTGTAATAGTTTTTAAAGTACAAATGGTGTTTTTTGGTTATTATTTAATTAAGAATTATATTTTATTAAATTAAGGGATTTTTGAATTAAATAATATTTTAATAAAATATTATTATTAATATTAAATTAATTTTTATTAAATATAAATGATCTTATAATTTTATGAATGCAATTAAAATTTTTATTAAGGTTTGAAAGCCAAATCTGTCAAAACCCGTGAATTTCTGATAAATATCGGTTTTTATTTTAAAAGTGAAAATTCACATATTTAGAAAATTATTTGGATAAAATAAATATTATTTTTGGAATCAGAATGTCGAAATTATCCAACAGGGAATTTTTCATAATTTTCTGAGACAGTCAAATTTTTGGGTAAAAATTAAATACCGTTTAAATATATAATGTGTTTTATGACATCATAATGACCCAATGGTGATGTAATAAAATACAATAATCCTTATGTTCGGCCAATATATGTTTTATCATTAAAATAATTAGGTTTTGGGTTTGTTTGACTTACTTTTCAAAGCATTAATGAACCCCTCAAGACTTATTCAATACTTTGCCTTTTTAAATTAATTTCCATGGGAGTGTGACTCACCTCCACATAAGAAACCCTAATTTTTTAATAAGTTCGGACCTTGGCCTTGTAAAATATTGTTTTCCTCTTTCCTTTTCCAGAAACCATGGGCAAATATCATGGGATGGTTTGTGGTTTGGATTATTTTAATATAAGGGGTCCCAAACCTAAATAATAAAGAATTCTCTCACCTTTCCTATATAAACCCACCCAAACTCCCACTTCCTCCTCACTAAAATCCCTTGGAGTTCGTCCAACCTCTGCCCTACTCTCTCTAGAATCCTTCCAAGGTTCCCCAAGCTCCCAAAAAGCCTCTCACAAGCCTCTCTCTAGCCTTTGGATGCACACTTCCAAGTAAGGGTTTTTTCTTCCTTTCTCATTTTTGTCAATTTTCTTTAAGTTGTATTGCCCTTTTAATTTCGGTTATGAATGTTGGGGTATGGTTTCGAACCTCTCCCATACTGCCCTCTTATTGTTTGAATGATGGGATAACCCTTTCTCTCTCATTAAATGCCTCCAATGTACACCCGTTACTATACCGAAATTCCGAAAGGAACTTTTTTTCTCCTCTTTAATATTCAAGCAATACTTTTGTATCATGATTCTAAATTCCTTTTCAATTGTTGGGACATGTATCTATATGACCTCCTTACTTTCCATTACATGTTAATATGATGAGGAACCCATTTCTCTCTCATCAACCATTTTTATGAATTCTTATGTCACGCCGTTACGCTGCCGAAATCACACCGATTTTCTAAGCCAATATCATTGTGTAGTGAATACCATGCCCATTTCTCCATCAAGGGTATTCACCTTTATGCACATTTACTTATTAATTATAAAGTTTCATGTATGAATTCCACATTACTTTATCATGGAATAAATGATTATGTTTTATGAATCCATGTTTTATGATCCATGTGGCACACTTATGCATGAAATGAAATGTTTAAGAAGGGTGCGCCCTTTATAGCGCTCCAATGCATTGGGTAAAGTATAGTATCCTGATACGTCATGTGAAATGAGTATTGACTCATTCTTATTCAAGTTCAATGTGGGTTTACTCATGCTTCATGTGCAATGAGGGTTTACTCATGCTCCATGTGCAATGAACCTCGGCTCATGCTAATTCAATGTTAAGTGTTGTTGCCACATTTCCATGTTATGATTATCATGCTTTATCATGCCTTTATGTTCATGTTTCTCTTATGCTCTATTGATATGCCTATTGCCTAACATGTATTGTACTCCTCATGTTATTCCATATGTACTCCCTTACTGGGTTTTATAGCTCACCCTTTTATTATGCATGTCCTCAGGTTATCTCATGCAATGCTAAGTACGAAGGAATGTAGTGGTCATGTAAAGGAAGTTTTCAATAAAGATGTTGGATTTCAAGTTTAAAGTTTTTATGTAATGATCCTAAGCCCTAAAGACACTAAACCTCTCTATCTTATTTGTTGTATCAAGTGAAGTTTTATGTAATAAATCATGTTTAAGTTGTAATAAAAGGCAGGGTTGTCATATATTCTCTCTCATTTGAGGGTTTCATTGTGTTCTTATGCCATTGAGGGAGGTGTTTCTATCCTTTTCATTTCTAGAACATTTCATTGATTCTTGATCTTTCTTAAATAGATTTCTAAAGGTTTTTTTATTTCTTAACATGTGTTATTGTAAAAAAAATTTAGCATTTCAATGTTGTCAATTTTATGTAAATTGGTTTACAAAGATTTTCCATAACTATACCAATATATATACATGTAAAGTGTTTGATAAAATTACATTTGGCCTTTAAAGATGAAATTGGGTGTTCTGGATTCAGTTTTTCCTTGGATGAGTTTTGGTAATTTGGTTTTCCTTGAAAATTGAGATTTTCTTATGATTGTAATGTGTAGTTGTGGTTTTGTGCTCTTGTGTGGTTTGTTGTGGTGGATAGTAGAGTAAGTGGTGATTATTTAAATTGGAGTTTAGGTATGTTTATGGTTTTCTATAGTTTTTTCATTGGAATTTGGAAAATCCATATATGAATAGTGTGAACATATGGATAGGAATATAAATGATAATGGTATTTTGTGATGATGTTTGTCTTTAAATGCCATATTTCAAAACACCTTCCCATTTTCCCTATTCACTTTCTTCTACCCCATATTACAAAGGGTTATTCTAAACCCCAATGGTTTCTAAAAGGTTACTTGGTTTTCAAATTAATTCAAAGGTGGTTTCAAATGTTCTTTATAAGGCTTGGATTTTTTGTCACTTTGAGAGGTAGTTTGGTGACTAAATGACATAAATCCCCATTTGGAACCTTTAAAACATGTTTTATGGTTTCATCTTAGTTTTGGAAGTGGTTTTGGAAATGGATTTGGTTTGAAAATTTTAGATGCCTCATTTATACCTGTGGAATTTTGGAAAGTGGTTTTGAAACTCATATGACATGTAATCCTGGTTGGAACTTTGGATGATTTGAGGTGTGATGGGAATACTGTGGTTGACCTTATGTGGAGAGGGAATTTTCATAAGTGGTGTTAGAGTTTGGTCTGGGACAACATGGTGGAATCTATGGGTTATTGGTTTATTTCATGAATGTGATGACCTCCTCATTTTCCTTGTACTACTATCATGGGATTCTTGGGTGTCATCTAAAGGGTCGAGTGATGGTTGTTTTCTAGTCCTGATTAGATGGACCGGTACCCCTAGATTTATTAAGAGGCTAGGTGGGGTGTTCTTCGGGTGATTCTAGTTTCTATCATCCAATTGGTTATTGACTATAGAGTTCCACCATATAATGATAGGTGAGTCCAAACCAAGTACATTCGGGGATTTCATCTACATATGTTTAGGAAGTTTCCATGATTACTATCTACACTACGGGAAAAATGAGCAATTGCGACGGGTTATTTGCGACGGGATTAAATCCCGTCGCAAATAGTCATGTTAAAAAAGTATTTGCGACGGGGGTACATCCCCGTCGCAAATAATGAGGCATTTGCGACGGGATTGCTTTCCCCGTCGCAAATAGTTTTCCCGCGATGCGCGCCAAATCGCGGGAAACGTATTTGCGACGGGGAAATATTCCCGTCGCAAATAGCCGGCGGCGGTAAATGGTATTTGCGACGGGAATATTCCCCCGTCGCAAATACTATGTCGGCAGAGGGTTATTTGCGACGGGACCCGTCGCAAATAACTATTTACCGGTTGACCGTAATAAATGTTGGCGAAGGTATTTGCGACGGGACCCGTCGCAAATAATACTATTTGCGACGGGAATCCCGTCGCAAATGGACCCGTCGCAACTAATCTAACCTATAAATACCCCCATCCGTTTTTTTCATTTCATTCTCATTCTTTATCTTCTCTCTCTCTCAGAATCATATTTCTAGAGTTTAGTTTTTCTCCAGTTTAAGTTTTTTCTCCGGAGCTGATATTAAAGTTTTGAAGAACGATCAGAACAGATCAATTTTCAAGGTATTTATCTTCATTTTAATTTTTTATTTATTTTTAATTTTTTATTAGTTTTTATTATTATTAATTAGTTGTAATTTAATTTTGTTTACATTGTTTTATTACTTAATAAATTTAAATTATTAGTATTGTTTATATGGTAATTAGGAATAATTAGTAATAATTTTTAATAATTAAGAATAAATATTAATAACTAGTAATAAATACCAATAATTAGGAATAAGAACATTATTACATTATTAGTTTATTTTATTATTAATATTAAAATAATATAATTTTTTATATATATACAGTTCTTTTTTCATCTGTGTGTTTGCTGTCTTCACATGTATTATTTGTATGTGGAGATAGAAAACGCACAGATGAAAAAAGAACTGTATATAAATTAGAAAATTATATTATTTTAATATTAATAATAAAATATATTAATAATGTTATTATTTGTAATTATTGGTAATTATTTCTAATTATTGATAATTATTCATTTTATTACTAATAATTATCAATAATTAAGAATAATTAGTAATAATTACCAATAATTAACAATAATTAGTATTAATTACCTATAATTAGTATTAATTACCATTAATTAGTATTAATTACCAATAATTAGTATTAATTACCAATAATTCGTAATAATTAGGAATAATTAACAATAATTACTAATAATTAGGAATAATTAACAATAATTACGAATAATTAACAATAATTAGTAATAATTAGGAATAATTAGGAATAATTAGTAATAATTAAGAATAATTAGGAATAATTAGTATTAATTAGGAATAATTAGTAATAATTACCAATAATTAGGAATAATTAGGAATAATTAGTATTAATTACAAATAATTAGTATTAATTAGGAATAATTAGTATTAATTACAAATAATTAGTATTAATTACAAATAATTAGTCTTAATTACCAATAAGTAGTATTAATTACCAATAATTAGTATTAATTACCAATAATTCGTAATAATTAGTATTAATTACCAATAATTCGTAATAATTAGGAATAATTAACAATAATTAGTAATAATTAGGAATAATTAACAATAATTAGGAATAATTAGTAATAATTAGGAATAATTAGGAATAATTAGTAATAATTAGGAATAATTAGTAATAATTAGGAATAATTAGTAATAATTAGTAATAATTAGTAATAATTAGGAATAATTAGGAATAATTAGTATTAATTAGGAATAATTAGTATTAATTACCAATAATTAGTATTAATTACCAATAATTAGTAATAATTACCAATAATTAGTTTTAATTACAAATAATTCGTATTAATTACAAATAATTAGTATTAATTAGGAATAATTAGTATTAATTACCAATAATTAGTATTAATTACCAATAATTAGTATTAATTACCAATAATTAGTATTAATTACCAATAATTAGTAATAATTAGGAATAATTAACAATAATTAGTAATAATTAGGAATAATTAACAATAAGTAGGAATAATTACGAATAATTAGTATTAATTAGGAATAATTAGTAATAATTACCAATAATTAGTATTAATTACCAATAATTAGTATTAATTACCAATAATTAGTAATAATTAGGAATAATTAACAATAATTAGTAATAATTAGGAATAATTAACAATAATTAGTAATAATTAGGACTAATTAACAATAATTAGGAATAATTAGTATTAATTAGGAATAATTAGTAATAATTACCAATAATTAGTAATAATTACCAATAATTAGTAATAATTACCAATAATTAGTATTAATTAGGAATAATTAACAATAATTAGTAATAACTAGGAATAATTAACAATAATTAGTAATAATTAGGAATAATTAACAATAATTAGTAATAATTAGTATTAATTAGGAATAATTAACAATAATTAGTAATAATTAGTATTAATTAGGAATAATTAGTAATAATTACCAATAATTAGTATTAATTAGGAATAATTAGTAATAATTACCAATAATTAGTATTAATTACCAATAATTAGTAATAATTAGGAATAATTAACAATAATTAGTAATAATTAGGAATAATTAACAATAATTAGTAATAATTAGGACTAATTAACAATAATTAGGAATAATTAGTATTAATTAGGAATAATTAGTATTAATTAGGAATAATTAGTATTAATTACGAATAATTAGTAATAATTACCAATAATTAGTAATAATTACCAATAATTAGTAATAATTACCAATAATTAGTAATAATTAACAATAATTAGTAATAATTACCAATAATTAGTATTAATTACCAATAATTAGCAATAATTACCAATAATTAGCAATAATTACCAATAATTAGCAATAATTACCAATAATTAGTATTAATTACTAATAATTAGTAATAATTACGAATAATTAGAAATAATTAGAAATAATTAGAAATAATTACCAATAATTAGCAATAATTAGCAATAATTAGCAATAATTTGAAATAATTAGCAATAATTAGAAATAATTAGCAATAATTAGAAATAATTAGCAATAATTAGAAATAATTAGCAATAATTAGTAATAATTAGCAATAATTAGGAATAATTAGTAATAATTAGGAATAATTAGGAATAAGTAGGATTAATTAGGAATAAGTAGGATTAATTAGGAATAATTAGGATTAATTAGGAATAATTAGTAATAATTGCCAATAATGACCAATAATTGCCAATAATTACCAATAATTGCAAATAATTAGGAATAATTGCAAATAATTAGGAATAATTAGGAATAATCAGGAATACTCAGGAATACTCACGAATACTCACGAATACTCACGAATACTCACGTATAATCACGAATACTCACGAATAATCACGAATACTCACGAATACTCACAAATAATCAGGAATACTCACAAATAATCAGGAATACTCAGGAATACTCAGGAATACTCAAGAACACTTAGCAAAAAATTGACAATTGACGACCCTTTAAGATTTGAACATGTTAATAATAGAACAAAGTTTGTTCTGAATATTGATAATTTTAATATTTTTTAATTTTTTTTATTATTTTAATAATATTAATATTGTTTTTTCGTAAATATTGATAATATTTTTTTTATTACTAATAATTAGTAAACGAAATCTGCTTGGATAATGAAGGGAAAATTTATAACCATCTCCACAACGATGATTATCAAATTTCCTTTCATTATTCAAGCAGTTTTCCTTTTGCTAAGTATTGCTAAGTATTGCTAAATTAGTAATAAATAGTAATAATTAGCAATAAATTGTAATAATTAGTAATAAATTGTAATAATTAGTAATCCTTGCTTGAGTGTTTTTTCTAACAAATTATTCAAAACCAGTAATGCTTTTATATTTTATAGAAAAATATGGAACAGCGAGGTCGTCAACAGTCATTATTAGATGACCGCATATGGATAAATCAACGCAGAAATCCAAATGGTTCTGGTTTAAATCCAGTATATATAGAGGGTGTGGAGATTTTTTTATCATTTGCGGCATCAAATTCAGAATTTGTTTCAGAAGGAAAGATAAAATGCCCTTGCAGAAAATGTGCATTGAGAACGTTTGACACGTTTGACAAAGTGGGGGAACATCTCTTGCGTTTTGGTTTTCAAGCTGATTATGTTTTTTGGTATCAACACGGTGAACGCAGTTCCAGAGCAGCTGATACCAACTTGATTCCGGATCCATCCCAGTTTCAAGATTTAGTACATGATGTTGCAGGTTCATCTGTTCAACATACAGAAACTCCGGCTGATATAGCTTCAAATCCTGAGTTGGGACCGTCTGAATTTTATGAGTTGTTGAAGTCTGCTGAGGATGCATTATATCCTGGCTGCAAGATGAGCAAATTAGAAGCAGTTGCAAAATTTATGGCTATCAAATCAGATAACGGAATGTCAAACACATGTTTTGACCAGATATTTTCTTTGCTGAAAACACTGTTACCCGAAGGAAATGTTTTACCTGCAAATTACTATGAAAGTAAGAGGTTGGTTCGAAATTTGGGGCTTACTTGTCAGAAGATTCATGCATGTTCAAATGACTGCATTTTATATTCAGGGGAAAATGAGTCGTTGGATAGTTGTCCCACATGTGGGCAACAGAGATATAAAGAAGGACAACACGGGAAGTCTGGTTTGATTCCTGTAAAACAGTTGAGATATTTTCCGCTTACATCCAGACTTCAGCGTTTATTCATGTCTAAGAATACAGCGACAATGATGTCATGGCATAAAGAGAATATTTCAACCGATAAAAGCTTGAATCATCCAGCCGATGGTGATTCATGGAAACATTTTGATAGAGTGCATCCATCATTTGCTTTAGAAGCTAGAAATGTTCGACTGGGCCTTTCCACTGATGGTTTCTGTCCGTTTGGATCTTATGGTAGTCAATATTCATGTTGGCCTGTTTTTTTAACTCCGTATAATTTACCTCCATGGATGTTGATGAAGGAGCCATATATCTTTTTGACTTTACTAATTCCAGGACATCCGAAGAAAAATATTGATGTTTATTTGAAGCCATTGATTGATGAATTAAATTTATTGTGGAGTACTGGTGTCAGTACATATGATGTTGCAACGAAACAGAATTTCATACTGAGAGCAGCATTGATGTGGACAATAAGTGACTTCCCGGCTTATGGGATGTTATCTGGCTGGAGTACACATGGTCAGAAATCATGTCCTTACTGTATGGGAGAGAACAAAGCATTTATGCTCATTCATGGAAAGAAACCTTGTTATTTTGACTGTCATCGCAGATTTCTTCCAGCTGATCATCCTTTTCGCAGAAACAGATCTCATTTCAGAAAAGGAACAGTTGAAAGGGATGGACCTCCAAAAATGCTATCAGGTTCGGAGTTAAAATCGGTTGTATTTTCATTACCTCCCATCACTTTTGGTCCCACAATAAACCAACAGAAAATTTCTGGTTTTGGGAAAGAACACAATTGGATTAAACGTAGCATATTTTGGGATTTGCCATATTGGTCTGATTTGTTGGTCCGACACATGTTAGATGTCATGCATATTGAGAAGAACTGTTTTGATAATTTGTTTCATACAGTTTTGGATACGCCAGGAAAGAGCAAAGACAATGTAAATGCACGTTTAGATCTTGCCCAAATTTGCAGACGTCCAGAATTGGAACTATTTGAGAATGTCAGAACAGAAAGGTTACTGAAACCAAAAGCAGCTTATACACTGTCTAAAGAAAACCGTTTATTATTTTGTCAGTGGATTGCAGATTTGAGACTTCCAGATGGCTGTGCTTCCAATTTGGGTAGATGTGTAAAGAATGGTCATATTACTGGATTGAAAAGTCATGATTGTCATGTTATAATGGAGAGACTTCTACCAATTGGATTAAGAGGTCTGTTGAATTCTGTGATTTGGGATTCCATAACAGACATGTCTCATTTTTTTCGGGAAATTTGTGCGGCTACGGCAGATTATGATGCTCTAGGCAAACTTGAAAAAGATGTTGTTGTAATTATATGTAAACTGGAAAAAATATTCCCGCCGTCTTTCTTCGACTCAATGGAACATTTGATGTTACATTTGCCATATGAAGCCAAATGTGGAGGTCCGGTACAGTTTCGATGGATGTACCCATTTGAAAGATGCATGCAAAAATTGAAAAGAAAAGTACGCAACAAAGCATCTGTTGAAGGATCTATTGCAGAAGCTTATTTGCAAGAGGAAATATCTTTTTTCTGCTCCCATTATTTTGAATCTGAGTATCCTTCAAAACACAACCGAATGGGACGGAATGAGAGGAATATTGATGAAATCGACAATCAATTATCTGTTTTCAACCAGTCAGAGCTTGGTTTTGGTGGAGTTTCTGAACGCTGGCTTTCAGATGATGAACATCATAGAGCTCATACGTATGTTCTGCTCAACTGTGAAGAGATGACATCAGTTGTACTGTAAGTGTTTATATCACTTATTCTATCATTTATGTTACAGTAAATAACTTTGGTTTTTATAGGTTGTATGATAATCATATCAAGAAACAAATTCCACAAATTACAGCAGCTGCTCTCGAAGAACGGCGACTGAAAAATTTCTCTCAGTGGTTTCAAAAACTGGTAACATAAATTCTTTATCATTTAGCAACTCATTCAATGTATAGTTTACTATATTGATAATTATTTCACAAATCTTCAGGTGTCTCGACATGCTGATAAAATTGACAAACGGCTCTGTGTATTGAGTAACCCACCTTCCAAACTTGTTAAAACTTATAATGCATATGTGGTGAATGGATTTCGATTCCACACGCATGCATATGGGGAATCGAAAAAAACAATGAACAGTGGAGTTAGCTTGAGAGGATCTCATCATCGAGAAAATGAAGTTGACTTTTATGGCATGCTTGATGAAATCATTGAACTCTGTTATCTTGGACAACATTACATAACCATGTTCAAATGTCGGTGGTTGGATACAGAGAGAGGCGTGCGTGTTCATCCGACTCATGGAATCATCGATATTAAATGTAAAAGTGTTCTCGCAGTAAATGAACCATTCTTATTGGCTCAACAGGCATATCAAGTTTATTATGCAAAGTACTGTGCAACATCAAGAGACTTGACTGATTGGTGGAGTGTAATAAAAATCAAAATTCGAGACAATCAGTTTAGTCAAAGTGAATGTGCTTTCACTGATGTGCAAAGAATTGAAGTTTTTCAAGAAAGTACTCAAAATCAATCTTTTTTACAAAGAGATATGAGTATCGATGACGACACCCCACATTTAAGAGTCGGTGATGACGATGATGTTAATGATGTCACACATGAATTTGAAATGGTAAGAGATGAAGCAACTGCAACTCGAATGGATATCGATGATGTTGAGGAGGAATATGAAGATGACATTGACATATATGAAGATGATGATGAAGATGAACACTTATAGAATTCCATGGTATTTATATACAATCATAATATGTATATATATGTATATATAATAGTAATTATCAATTATTTGCTAATATTAACATTTTCTGTTTCAGATGGACGAGGCCACATTTCGTGAGTTGACGGAGGCTGACCTGCCTTTCGATGCGGATGAGTTGTTGGCAGATGACCCTCAGCCTGCAGGCGCTTCAGGGAGTACGCGGAGGGGGCGCGGTCTTGCACGATTGATGATTCCTGACCCCGTCCCCGAGCGACGTCCACGTCTTGGGTTTGATCCGCGCACCCGGAGGTGTGATAACCTGTGTAATAACTTGTGAATTTGACTAAGATTTCATTAATCTATTCACATAATAAATGTTTATTATTTTTTCAGTTTTTCGCATATAGCAGTCGGACAGGGCAGCGCTATTTTGCGCAACTATTTTTCTCAGCCGTGGACCACATGGGAGCAGATTCCCATTGATGTGCAGCAGGCCATGTTCGGCCATTGGTTGGTACGTACGTAAATAAATAATTTTTATTTTGAAAATTATTTCATTTCTAACTTGATATTTTGATTTATTTGTAGGGTTTATGGTATCCGATCGAGGATACCATGCGTGACGCCATCCACGAGGCATGGGAGGTGGCCATGCGTGATCGCCTTCGTCAGTTTTTGCACAATTTAAGAAAAGCTGCGATGAAGAAATCAGGAGTGTCAGATTTTGAGGAGTCATGTAGAGCACACCGACCAGAGTACATTTCATCCCATGTATGGGATGGATTATGTGCGCACTGGTTGAGTGGTGCCTTTCAGAGGAGATCATCGGTGGGGAGGCAGAATCGGGGGAGGCAGGAGGTGACTCATCGAGCTGGGAGTCGTTCTTTCAGTACTCATAGACAGCATCTGGTACGTACATTATTTATAAATATTTTATATAACTATAAATATTAACAGTTTATTTTTTATTCTTATAGGCTGTCGAGCACCCCGATATTACAGAGTACGACGTATATCGGAGGATGTATAGTGATCCTGCTACTGGGGAGCTTAGAGGTGATCGTCAGCATCACATCGTGGTCAGTATTATTTGTTTTCAAGTTTAAAAATTAACTGCATATAATATATTCACAATTTTAATTTTAAATTGCAACTGTAGGAGTCATATGAGGCCGCAGCGGCACAGGCCCGGCCTGAGAGTCAGGCCGAGTCATCAGATCAGACCACTGCCCGTCAGTTTGATGAGGCGGCATGGATGCAGGCCACCCAGTATGCCTTCGAGAAGGGCCGGGTAGTTGGTATCGGCTCTCGACTGACTCCCGGAGATTATTATGGCAGTGCTGCGATGTCGGCGTCCAGCTCGAGGGGAGCTCGTGCATCTTCTTCTACACAGTATGAGGAGCAGTTGCGATCTCAGACTGCACAGATAGAGAGTCTCCGACAGGAGCAGGAGCAGATACGTCAGCAGCATGAGGAGGAGCGTCGACGCCAGCAGCAGCTGTACGAGGAGCAGACGAGTCGGTGGCAGCAGCAGCATCAGGAGCAGATGGAGTACATGCGCCGACTCACTCATGCTTTAGGGATGGAGTTTCCTCCACCACCATCTGCAGATCCCCCACCTCCCCCCCCTCCTACAGATTAGAGTTTGTATTTCTGTTATAAAATTTGTGAAATCAAAATATTTTTTTTTTCTATTCGTAGTTTCTGTCTCATTATAAAATATTAATAATATTATATTTTTAAATAACAATATTAATATGAATAATAATAATATTTATATTTTATAATATTAAATTTTATATATATATTAAAATTTTATATATATATTAAAATTTTATAATATTATAATTTAATTATTTTTTGGTAATACTTGAATTATTTTAATATTTGAATGTAAAATAATTCTATTATTTTTATATTAATTAAAATAACTTATTAATATTTTTTTATTTATGAATTATAATTATAATATTATTATATTAATTAAATTATTTATTAGTATTCTATTATTTTTATTTTTGAATTATAATTCTACTATTATTATATTAATTAAAATAATTTATTATTTTCATTTGTAAATTATAATTCTATTATTATATTAATTAAAATAATTTATTAATAATTTTTTTTTATTTTTTTTATAGTATTTGCGACGGGATACTATGCCCGTCGCAAATACTAGTATTATTAATATTTTTTTATTTTTTTTTAAAAAGAGTATTTGCGACGGGTCCCGTCGCAAATACTATTCATAGTAATTGCGACGGGTCCCGGTTCCCGTCGCAAATACTAGTATTATTATTTTTTTTATTTTTTAAAAAAAACGTTATTGCGACGGGCCCGTCGCAAAAACAATTTGCGACGGGAACCGTCGCAAAAGGTATTTGTGACGGGCCCGTCGCAATAACTGTTTAAAAAGTTTTTTACAAAAAACGGAATACTATTTGCGACGGGGAGAATGCCCGTCGCAAAAAAGGGCTTTAGCGACGGTCCCGTCGCAAATAAGTTTAGTTGCGACGGCGTTTTCCGCAACGGGCTATTTGCGACGGGACCCCGTCGCAAATGGCTATTTGCGACGGGCTCCCGTCGCAAATAGCCCGTCGCAAATACCTGGTTTTCCAGTAGTGCTATATGTGCCTACATTATTTCTACTCCACTTTGGTCGGTAGTTCTGCTAGTTTTTTCTACTTTCTTTGTTTCCTTTATTTTCAGCATATCCCTTTTTATCACCTGGTATGAATTATCATTTTTCATTTTCTTTTCGTAAATTGGGTTTTGGAATGGAAACCCATTTTGGATGGATAATCTATGTTTGGTTATTTAAAATGATAAAACCCCTATGTTCTATATGTATTTTAAACTATAAGTTGTGGAATATTTTAGGAAATGATCTGTATGGAATCATTAGTGCTTACCTACTAAGTTTTTTATGATCACATCCAACTTGTTCCACTTGGCATCAGGAGACCTGAGCTATTTTGAGATTTCAGGTTTCTAGTTTGGGTTTCCCTTTCAAGTATGTTGGTCTTATGATTTTTGGTGACCAAGATCTCATGTAGTGATCATGTCATTTCTAGTTTGGTTTTAATTTCTTTTTGTAGTTTTTGTTTGGTTCAACTATTATTGTATTTAAATCTTGTGCATTTATTTATACTTAGTGTTTATGGGTCCTGTTAGTTTTGTTGTGTGATATGTTTGGTTTATTTATTTCTATCTTTTCTTGGGATAAATCATTGCCACTATTATATCTTTGATTCTCGACTCTAGTCATCAGTTTGGGAGGATTAGTAATTCCTCTCGAGCCTTATCTCATGCCCGGTTGGGTGTCAGGTCAGATGGTAGCCCAACTTAGTTCGTGACAGATTTCATCTCTAGCAAGATACATATGACACCTTATTATTTTACAATATTTTCATCAAAACATCTTGAAATCCAAATCATGATATCTAGAGGAAATATTTCATAATCCAATCAACTTCCAATAAATAAACATGCCTCCAAAATCTCACTTGAATACATTAAACCACGAGTCTCCCAAAGGGACATTAAACAGTGACTGTTTCTATAGGAAATAAATTAAAGTGCATCACTAAAAGTCCATAATTCATGAAATAAAATTGTGAATGTGATAATTATCATAAAACATGAAACCAAGAAATTTCATACTTTATATTAACTTTGAGTTTCCTTATAAGAGATTAAAATGTGAGTTTTCCCATTAGACATTAAACTATGAGTTTCTCCACTAGACATTAAACGATGAGTGTAACAAAAAGAAAATAATTAGTGACCTCTTTTATTTTATTAGTACAAGAGGCCCTACGTGATACCATAGGATGAACCACCTTCTTGATGTATCAAAAAAATTCTTCCATTTTCATGTAATGAATATGATATTTATTATTTTACAGGCATATAATTCCTTATTAGATGAGCTTAATATACCCTCATTGCATGATCTGATTAAGTGAGTACTACATAAAATGTGTCTATGACTCTAAATATTCCTAAAAAACTATCATCCCAAACTAATGTTTTTCACACTGTAAAGGATGAACATGATTAAAAACTGATTTTCACCTGAAGGTGATTTCAAAATGGGGATTCAACAGCCTAACATAAATTAATGATGGAGTCTCATAATAGGCGTTAATATCCAATGTGATATAACCCAAACCTCTAAACCTATATTTTACATTATAATTATCTAAAATCATTAATTTATTATATCCTTTTAAAGGTGGTATGCTGGAGATGAATGCTTGGAAAAAACCTTATTCATTATCCATGTGGTGATCTCAAGGGAATTTTAACAGTCATAAATCAGTATCCTGACATTAATCCTTACTCCTTAAATGATAAAATGATGTGTAATATAATTTAAGTTGGGAATAACATCCTTCATGCTCCTATTAATGTTTGGTTTTAAAATCCCATAGAATGATATGTAGAAAACATTTCATATGAGGTTCCCACACCACTACAAATAGTTTCTCTATTTGGAGGGTTCCCCTAATGTTTATAAAATCTACTAACACCCATATATGGGGGTTGAAAATATTTATTTCTAGTTGGTAACTAATTATATTTTAATTACTACATTACTCCCTCAACCTTGAGAAAGGTACCCACATCTCCCATGGTTTCTGGGATCTTCTACCCCCATTCCCAAATGGATATAATCCAATGGTGCGTGATAAATACCAACATCTAGTACTTTGAACATGGAATAATAATTATAAAAAGGAAAATGGTTTAGAATAAATTTGATTCCCTAGTACCAGATAATTTTCCCTAACAATAGAGCCACCATTAGGGGTAATGAACACTGGTAACCAGCACCAACCACTATAGAAGCCTTTCATCAGAGTAAAATGATGACCCCTTCCCCTAGGTAGTAGGGGTAAGGAATTTTCATGATATGTAAACCTAAGTATACACCATTAAATTATCTATATAGGTCCCCCACATACCAATATTTCCAAAAATGATTGATTAATCATTGAGTAGATGAATTGGTTCTGCCTACTCCCATTCGGTATTCCTTACTTAGGAGAACATGGTGATAATTTTAGGTGTAGGTAGATAATTAATCTCTGAAAACAATTAATATTATATCTTGTGTCATCCCAATAGAAATAAATTTTCTTCAAACTCTTCAAACCTCATGGAATGGAAAATTTTCAATCAAATTTGTGTAGAAAACCTAACTAAAAATTAGGCATTGCAGATCAAAAAATATCATCCACTAAAAACACTAAAATTATTCATGGATTATCCTTCCAAAGTGAAGATGTATACCACTCTATAGTAATTAACATGGTGAAGAAATTACTATCCATTTAGTATGTCCTCCATGAGACATAAAAAAATTTAATCAAGGAAATAAACCCTTTGATGTAGAGATTCTAGAGCTCAAGGTTTAGTATTCCATCGCTAGAGGTATGAAATTTGGCATTAGAAATAGTTTTCCCTTGATATTTTACAATCCTAAATCATAGATATTTTGGATGAAATTTTTAATCCTATTACACAACAACTGTAGGGGTAGGAACCTAGTGACTATACATGCTTATTCCATAGACCATGGTTTATAGAATCATGTTTCCCTTCTATAGGTCCTTGTAAATAAATGGTTTCTGGTTATCCTTTCTAATACATTCTAAGATTTCATCATATTGACCTATCATGTACTTTCCCTCAACTTCTAAACTTGAATTTGGGGAAATGTTAGTTTCCTTACTACCATTTTCTAATGTGAGACAAAAACTTTTAAATCCATGGGACCAGAGTAAGAATACTAAATATGACTATGGAGACTACCTATCCTACAATGATACATTGTTTATGAATGATATTTATCTATGGTACACCTTCATAGTTTACGGTATGGTTTCTCTGATGAAACCACTTATAATAATAGAAATTAACCAAAAATTAAGTTGTTTTATGAGAGAAATAAAATGATGTACGCAATTGAATACATGGATAGATATAAATTCACTACCTTAAGGTGGAATCACAACCATAAATGTTAAGAAAAGATTTTACCAAATAATAAATAAAATATAATCTTAAAAAAACAATTTTAAAAAATATTAGTGGATTTTTATTTATAAATAAATGAATACAAGTTCTCATATGTAGGACACCTCCTTGAAAATGACACTAAAAATTTGATAAACTGTCATTAAAACTATCATATTAAAAAGTTAAAAACTACCTTGAATGTGGAAATTTAGCTTTTGATACTCCAGGAATTTGAGATTTGGGTTTCTACCATGAAAATAGGAAAAACACAAAACAAATAAGAAAAATAACATAATTACATCAATAAAATCATCATTCATTCAAAGTTAGTTTTTTATGAAAGTGTAAATTTTGGTAGCCTTTAATCTAGAATATTAATTATTCATTTATATTACCATAGATATAACATAGTGGTTAACACATGTGTTGATATTATGAATCAAGGTATTTATCTCAATGATTCACCAAAAATATTTTTCATATTATGTCATATTATTAAAAATAGTATGAAAAAATTTATAGAAAACAAAAAATAAAATGAAGGTAAGTAAAAAATAATATTAAATACATACAAAAAAATAATATATAATAAAAAATTAATAAATATTGAGAATAAATGAATTTTGATAAGAAAAAAACCATAACTAGGTTGATAATTTCTTCCACTTTATATAAATGATCTGTAAAGGATATTTTCATCGACAATCATCCTCACTTAGTTGGTGATCAATTTCCAAATTTATAAACCTTTCTATCTATACACAATAAACACACATGCATGGGATGTATCAATGTACATAATTCATTATCCCAATCTTCTATAAGAATATATTAATTGATTCACTATAAAAAAGATCTATTAACAATTGGGAATTTTTTGCTAACATAATCATGTCATATGACCTTCATTATTGAATCTATTTCAGGAGAGATGAGTGTGGAAGAGGAAAAAGAAAAGAATAAATGAAAGAATAAACTATTCTAAAAAATGAGTGTGTCATCACATATCCTCGATTCAACTTCAAATTATATAGTGTATGAATAAGAATGTAATGATTAAAAATATTTTCAATATCTAGGAGACTATATGATTTGTATACTTGAACAAGATTCTCAAATAATTCCTCCATGACTATTTTTTAAAACCACGCATTAAGTGAGAGGAATAAAACCACCATTTTTTTCAAGTGATCTATTACAAAATGGCTGACACAGGTATGAGTTTGGGGTGAGAGAGAAATTTCATATTTAAAAATCCATGTGACCATTAACTAAATAAAAACTCATCAAAAAAATTCAAAAAATATACTAATAGAAATCATTATCCATATGGAATGGTCTATAGTTGGTCATTAGCTTCACACTGTCCTCCTCTATTTACGACAACAAAAGTTCTCTAATAAATCACTAATACCACTATATGAACAGAATTTATCTCCACATAATAAAAACCATAATATATTTTTAGGATAATTCCAATTTTTATGGGGTCTCTAGAAGATTCTATAAATGTAATTTCTTAAAATTTCACTTCCACTATAAAAAAATTTTCATTTAAAAATCATTTTAATCTTTAAAGACCAGGTTTTTAATAAAAATATTATTGTGTAGTTATAATGCTATTAATTAGTTATATACTTTATTATATAGTTAAACAATTAAAAAATTCATACCTATTTTATTCATCCAATCCAATATCCTTCAATTTCTAAGAAAAAATATACCAGAACACAATACTTTATTGGAAAACCATACCTTTATCTCATGGATTGAAACTGATGGAGTCTCTAGTAAAAAAATTTGTCTAGTTAATAATAATATTAAGACTTGTTTTTTCATATCCTATAGTTTTCTTGGATTATGATTTGTAACATGAACTCCCATATTCCTCATTAATCATTTGAGATAACAAATACTAAATTCCCCTTAATGGAACACAGAACCACTTAATTTGAGTTACTTACACAATTCTATCGAGAAAAAAAAAGAAAATGATATGAATTCTCAAATATTGCCTCAATTTTATTATATCTCAAATGTATCTTGGAATTTCATACTTAGTAAAAATATTAAGCACATGAAGCACAACATTCCTAAACCATGAAATCAGGGCTTCGGGGGTGAATTAATTACCCCTCTACCATCGATCCTATAATTAGTTATATAAAAATTATCACATGTCTTCCAATTTTTAACACATGAATGGAAATAATCCTTAATAATGATATTTATTGTTACAATCCCACTTCAGATCATTGAACTAATTATTCAAGACTCCACTTTACTTCAAATCTCAATTGATTTTATTTTCATCCAATAACTATGAAGCTCCCAATTGTGAACATGTTCATAAAATTTGTAAATCAAAAACCTCATTCTCAATTAAATTCATTTATCATAGTAACATATCTAATTAAACTCAGTCTTCAATCGATAAATTGATCTAGATACTCATATTCAATTCTGCTTGGAAGTTCTTTAGTTACTCACCTAGTTCAACAAAATGTCTATATTAGAGCATCATTTACTTCTCATTATTTTAGTTAGAACCCAACTTCCCTTATAAACCCTACATTATTTAATAATCATTTTAAAATGAGTTTCATTTAGCATGGGTTGGTAATCAATCTTCCTTGACAAGCCTAGGCTTCAATATTTAAGGATTTAATTGGTGGATCCCAACTCTCCTATGTCATGGTTTCATAAATAAATTGATTGAATACACTTAATTCTTCTTGAATCTATGAAGGGTATTATTAAACCAATGTTGGAAAAAATATTATGAGTCTAAAAAATATCATAAGAAGAAGAAATGAATTATCTTTTGACTGACATCAAATTTTATTACGTTATTCAACTCTTTAAATTTTTCAAATTAAATAGTCATATGGTACACCCCTAGAAATATTCTATGATCAGTGTACTAGGGTTCTCTGATTTTGAAAAGGTGAAAAGTAAAAATATTTTTCATTAAAAATTATTATACATGCCAAAAAAGGTATCAAATGATCTCACCTACCAATATAAAATTATTATAATGAAGTAAATTGAATTTAAAATCAATAATAGACACCACAAAAACTATGAAAAACAAATTTCAAGAAAAAAATAAGAAAAATTAACCCCATAAATTTTTCTTCAAATTAAACATGGAACTAAAAAATTCTAAATCCAACAAAGAAATAACATCAAAAATTATATTTAAAATATAATTCCATATAGTGATGAGATTAAATTCCAGCATGATTATAATTAAATCATATCTTCTTCAAAAAAATTATTTCATTTTAGTTATGAAATAATCAAAATATTATCATAAAAAATAAGAAAATAAAAAATTGAACATCTTCACAAAAAAAATGTACAAAATAAACACAATTTCATTAAAATATTATAATATTTATTATTTCAACACAATATAACCAATTAGAAAATATTATCCATTATAAGACCATTTAATAAAAAATATCATAAAAATATCATTAAACTATTATAGAAAACAATTATAAAAATAGAACTGAATCAAATTCCCCCACACTTATGATATTTCTTGTCCTACTGAAATAAATGAAATGTATTTTTTAGTGTAAGAACCTGGATCCTTCTTGAGTTATGAATCCCTTGTATTCCACCAATTATCAGTTTAAATGTTTAAATATGGACTAATTTGAATGAAATTTAAGTTTGTAGTGGTTTTAGGGGTGTTAAGGGGTAGTTTGGAGCCTGGAACCCAACTTTTGTGATGAAATAATCCTATCACACTGATAGTTAAAATCATACAGGGCAGGTTACATGGGTGATAAAATCATGTTAGGTTAGACAGTAAGGAGCTAAAAGCCACATAGTTTGACAAAATCATGAAAAATGGGCCGCACAGCCGTACAAGGATGTATTCAATTTTGACGGTGGGATTCAGCATGGTTTGTGCATGGTAAGTCAAATCATGTGAAAAACCCATGGGAATTATCCCTTCTTCCACCAGACCATGCATGGTTGGCACACGGTTTGTAAACCATGATGTCAAACCATGTGATTCCCAATTTGTGTGATTTTAAAATTTTATCCCTAATTAATATATTAAAATATAACCTATTTTCATTTTTCTTATTACAGATATACATGGGCATTGAGAGTTCCTTTGAAGCTCTAAAGTAGTAATTGAGGTGACTTCTTCATCCGGTATCTGATTCAAGCACCGCTCATCTCATTGGATATGCATCAGTGAGTTCTCAATTCCTTATTAGCAATTCCTCATTTGGTTTGGTTTTGGATGCGCTATTTAGGAGAAAGATTATTTTTCCTATTATTAGATTCTTCATCCATTCTTCATTTTTTTCCGATCTCAGTCGAATAAGGAGATAATATTAGATGATCTATCCTCTACAGAGCTATGGTAGTTGGTCTCATACCTTTTTTTAAAATTAAAATTGTTCATATATGTTGTTCTCCACATGCCCAATTCTCAAGCGATGCCTTGAAATGGATTTGATCCTTGGTATAAATTGATATGTATAGCCTATTAAATTTAAGAGTCCCATTAATGAATGGTTATAGATTAAGAACCTTTTTTTGAAGCCACCCTATGGGAGTGTTGTGTATTAAATGATCCATTTTGATAGAATATGAGTTTGGATACCCTTAAGGTGTGCCCTTTTCCCCTTTTCAAGGAATTTTTAAATATTTAATTGAAAATTTAAATTTAAATGAATTATAATTGTAATTGTAATATTAATCGATATTGAATTGATTTATAAAAGTGAATGGGTGATATTTCCCTAGGACTTGAATTAAAGTAAATCCTCTTAAGCATGGCCAATGCTTGAGTCTCCTTTTTAGGTGAGATTGAATCAAGATATTCTTGGTATTGACAATGACATGTTAATTTATTTTGATTAAATTTTATTGAATGATTATGAATATGCCTTGGGTGACACATGGATTCAATGACAAATTCCATAGATAGAATAAATTGGATTCTACCTTAATTATGCCTAAGTGACACTTGGACTCCCTAGTAAGACTTCCATGGATGGACTCATAGAGGCCTAACTATTATATGTCGAGTAATACTTGGAATCCATATGGATTACCAAGGATGGACTCAAATGGAATTTTATTATATCGCCATGGGTGATACATGGGCTCCCTTAGTGGACCGTCAAGGATTTAATTGAATGACAGGGACTTTATAACACACTTATAGCGAGACTTGGGTTCTTGAGAGGTTATACATGGACGGGTTTATAGGTTATTGGTTTATATTTCACCTAGAGTGATACCTAGACTTCAACTTAGGAATTCCATAGACAAGCTTATGTTCTAAATTGAATATTGAATGAAATTGTTTAAATGATGTATCTACCAAGACAAAGAAAAATCTTGGATTTGGTCTTGTTTATACTTTATGGATGGAATGTTTTGGCATACTTGATAATTTTATCATGGGGGAATTGATCTTGTGTTAGGTCTTGAGACTTATTATTTAGATGAGAATGAATGGTTAATTAAACATGATTGTAAATGACACAGACCTGACTATCAAATCAGAGACTTTCCTTTTAAATGAACTTGTTTATAAATGATAACCTAGAATTTATAGTATGTTTACTTTTAGTACTTCCTTGATTTTTCTTTTACTTAATGCACATTGTTATATATATTCACTAACTGGATGTCCTGGACCTTGGGTGGTTGCCTATTGGGATTTAGTCTCATACCCTATTTGGGATTCCTGGGGTACCCAAATAGATTATATGATTGCAGGTATGGATAATGTAAATCACCCAGATACAGGTTCTTGATTACTATTTGGGTGCATGGGATCATGGGACCGAACTGAGTCTCGTGATTCTATATGGGATACTTTTTGTCCTTTTTTTACTTTTGTTCCATTTGTTGTACATCTGCCATGTATACTTTTTTTGGATATTTTTTAGAGACATGTGACATATATCATCATCATCATTGTATATTGTCTTTGATATCTATTCTTGTGGTTGATTTATTATATTGTTGTTTTACTACTTATATTTTTATGTTATTAATATTCCATTGTGCTGCACTCTTGTAATGAGGTCATAGTCTCCCCGTATACACACATAGTACCTTGGTGCTATTCGGAAGCCTCTGGAGTTTGGGGAAATGTGCTTGAGGCCATGTGGACATGTCACAACTCCCTCCCACCAAATATGCCCCTCCTGAGCTAGGAATGGTGAAAGGGAGATAATGAACCCCAAGTCCTACCTCCAGTAGGCCCTAGGGTGGCGACTAGCACCAAGGGTATGATTTTTCACAAATATGGGATGCATTATCCTTTTTATTATTTAAGATCAACAAATAGGACGATTCAACCACCAAAAAGGAAAAGAACAAGTGTATATAAATAAACCCAAACCAATCCCACATGCATGTTTAAATAGTTCTGAAACAAGGTACAAGTACAAGAAAGCTCAAAAGTACAATACCAAAAGAAACAAGAGTATAGCAACTGCAACAACTCCAACTGTCCCGACTAGTAGGGTCTCGCACGGCCCTGGTAGTCCTCCTGGAAACTTGAAAGTAAACGTAGGGTGAGCATACAAGTATACTCAGTAGGGAAACCTAAAGCTCTTGTGCACAAGTGGGGAGACATCCTAATGTCCCGTGAGAACAAAAGAAGAAACCTAGCAAGGAATTATATCCACCCAACCTCACCATCCACACTCACCAAAAACAAAATCACAACAGGTAGCAGTATATAAGAACAAGAGTATTGGTTACCCCACACCATTTCCCACTAGTTAGCTGCTCTTCCTAACGGTGAACGTCTTGATGCTATCACACTCTTCCTGCCCGCACACACCTGGGCCTCAAGAGCCACACATCCTGCCCGCACACACTTGGGCCTCACAACCACACATCCTGCACGCACACACCTAGGACTCACAACCATGTATCCTTCCCGCACACACCTGGGCCTCATCCCGAAGGTTCTTGGGAAAATAGTAAAACCTGCCCGGAGAGTCTTGGGCTAAACCACCCCAATCGAAACCTACCTGAAGAGTCTTGGGTGTAAGGTCACCTCAATCCATCACAACCTGGGGAAGAAGGAGCAGGAAGGAGCTAGTAACTAAGGGGAAAACACCCTCTCCCAGGAAATGGGAGTGTTCGGCACTAAGTTCTCAACATGGGTGGGGTGACATAAAACACAAAGATACAGATATATATATATATATATATATATATATATATATATATATATACCAAAAACTCAGTCCAACCTATGTCTTCTAATCAGAGAACTGAGCACGTGCCTCGGCACTGCTACTACGAAGCATGCATACAACAAACAATCCTGAAACCCCATTTAAGTTTTCATGTTTCAACAAAATCAGTTTATTAGTTCCTTAACTACTGGGAAACTATCCACAACCAACCACATCGATCATTCGTAAAGCATATCCCTTCCATCCACAAATCAAGTTAGGAAAACACAAGCAACACAACCAAGTCCCTTCTTATTAACCAACCAACCCATTAATTATTATTCCCATTCCATTACCATGCCCCACCATTCATTAACTCTTCCAATTTTATTTATTATTCACAACTCAAAGCTCGTTCACATTCAAACCCAACCCTGTAGCCCTACTGCCAACCACCATAACCACAACTACACTGTACATTATCACCCCTTGATACCATTTATCATAGCCCCACTGCCCATCACTAACATAGCATTCACACCAACCCACAACCAATCCAACCGCAGCCCCTCTGCTCACTTGATCCACAACAACCCACAAAAACACACCCTTCACATAAATTAACCCCAAACAGCACCCACATTTTTATTATTTCAGTCTTGTTCAACCGGGGTGATCACAAAAGGGTTCCAGATTTTTATTTAATCAGCGAACTTTATGTGATTAACCAATTTACAAATTCCATAAAGTTTTCATCCATAAAAGGTCTAGAAATAGATGGCATCATTTAATTGCGTAAGCAAAGGCCCCCAAACACCGTGATTTTCAGTAGGCATAAGCCTATTCAACTCACAACATAATATCACATGATATAAAATAATGTAATAGTAAACACAAACTTCCCAACCCCGTTATATAAGCCAGTTATTATCTTTATTAAACCGGTTCAAAAGTGTTTCACATAAACAAGAGTACACCCACCCCTCATGTTGCAAAAATTATAGAGATGAAGGTAATATCCCTACCTCAACAAATTCTGATCACAACACTCCCCCGGATCAACTTTAGAAGACGTCCGTCGGCGCCCGTCACTTCTATCAAATCCTAGAAAAACCTCCTTGGGTGGAAGTTTGAAAGGAAAGGCATAAGGAAATACAACAAATCCAAGCTCATAAGTTCTGCATCGTTGTTACAATCCTGTGGCCGCTGACAGATCATAAATCGGAGCTCATACGACGAAGTTATGGAAGAAAAAGAGCCTTCGAGTCTCTTGGGAGAGCTCTGCTCAGAGGAATGGGGAGGAGAGGGGTGAGTTGAAAAGGAGGAGGGGATCCCTCCTTTTATAGGTGTGAAAAACAAAAGTACACGGTGTGTACTTTATGGTACACAGCGTGTACTCGGCCATTTCACACAGTCACCACACGGCTTCCAACACGGCCTTCAACGCGGCACGCGGCCGTTGACTGTTCAATGCATGGTTTGAAGGTAACGCATACGTGGGGTGGGACTACACGGCATGTAGTATTGGCTACACGGTGTGTACTCATTTATTTCACACGGCAAGGACACGGCCTCGAAACGGCACACGGCCGTTGACTGGTCAACACACGGTTTGAGGGTAACGCGTACGCGGGGAGGGACTACATGGCGTGTAGTATTGGATACACAGCATGTACTCATTTATTTCACATGGCAAGGACACGTCCTTCAACACGAGGTATACCCGGCGAGGGGGTACACAGCGTGTACTCACACTACACGGCGTGTAGTTTCAAAATTCTGAAAAGTGTGGGAAAAGTCCATTTTACCCTCCAAAACACTTCATGACCCTCTTTTTGACAAAGGAATGGGCTGGAGAGGTCTGGTCCATTACAGGACAACTGGGCTTGGGGGACTGTTGAGTGGCATCCAGGTCCAGGATGTTACAAAGTGGTATCAGAGAATTATTTTCTAGTTTTCTTATTATTTGGAGATAATGAAAATAGATATGAAGGAATAGTGGTTTGGTAATGAGCTTTTACCGGGAGTAGCTACCTTGCGTATAGGAAAAATCCAAATTTCCTCAAATGATATTGCTATTTTATAGATTTTTACTATTACAGTTGATTTGATTTCACCATTGGGTGGTGAAATTGAATTGTGATGTTATTGTTGATATGATTGTGGGTTCTATTTTGTTTCAACCCGATGAGATGATAGTATTCCATCTCATTCATCAGGTTATGAACTTTACAGAAATCACATACCTTACATTATTACATTCTATTTAGTATTCATTACTTGTTTCATGTAGTTGTGATAGGTTTCATGATATATATACCTGATATTGTGATAGGTATTTTGGATCATATTATGGTATGATGTAGATGGATTCTATAATTTGGTTCCTAAAGAGTATGGACCTCACGGATTGAAATTTGGTGAACTATTTGGTTCAACCTATATAAATTAAATGTGATATAAATATGAAATGAATATGAAATCCAATGAAAATGAATATGTGAATTTAAATGAAAATTACTTAGAAATTGAAATTTTTTAGAGCAAAGAAGTTGACCCAATACGGACCTTAGTAGTGGGAATTAGGTAGTATCTCTTGCTTATTTATGATCTATTCAATGCTCGAACCTGACTCTAGGAGCAGGCAGAGGGGTGTGTTATTATATAGGAAGTCTTATACCTATCCTCTTTTAGAATCAATTTTTTTTGCTTTGAAATTTTATAATGTTCATTTCTAAGGATTTCACTTTTCATTTATAGAGGTATGTCATTGTGACATCCTCCAATCATATTCTAGGAGGTGGTGATGACCACACTTTGGAAGTGGTTTTCCATGGGATACCATTGGATCCTCCAGTAGTTCCATCTATGAAACTAGTAGTTTTACCAGACACATGTGTTAAGGCACAGTTCCATGAGGGATTCTTATGATTTATGTAGAATGTTTATGGAGCACTGTGACCACTCTTAACTATGTAAAAGTTGATGTGTGAGTCACAATAGTAACATCCACCCACATTTTTAGGTGATAGAGTACCATAGGCTATGGAATCATAGATAGAGTTCATCTTATCTATCTTAATGAATCTAGAGACACCTACTGATTCAAGGGTAAATTTCACTATGTATATGTTGTGGGATTCCACCAAGATATTGTGGGATGTTATTACTTATATGGACCGTCATTGAGAGATTGATTTGAGGAATTTTCATATGGACTTCAATGAATACTTCTATATCAATACATTGAGGGCCGATAGATCCTGAGATCTCATGCACTTGGAGTAGGGTTCAATATTAGTTATGGAATATTCATCTTGTTTTACTGAGATCCAGTGCTTCACACCTATTCTGATGGGTGACAAGCTATCAAAAGCCAGGAAATCCGAGTATGGTCTCAAGTATGACATTTGATCATAGGTGAATGTTTTTTTGTTGACTAATATTTATGGTATAGTGAATCAGGTTCTTATCATAGATCATAACCTAAGAGAGGATAGAGATGCAATCTAGGGTGGTTTGACATCTAGATATGGTACTATATCAACTGGTAGATGGAAGTGTCATTAGGAGCTTCCAAATGATAACATTAGTAGTCATAGCACATAATTAGGTAGCCAAGTTAGGTGATACTAGTGTTGTAAGAAAGGAAATATGAGTCCATAGTGTACAAAGGACCCATTCGAGTGTCGATCTTGCAGCTAGATGGGTCATCAATAGCATTTTTGTAGAGATTTTCCTCTAGAATCCATTGAAAGAGGGTTCGTACTGAATCCATGTTCAAGATCAGGGTCAGTAGCTTCATATCAGGAAAGGAGTTGTATTATAGTTGGTCGATCATGTTGAGGTGGTGGTTCTTGATGTGGTAGTCAGACCCTAGATTTACAATGATGGTAGGGTGGATATGCTCAAGGTAGTCAGGATGTATTACAGGACCATGGTTTAGGACAAATATACACAGTGCAACAGACCCTTGAGGAGATGGATCCCAGGACCTCTACTATCATAGGTATTATTCTAGTAGCCTCTACTTTATCTTATGTGCTCTTTTATATAGGGGATGTACATAGATATATATTTGTTCCTATTTTGGATATCCTTAAACTCAGTGTTCAAACTTATAATGGTTTTATGATTCTTGATACTCTATTAGGGATTAAAATGGAGGGTGTACATCAGTGCAGGGAGTTCCCCCGTGATATAGGTGGGTTTCACTTCATAGGGACCTATTTTTCCTCGATATGATAGGTTTTTACATCATTCTCAGGATTCCATGGTTGGTATCCTTTCCTTTTTTTCATTGATTTTAATCGTTGTAGAGTGACCATCACATCACTAGAGGGTGGAGCGTTTATTCACAAGGGTGAATGGGATGTCCAGGAGAGCCGAGATAGACCTGAGCAGCATGGGATGGGTAGGATCATAGTCTAGATTATGAGTTTATATCTAGATGGTCAGGGGATACATTAGGTATATTTCCATCCAATGGTTGATCATTTTAGGGATGTCTTCCCGGATGACTTTTTAGGATTACCTCCAATGAGAGAGGTGGAGTTCTCTATCAAGATAGATCTAGGATTTGAACTGGTATCCATTACTCCTTATAGGATTAATACTAATGATATGCAAGAGGTCAAGAGGTATCAAGATGATTTATAGAAAAAGGGTATTATCTGAACTACCACTTCTCTATGGTGTTCACCAGTCCTTTTTGAAAAAATGGTGGGTGGAACTCTCAGGCTATGTGTAGATTACTAGAAATTGAACTAATTGATGATTAAGAACTAGTATCCTCTGTCACTAATAGATGAACTCATTGACCAGCTCCAAGGAGCTTGGGTTTTCTCAAATATTGATTTGAGATCAAGTTATCATCAGTTTCATATTAGACTATCATACATACCACGCAAAGCTTTTCATAGCAGGTATGGTATCTATGAGTATTTGGTTATGTTGTTCAGTCTCATGAACACGTCAGTGGTCATCATTGAACTAATGAACCGAGTGTTCCATCCTTATCTAGATCCGTTTTTGGTGGTTTTCATAGAAGATATCTTAGTGTATTCTCATAATCAACATAACCATTCCAAAACTATAGAGATCGTATTAGATACACTAAGATAGAATCAGTTATATTCTAAGATCAAAAAGTACCACTTATGAATGGATTATATTCACTTCTTATATCATATTATCTTAGATATAGGAGTATCAATTGACCCAGAGAAGGTGAGATCTTTAGTTCCCTAGGAGAATCCCAAAAACATCTTTGAGATACATAGTTTCTTGGGGATATCTAATTACTACATGAATTTCATACAAGAATTATCATGCCCAGCAGTGACTCTTATGGGATTGAATAAGAAGGGTGTGAAGTTTTTGTGGTTATATTCCTATGATATGGACTTTTAGGAGATGAAATTGGGATAGTCTTTAGTGCCAATACTGATTTTTCTAAAGTCAGGTAGGAGTTACACTTTGAACTGTGATGCATTAGGAATTGTTCTAGGAGAGGTTATTATGAATGGGGATAGATTCATGGCATACGGGTCTTGGTAGTTTATTCCACACAAGAGGAATTACCCATTTCATGATCTTGAGTTAGCTATAGTTGTTCACACATTGTGTTGTTGGAGACATTAATTACTTGGATATCGTTTTTTGGTGTACACTGACCACAAAATCCTCAAGTACATATTTAAATAGTTTGATCTAAATCTGAGGCAATAAAGGTGGGTTGAATACCTAAAATATTTTGATTTTGAACTTTCCTATATTCCTGGTAAGGGAAATTCAGTACCTGATTCACTAAGAAATAGGATTTAGATACAGGAAGTTCAGAAGGCTAGTAACGAGTGGAAGCTCATGGATTTGTTCATTGAGATACACTTCAAGGTGCATGATAGTTAGGGGCAGACTTTTATATCATCCATAGTTGTTACCTATGAACTTCTAGATAGAGTGAGGATGAGGCAACTATCATATAATGAAGACCTATTTTGATGGGAGAGTGTGGTAGTTGAGGACCCTCCTCCTGGTAGAACCGTAGATGAAGATGAAATTATGTGATTACATGGTCGCATATGGATTTCAGCATACATGCACGAGGAGTTGATTTGAAAATTTCATGCTTCATCTTGGGAAGTGCACCTCAATGTCACCAAAATTTATTAGGGTCTACATCACCAATATTGGTGGTCAGGCATGAAATGTGATCTAGCTGGGTTTTTTATGAGATGTTCCACCTATCAGCAAGTGAAAGCAGAACACCAGCAACCGGATGTACTTTTATAGAAGTTACCCATCCCTGAGTGGAAATGGGTTGACATTGTGATGGATTTCATGATAATTTTACCTAAATCACCTTGAGGTAATGATGTTGTATGGGTTTTTTTGATAGGCTCATAAAGGTTTCACATTTATTTTGGATCAAGGAGACCTTCAGTGTTGATGAGCTTGGGAGGTTGTATATCCATGAGATAGTATGACTTCATAGGGTCGTGTGTACTATCATTTCAGATAGGGATGCTTGGTTTGATTCATGGTTCTTAAAATGTCTACATAGGGTGTTAGGTACATAGGTGCTTCTGAGAATAGCATACCACCCCTAGATAGATGGCTTGTAAGAGCACACTATTCAAGTGCTTGAGTACATGTTGTGGGAAAGTGTCTTGTATTTCAAGGGCTCTTGGGAGAGGAATATACCCCTAGTTTAATTATCCTAGAACATTAAATTTTAGGATACTATTCAGATGGAGACTTATGAGGATCTATATGGTAGGCCATGCCGATCATCCCTATGTTGGTTAGAGGTAGGATAGGCAGTTATGCTTGGACTGCATCTTGTTCAGGAGACCACAGAGCAGGTGCAGTTGATATGGAAGGGGATGGATACTATATATTCTCATTATAAATCACACATCGATCACTGAAGACGGACTCTAGAGTTCGATATCAGGGATCGATTTTTATTACATGTTTCATAGAGATTAAGACACATGACTATTAGGAGATAGGGTAATCTTTCACCACATTATGTCAGGCTGTTTAATATTTTGGAGAGGATCGGGCATGTAACCTATCAGTTGATGTTACCTTATAGGTATTGATCCATACACGATGTATTCAATATTTCTTAGCTACAACATTACAATTCAGACCCATCTCATACCTTTCATCCTAAGCAGGTTGAGTTATAGGTATATGTGTCCTTTTATGAGCATCCAATATCTATTATGGATCAAATCATGAAGGTTCTATGAGATTAGTCAGTTCCTTTAGTATGGGTTTTATAGCAGCATGGCCAAGTACAGTATGAGACCCATAAGAGGGAGGCTGATGTCTGATCATAGTGGCCAGAGTTATTCACAAATCTTTCTTCACCACCCTTTAAAGGGTAATTATGGGAAGAATTTATTTAATTGGGAAATTTTGTAAGAACCTGATTCTTTATTGAGGTATGAATATTCTACTTTCTATCAATTATCAATTTAAATGTTTAAATATGGAATAATGTGAATTCCCTTTGAGGTCATAGAGGTTTCAGTGGTGTCTAGGGTAGGTTTGGAGCCTAGAACCTAGATTTTGGGGTGAAATAATCCCAATGCATGGTTAGATCAAATCATGCAGGGAAGGCCGCACGGTTAGATAAAACTATATGAGGTTGGATAGTAGGGTGATACAGGTCACATGGTTAGACAAAACCATGAGAAATGGGGTGCCCGGCTATGTGATAATGTATGTAATTTTTATAATGGGATTTGGAATAGTTTGTTCATGATTATTTAAACCATGTCGACAAACCATGTGAAGTGACCCTTCTTCTAGAAGATCATGTATGGTTGGTGTGATGTTTGTAAACAATGCAGTTAAACTATGTGATGCCCAATTTTGGTTGATTTTAAAATTTTACCCCTAATTAATCTATTAAAATATACCTTGATCTCATTCTTCTTCCTATGGATAGCCATGGGCATTGAGAGCTCCTTAGAATCTCTAAAGAAGGAATTGAGGTAACTTTTTTATCTGGTCTCTGATTTAAGCGCCACTCATCTTTTGGATCCACATATGTGAGTTATTGATTCCTTTTTAGCCCTTCCTCATTTAGTTTGGTAGTGGTTGTACTATTTAAGTGAAAGATAAATTTCCCTATTATTAATCTCTATATTCTTTCATCATTTATCTCCCAATCTGAGTCGAATCGAGAGCTGATACTGGACAATCTATCCTCTAAAACCTAAGGTAGGTGGTCTCATTCCTTTTATTAAAAGTTAAATTGTTTATATATACTACTTTTCTATGCGCCCAATTCTCACACGATGCCTTGAAATGGATTTTGGTCCTTGATATAAATTGATAGGTATAGCCTATTAAATTAAATAATCTCATTAATGAATGGTTATAGTTCAAGAACCTTGGTTTCAAGCCACCCCATGGGTGTGTTTTGAATTAAATGATCCATTTTGATGGACTATGAGTTTGGATACCCTTGAGGTGTGCCCTTTACCCCTTCTAAAGGGATGTTCAAATATTTAATTGAAAATTGTAATTGAAATGAATCATAATAGGAATTTTAATATCAATCGATGTTGAATTGATTTAAAATAAGGAATGGGTTCCATGTCCCCTAACCTTTTCATGTAAAAGACTGTTTAATCTTGAAATGCTTGATATAATGAGTTTCTCACATGAGTCGAATTAAAGTCAATCCTCTTAAGCTTGGCTAATTCTTGAGTGCCCTTTTTATATGATATTGAATTGAGATGTTATTAGTATCGACCTTGACATGTTAAATGATTTTGATTAAATTTTATTGAATGATTATGAATATTCTTGGGTGACATGTGGATTCAGTGAAGAATTCCATGGGAAAACTCAATAGGCTTCCTCTTTGATTATGCTTGAGTGACATGTGGACTCCCTAGTAGGACTACTAAGGAAAGACTCATAGAGGCTTGAATTTATATGTCATGTAATACTTAGAATCCATATGGATTTCTAAGGAGGGACTAAAATGGATTTCTATGGGTGACACTTGGTCTCCCTTAGTTGACCTACAAGGATATACTAGAATGGATGGGAAATTATACCACACCTAGAGCGATACCTAGGTTCTTGAGAGGTTCTCTATGGATGGTCTTGTAGGGTGTTGGTTTATATTGCACCTAGAGCAATACCTGGATTCCAACTTAAGAATTCCAAGGACTGGCTTGGTTTGAAAATTGAATAATGAATGAAATAGTTTAAATTATGTGTCTACCAAGACAAAACACAAGATTGGATTCAATATTTTTTATACCTTATGGAAGGCTTGTTTAGTCATCCTTTATCATGTTACCATGGGGGACGTTGTTCTCATGCCATGTCTCAAGACTTAATATTTATATGAGAATGAATGGTTAATTGAACATGATTATAAATGACACAGACCTCAATGTTAAATAACATTAATACCATTTAAATGAACTTGTATATAAATGATAAACTAGACTTTATAGGATGTTTACTTTCAGTACTTACTTGATTATTATTTTACTACCTGCATTTATTTATATATATTCACTGACTGGTTGTCATAGACCATCAGTGTTTGCCTACTGGGATTTAGTCTCCAACCCTATTTTGGCCACTTGGGGTACCAGAATAGATTATATGATTGTAGTTATGGAAAAAGGGAAAGTGCCTTCATATAGGTTCTTAATTGCTGCTTAGGAACAGGGGGCATGGTAACGATCTAAGGCTCATAATGTAAGTTGGGATACTTTTTGTACTTTTTGTACTTTTGTTCCATGTCTTGTGAATTTTCCATGTATACCTATTTTAGTTTTTTTAGAGACATATGACATGTATCATCATCATCATTGTATATAAGTTTCCTTTTAGCTTTGATATTATTCATTTTTTTGATCTGTTGTATGATTGTATTACTACTTATTTTATTTGTATGTTATTGATATTCTTTTTTGCTAGTAATGATAGAATAGTATCCCCACGAACACACCTAGACCCTCACTGTTATTCGAGAACCTCTGGTGTTTTGGGAGATGCACTTGAGGCCACGTGGTCAACCGGGCTCAATGCACTATTGAGTGGCATCTAGGTCTAGGACGTTACATGTGGAAAAAAAATATGAAGAGTGAAAACAAAAATTCTATAATGAATTAGGTTTTAAATTAATTTTCACACATGGACTCTCTAAAGATTAAATGGTGATAACCTTCCTATAATTGAATTTTATTAGAGAAAAGTTATTTTACTATTTTATAAAAATGTATGAAATTGAATATGTTTTAATTAATTAAACATGCTTAAAATTACATCAAACTAGAACTTTAAAAAATTACATTGCATCTAGGTGAACCAACACAGAATATTAATTATAGATTAAATAGGCACAACAAAAAATATGGGTGGCAATAAGATTTAAAATTAATTAATAATTAACCCATCAATTTGTTAAAATAATAAATAATAAAAATTTCATCTAGGATAAGGATTATTACTTAATATCCCATTTTTATTCATATCAAAATAGATTATTTAGAATTTTAGAGTTTAAAGGAAATGATAATTTTAAGACATGCTACCTAAATGTACCAAATGAATGATTTTTACAAAAGGGTAATATGATTATGTGCTCAATTGAATCCTTGGAGAAATAGAAATTAATTTCCCAAAATATTCATAAAATCATTAAATATTTTGAAAAATATTATCCCATTTAAAATGAAAATAGTTGCAAGACAAAAAATAGACAATGAAAAAATTTATAGGTTTTTTATGCATATAAAAATCATTACAAATTAGCACATTTAAGAGCCCTCCCGCACTCTTAAAACCCTTCACTATCCCTAATGATATATCTAAAGGTGGATGAAAATATTTATGAATATATAGCTCAACCTGATTTAAAACATAAATAGTTTAATACCAAGTTCTATTAGGTTAAAATAAGTTTCAAAATCATATTAACCATTGAACAAAAATATATCACTACATTTTGGTGATTTCAACTGGTTACTAGTTTGACATTCCATATAAATTCAATGTACTTTCAGAAAATGACTTTATTACACATTATTCTATGAAATAATTTTAAAAATTAGTACAAAATAATACTTCAAGAAAAAAAATGGAAAAAATAACTCCCATATAGTATTACTAACCAGAATAATACTTCTAAATATATATCAACCTTCAACGACACATTAAAATAAAAATTCAAACATTTAAATTCAAGAAAACAGCTTCAAAATTTTTTAATAGCTATAATTTTAAGGTGAGGAATTTAAAAAATTACTCCCATTTAAATATAAGAATTGTTCTTCAAATTAAATCAATAGTACTTTCCATTATTCATTTTTCAAATCTCATTTGGTAGTCCAATTTTAAATTCTTTAAGATAAACTGATTGAAAATAAATTCTAAATGTTTAGAGTTAAAAATAAAATATACTAAGAGATAAAGGTTTAAGGGAATTTGAATAAAAGTCTAGAAAGGATTTAGATCTACTAAGTGATTCATAATAAAAACATTTATACATTAAAAATGATTTCAAATATACTCAAAAACGTTTGAAAATAAAAATTAAAACTTAAATTCATTCATTATTTTTTTATAAAAAAAATGAATTTTCAGGAAATCTCAATAGTGATGCTTTCTAAAAAAGAATAAAAATATAAAGTCAATTTAAATCAAAATAATTTATAGGATTGTATTATAAGTTTTCAATTTTGTTTTAAAAATTTTTTTAAAAAAAATGGGCAAAAAACACCCAATAGTTTATTCCCAAAAAAATGATCAGTGAAAATGATAAAATATACCCCTCCAAAATAATTATTTTTTCATATCTTATAAGAAATAAAATTATAAAAATATAAGGTAAAGGGATGTAACCATTGCTTCCTAAGTTGATTAAGAATTAGATAATGACTATCATTTAGATTGTTTGGATGCCCTACCTCTTTATTTCCTACAAAGGAACAGTAGATATTATATTAAAAAAATTTACTAAAATTTGAAATAAAAATAAATAAAAAATAAACATTGGTATAAACCCCCATATATTGATATGTTTTTAATTTACACAATTATAAAGTCATTGGATCAACCCAAATCTTATAGGGGTGTGATTTCATGGTTATTAATGAACACATGTTCATAATTCCATCTTCATTAAAATGTAACTTGAAATTTCATGGAATGTAACCTTTGATCAAATTATTTATAGTACCCCTTCTTAGAATTTCAAATCTTGGGGATAATTGTATAGGGGATTTATATATAGGGTTTATTCCCCTCATTTTTATCTTGAGGTATGGGGTATAAAAGTTACGTAAATTTAAAACTAGTGTGCAATTTTTATTCTTGTTTACTATGAACTATTATTTACTTATTGATAATAAAATTTGTTTCAATATAATATTTTTCAATAGTATAATGTTTGAATACCATATCATTCATTACATGTTGTCACATACTCAAATTTTTAATCATATTTGGGAACCCAAAAAGGCGCTCATCATGTGTATTTTTAGTTCATTCAGGGCCCTCTGGGAAATCATAAAGTGCTACTAACTCATCAGACACTACACTGGTAGAATCAACATCATCATTTTCATCATAAAAATCATAATCAAATAAATTCCATGAAACATACTTAATGAATTTAAATCCATAAATTTTTCCATATTTATCTTCATCAATAATAGAAAGTGATCATGTGAGTGCTTTTGGATTATGAGTGAGGTAGTCAGACTCCACCGACCTCTCCTCAAAAAAAATACATTAGTTGTGATATCATATAAGTCAAGGGAAATGGTTTCATGTTATATTTCAAAATGTAAAAGCATTGAAAAATAATAAGTTGTATCATAAAAAAATCGTATAAATGAATATAAGAAAATAATTTATCTTTGAATTTTTATCTTTCTTCAATAAATTTTTCATGTTGCTTATCCAGAAATCCCTAAAAATAATTCTTAAAATGTGAATCTTTATATTCAATCTTGTAATAAAAATAAGTATTATAATCAAATATAGGAATCTCTTACTTCCTATTTCTTCACATACTATTTTTCTGTTTTCAACCCATTTTCTTGAGAGAGTATTCTTCAATTGTGGATAGAATGTGTCCTTTCTCTCCATGTCATATTGAACTGAATTAGATTTTTCAATGAAATAAATTAAAATCCCAACAGATACCAAATATTTTATAGTTAGTGCCTTTATTATCTTTCCTTAAGTATAGTTTTTCAATCTTTTCAATTCTTGGGTATTCACCTACACCAATGAGTACTCTAACAGTGAGAATATTTTCTGAATATAGTATTTTATCATTGTTAACATATATATAATTAATTGAAAAGTTTAAATCACTAAGTAAAATGTGATTCCAAATAATTATCACCAAAATATGGTACACTTTCATCTCAAATATCATAGATTTATTTATATTTCCCAAAATATAGCGCATTTCTAACCTAGCAGTAAATCTCATGTTGGAAGTGTGCTTATCTAATTGATTCATCTAAAATATTTATTTTATTTTGGTCTATTATAAAATATGGAAATGTAATAAAAAATTAGTGTCCAAAATTATTTTAAATGGAATCATGTGAAAAAAATAAACATAAAGAAAAAGAAATAAGAATAGAGAATATAAGATGATGATACAATGAAATGAAAGGAAATACAGCAAGAAAAAAAATGAGAACCAATTTTATTCAATATTATATTTTATATCAATTATATAAAATGGATTGAATCATAATGATTCATCCTAACTCATTTAATGATTTATTACACACTCCATACACCTCTCTCTTATTAAATAGTGAACACATATACATGAGATGTGTCCCTGTACATGATTTATTTTCCTAAAAAATAAAATAAAAATTATCCTAACAGTTCACTATATAAATGATTCAAACAATATATGATGTTTATTATAAGGTAATAAAGTCACACATCATCTAAAATTCACATTCTATTGAGTCAGATGAGTGATAAATAAGAAAAAATAATATAAGGAAATATATAATAAAGATGTACATGCAAATGAGTGTGTCATTTCATATCCCAACTCCACCTTAAAAGTTTTAAATTAATTAATAATATTTTTATGATAATAATATTTTTAATCATTCCACTCATCTTGTTGGTCCACCCGATCCCTGACTGGGTGGGTGAAATGAGGATCAACCCACCTTTTTTGATGAATTTCTTTTCCAACCCATTAGCACCTGGGTTGTTACCCTCTAAGACACTCTTACATCTTGGCTGGAAATGGATCTTTCCTAGATGGGGCTCTTTCTGAAATTATCTTTTCATGGGGAGGGGGTTCTCTTGTGTGGAGGATTCGAAAAGGACACACCTGGGGATTCCCTTTTTAAAATATAGAACAATATTTTTGATCACTTAGAGGCTTCGAGATTCATATCTAGGACGTATCTTTGTAAATTATTCCTCTATGGTTAAATGATTGAGATCATTCCTAGAGAGGTAATAACAAAACCACAATGTTTATTTAAAATAGATAAATTATATAATAGACACTCGAGAGAGGAGTTAGGGGTTAGTAGGTTATGACACACATATAAATTAATTCCCAAAAAATTTAATATGTAGTAGGAAAATTTTAAATATTACACTACTAAATAAGATCTTAAACATGTAAGTATCTTTAGTTGTTCTTCATATTCAAACAGTCCTACTCTAATGATAGTAACAAAACTTCTCTAATATATCATTGAAACCCTTGAATGTTGAGTAATCAATTCAACACAATGAGAACCTGGAAGTATTTTTAGAATCATTAAAAATTCTATGAAGTCTTAATGGACTTATTTAAATTCTATTATTTAAATGGTACTACAAATTTAAAAAATTATTATAATTTAAAACTTAATTTTAATCCCTATATTCAAGGTTCTCATTGACAACATTGAATTTATATTCTTATTATAACAATTATTTATTAACAACATTATTTAGTCTATAAAATGAAAAATTCAAACTTGTAATCACCAACCTATCCAAAATCAATCTAAGCCTCAGAATAATTTTACTAAAAATACACTAAATCTTTAGAAAACCACACATGAAACTCAAGGAATGAATTTGATAGACTCCCTAGTAATTAAAATGAGACAACTGAATAAGAATGTTCAAACTGCTGCTATCAGATTGTAGAAAATTTCTAGTATGTACTTAGTATAATTAACTTATATATTCATTATTAATTATTTGAAACAAAAAATTACCATTTATCTATAAAGTCCCACTCATCTACCCAATTATAGTTCCCTAGAAGAAATATAGTTAACACATAAAATATTCCTTAGTTCTATTCGACTTAACACCTAATAAGGAATTCCATCATTTCCATAAAATAATCAACGTACCAAAGAAAAAAATTACTCAAAATGAAATTGGAGGTTTTTGTGTGAATGAGGCCATTTTCTATCATCAACCTACAATCAGAAACAAAATAGTGAATACATATTTTCTTATTTCAATAACAGTAAAAAAATATTATCCTTAATTAGGTTATTCATTATCACAAGTATTCAAGGGAACATTAAAACCGTGATTTGAAAATTTTATTTCCATCAAATTTGAATTTATTTTCTTTTTGAATAAAAACACTCAAGATCCCAATCATAGTTGGGTTCATAAAATATATAAATCTCTATGATAGGACTCGATTTTTTTCATTAATCACCACACCATCTATAATGAAATACAGATATCATTTAGTAAATTAGGTAGAGTTCCTTCTTCATTTATCCTCACACATTCTTTATTTATACATTTATTTTGAGAACCTTTTCATATTGTAACATCATTTCCTAAAAAAATTTACTTTGAACCCATGTTACCCAATGATAACTACATTCTTTGGTCATCCTCTTCAATGGTGTCTCAATCTATTCGGGTTTGGAATTAACCATCTACATCAATCCTAGGCTTTAAATTCAATTGATTTTTATACTGAATCACAGTGCACCTAGGTCATGGTTTCATCAATGAATTTCTCAAATATATTTAAACCTCCTCAAATAGTTAAAGGATATTGTCATTTGAGTGTAGTAAAAATGGTGTGTGAGCACAATAATACCCTAAAAGGTTTCCTCGTATAATATTACAGAGGACATTAAATTATCATAAAGGCCTCACTTCATAAACTTTAGAAATTTTAAATATTCACATGGTACACCCCTATAAATATCATAAATGATAGACTTCATGAATTCTCTAGTGTTGACAATGTAAAATATCTAGTGTTTTTTCCTTAAAAATTATCATATTGGCCTTGAAAGATATCATATGAGCTCAGCTAAAAATAAAAAAAAAATCATTTAAATAATATGGAGACAAATTAAAATGAATTAAAAATCAAAATGTGAAACCATGATATATTTAAAAAATAAATATTAATAACAACCAAGATGATAAAAAACCTAGGATAAATTTTTTTATAAAATGAATAATGGAACTAAAAAATTTAAAATCCAATAACCAAAAAATATAAAAAATTATATTTCAAATATAGTGTTATGAAGTGACTAAAATAACTTCTTTCACCATAATGGGTTCTTCAAATATTATTGTGTTAATTTAAATTTTAAATAAATAAAATATTTTATCGAAAAAATATGCAAATAAAATAAAGGCAAATTTGTGCCGCTTTGGTGGAAGCAAAGTGGGGAAGGTGAGGAGCATACTAATGCTATTCTATAAGAGCTGCAGGGTTTGATTCCTGGGAGTTCTCTCTTTGGTGAATTTTTATTTCCCACAAGATCCACTAATCTTGTTGGGTTACCCAATCCCAAACTAGGTGGGTTAAATAAGGTGCAGCCCACCTGTGTAGATGGATTTCATTATTGATCCGTCATCGTATAGGTTATTACCCTCCATGATTTTCTACCATCTCAGTTGGAAATGGATCCTTCCCAGTTAGGTCTCTCTCCAAAGTTATCTCTTCATGAGGAGGGGGTTCACTTTTGTGGTGGTTCAAAAAGGCCACACTTGGGGATTCCCTTTCAAGAAGAAAAAAATGAAGGACCATTTTCATCAATTAAGTACTAAAAACGAAAAAAACCTAAAAATATTAGATGAATTATTATTTCATTAAAAGATTTAAAATTATTAAATATTAATTATTATACGGTCATTTAGTAACAAAATATCATCAAAAAACATTAAAATGGTGTGGAAAACATGTATAGTAATTGAGACACATCAAATAATCATGCCCAATGATCTGTAATAGAGGATTTCCTTATCACTCCATTCATTATCATATATTAATAATTATATAATATTCTACTTTTAAAATGATTACATCATTAATTTTTATTATAATGACTATTATTATAAATTTATATGGGATTACCTAGCCACTGATATGATTTTTTGACATGGCCTTTCTACAGGAGCTTCGGAAAATATCAATCCTAAAATTTCTTATTGAAAAAAATATACATATATATGGAATAATTTTTTGATATTTTTTCAACCCCAATTAATATAGTTATTTAGAAAATTTTATATGATTGTAGAACCTTAAAATGGTTTATATAATGTGATAAAAGGTAATCATTATAGTGCATCCAATAGTAGTACATTTAGTACCTTGATTATATTACCACAAACTCTAACATTTATGTTCTGAATGACTCACATTAATTTGATAAATTGTTGAAGTGGAATCTAACAATATATAAATAAGTGTTTAGGGTAATTATGTTGACCTAAATACCAATCCTATCTGTTATATATATTATATTCCATAATCTTTCCTCACTGATGATTCTAGAAACTCTCCACCACTGACCATAGACACAGCTAATTTTTTCACCATCATCACCCTAGACAATCGGGACTGTAATATCACTAATGAGGCAAGTGAATATTTTTTTTACTATAGGATCATTAGATATAGTTAAAACATCCTTGAGGATTCTAAACTAATCCAAAATGGTAATCTATTTTCCATGGAAGCCTTCCTGATATTATACTCTAGGATATACTCAAAAATTGTGACATGGATAAATGTGTGTAAAATCATTCTGATAATCCATAATCCATAGAGAAAAACCTAAATAGATGAATGGATCTCTATTTTACTATCAAATATTGAGATTATTAATTAACTCAATGTTGAGATCCACTTAGGATACCATCTTGACTATGAATATTATCAAGATTTCCCTTCAACACATCCCATGTAACCTCGTTCATAGGAATTCCTCGATAAAAACCAAAATAGATATATTGGATTTTTATATCTTGATACATAGTTTGAAATTTTCAATTTTTTACACCTAATTGGAGTAGCATTACTTCCCACTACTAGATTTTGATCATTCCCATTTATGAATTAGTCGACATGTAATGGTTTATACGCATTAGGAAACCACCCAAAACAAGTTCATAAATTTATTCACTAATGAATTTGAATACATTGAGAAACATAATGATTCAATACTGGTAAATGGTATGTAATACTAAGAGTTATTCTACTATGTCTCCCCATTAGTAAATTTTGAAAACCCATGAATTTCCTCTTTTAATTGCATAGGTGAACTAGAAAATCACATGACACAATTTTCATATATTTGAGGCCTAAAACCTGGGACCCAAGATGAATATAAAAAAATTGTGATATATTGACTTTTTTAGATATCCGAGTGATATAAATTTTTATTTTACAAGAGTAATTATATTGGATCCATCACCATTTTAGAAAAACTTCATTGGATATTCAACCAATAGATTTGGTCCACCATGAACACGATGAGTGTAATTAACCTCTAAAAAATAAAATAGTGTGAGAATAAAAACATAATTTGAAATATTTTATGGTGGATGAGATTTTCATAGTAACTTGATATTAAAAATCCCTAGGAATATTTTATAGGGATGTGTGTGGATAAATTTCCGGATTGTATTATCTAGAACCTAGTCACTATAAGGTACACATGATGATTTTTAGAGTTTTCCTATAAGGAAAAATTCCTAGATAAAGTCAAATAATAATGTGTGTAATGGTATTTTATAGAACCTCCATTATCCATACAAAACCTATAAAGAGTATACAAGGGAAAAAATTTCTTTAGTACCTTAGGTAATATATCTTTTGTATTCCCCACAAAACAATCCATGTCTCTCATATTCTCATCCTAAGAATATTTCACATGGAAATAACTAGTTTAAGGCATCAGTTCCCTTTATAGACATAGACATAAGTGTTTACATCATAATAAATGATAAAGTCCCTAGTTTCATATTATGATCCATGGATAAGATATTATTTAAGAATCAATACATCATGAATCCAAAATAGTTTTACTAAAATAACCATTTTCTATTATTTACCAATCCATAATTTCCTTGGATATAGAATCCATGGTTGATTTATATTTAATGATTAGTTCCAAATCATTATAAATTGTGGAATAGTGGTTCTGGGTGATATTTAGTTTCATTTCACGTGTTTTTTTAAAACACAAATGATAAAATGATTATTAAGGATTTGAATCTAATTTCAAATGATAAACATAGAATTGATATGATTTTCTACACTAAATATCAACTACCCATGCTCATTCAAAATTTATGAATGAATGAATTATTATCCACTGAAAGTGGAGAATATTCATTATTAATATCTTAGTATTAATTTTTTTGAAATTCTATAAACATTAATTTTAGTGAATTTTGTAAATTGAACTTCATTTCTCATCAAAAGTGAAATTCATGTTTAAAGTGAAAATTTGGGCCCAATCAATCATCTATTTTTGGAATTAATTTCTTTAATTTTTTGAATTTAATATTTTGGGATATGATTTATCACTTTTTTTAGAACATTTTATCTTTAATTATTGATGGATGAATCTCAAGGGAAGATTGAGATTTTTTATTTTGAATGAAGAAATCTTTTGGACAAAGCATAATGGGCCTAAATCCCATCAAACAAAAGTGGGGCCCATAATAAAAGATTAATGAATCTCAAATTTTAACTTTAGAAAGATAAAAATAATTGGATAATTTCATTAAAATGTTTCTAGAGCTAATTACGAAGTTTTTATGAGGATAATGGGAACCAAAGTTGAAATTTAAATGTTGGGCCATATCTGAACGACCATAAAGTTCATTCACTAGATCGACCATAACATCCCAAAGTATAATAAACTTTTCCAAAAAAAATTACAGAATTTATAGGACACATGGAACAAACTATTTTCCTTATAAGACACTTACATATTCATTTGTATTTAGTTACAAATTCATAAGTTGGGAAGGGGGTTGAATCAGAATGATTTTCCTGGTTAACTTTGAAACGTCAAATTTCCCTTGATTTTCTCACACTCATTTTGAATATCTCAAATAATAGAGTTGAAATTTATTTTGGGGGGTGAACCTAAGGATCCGGATATGCATATATAGGGAGATGGTGGTGAATATAATTAATATCCAATCTTTTCTTTCAATTCAAGTATTTCTTTCAATTGTAATTTCCCGTTTTCATTTTGTAATCGCGTATTCATTTTTTCCATGTAATTTTTTCAATGATTTTAGTTTCTTAATAAAATTTGTTCTTATTATTCACTTTTTATTTTTATTTTCTTCAAACATTGATACCATTGAATTAATTTTTGAATTTAGTCACACCAACACTTTTGAATTCATCACACAATGGTGGAGTGTTCATTTTTTAAGGTTTTTATTCATCAATCCAACTTATTTAAGTCGACTACCTACTTCCATTGATAGAATAGAATAAATGGAGGGATAAAAAATTATCATTTTATCCAAGGGAGTTACATGCAGTGGATTGAATGTTATTTTATGTTCTTAAATTATTAAATATATTCTTCATTTTAGGATTTCCTTTCTTTGATTTATCTTCTTATTTGTCTTCACCAACTTTATTCATGACACATTTGGAGTGCTAGTATGATCCAATTCCATAGAGTGATCATGGAAGTGATACTCTAATTGTATTGGCTATTAGCCTTGAAATTGTGTATGGATTAAATCTAGGAATTATATTGAGGAATTATTTCATTTAATGGATACCTCTTGAACCAATTAATATAAAACCCAAAGAACAAAAAATACATCCAATTAAGCTCTAGAGACAACCTAGGATCAACTCATTTAATTAATTGTTTTAATTAAAGAAATTTTGTATTTTTTTTCTTGGTTATTTAAATCAAATCCCCATTTCTTAAAATCAATCAACACAACAGTTTTCCAATTCATATCCAAACATCCCAATCCTCCATCGACCTCTTTAAGTGTCTAAAGGTTACTTCACATCCAATCATAATGTATCCAAGTTTCTTCATCGGTCCCTATGGATTTGACCACTACATATTCTTCAATAACTGATTAAACCTGTAGGGTAAATTTGGGCACAACCAAATGTTAGCGTTGTTTCTGGGGACCCAAGTAAGTATCTTAGACACTCACTTTCTTTTCTCACCCAAAATTATCTTTTCTCACACCCATTTCTCTAATATTTTCCCCTTTATGTTTTTTTGGGTTCCGAAAATCTCAAATCAAAATTTCCAAATACATAAAATAGAGTACAATCAACAATATCCCATCATAAACTCAAGATGTGATCAAATATTAAATCCATATTTTGAATCACCAAAATTTTTGAATTACTTTGATCAACCTTTTAATGAATAACCCACACCCGATAACATGCAAAATCTTTGTGATGATGAATTCTTAAAAGATCAATTTCAAACTCTATCAAGAATGATTGAAAAGATAAATCTTGGGGATTTCCATGATGTCTAGACATCTATCAATCCTAATCCCCAATAAATAATTGAACAATTGTGTAAACAAATGGATCAAATTAATTCTGAGGTTTTATCTTTGATATTATAAGTAAAAAACATTAAGACTTTTGAGGAACCCATTCCTACTCAAGATGTCCTTTCCTCGTCACTTATAGAAGAATATTTTATCCCAAAAACCACTAATGAATTTAAGAAAGAACTAACCTTTTGATATGGGATAACTAAAAAATATCTATGAAATTATGAAGGGAATTTGAATTAGGAGAAAATTAATTTTTTGGATTCACGTGGGGAAAATTTGTCTTCATGGATTGAATTTCCTGAATATTGCTCCAATGATGATTTTTTAAAAACCCCAATCACTGAACCATTGGAATAAGTCTCAAGATTCAATTCCATAAACATTATTTAAACTCATAGAGAGAAATTTAGGGTTTAAAATTCTATTCAAAGGGAACGAATTCCATTAAGAAATTTTGAAAATAAAACTAGGTCTCATTCAAATTTACCACCTGTTTCTAAAATTGTTAGCCTAAATGAGCTTGAATTCAAGGTCCATACATCATCTCTAAACTATTACTTCATAGGGTATAATCAAATACATTTTTTAATCATTTCATCATCTATTTAAACTAATAAATAAAAAATTGATTTTGATATCTTAGGAAATATAAGAGAAGTCACTTGGTCAAACATTTCTGAAATTCATTGTATTTTCACAATTCTTATTGAAAATGGGTTTTCACATGAAAAAAATTCTAAAAAAATAATCAATCTCCATCATGTTTATGTAGAGAATAATGGGGTCCATAAAATTTTGAAATTTGGTATTGGATAAGTTGGGGGGTCCAAGTCGATCTAACGACTTTAAATTAAGCACTTTCCAGGAGGCAACCCAACTTCTGTATTTTTTTATTTTTTTTATTTATTTTGTGTGTTTTTTTGTGTTTTTTTGTAAAAGGAACTCCTTGGGGTTTCTGATGTGATATAATGTATCTTTTTTGTGAGATTTTATAGTAGAATAGTTTTTAGTATTTCTAAATAAATCCCAGGCATTCTAAAGTTCAAACCCATCCATCAATCATCTCTGAGGAGTCTACACGTGATCTGAAGCCAAAGTATTCAATTTCTTATTAATGGGTCATAAAATACAAACCATGTGGTCTTAATCTATGATTTAATTTCAAATCACATCTCTCCTCTTTCTTCCCAATTCCTTTCTCTCTCTTTTCTTCTCTTTCAAAACTGAGGGTTGTTTTATTCTAAGTTGGGGGGAGTAAAAATCTGGTATTTTGAAAAAAAAATCCTTTTGTAAAAAAAATCAATTAATTATACTTTAATGCATTAATGTACATTTTGAAACATGAAAAATGAATTTAAAATGATTATGAATTCCTTTATTATTATTTTAATGCATGTTTAAGTTTATGAGCATAGTTTTTGGAAAGTACGGTTGTTTGATGTGATTTTTCAATGTTTACATTTTCATCCTCTTAATCAAAATTCCATAATGATCTTCCATTGGATCTTGGGTTTAAATTTTAGTTTTTGTGTCCCTTTCATCATATCATTGGGTTCGAGGCCACTTTTATTTTAATTTGAGTATCAAAACAAATCAAAAAAATTACCACATAGAGGAATTTTTTTCCAAAAGTGTAGTGTTCGGAACTTGGGGATCATAACTCCATAGTTTTTGTGCCCAAAGTTAGGATTTATATCTCTATTATAGAGAATTTAATTGACAATATGTGTGGCATCTGGCACTTGGGGATCGTGAATCCATTGTTTTCTTTCCCAGAGTTAGTTTTTCATATCTATTGTGGTACAAGAAAATCAAAAAAAATCAATAAAAATGGATACTCATCTTAAGGTTTAATTTGATTCCCACCAAGCACTTACATGTTTTCCCCTTGAATAAGAAAATGGGACCCATTTATTTTGTGATGCACAACACATCATTATGCTTAATTGAAATTAGATGAAATGTGATGATAAATTTTAACAATGAAATGGGATTGGAATTGGGATATGTTTGTGGACCTATCTTGTGTGAAATTATTTTGAATGGTTTCATGATTGTTTGTAATGATGTTTTTATGAGCAAATTTTGTTAAAAAAAAATTGAAAAATGCAATTCAATTTCATATTTTTGAGATATTTTTTTCTCAGGACTATAAAAACTCAAGTTTAGGGGTGTCATTAGCCACTAAAAGTGGAAAATATTCATTTTTAATATCTTAATATTAATGTGTTTCAAATTCTATAAACATATATTTTAGTTCATTTTATAAATTTAACTTCATTTCTCATCACAAGTGCAATTCATGTTTAAGGTTAAAATTTGGGCCCAATAAATAATCTAATTATGGAATTGATTTTTTTAATTTTTTTAATTTAATATTTTGGGAGACGATTGATCACATTTTTTGAAACATTTTATATTTTAGGATATATGGATGAATCCTAAGGGAATATTAATATCTTTCAGCATGAATGAAGAAATTTTATGCACAAAGTATAATGGGCCTAAAGCCTGTCAAACAATAGTTGGCCCCACAATACAAGCCCAATGAAGCTCAAATTTTAACTGTAGAAATATAAAAAAAAATTGTATCATTTTGTTAAACTATGGACGGAGCTAATTATGAAGTTTTCATGAAGATAATGGGAATTAAAGTTGACATCTAAATGGTGGGCCAGATCTGAACGCCCATAAAATTCTTCCACTAGATCGACCATAACATCCAAACGACTACTCTAATTATATTGAAATTTTTATAGATATTATAGGAAAAATTTATTATGTTATTTTCCTTCTAAAACACCTATGTATTAGGCCATATTCAGTTACAAATTCACATGTCAAGAGGTGGTTGAATTTGGATGATTTTCCTGGTCAACTTTGAAACGTCAAATTTTCCTTGATTTTCTCACCCTCCTTTTGAATATATCAATTAATGGGCATGAAATTTATTGTTGGTGTGTGATCCCAAGTCTCATAATATTAATATATAATAAGATGGTGGTGAATATAATTAGGATCCATGTTTTTCTTTCACTTCAAGTCTTTCTTTCAATTATAATTTCCCGCTTTCATTTTGTAATCGCATCTTCATTTCTTCCAAATAAGTTTTTCAATAATTTTAGTTTCTTAATAAAATTTGTTCCTATTATTCACTTTTTATTTTAATTTTCTTCACATGTTGATACCATTGAATCAATATGTGAATTTATTCACACCATCACTTTTGAATTCATCAAACAACAGTGGAGTGTTAATTTTTCAATGTTTTTCTTCATCAATCCCACTTCTTTAAGTCGACTACCAACTTCAATTGATAGAATTGAATAAATAGAGGGATAACCTATTATTTTTTTATCATAGTGGGTTTAATGGGGATTATTTAATGTTATTTTATGTTCTTTAATTCTTAAATTTTTTCTTCATTTCAAGAATTCCATTCTTTGATTTATCTTCTTTTTTGTCTTCACTGACTTTAACGATGACACATTTTGAGTGCTAGTATAATCCAATTCCATAGATTGATCATGAAAGTGATACTATAAGTTAATTGGTGATTATCCTTATAATTATGTATGGATTAAATCATATAATGATATTGAAGAATTATTTCATTTAATGGATACCTCTTCAACCAATGAACTGAAAATAAAAAGAAAAAAAAATACAACCAATCAATCCCTAGAGACAACCTAGTATCGACTCATCTTAATTAATTATTTTAATTCAATAGATTTTATATTTTTTCTTGGTTCTTTAAATCAAATCACCATTTCTTCAAATCAATCAACACCATACTTGGAAACTTCATAACCAAACATTCCAATCCTCCATAGACCTCTTTGAGTGTCTAAAGGTTTCTTCGCATCCAATCAAAGTATATCAAGGTTTCTTCTTTGGTCCATGTGGATTAAACCCCTACATTTACTTAAATGGTAGCTTATACATGTAGGGTAAATTAGGTTGAAACCACTGAATCTACAAGAACCATTTCCATTCATTCATTCAATCCAATGATGTTGTTAGATTCATAGCCCTATAATATATAATAGATGTAGTTTTGGCATAATATAGATTCTAAAGAGCCTCTATTAGTGCCAAATATTTTGTTTACACTCATAGAAGCCCTTAAACATTATGAAAAAAAACCATGGCCTATTTCCCTCTACATTAATGCACTAATGAGAGGCATCAATTTTTTACTATAAAAGTTATTATATATGTACATTTTTGTACCCAACCCAAAGAAGTAGCATCCGGATTTGCACCTTCATAATCCTTTTACCAACCTCCATAGAAATGGGATGAAATGTATCATTAAAACATAGCTCATGAGGAACAATTCTTTATAATGATATCTATGATACTGAAAAAAGATTATAATAATTTATTTGAGAATGATAATAATATCCACTCATACCAGCATCTTCCAAAGAAGTAATATTTCCCATTTGACTAGTTTATCTCCTAGATGAATTGAAACCATCTAATGATTTGTAGTCATCAATGAGTGATTTATATGTACCGCTACCTTACCCCACTAAGACCTCCATGATTCGTTTCATAGAAAGGAAACCTAATATAATAGAAATGGATCATGCAAAGATGTCTAATATACCCAAGAAAAAATGGGCATCCCATTCCATATCTTATTCCAATATGTGAAAAAACTATCAATTTTAAATCATGAGGCACTCATTATATCCCTAATGGTCCATTTATAGGTTATAACTAAAGTGGTTATAGGTGAATTCTTTAATATAGAGGAAGTTAAGAATTAGGAATACCATGAAATCATCTCCTTTTCTAGGTATGATAAATAGACAATAAAATAAGTATATGCATCCCTTATTTACCATTATAATATTATAAATGGAATAGATGTTCATGGGTTCTTATTAAATACTAAATCTATGAAAAATATCATAATTACCTATAATATCTAAAATATATAATACAAAAAAGTTGATTTCAACCTGTCTATCCTACTACTTAGGGATATTAAAAGTTTGAATATAAGCTACTCTCTGTGATAAAAATAGATGTTATGTTTAAAGATGTGGTTTCTAAAAACAATTAATTGGTTTTCGTAAAAGACACCACTTTTAACACCATACTTATAATCCCTTAGGTATCATTTTATATTTTAATACTATCATAAAATCACCAGTTCCTAAAATACTTACTAAATGCAAGATAAGGAGTAAAATATGGTGATGTATCCCCATTTGGATCATATTAATCACATTACCTTGACATAATGTATTACAAGAGGGTAGAATAGTATCAATATTTCAATAGTGATGAGTGTGTCAAATGTAATAGTGACTTGGTATCCACATAAATGGATTAATAGGATGAAATGAATATTATTTCTATACTACTAAATCTTCATATTAAAAAAACTCAAAATCATGGATAAAATTTCATCATTACTAAGTGAAAAGAAATATCTTGATACCATACTACCATTTATAATGTATCAATGAATCCAAGTTTGTGAACCCATGAACCAGCAAGCATGAAAATGATCATCCTATGCCTATCATTTAGTGTATCCTCCTAGTATATCAGAGGGATAGGGTGAATAACATATGGTTAACAAGGTTTTGATGATTTAATATATTAAAAACAATATGGTGGAAAAGATATAAATTGATAAGTATAATGAAATCCACCATCATGGTCCCTACAAGACCGTGTATTTAAATGGTACCTCCTATGGATTCCACCTCTGTACTGGTAGATAGTTTCACCATGTAACCACGTGTACCTATGGAGCCAAACTCACAATATTTTTTTCCCAGTTTTGATAAAGTGTATAGGGATAAATCCCCCCCCCCATATTTCGGAAAGCTGTTTCCACTTACATATATGAGAGGATACAAGTTAACCTCGTCATCGAGGAATATGATAGGGAAATATTGACCAGTGTTATCATATATCTCAATTAACAAGAGTAGTAAATGATGTTCATAAAAAAACACCATGAGGTAACTATATGTGAGTACAATATATTTCTAGTGAATAATCCCTAGATCATCATACTTAATTGAGGAATTCATGTTGGCCATTATTGATTTAATTCATCATTTAGAAGAATAAAACATTACCATTAATTACATTGTCTAAAATCATGTTGATGAGATATTTAAAGCCAATATATACATAGATATTTAATACACTAATTTTTCAAAAAAAAATTTCCCTAGTGAGGAAGATGAATAGGATGATATAATTTTATATTGACTTTTAGGATCCTAACTTCCCCTTCTCAGAGGATAAATTCACCATGATGGTAAAATAGTTTTTAATCAATTCAAATTTAAACTTATAGAATCTCTCATATAATGATGGATACAATGGAAATATTAAAATCTAAATAGAACCCCAAATATAATGAGGCCATCATATACAGGAAACTAAAGGGATCATACTACTAAAGGTTGATTCCTTTCATTTAGAAAATTTTTAGAGAAACCTAACTTTGAGAAATATATAATATCTTCAATACCCTGTACGGAAACTGTTTAACTATTACATAGTCATTTTGTTTTCCAACCCCTATCAGTATAAGAACCATCTAAATGATCTTGAGAAAAAAATTAGGTATTATTTATTCACACATCATGATTATAAACCCCTTGAAGTCTACATTTAAAGTTACCTCTTAGAAATTTCTCATCATAGTTGTTTAGTATAGAGAAATCATGATCATCCTATGAATGATCAAGGCCATAATTTACACACCACATATTTATGATCTATGAGAGTTTTGATGATTTCAATGGAATAAGGATGACAAATTATATTTTCTCTCCATCATTATAGGATTTTTTATATTCATATTGAATCTTATGAAAAATAATTCTCCTACCAATGTGATAATGAATCCCAAGGTGAATTTTATTAAGGAATTTAATATTTATTATTACTTATAGTACTCATTATAACTATTTAAGGAATATAACTGATCCAATATGTGAGAACACTAATGTTTTTATTTTATTACCATATAAACTATATCAACATAAATGAAATGTATAGATAAATGTGCTACCTCATTCACATGATTCCAGACACTAGGGAATGGTATTTTCTTATTGACAATAATATCCATCCCTTGGTGTTTGAGGTTTAGATTGTTTGTTATTATATTTAAAATATTTAGGTATAATATTTCTCCTAAATTAACCCATTTAAGTACATAATCAATCATCATAAAACTAACTAAGTTATTATCATAGTGGGTGGTTTTCCTTATATAGTATGACATCAGGTTCATCCTTTATAATAATTTCAATGGAAAAGTCATGGAATATTTACTTACTGCACACTTGAACATTTATGAGATTCCCATGGCCATTTAGATTACTAGAAAGTCCATTCACTCCATTTATGAAGCGATGAAATATTGAAAGATAAATTTGATGATTCCTAATGATGAAAATTTGGGTAATGAATGAATAACCCTATAATCAATTAGGTAAACCTTGGATTTTTCCTCCTCACAACCTCAAAATCTATCTTGATATACTCAATGATCATGTTAAAGGGGTATATAAAAACAAGTCTGAATAATAATCCCTCATGAACATGTCAGTGTTCCTTTTAATTTTTATCATGATGAAAATCTAATCCTAATTTCACATTAAAATGTAACAATAACCATTACAATCGATGAAAAAAATAATTCAATTAATCAAAATAACTACAGTTTCACTAAGATAGTTCCCTCAAATTCTTTTTTAAAAAAATTATGATTTTTTAATATATTTATTGAGTGTTCCAATCATGGAAAACTTCTAGTAATCATAGTTTATGAATATTAATTATATATAAGGATAGAAAGTTTCATCCTATTTGATGAACTGAATTTAAAGATTACCCTCAACAACTATAGATTCAATATAATCCTTATATATTTTTTTAACCTAAAGAAAAATCAACATTTCTTAAAGGAGATTCTTTCTGAGACATGAGGAGCACATAAGAATGGATTAACATCCTATGTATAGAATTGATGATTTTTTAATTTATTATTCAATATGGTTTGTGACTATATTAAATTCATAAATAGTTATTATACATTAATAATTCCCAAAAACTTCTTTCGTTATCCACACAAAAATCTCCACTTTTTAATGAAATCATGGATTGTTTACTTAATGAAGAACAAATTTCATTATAACCTATATATCACCAACTTTCAAGCAGTTCTAATTTTTAAATACTTCCACTGATATTCTCTAAAAGTGGGTTGAATTTTTTCCCCTCTAATTTTTTATGATTATGTCCTTGATTAAGTTATAAAACCAACTGTCATTCAATTTTTTGGGATAGAATATTCTATCTTCTTTGAAAATGGTGCAAAATTCCCAGCTACTGATCTAAAAAATGTTTAAATAAATTATAACATAGGGTCTAACTATAATGGTCATGAATTTTACAACCCATGATTATGATTTAAATTTAAATGATTTAATTTTCATACAGTCCTATAATATTTTAGTTTTAGAGTTTTAAATATCTTTTAGAAACACATACATATCAAAAACATGAAAAAAAATGGAAAATTCCACTGAATAACCATTTTTTCTCAAAATGAAAATGGATTCCTTAATTTAAACACATATTTAATTCAAGATATCTTCACGTATAGTAATATGAATCAAATTATTTGAAATATATACCTTTATATAGTTCAAAATCAACAATAAGCCAAAAGAAAAACATTATAAAATGTGGTATGAGAACAAAAATATCAACAATATATATAAAATTAATGAAACCCATTAGTTTATTTTAAAAATCAAGATATCCATAATAAATGTTTCCCTTTAAACATAATAAAAAAATCAGATAAAATATTTGGTTACTTACTAATGAAATATACTTTATTATGTAATATTCATTCATAAACTATTTTTTATAATTAATATAAAAATTATAATGATGAGTGTAACTTGATGAAACATGAGAACTGAGGATTACATTTTCCTAAAAAGTATACTTTTCACTAAATAATGGGGAATAAACATTATTTTAAATATAATTTCATTAGCATACCATATAAAATCTAAATAATACAATGAAAACAAATTTAAAATCATAGAAAATTCATATAGGTTCCTCGTGACCTCAACTATAATTAACTCTTACAATAAATCATATAATAACTCTTATAAAGTGAATAAATTACTCAATTAATTCCATCAAAATTCCTAAGAGATCAATTCATTACAAAATGATTTATTGATATACATGGGGCTCACTAATCTTCATTAAAAATTTAAATGGATCATAACATATATTTAAATAATTGAAACTTATATTTCCATCATATAGTCAAATAAATTATTCTATTTAACACATATATAGAAATACGTTTGGGAACCACATAAAAATTAAAATAAAAAACATTTTTCTGTAAAAACTATTTAAATAAATATTTCCTAGATTAATGAGAAATAATATTTTCTATGAAAAACTATGAAAACTTTTAGAGGAATATTCTTAAAAAATAATGTTCTAATTGGTGATAAATTTCTTTCATGCTGAATACATTAAAAAAATCCTTTCACACTTTTTGAAAATTAACCAATATAGAAGATACAAAAAAGATAATTTTTTAATCCACTATAAATAATGTTAAAAATAGTTATAAAATTACATTAAATAACCATTTTTTTGTATGAATAAAATTATTGAGACATTTTATCATACTTATATGTATAGTAAATATAGTTATAAAGAAAATAATGAAACATATTCAATAATGTTTTAAAGAAAATATCTTTCCTTCAGTGTGATTCACCATATACATACATTATCTCCAATCTGATAAACAAACAATAATCACTTACTTTCTTAATTACCTTTATTAAGTTTATTTACTTATTATTATATATTTTTCATAATTTTAATAATATTTCATATACAGTGAATAAAATAGTTAGGTTCATGTCGGATGTTTTGAGGATGTTCATTTCAAATCCCAAAAACACATTTTATTTGTTAAATATGGTCAAAGGGTTCATTTTTCACTCATATCCATAATAATAATCATTAAAAAATAATATATTTTATTCACTAAATATATTATAAGAACTGTCTATGAATGATGAATATGAAAAACAAATCAATTATCTTTGTGTAGGTTGTATCCCACACATACTCATGACCAACATTATCATTTTCAAATAGATAGAAGGGTAAGAATAAAAGTGATAAATTATCATTATAGATTCATAATTATTAAATAAATATCATATATATATGTATATATAATTAATCATTTTAAATATCTATATGGGGAGGTGATAAATAAAAAAACACATCACTTCATCGAGTTGGTAGTCCACACGTATGCACAAGCGATGTTTTCATTTCCTATAAGATTGAAAAAGTAAACTAAAAAGTGTCATAAAATAATAAAAATAACATTTAAATATATAAAAGAAACTTATGTGGGTATATTATCATAGTTAGGGTTTATTTTAAGGAGTTATAATAATAGTAACCATGAATGATCTCAGTTAAGAGTCATACCTCTTCTTTAGAAAAGCACTTTTGGCTTACAATTTAGGCCTTCTTGGTTTGTATTTTGGTTAGAAATGTACCAATAGTATATGGGAAGGTATGTTTTAGTGGTATTGTGGAAGTGATTTTTTATACCTACCAAATCCTTTTACACATATTAGTACTTAATTTTTAATATATATACATATATATCCAATAAGCACAACCCAAAGATCATGATGCCTGGTGTATTTATATGATGAGGTTCATAACATATAAAATGGAATATAAAATAAAACATAATTATTTAAAGCTACATAATGATCTCATAAAATGAAATTTTATAGTGTGGTAATACCTAAATGAAATGGTTTAAAAAACCTAGTGGGATAATAGACATAATAATGATGTATAACATGTGAGTCAAAAGTCATTACATGGTATCCTAAAATAGAAGAATCATTATTAATCACATGGAATAATAATATAAATAAAATTGAATCCAAAGTTAATAACATAATAGGAGTGTTTCAATAACATAAATCATGACATAAGCATATGTCAAGAAAAACTTACAAGACAACATTACAGGTTTAGTAGAGTTCCATCAGGGATAGGTTTTACTTTCAAATCCAATACATATTGTATCATGAGGAATAAACATTACCCAATGCTTTGGAGAACAATATGGAGGAAACCATCACAACATGTACATGACTATGTATTTCACTTAAGGAAAATCAATCATAAGGCATAAACATAATGATTACCCATGGAAAGAAATTGATTTTTTGATCATGACATATAGAATAACCAAATGGCATTTCATAATAAATTCAGTGAAATAAAAGAATGAGAAATTATTGGAAACTAGTAGGTGAAAAATAGTCATAGATATCTATAAATTATATCCAAATGAATTGAATATGTTAAAATAGTGGATATGTTACATTGGATATGTACCACTTGAGAAGGGTATTAGGGGAAAGGGTAAAGTTTCTTTAATGATGGTAAGAACATAATAGTTTCATTAAAAAATAAAATAACTAAAATGGTATTTTATGTAAAAAAAATTAAAAATCATGTATTTTTTAAAAAAATTAATTTTTTGGTACTATAATGGAGGAAAAGAAAATAGGAAAGTTACCTTTAATCAGAACTTCAAAGTAAATTAAAAAGGGATCATTTTAAATATGTATATCCCCATAAAGGAAAGGTCAATTAAACTATGTATATATATTTTTTAAATATATATAGAATATAGAAGAAATAAAAAATAATAATTGTGTTAGAAACTAAGGTAATGTGAGATAAATCATAACTAAATGAAAATGTGGTGGTTCAAAGAGATCTCTTACCTTATGTTTGAGAATCATTCTACACTTGCACTTGATATCCTAAATAATAAAATTAAATTCAATAATTTCTTAATTCATAACCTTTTATATCTATATTTTTTACCCTATTTTTATTATTTTTATTTATAACCATTTAAATGAGATATAATATTTAATTTCACTCTTATGAGGGTGTTAGTTTCATGATTCCATGGACATATCACCTATGGATAATTATTTAAGTTCATGAAAATTAGGAATAAAACTAAAAAAGTTAAAGTAAAATGTATTAATGAACTTAAAAAAAATTATATAGTCCCATTTATATAGATGTTTTTTGATAGATAGATTATTTATTTAGTAAAACATTAGTGTTATATGGTTGGTTTATTTAGGTGGTTCTATTAACCATTAGGGAATAGTTTCATTTTATTTAACATTATGGCCATATATTCATTACCAAATTTGAATCAATATATATTATTCATATTTATAAAATTTTAGACAATTATATTTGAATTTAATCATTCTATAATTTTGGTAATGGGAAACAAAAAAATATCATACACAGAGGTAGTGAACCAACATTATATTAAAAATAGTTTCATTTTTATAATAATAGGTGAAGAGAAGAGGGTATATAGTTGACATTATCATAATAATATACTAATAAATATATAGTATACTATAATTATTATTCCATGTTGTATGGGGTAGGTTGTGAGAAGGTATAATAAGTAAATTTTTTAAAAGAGGTGGTTTGAGAATATTACCTCTTAAATGTCACCCCTTATAAAAAACACATTAAGACACTTGGAATTTTTTTTTGTTGATTCCATAAGCACTAGGATTTGGGTGAGAGTATTTAGAATAGAATTGGGAATATATTTTCTAAGCCACAAGGTATATAAGATGTGGGGAGAAAGGGATGTGATGAGTGGTATTTATAAGGGGGAGGGTGGTTTTTTGATATTATATTTATGGAATTATCATATTGGATCAATACTACCAATATCGATGAACCTTATGACTAAATAATATAAATGTATCAAGTGAGTTTTTACTAATGGTTTTTACATCATTCATGACTAAAAAATTCATTTATTTAGCTTATAATGATGAATATTCTATTTTATCATATTTTATTTTTCATAAAAAAATCAATTATTATATAAAAATATAAAAAAAGCACTCAAAACTTTTTTTAAATGAATATTCAATAATAAAAACAATTTTATGAAAATTATTTCCTAAATATGATAAATTTATTTTTCAAATAAAATTACTATTTATTTGATAAATAACATTTTTAATACTATTATTTTTTATGAAACTTTGAAAAATAACTTATGGTTTCAAAAAAAAATTATATTCTTTATAACAAAACATAATATTAATTTATAAACAAATTTTATGAAAATAAAATTCCTAAAATTTTCTATATTAGATGAAAAATGAAAATAAATTATTTCAATTTTAGAAAAATATAATTAGTTATTTTATCATCTTTAAAATATTTATTTGCTTATATCATGATATAAGTATGTCATATTATCATTTTATAATATATATAAATATTATTTTAAATTTCAATAAGTGATGTTTCAATTCTAACAGTTAGGTTTCTATTTTCTAACGGTCGGATTATTTTTTCAAAAGTCATATTACTATTCCAAAGGTTTCATTTCTATTATAATGGCCAAATTTGTAATGTTGATATGGGTTCATTATAAATACCCCAAATTTAATTCCTTCTTCAGTCACTTAATTTTTCTCTTAAAGTAATATATATTCTAATTTATATAATACTTATTTAATTATTAATATTCTTTTTTTGTAGTCTTTTTCACGAGTGTGATTATTCTTGGGGATTGAGAAGATCAAAATTTACCTATTATTTTTTCTGATTATATATTTTTTCCATTATAATATACTAAATTCTGAGGGATATATTTATTCTAAAAATTTAGTGTTTAAATTAATATAATAAAATTTATTTGGTTTAATCGTGTGTCATTTGTTAATTATAGAACATTATATTACTAAATATGACCCAATTATATATTCAAAAGGTAAATTCTATTGATAAAATTCTAGGTCATTACATTATTTTTCCTAAATAATTTTTTCCCTTGAACTTTTTTATATACATTGGTGGTAATAGGTAATAGTAGTACTTATTCAGGGATTCTCAAGTTCTCATGTCTCCTCCTCATTCTTATGGATTCACTATAGCACTTTTACTATGTGAGTTTTCATGTTTCATAGAACCTTATATTTGTGGTCAAATATCACCACTGGATTCTCTTAATAAGAGTTATCATTTTTCTATTGTACCAATAATGAATTTAGTAAATGTGAGGGATCTGATATGTACTTAATCATGAGGTATAAGTGGAATATTTCATGTACTTAAGACAAGGTTGGTGGTAGTGCTAATTGATAGGACAAAAATCTGATGTGATTGAGAATCTCAAAGGTGTCGATGTACCTAGGACTTAGTTTTCCCTTCTCCAAAAAATCTCATGATTCTCTCCTATTGAGTTATGTCTAAGATAACTTTATATTTAACCAAAAACTTTAGGTCACATCGATGATTGTTATCAAATATATTCTATCAATTTTAAACCACCCCGATGTTCTAATGAATATCCTAGACCATTTCTCCTATTTCCTCAACCATTTCAGGTTCCAGCAGCTTGTGTTCCCCATCTTCTTCACAAAACATATATTTTTTACATACTATCCCATAAATGTCTTCATATGGAGCCATTTTTATGCTTTATTGAAAGATATTATATTAAAATAACTCAAATAGAGGAATATTTTGATCTCGTCCTCCTTTTAAGACCATATAGAAAGATATCAACATGACCCTAAGTGTCTAGATCATCCTTTCATATTTACCATTAGTTTTGTGGTGGTAATCCATAATAAAATTCAACTCAATGTTTAGGTCATGTTGAATACTCTTCTAGAATATATGTGTAAATCATAGATCCCAATCAGATATAATTGGCAGATGTGTTCAATAATACATCACCACTTCTCTGATATATATATCCCTGTATGTTTATTAAGTGATAATTACTCTCTAATTACACTTAAATGAGTACCCTTTATAAGAAGATCAACCATAACCCATACAGAATTATTTCCTCCAGATTTATTTGGAATACTTGTGACAAAATACACAGTGATGTTCTCCCATTTCCATGTGTGTATGGCTAATGGTTCTATAATTCACTTAAACATTTTCCTTTTATAATTTACCTAATTACTTACTAGTAAATTTTATTTATATTCTATGATCTCATTATTCATATTTCCCCTGCCTCCATAGTGCTCTGAGAGATCTCTATACATCTTCATACTCCCTGAGTTAATAGAGAAGGTCAAGTTATGTGCATCAATCAATAACTCATTTATCTCTAAATTTTATGGTATACATAGTCATAATCCAAATCTTAAAACTCCTTCATTATTTTTCAACTTTAAGTATTTCCCTTTTATTATATCTTACACCTTATTCTGAATTTCTATATCATCCCTTTGAGCATACTTTATCTTAACTGAAAGGGATGGTTGATAAATCATTTGAGAAATTAATGATGATGTTCCTTTCATTATGATTCCCTTTTCTACAATTTTCATAAATAAAGGGATCATATCCCTCTCAATCATCATCATGGATAATGTTTTTGGATTTATTCTACGTAGTGAATCTTCCACTTTATTTGAATTACTTGGATGGTAATGGATTTAGTATTCAAAGTCCATGATTAGCTCTAAAAATCTTCCCTAGAACATATTAATATCCTTATATGTGAATACATACATGAGGCTATTATTATCTATATATATTTCACACTTTTTAATAAATATATAGTGTACTAAAATCATCATTGTGAAGATCACATCAACCAACTCGAGATCATTTGTTGAGTAGTTCTTCTCATGAACATTAAAATGCCTTAAGGAATAGGTTATCACGTTATTATTTTCTATTAGTACACAACCCAATCCCTTATTTTATTCATAACTATATACCATGAAAATTTCCCCACTTGAGGGTAGTCTATGAATTGGTGGAGTGATAAACCTCTTTTCTAATTCCTTGAAGCTCTCTTAACATTCATCAGTCCAAAAAAACTTTACTCCCTTTTGAGTCCACCTAGTTTTAAGTTTTTACAATCAAGAGAAGTTTCTAAAAATCATCATTATTAATCATATAGTCCATGTAAAATATGGATGTCTATCATAGATGTTGGCATGGGACACTCCTTAATTGACTTTATCTTTGAAGGTTCTATAATGACTCTATTTTTTCCATTTATTACTTCATAATATTATATTTATTATTTTCAAATCTAGGAACTAAGACAATGTGAGATTTTGAGGTCCAATGAGCCTGGAATTAATATTTAAAAAATATTAAAAATATTAATATCATTCACATTTATTTTCTTGAAAAATAGGAATAACTATTTAATGGAGGATGAGACCATAAATCTAATACCACCATTGAGTTTATAGTGTGGGATTTAACCAAGGAACAACATTGTCATTATTGGCATCGAGTGTTTTCTATTAAGTCATCATGGGCATAAATAATAAAATAAATTTATTTATTTATTTTATTATGTTAATGTAGCGACCTTTTTTACTCTATAAATATATTTTTATGATGTGATCTCAAGGTTGGACACCCCTGGAGATATAGAGAATCATACCTCCCATTTCTACCCTCTACTTGATTCTAGGGGGGAACTGTCTCTTTATGTGAACCTCATCCCTCATTTATTGATGAAATTATCGACATCAAATATTTCGTTGAATTCAATTTTAGGGGTGAAATATGTTAAAAATATCTTAAAAATAGATTTTGGTCTCCATATCTAAGGTGAAATTCACCTGGGATTAACCCCAAAGAAAGTTTTATACAATTAAAAAACTTTGAGGGTGGAATTAAAATTCCTTGAAATTGAAACCATATCACCAATATTTCCAAAAAATAAAATATAAAAAATAATAAAAAAATTCATATTGCAATATAATAATAGAAAGGAGATGAATCTATAAAAAATATTGAGTAATAGAAGTCACTTAAAACTATTTACATTTTATTTAGATCAATATTAAATGAAACCATAAGATAGTTATCGTTCTTATAAATTTTTGGATAATTACATGATTAGGTTTACCATATTTTGAATATAAGAGTTGAAAAAAGAAGGGAATTTCAACTCAACATCAGAATAAATTATGCAAGGATATTTTTACCATAATATCACTAGAAGGATTCATTGAAGAGAGCATCAAACTATGTATTGGATAATATTGATATCTATCAATAATCATTTTGGATTAACCTAATCATTAATACTATCAAGTATTGCACAAGGATAAATCAATATATAATTAATCGGGTTTATTAAAGGATATTAAAACATAAAAGTTTCAAATATTACTAATTGAATAATTAAGAAAAAAATATCAAATTCATCAAAAAATTATAATAAATTCAATAATGACTACATTTATTCATGGTACTATACCTCTATAACACACCCTTCTACGATATACCAAATCGTATACTTGTACCTAAAATCGGTTGAAATGAAGTAATAATATGTTTTTTTATTATAGAAAAGGGAAAGGATCATATAAATCACATAAATAAACAATTCTTAATTAAATAAAAGCAACTACCTAGGTCACGATGACAGGTAAATATATTGGTATAGTAATTAGTGAAATATTTATTTTTTTAATGATATAAATAGATAAAATACATATTCAATAATAGATAAAAATTCAGTTTAAAATAGTGGTTCTAAAAATTTGAAGTAATAATTAATACAATTATTGCGGAAAAACTGAAGACACAATGCCTAAATAAAAATTGAATGGAAAGAATGAATTTCAATAACAAATGAATAATTATTTTACAACATTAATTTATAGGGAGGGATTATAAATCATGATATTCTCTTAGAAGTTAGAAGATCCCAATATAAAGGGATTTAAAATTAATGATGAAAATTTTAATCAAAACAAAATGAAGGTGAGGTCGGTGCCTTAACTCATTGAATAATTTTAGGTTTCCCTTTACATTATACTAAAATAAATAGTGATTTATTGGTGTTTCATATACCAATTAATAGTGAGAATAATAAGATCTTACTTTTCTCTAATATATTTTGAAATGACCTGGAAAAAAATTACCATGGTTTCATTAAAAAAATCCATAAATATAAATTCAAATGTGAATATATCAATGAAATATCCCACATCTTCAAATATATTTTTACATGATCCTCCTTTACTACTTAAGAAAGGTTAGGTTTCTCAGAATCTTGAATTTATTTAACTTTTCCCATGATGGTAGATAAATTATGTAAAAAAGATAGAATGGATTCTCTCATGTGTATCAAATATGTAGTCAGGTCTATTTTCTCTATATGATACATATAAAAGATAACATACCATTATGAATTATTTTATGGCATACAAAAACTAACCTTCCTGAAGTATCAAATGGTTATAAAATAGAAAACATATGTATAACCTAGAGATGGATGAATCATAAATGCATACCAGTATTTTCTAATATTTGGGTAATTATGGGAATATATTAAATTTATTTAACCTAGCCGTTTTAAAGTATAATTCATAAAAGTTATGCAATGACTTAATAAATAAGAAAAATATTTATAGAAACCAAAATTTATGTTAGTAAATTCATTGATTTTGTAATAAAATATGAATAATATATATTTATAGAACATGAAAAAATAATATTTCAATATAGAATTTTTTATATTATGTAAATTGGTTAAAATGAGAAGAATGATATATCGAAATTGGTATATTTTATTTCTTTAACCATCTTGAATCTATCGAGAATTATTTCCAAAAATATGAACTGAGGTTACATTATAACTCACTAAATAATTGTTTAACACACCAAAATATGCATAGAACTAAGAAGAAGAACATATAAAATCTTTTTGTATTATTGCCGGAAACTATGGCTCTGAAAAATTAAATTAGTAATTATTACACTTATAACTGAAAAACTAAGGACTCAGTACCTGAATAGAAATTTAAGTTCAAAATTCCAAGATTTAATTTCAATAACATATTCAAAATTAGTTTACAACATTAATTTATAGGGATGGAATATAATTGGTGAGGTTCACCTAGAACTTAGAAGAGCCTAATAAAAATGGATTTTAAAATAAATAATGAAAATTTTAAACAAAAAAAATAAGGTGAGGTCAATGCTTAAACTCATTGAAGATAGTGATTTTCACCTTTCCATTTTTTCAAGAAATAATAAGTTCTTAGTGTGTCCTATACCAATTTAGAGTAAAAATAATAAAATATTACTTATCAGGTGGATGGATGAGGGTGTGGGGGCTGATCGAAGGGGATAGAGGATTAGAGGTGTATGTGGGGATAGCAAGGGGGGTATTGATAGAGTAGGGGTGAAAGTAGTGGAGGGGAAGAAGGTAGGAAAGGGGCCTTGACCAAATAGGGTCCATTAGGGGGGATCGATAGAGGGGGGATAGATGGAAAGCCAGGGGAAAGGGGGCTAGATGTGGGGTGTTATATAGTGGGGTATGGGGATACAGCATTATATGGGGTGATGGAGGGGGAGGTGGATCAATGATAATGGTAGGGGTGATATAGAGGATCTACATAAAGGGGTCGTATGGGGAACTCAATAGTGAGAAAGATAAAAATTGGGGGGCTTGATGTGAGAGGGAAATTAGAAGTGGTAAAACTGAGTGACCATCATTTTTAGGTTACTTGAATCTACCCTCTATAAATACTCAGACTTCTAGTATTGGATACCTTTATCAATGATTTTATTTAGAACTGATAATGGTCCCCTCTTTATCAATGTTTTTTATTTATCATTGATAAATGTTAGTTCTTAATAAACACGAATTTATAGTAATGTACAATGAAGTTCTATATAGATCAAACTCTCCCTATACTCAGGTTTTTTCATATCTATTGTAGTATCATTCAGAAGATTTTTTCTAGTCTTAAAAGGGATGTAACAGTATGTTTTATTCAAAATCACATATGTGAAGCTTCACACTTATCATAGAGGTAGGTTCCTTTATTGAGAGGGAGATAGATCTGTTAGAATCCACTAAATAATGCTATGAAATTAAATATTAATGGTTCGTCTATTTAAAGTTATATGGTAGGTGTATGATTTATTTGGAATGTACATGTTTCGATGATTATTTCCTTTTCCTCCAACTTTGGGTATAGTTCTTCACTCGGGGGGATAGTGGGAGCTCTTCTTTTTGGTATCTCTTTATTATGTGGAAGGGGTATTACCATTTCATGAATTGATCTAAATACTATTATGGTGGTCTATTTTTTTAATAATCTAGTTAACACAAATTGTTCAGTGATTTATTTGATTCAGGATTTCTTACTTGGGTTGGCTAAAGGATCTTTAATCACTCACACATAGAGGGAGAGAAACATAATTGTTGATTCTCTTTCTTTTAAGAAATATACTAGGATTTTATTTTCACTAATGTGGGAAGCCTTTCCTTGATGTGTAAGCTCTTATCATGTTTTTATGATCTTAGCCTTCATTTCTTCCATCCTCCTTGATGTACCATTTTTCTTTTAAGGAATTTTAAAAATAATGGATGATTTGAGCTTCCAAATACATGATTTGTGTTGTCTATGATTATTATTATTTTGTAGATGGATCTATATTTGAGTAATGATTGGTCACAGCCACTGTATCTGGAAAGGTCGTGGATCAAACCCCAACCCCTAAATATTTTTGTCCCCGTTATTGGGGCTGTGGAGTTTTTCTCCTTCATACACGTAGTAGGCATGGGATTTTAGTAACGTAAAGTGAGCATAGTATTGGGGCTATGAGACATTTTATAAGACTCATTTATTTATGATTATTACTATTATTATAATTATTATTATTACAATAAGTTAAGGGGATGGGTAAGAATTACATAGAAAATTTTCACATGCATGGATAAGAAAACATGGGTATGTTTGAACATGATACCTCCTAAATTTATTGATGACTCATAATTAACATATCATTTTAACTATAATAATTTATTTATTTATTACAAACAAATTCTTAAACTTAAAATAATAATAACTATGTGGTGGGATGGTTTTTCAGAAAAATACATAGAAATCCATATCATTATAGTGTTGTAGAATTATTCAAAAAATAAATCATAGAATTAATATAAAAGGATAATTTTAATAGCATTCAAACAAACCCTAACCATATAATTGATGAAAAAGGACATGTGTCCCTTTTGTCTATTATTCTAACTAGTGGTCCATTTCCCATTGGGTCCATGTGTTCAGATCACGTCTAACTCGAATTGAAGTGGGATCCATCCAATCTGGTCCTTTATTCATTATCTCAAAATAATTTTTTATTAAAATAATAAAATAATAATAAAAGTAAACTTCATAACATATGTTACTTAGTTTGAAAAAAAATTATTTTTAAAAAATATAAAAAAAAATTAGAACATAAAAAACATGTTCTCTATTAAAAAATCAACTTTATACCTTTTTTTCATACACGCATAAATATATGAACTCAAAAAAGTTAAAATAGTTAAATAAAACAAAAAAATTAATCCAAACATTCTTTAAAATTTATGCTAAATGTATGTGTGTGCATGTGGTAATGTCTATTGTACTCATGAAAAATGGGTACTCAAATCCTAACTTGTTTACTTTTCAAAACTCAAACCCATTTATTTTTAAAACTCATTTCCCTCAACCCTTTTATATTTTGAAATATTCATTAAATGTCCCTTTTCAATTTTAAAATTTAAAATTTTTTTATAAATTTAAAATGGATGGATCTCGAAATAAATAAATATATGTTATAATTTAATAATAATTTTAAAATATATATATAATGAATTGATAAAAAATAATTTAATTGGATTAAAATTTATAATTAATTAAAAATATAATATTATTTGATCTCAAAATAAATAAATAAATTTTATAAGTTTACTATAATTAAGAAAAATATATTCAATAAATTAATAATAATTAATTTCATCAAATTTGGGTTTATGTTGCTCTAAGAATACAACCACAAATCTACTTGAATATTTACTTGGTTTTGAATTAATTACCCTAACCCTATAAAAACATAATTGACTACTAATTTAACTTTACTTAATTAGTTCATGTAATGTTGGATACCCTGTTAAAATAAATACATGCATAATTTCAAGAAATTAATTATAAATTACAAGAAATATTTATACATAACAATCATTATATTTTCATTATTTATAATTTTTGTTTGTATTATATATTTATATAATAAAATTAATGCATTCTTATAAATTATTCATTATATTACTAATTATTTGAAAAATTAATTTTGAGATTTTATTGAGAAATTATAACTAGACATGAATCTCATGCATCCTTATTCAAAAATACCCCAAAAATATCAACCAAATTTTTTACACCGGCCTTATTTAGCTAAAATTATGCTTTATCACTTATACCAAAGCTATTGTAAAATAATTGGTGTGAAAAATCACCCAAAACCTTCGGGTTATGGGTTTTAGTATCAGTGAGGGGAGGAATGGAACATTTCCTATGATCCTTAGGATGGATTTCCTAACACTAACTTGGGGGTGTAGTACACGACCAAGGTTGAGGTATTAAGGGAAGAGTAAAATCTATTGATCCCCCTTTTAATGTTAATGAGATAAGACAATCAATTCATAATTTCAATGAACACACATATATACACACTACAATATATATAGCCTTTAAAAATGATAGAAATATCCTTCATCAGCACTAAAAAAGTGATGAAGTTATAAGCACATTTAAAAGATGACAGTTTTTATCAGCACTAAAAAATCACTGATAAAGGGAGTCCTTTATGGATGCTAGTTTATCTATAATAAAGGAATACCTTTATTGGTATTTTTTGAGAACTAATAAAGAATCTCCTTTATTAGCTTTTTTTTGTTCTCATGAAGGGTTATTTAATCAATACTGATAAAAGCCATTCTGTAGCAATGTTCTACTAAAATTACATCACACTATAGCAGTAAATACAAATTTTAATTGAAATTAAATTTAAATCAAAAATACAAGAAAAAAACTATATTACATAAATTTTAAACATTGATTTTTACAATTAAAATGGTATATACAATTTATCACAAACATCATCAAATTCAAAAACATCAATATTTGGTTGTCTTTGGCCCCTGAACCCCTCTCAAAAGAGACCAATAATGCTACTAGTTTCCAAAAAAATACATATTCTAGATAAAAATATTACACCTATATAAAAAATTCCTATTTTAATAATACTATAAATAAATAAATTAAACAAAAATATGAAACAATGAAATAATAAAATTTCACATTTTAAGTGAAAACATACACTTCAAATCATACTAGGCACATTGTATTTCAAATTAATGTGTAGTTAATTTATACATGTTAAGAAATATTTATGAATCTATGTCCTAAAGTATCAATAAAATTCAAGCACATTTTCTTAGTTCTAAGTATGTGATGTGTTTTTTTAACTAAAGTGTCAATTTTAAACTAAAAACATACACTTCGAGTCATAACTGGAAAAACATGTGTCATATTAATGTGTAGTTGATTTCAACATTTCATAAATTATTTATGGATCATTTTTCAAAATGATCAAGACATTATGAGTAAATTTTCTCATTTTTAAATATGTGATGTGTGTTTTGAATTATAATTCCAATTTTAAATAAAAACACACATTTTGAGTCATAATAGTGACATTGTTTGTCGGATTGATTTGTGGTTGATTCATATACATAAAAAATGACTTAACATTTTTCTAAAGTATCAAGACAATCAAACTATTTTTTATAGTTTTTAGTGAGCGGTGAACTTTTTAAATTAAAATGACATTTTTTAAATTAAAACACACACTTTGAGTCATACGGGTCACATCATGTGTCATATTGAAATTCATCTAATTCATACATGTTACAAATGACTTATAGATCATTTTATTAAAGTATCAAGACAATGTGAGTGGGTTTTCTTGTTTTTTATTAAGTGACACACAAAGACATAATTTTTTAACTTAAAACACACATTTTGAGTCATACCGGTCATTTCAGACATCATATTGAAGTATGAATGATTTCTACACATCACAAATGATTTAAGAATCATTTTCCAAAAGTATCAAAATAATGTAAATGTGTTTTATTAGTATTGAGTATGTCATGTGTAACGTCCCAACCTATGATCCAATAAATGAGTCCTTGAGATGTTGGGTCACATGGCCTCAATTTCCACTCCATATACACTAGATTCTCTCAGCTAGTAGTGGGGGCCTAGGGTGTGTCTATGGGGAGATAATTCCCTCATGTAAAATTGCAGTACAGTGGTAATAATCATAACAGTAAAGTAGAAAAATAGGATCAAATAACTGAATTGTAGAGAGAATAAGAACATCCAGAAGACTGTAATAATAATAAAGTCAAAATAATTCCTATATAACATGATGGTCATGTCATGTCCCTAAAAATATAGAAAAAAGTATACAAACATCCAATACAATATATATATATCAAAAGGAAAAAATGACCAAAAAGGACTGTCTCTAGATATAATCACAATCCCATATTGTTCATGTGCTCCCATGAACCTAAACAATGAAAAAATCAACCATCGTACAGTGGATGATTTCCCCAATCCCTACCTACATACACGAAGTCTATTCGGGTACCCAACAGTGGCCCAAATAGGGTGTGAGATAACACTCAGTAGGACACCACCAACAGTGTCTATAACAAATCTAGTCTATGAAATATAAATTGAATAAGTTTTCAATATATCATAGGTTTAATAGTTTTAAATGTAAATAGTCAAGCAGATGTCATCTTGTCTAGAAAAACATGGATCCCTATGAAAAATAGTCAAGATCCCATAAATAAGGGAAGCTATAAATCATAAACATACAAGTGATACTTCCAATCTAATCACTAAATTCAAATACCTGTACCAGGGATAACTGTAAATCATAGAAAAAATATACCCAATGACCATGTCATGTAATCCAATATTGACATCCATAATGACCATGTCGTGTAATCAAGTGTCGAACCATGAAGGTATGGATTTAAGTTATAGAAGACTAAGTCATCCTCATAGATTCCTTGGATAATCGCAATGGAAACTCGGTAAATACATGGGTGTATTCCTTGGAGCATGTCAATATATCATGTCCAATGTGAGTCCAAACAATCTGGATCTAAGGGGTAGTAAGGCCTGTTGCATCCTACAGAATCGGGATCCAACGAGTAAAAATTTCCAAGGCGTACAATACTATAATAAAGACCCATGGAGTATAGATTTCCATGGATTCCTATGGAATCAGGATACAAGGAGATCAACCAAGGCATCCACTTCCATAATCAATTCATTATCTCATTTCATAACTATTCACATTCCATGATTTCTTCCATATCATTTCAATAATTTCCATTAAAACAAATTAATCACTTTATCATCATTTATCACATGGAAAATGAGGAATTAACTCACTCCTAGTCATTCAATTCAATTCACTCATTTCATTTACAAATGAATAGGTAAAACAAGGTGATAATAACCTTAAACAATTCATTTAATTCTCATTAAGGATACCACTAAAAATGGAGAGCTCACACGCACCCAACGGGATAGTATAACATTGGGAAGATACAAGGGCACACCCCACGGGTGATATAGGTTGGTTCTAACAACCTCCAACAATCAAAAAGGTACTAGTGGGAAACCTAAATGGGTCCCAAACAATTTAATCATGGATTCCAAATAATTTTAGGTGAAACCTTGGAAATTACAACATACGGTACAACTGAATCAAGCTATAAAACAACCAAACCATAAGGGAAAAGGTATAGACCACCTATCATATACAAATAGTGGAGAACTCATCCAGTATCGACCTCTAATTTTGTTTGAATTGAGAGAAAAATGAATAACATATGAAAATTCTGAAAATAGGGTATATTATATTACACCTAAATAAATATAACAATATAAAGATAAAATAATAATGACACAATATAAATGAGGAACCCATCGGTACAAATCCAATGAGATGAACAGTGCTTGATTTCGAGTCTGGATGATGAATCGGGAGAAAAGGCTATGAATTGAGCATTAAAGGGTATCCTAATGTGAAGAGGTTGTCCACCATAGTAATAAAGAAAAGAAATTTAGGTTATAATATATTTTAATAGAGAAAAATTAATTTCTCACCTTTAAATTGGGTTGCACGATTTGGTCGCACGGTTGGTCGGACTATGAGCAAATCGTGCACCATTTTCTACCTCAAGGGTCACCTCACACAGTTCATGCACATGGTTTGGGTAACTATGAAAAAACTATGTTTAAAACCTCTAATAAATATTTCAGGGCCCCCGTACAGTTGTACATCCCTGTATGCATGATTTACTCAAATTGTTTGACCTCCTGATTCCCTTTGTCCATCCCCACATGGTAACTCCTAACTGTGCATCTTGGGTCACACAGTTTCTACTAACCATGTAACCCATCTATTTTTCTCCAAAAGTAAGTCTTTGGGATCAGAAAAATCCCTAGACACCACTGAAACTCCCAAGATCTCATTATATACTCACATTATGTCAAAACCAAGAAGTCAAACTGAACAAGAAAAATATTCCTACCTCATAGGAAAACCTGGGATCTTATAATTTTCCCCCATTAAAGAAATTTATCCCTAAAATTCCCTTCCAAGGTTGGTCAAGAATCACCTGAGAATAAATATGGACATTGAGAATGTACATTGGCCTCCCACTCCCAAGTCTTATTCGATAAATGGTCATGCTTCCATAACACCCATACTAAAGGAACTCTCTGGCCTCATAGAACCTTTGTGATCTTGTCAACAATACAAATAGGATTCTCCTCCAAGGATGCATCTACCTGTAACTCAACCTCATATGACTGAAGATTATTATTAGGGTCTAAGTGATAATGGTGCATCTGAGATACATGTAATATTTTGTGCATGGCTCGGTAACTCTGAGATAACTGCAATCAATAGGATACCGGACAAACTCTATCCAAAATATCAAATGATACAATATATTGCGATGAAATCTTACCATCCCTCATAATCCATCTGTGTCCTAGCCTCAATGAGAAACATAAAAATACTTGATCATTTACCTTTAACTCTATAGGTCATCAATGGAAATCAGGATAATATTTCTATCTAAACCGTGCAATAACCATTATTTTTTTAATCAACTGTACATGCTCTAATGTCTCTTGAATGAGACTAGGTCTAAGTAAATCTTCATCTCATGGAAATAACTAGCATAAGAGTGATCATAATTTTTTACAGTACAAAGTCTCATAAGGTTCCATTATTATTGTCACCTAATAGAAATTATTGTAGGAAAACATAAATAGGGGTATATGCCTCTCCCAAGAGCCCCCAAAATCAAGGATTCGTGCTTTAAGCATGTACTAGAGAACTTAAATCATGCACTCTGATTGTACATCAGTATGAGGGTGGTATGTTGTGCTTATAATCACCTGAGTATCCAAACACCTCTACAAACTCTACCAAAAATGAGATGTAAATCAAGAATCCCTATCTGATACCACAGTCTGAGGAACCCTGTGAAGGTGCACAATCTCACAGATTTAAAATCTCCCAAAATCATCTACTGAAAAGGTCTCCCTAATCAGTATAAAATTATAATCCTTTATGATCCTATCCATAACAACTCATAAACCATTACATCCTTAAAGTGACTTTGAAAATCCTATCACAAAATCCATCACAAAATCTTCCCATTTTCAAAAGGGAATAAGTAACTGCTATAAAATTTCATCTAGTCACTGGTGTTTTGCCTTCACCTATTGATAGGTGTAACACCTCTTAACAAAACAAGATACCATACATTTCATCCCCATCCAATATTATTTATAGTGTAAGTCTTGATACATCTTGGTAATGTTGGGATGTACTTCCCAAGATGAGTCATAAAAATATCACATAAGCTCCTCATGTATGTCTACTAAAACCCAAATATGACCATGAATACACATAATTTCATCCTCTCCCACAATCCAACCAGGATGTGGGTCCTCTCCGACTTCACTCTCTCGTAGGACTAGTCTCTCAGCATTGGATAGTTTTCTTATCCTCATTCTATCTAGAATAGTATAGATCACAATTAAAGAAGAAATTAAATTCTAGAACAAACTATCCTATACCTCTAAGTGTATATCTTAGAATAATTTCATAATATTCCACTTGATATTATCTTCCTGAACTGCCAGTATCTGAGTCCTCATACTCATTGCATCAGAAACTACATTTCCTTTACCAGGAATATAGGAAAGATCAAAGTCGAAAGAATGTAGGAATTCCACCCACATTCACTACCTCATATTTAGATCACACTATGTAAATATATAATAGAAGATTTTTTGGTTCGTGTACACCAAAAAAATATCTCCTTGTAAGAGATGCCTTTAATAGATTAAGGACTTTACAACAGAAGCTAACTCAAGATCCTAAGTCAGTTATTTCCTCTTATGTGGCATCAATTGATGAGACCCATATTCCATGAATCACTCTTATTTCATTAGAACTACTCCTATCCTGATACATGATGCATCACAATACACAATTTATCTCCTACCTAACTTTGGAATAATCAAAACCAATTCTAAAATCAATCTCCCTTTTTACACCTAAATGGATATCTCATAGTTATCTGACCATAAAAACTTTACACCCTTCTTAGTCAAGCCTGTAATAGGTGTTTCTAAGTGTGAGAAGTCCTGTATGAAATGACTATAATATCCATCTATCCCCAAGAAACTCTATATGTCAAAGATATTTTTTTATTCTCTTAGTAAATTACACCTCTCACATTCTCTAAGTCAGTTGATACTCGTGTCTTTGAGATAATATGACCCAAGAAGTGAATCTTATCCATCCAAAAGTGACACTTTGTGAGATTAGAATATAATTTATGCTCTCTTAGTGTATACAAAATTATCTCAATATATTTATAATGGTCATGTCGATTATAATAATACACCAAGATATCTTCCATGGATACCACCACAAATGATTCCAAATAAGGACGGAAAAATTGGTTCTTCAGTGCCATGAAAACTGTTAGTGCATTTGTGAGACTAAATGACATAACCAAATATTCATATAGACTATAACTGCTACAAAAATTTGTATAAGGTATGTTTGTAGATCAAACATGTACATGGTGATAACCTAACCTCAAATCAATCTTCGAGAAAAGTTGAGATCCTTGAAACTGGTTGAAGAGATCATCTATCTGTGGAAAGGGATACCAATTCAAACTGTGAACTAGTTCAATTTTCAATAATCCACATTGTATCACCCACGATTTCAATTAAGTAACCCATTAATTATGTAGTTTAAGTATGTAAAGGTTTTGGGTGAATCTTTGGAGGTTTTGGAACACTTTTGGAATGTTTTTTGGATATTTTATGGAGGTACGTGGTTTGAGAATGGTTAGTACAAACCATGAACTCCTATAGGAAATCATGTAAAGTGAGGCAGTGTACTATGGGTAGGTCCATGGCTAGGTGTAGGGATTTTCCAAACTACATAGACACCTAAGAGAAACCATGATTTTTGTTAAAGTGTCATTTTCATAGTTAGATCATGGTTTTCCTAATCGTGCTACTAACTGTGAACGGTTAATTTTTAGATCCTAAAAAAGTGGATCTCACACGAATTTGCCTCTAAACCACTCTTTTTTCCTCTATTTCGACCCTAAATAGTTTTTTCTCCCCCCCCCCCCCCCAAGGCTGTGGAGAGTTTCCCCTTTGATCCAGGAGCAATCTATTGGAAAATATTAGTGCGTTGAAGCCTAGTTCCCTTAGTAAGTCTCTATTATTAATTGTTTTCCTTATATATCCTCTTATTCACTATCTTGGATTCATAGATCTAGTACATTGGAAGTAGATATATGATATTTTATGCCAATATTTATGTGATATGGTTGTGTCGATGTTAGGGAATAAGATCTAAGGTGGGTTTTTAGAAATTCAACCTAGTTTTTTTGAAGAATTCATTCCATTCTTTGTTTTTTCCATAGTTTTTTAGGAATATGGCATCACTCTCAACTCCAATTATTTTAAATTTAAGTCTTAGTTTCAAATTTTTTTATTTACTTGAAATTTTTTGTGAAATTTTTGTGAAAATCTTGGTAAAAACCCTCTTTAATGATGGTTTGTAAAATTGTGTAAATTGGTTATTATGCAAAGTTATTTATTTCATGCTTTTAAAATAATGTTTTAAAATATGGCTTTATTTTTATTCACAAAAATGGTTTTATAGAAAAGATTTCAATAAAATAATTTCTTTATTAAAATGATTGAAATTATTGGTTTAGATTAGTTTCTGACAATAATGGTTGGTGTGTGTTCAATTGCATATCAGATAGATAAGGGTATAAAGTTTTTCCCATCAAAAGTCAGATGGGTAAGGGTAAGAAATTTCCCCTATAAAAATGGAATGGATAAGGGCATAAATTTTCCCCCATCAATAGTGGGATGGATAAGTGTGTGAAATTTCCCTTGTCAAAACAGTTCACTAAGAGACATCGTGGTAAAAGGATGACTCTCTACTCATGAGTATAGGGAGGTCCATGATTTCATGCATGGTTGGATGTGTGGATATGTTTAATGGGATGGTTTATGAAAAAATGGGTTTTGAGAAATGATTTTAATGAGTTTTTTGGATGATTTTCTTGGAAATGGTTTTGGTTTGAAAAATTGTTTTAGTATGAAACCTGTTTTACATAGAAATGGCTTTCCTTTGTTATAAACTATTTTAAATTATTTTATATAAATGTGTTGACTTGTTCTATCCTGGAGACATGATTAAGGAATTCATTTTTAAAAATTCTACTGGGTTTCATTACTCACCCATAACTTTGAAATTTTGGGTGATTTTACAGATATTGTTTATCAGGAAATAGGTAAAGAGAAATTATCACATTTCTTTAGTGGTGATTCATGATACTTAGGCATGAATTATGGAGTTTGGAGCTTAGATAATGTTTAGAGTTTCTATGTGGTGTCTTGGAGTCTTTGAGCTTTTTTATTTTGTCTTTTTCTTTGTAATTTGATGTCAGTATTCTTCCACTTTGGTACTCTGTTATTGTTTGATTTTGATTTTAATTGTTACACTTTAAGTTTTATACATTGTTATCAGGAATCATTTAGTGTTTTTTTGTTATGTTATGTTGGTTGTGGTTGCATTGGTTTCAAAGGGAAAATCTTCCCCCAATTTTATTGATTCCTTTGTAATTTATTGTCATCATTTGGCACCTTGGGCATGTCGCTTAAGGCTAAGTAGAAATTATGCCTTGACTCAATTTAATGAGGAGGGGCAGGATGTTATAAGTGGTATCATCATGTTCGGTCCTTGACTTATAAGTAGTATTAGTTTGTTCAATCCTTTAGTATTAGTTGTTTCATTATTGTATTTGACAATAATTATGGTTTAGTCCTTGGGTTATGATGGTAGAAAGGAGTATGATTATTGGGACTTGAAATGTAGAGCATAAAGAGATGTAGCTAAACTATTTATACTAAACTTCAAGTTACCAGGTATTTGGGTACATAAGTGTTTTGGATACACTTATAGGATTTGTAACCTCATTGTCATGGGTTTATCCAATGAGAATAGAATGACATGAATTGATAAAAAAGAATTCATACTAGGAGTGAATACTTCATTTTGTGTAGTGATTTATTATTTAGAGCAAATTTGATAATTTTTTAAAAATGTTGAAATTGTTTTCAAATGAAAAATTTTGAAAATTCTTGACAGTTGTATTTTGAAAATGGTTTTATTTTCAAAAGCATGGTGGAATTTTCAAAAATGGTTAAATAAAGAACATGTTGACTTTGGGAAATTAATTTTGTGATATATGATGTGGTAGAATTTGAAATTATTAATAATTTATTTGCTTAAGAGTGATAATTATGGTGTTTGTTGTGTTTATAGATAATGTCACATGGTTGGTGTAATAGAACCCAATCGGAAGAAGCAATTGAGAACATGGTTTCACATGAACTATAGGTGAACCAATTGTTGATTCAAGGTATCATTTAGGCTTTTCAAACCATAGATTCAAGACTAGAACCATATACTCTTTTTATGATATTTTTTACTATTGTAAATCCAAGTGAATGAAGTATGTTTGTCTTCATGAGACCAGGAGAGAACTCTAACACTAATGCGGTGAGTAAGTGGAAGAGGGACACCTATTTCTAGAGTGTTGGGACACCACAAAATCAGACCATAAGATCACTAAATATTCCTCCTCGACCCAAAATTATGTCGGGATGTTTTCAGTTTGGTTCATTAAATAACATCAAGTTAGATATTATAACACCAACTATATCATGTCACAACTACAACAAGATGGGTAATCTTTGGAGCTACTATCGTAGTGATCCAAGGTCGGGTGTTTGGGACACACCTCATGTTTTTCAGATGTTGTATGCTTCAATGGGATGAGGGTATTAGAATAATTCTCATTAGTAGAACTGATCTAGCCAAGGTGATTCTAGGAATACCATGACTCCTCTGTAAGGTAAATCTCAATAGGTAAATAAATAACAAATTTCAACAAGTAAGAAGTTATAGGGAGCTGAATAGGTGATTATGGATTATCAATATGAACCATAAAAGTTGAGAGGTATGATTCATTTTAATTTTACCCTTATGCTAGCTTTTTTTGATACAGGTGAACCCCATTCATTTATTAATTCTCATGCTTTTGATTTGATGGGATTGAATGTGGAGATGATGTCTTACATTTTGAAACTTAAAACTCTTCTTGGTCAAATAGAATGTCAATTATTTTGTGTAAATCATGTTCTACAACTGTTGTTGGAGCTCAATTGATATAGGACTTCTCTATGCTTGAAATGGATGTCTATGACATAATCCAGGGTATGGATTGGTTAATTTTGTTCAAAGATTACATCAATTTTTATACTCCAAAGGTTAGTTTTATGCCTAATTATGGCATTTAAAATATCTTTAAATGACATCGGAATGTAAAGTCATATGAAATGGGCTTGTTATAACCAAAAGTTAGAACGATCCCATACCAGTTGGTAGCGTTGACTTAAGAATCGATGGAAGAGATTGATTATAGCAGTTTTCTAGTAGTTATTGATCAGTTTATGTATGTTTTTCCTAAAACAATTCTAGGTTTTCACCCACAAGGGAAGTGGATTTTATAATTGATCTTCTTTAGGGGGACATTCCTAGTTATCTTCTATGTTATCAGATGAAACCAATAGAATTAAAGGAATTTAAAGTGAATTTGGAAGAGCTAGAAAGTAAAGGGTTCATTTGGCCTAATACATTTCTATGGGTAGCACCAGCCTTGTTTGTCCAAAAGAAATATGGAAGTATTTGGTTGTGTATGTTTTATCGTAATATTAACCAAGTTGTTATAAAGAATCGGTATCCACTCCTAGAAATTGATGATCTATTCGATCAATTTAAGGGGTCCAGTGGTTGTCTAAAATTGGCGTATGATTAGGATATCACAAATTGTGAGTTCTAAATGAGGATATTCCAAAGAAATCTTTTATGAGTATATATGGCCATTATTAGTATGTTTTTATGCCTTTTGGTCTTACAAATGAACCAGTAGTCTTTATGGCATTGATAAATCAGATATTTCAAAGATATTTGGATTCTTTTATGGTGGTTTTCTTGGAAGACATATTGGTGTATTCAAGGAAAAGGGTTGATCAAGAGAAACACTTTGTGATAGTGTTGGTAATTTTTCAAGATCATCTTCTATATGCCAAATTATTGAAGTGTGATTTTTGGATATAAGAGGTGTGTTTCCTTGGCCTTGTAATATTTAAAATAGGTGTTTCTGTGGATCCATAAAAGATATATGTTATTATCTCTTGTAAACTGTGAAATAATGTCTTTGAGATACACAATTTCCTTGGTATGGAAGGTTATTACTGATTTTTTGTTCGTTATTTTTCATAAATACCTCCACCTACGATAGCTTTGATAGGTAATAATGTTCCATTCCAATGGAACAAGGAATGTCATAAATCTTTTAAAGAGAAAAAGGTTCACCTTACATCAGCACTGATCCTAATATTTATGGAAATAGGATAAGGGTATGTGGTGTATTGTAATACTTTAGGATATGGGTTTGGATGTGTTCTCATATAGGGAGATCATGTTGTTGTTTATGGCTCACAACAGTTAAGGTTTCATTTGAAGAACTACCCAACACATGATCTTTATTTATATGATGTAGTCCATGCTTTGAAGACATGGCATCATTATCTATTTGGTGATAAATTTACATTGTTTATAGATCATATGATCTTAAAACATATTTTCTCACAAATGGATTTGATTCCTAGATAAAGAAGATGGATGGTGTATCTAAAAATGTTTGACTTTTACTTGATGTGTACAATGGGTAAAGTCAATTTTGTGGTAGATGCATTTAGAATAAATTCATATGGTCAGCTAGAAAAAGAGGCTTCAAATCAGTGGTAGTTGATGTCAGTCATAGCCGACATGCACTTTGATTGTGAATACTAGGGTATTGCAGCGGTTTTCCTTCCTTTTGGGATATTTTTAAAGAGTTACAGACATCTAATTCAGAATTTATTTCTATAAGGTCAAAAATCAATGTTGGGGAGACCACTGAGGGATAGAAACTAGATGGGAGTTTAATTGTTTTCATTCAAAATTAAATCGTCATAACTTTGGTTTGTCAGGAACAACTTCTTTGTACTTACCACCATTCGAGATGGGTTGTTCATCTAGGAATACAGAATAGGTATAAGGCATTGAAAGCATAATTTTTGTGGGTATATATAAAATGGAAGGGAGCTAATTTTGTTTCAATATACTTAAATTTTCATTAGGTTAAAGAATGGAATCAAAGGTCAGTCGCATTCCTTACCTAAACTTATTTGAAAATGGGAGTAGATATTCATATATTTTTTGACAGGTCTCCCAAGAATAGTTCAGAAACACGATTTCATATGGGTGAGAGTGGATTGGCTCACAAATTCATCCCTATTCTTGAATCTCATACAGTGGAGGACTTATCAAAAATATATATTTGAGAAGTGGTAAGGAGGTATGTCATACTAGTTTTGATAGTATTATATCTAAATCCATGTTTTACATCTCATTTCTATAAATCCTTATAGAAATATCTTGGGAATCATCTAACTATGAGTACGACGTATCATCCTCAAACGGATGGAAAATCTGAAAGGATGCTAAATATTTTAGAATACATTTTGTGGGCATGTGTAATGGATTTCAGTGGTTCATTGGAGTAGAACATACCATTAGTGGAGTTCTTATATAACAATAGTTATTATGCCTTGATACATATGGATCCTTTTAAAGCATTGTATGGGAGTCCCTATCGTTCTCCACTTTTTTGGGTGGAAATAGTGAGACTTCACTATTTGGGACAAGACTAGTCCAAGAGACAATAGAGAAGATTTAGTTGATCAAGAAAAGGAAAGAAATGGCTCAGATTTATCAGAAATCATGTGCAGAACATCGTCGATGGTATTTGTTGTTCAAGTTGAGTGATAATGTGTTCTTGAAAATCTCTCTAAAGCTTGGGAATCATCATTTTTTGAAGCATGGAAAGTTATCTCCTAAATACATTGGCCCTTTTGAGATACGTGAATAGGCTGGTGAGGTGGAATATCAGTTGGATTTTTTACCATGGTTTAGTTATATACATAATGTGTTTCATGTATCTCAGCTAAAAAGGTATCATCATGATCCTGACCATGAGATAATATAGGATCACATTAACCTAGAGTTTTATGATTCATTGGGTCATATCCCAATATGGATTGTGGATAGAAAAGATAAATTCTTGCATGTAAAATCATCATTCTAGTGTGGATTTTGTGTCAACATAGTCAGATTCAAGAACAGACTTGGGAAAAGAAGAAATAGTCGAGAAATGGACCAAACTCTTTCAGGAAGTAGTGGTTTTATACTTTTAGAGGAAGGAAAGATGAATGTTGGGGGTAATATAGCACCTTGGTTTCAATTAATTAACCCTTTATTTATTTCCTTAAAGTATGTAAAGTGTTTGGGCGATGTTTAGGAAGGTTTGTAAGACTAGTAGAATGTTTTTGGGGAATTAATGGAGGTGCACATTTTGAGCATGGTTCGTATAAACCATGAAACTATTATAGGAAACCGTGAAAGGTGAGGTAGTGGGATCTGGGTAGGCACATGATTAGGCACGCAGTTTCGCAAACCTGTGTGGCCACCTAGGATAAATCATGCTTTTAGGGACAAAGGCATTTTCATGGTTAGTGAAAATTTTTCCAAACTGTGTGACTAACCATGCATGGTTAATTTTTAAATCCTAAAAAAGTGTATCTCACATGGATTTTCCTCTAAGCCACACATTTTTTCTCTATTTTGACCCAAACTCGGTTTTTCTTCCTCCCAAAGGCTGTGGAGATTTTCCCCTTTGATCCAGGAGAAATACATTGGAAAATCCTGGTGTGTTAAAGCCTAGTTCTATTGGTAAGTATTCGTTCATAATGGTTTTCCTTATATCTCCTCATCTTCTCTATATTGGATTCATAGATGTAGTCTGTTGGGGATAGATATATGATATTTGAAGCCAATATTGAGGAGATATGTCTATGTTTAGGTTAAGGAATAAGGTCTAAGTTGGGTTTTTGGAGATTCAACCTGGTTTTGTTGAAGAATTCATTTCATTATTCATTTTCACCATAGTTTCTAAGGTAGGCGACTTCACTCTTGACTCCTCTTATTAGAACTTGAAGGCTTAGTTTTAAATTGTTTGAATTTATTGAAATTTATTGTGAAATTATTGTGAAAATATTGATAGAAACCCTCTTTAGGGGTGGTTTGGAAAATTGTGGAAATTGTTTTTTATGAAAAGTGATTTGATTCATGATTTTAAAATAATGTTTTAAAATATGGATTGGTTTTGACTCATGGAAATGGTTTGATATAAAGGTTTTCAATAAAATAAATTTTTTATTGAAATGAATGGTTTGTCTTGGTTTTTGATAATAATGGTTGGTCTGTGTTCATGTGCATATGGGATGGATAAGGTTATGAAGTTTCCCCCATAAAAAGTGGGATGGATAAGGGTATGAACTTTCCACCATCAAAATGATACAAATAAGGTATGAAGTTTCCCCCATCAATAGTGGGTTGGATGAGGGTAATAACTTTCCCTCATCAAAATGGTTCACCAAGTGACAAGTTGGTGAAAGCAAGAATCACCACTTGCAAGTATAGGGATTTTTATGATTGCATGCATGGTTGGATGTGTGTATATGTGGAATGGAATGGTTTATTCCAAATGGATTTTTGAGAAATGGTTTTAATGAGCTGTTTGTATTATTTCATTAGAAATGGTTTTAGTTTGGAAAACTGTTTTAGAATGAAACATGTTTTACTTAGAAATAGTTTTTATTTGTTATAAAAAATTTAAATTGTTTTATATAAATGTTTTGACTTGTTCTATCCTAGTATCATGAGTAGGGAAGTAATTTGGTGAAAGCCTGCTAAGTTTCATCACTCACCCCCTAATTTGGGAATTTGGGTTCTTTTACCGATATTGTTTATCAGGACACAAGTAAAGGGAAAGTATCACATTTATTTAGTAGTGTTTCAGGATAGTTGGGAATGTATTATGTAGTTGGGAGCTTGGATCATGTTGAAAGTTTCTATATTGATGTCTTGGAGTCTTTGATCTTTGCTAGTTTTTCTTCTACTTTATACTTTGATGTTGTTAGTTATCCACTTTTGTATTCTGGTAGAGTTTGGTTTTGATTTTAGTTGTTACACTTTGAGTTGTATACAATGTTATCGCGTATCATTTAGTGGTTTTTGGTTATGGTATGCTGGTTTTGGTTGCTTTGGTTTCAAAGGGAAAATCATCCCTCAATTTTATTGAATCCCTTGGCATTTATTTCAACCCAGTGAAACCTTGGGAATTTTTATTAAGGACTAGTAAAAATTCCACCTCAAATCAAGACAATGAGGAGTGGTGGGATTTTATACACACACAACTTGAGGGTATTGTCCTCATTTTTTTGAAAAAAAATGACTGGTGAACCCCATAGATAATTATTGGGTTGTATAAAACGCTTCACTTCCATGTCCTCTATCTGTCTCTTGATCCCTTGTAGCTTTATAGTATCAATCCGGTAAGGATTAATGGATACCGGTGCATCTCATAGAACCTTATTGATAGAGAACTCCACCTCTCTCTCTTAGTAGGTAAAATAGAAAATTCATCAATGAAAACATCCCTGAAATGATCAACCACTCGAGTAAAATTTGTTTGATGTGTTCCATGAACATCCAGATATAAACTAATTATTTAGGTTATCATCCTTCCCAACCCATGATGCTTGGTTCCATCCCTACCTTCCTAGACATCTCATTCACCCTTATGAATGAAACTCTACCCTATAGTGATGTGAAGCTCACCCTTCGATGATAGCAATCGATATGGGATAAATAAGAAACTAGTCAGTCCATCCTGAATATGACATCAAACCCTATCATCTTGAGGATAAAAATAGACTATATGAAGTGACACCCACCTATATTAAGGGGTAACTCCCTACACTAGCACATACTCTTCATTTTAATCCCCAACGGAGTGTGTAGTGTCATAACACCCTCATAAAACTGAACAAAAAGCTCAAGGATATACACAAAAGGTACATATTTAAAGTTATGTGATTCACCTATATTGAAAATAGAAGATACTAGAGTAGAGGCTAATAAAATTGTACCACTCATCATAGATGGGTCGGTGCTCTACTCCTCAGGTGTAGGTTGTAAAGAATATATCTATATTGAACTGTGGCTCTATGTAACAACCACACTACCTAGAGTAGACCCACTATGATTTCTTGGTACAACTAGTGTCTAGATTCCTTGTCCATGACCACCAACTTAGCCTAAATGACTAGCACTACTCTATCTCCTGGCCTGATGCGGAGCTATGAATCTCACTCCTGAACCTGGATTCAGTGTCGACCCCCTTCAGCTGACTATTGGAGGGAAGGTGTAATGAACCAAACTTTTTTTAATGTAAATCCCTCTTGATCCAATTAAAAGTATTATTATTTATAATGATCATATAAAATGTATTCATTTCCTTCTCTTTATGTTTTTGTAATTCTAAATACCGTTAAGAATTATGATTGTTGCTAATATAGTTGTTGAACAGTGATCACATGATTAGTATAAATATTGGGCTTTAACAAATCTAATTTACTCAGAAAAAGGAAGAGACGGCCTCATCCAGTATAATTTCTCCATACAAAGCCCATTTTTCAAAACTCTGAAAGGATTTGTCGTCATTGGGCTTCTCTCTTGACCAATCCCAAGTCGATCTTTAACATGTTAAGCTCGAACATAACCGTCTACGGGAGAAGTGGAAGTTGATAGGGATTACCACGTGTGCAATGTTATCCGAGCCACCCCAGGAGTCTGTCACCATCGTGCACCTTAATCTTAGGTCTTATGAGGCTCTTTTAAGGGTATATATAACAAATCCTTGTCACTATGATTATGTGAATTGCTTTTGTATAGAATAAACATTAATTTTTATTGTTAAATCGCATCGTGATTTTCCAAACCAAAATCATTGTGTAGTGAATACCATACCCATGTATCTATCAAGGGTATTCACCTTTATGAACCTATAAATATTGAATGGTAATTTCATGTATGTATTCCACATTATTTAATCATGGAATAACTTAAAATTTTGAATGATTCCATGTTACATGATCCATGTGGCACACTTATGCGTTAAATGAAACGATTAAGAAGGGTGCGCCCAAATAGCGCTCCAATGCATTGGGTAAAGGTTAGTATCATGATAAGAAAATTGAAATGAGGGTTTACTCATTATAATTCAAGTTAAATGAGGTTTTACTCATGCTCCATGTGCAATGATCCTTGACTCATGATAATACCATGTTAAGTGTTGTTTCCACATTTCCATGTTATGTTAATCATGTTATATCATGCCTTTATGTTTATGTTTCTCTTGAACTCCATTGATATTCCTATTGCCTAAAATTTCATGTATTCCTAATTTTATGCCTCGTTTACTCCCTTACTGGGCTTTATAGCTCACCCTTTTCTTATGCATGTCCTCAGGTTATCCCATGCAATGCTATGTATGAGGGAATGTAGTGGTCATGTAAAGGAAGTTTTCAATAAAGATGTTGTGTATTATATTCTAAGTTGTTATGTAATATTACTAATCCCCAAAGACACTAGACCTATCGATATTATATGTTGTATCAAGTAGTTTTTATGTAATAAATCATGTTTAAGTATGAAATAAACAGCAGGGTTATGTTTAGATATTTTTGGGATTAGGATTATAAAACCATAGTAAAACCATAGAGACAACACTAAGTATAATTAAAACATCCCTAAATTTTGGTGAGTATTGAGTAAGTGTTTTATCAAGAAAATACATCCCTGACTAGATACAAGGAGGTAGAGGCGGCTCTGGCATAGATGTACCTAGGGGTGAAAACCTCGACAAGGAGTTTCGGGCTTGACCCAGGGTGTCCTGGTACATGACAACGGGTCTTGCTGCACTCTTGGTTATGACACTCCCGGGGGATATGATTTGGTAAATTTATAAGCTTAGTACGAACCATTATTAAGGGAATAAAAAATCCCCCTAAGAATATATGTTGGGAAGTAGATCATGGATAATATAGATTGAAGCTTATAGATTCATAAGTTAAGGAAATAAAAGTAATTTATAAGTCATATGTTTTATCTTTGGATTACCCTTTATGTGTTACCCCTAACTTTCCTTTTATTCCAGCCAATGGCCGGTAATAGGAGGACTTGGTCTAACAATCTATGTGAAGATCAATGTGATTATTGTTCTAATGAGATGCTCAATCCGATGGGAGCGGGAATTGATAACTTTGTCACGATACTGTCTCAGTTAACTCAAGTCTTTAATAGAAGCGTGGGTCAAGAGGAATGTTCGACCCCCCCCCCTAAGAAAGAACAAGTCATTATTGAGAGATTCAGGAGACAAAGGACTCCCATTTTTAATGGATCATCTGATCCATCAATCACTGAAAAATGGATCAACTCCCTTGAGAAGATATTCTCCATCCTTCAATGTTCCAAACAAGATAAGTTTATTCTAGATGCTTATCATATGGAAGTTGAAGCTGATAAACGGTGGACATTAATCAAAAATATGAAGCCTGAGGAGGAGATCTGGGAGTTGGAATGGAAGGATTTCCAGAAAATGTTTTTCGATAAATATTTTCCTCACACCCTTCTGCTGAAGTAGGAAAGGGACTTCCTTTCCCTCAAGAAAAAAGACGACGAATCTATCAGAGCATACGATGCAAACTTTACAAGTATTGCATGATATGCCTCAAGCTTTGTCTTTACCCCCGAATACAAGTTTGATCGCTTCTTTAGTGGGCTGAAGCCTAGCCTATGGAAATCTCTGGTGATCCGTGACTTCAACATCTATGAGGAAATTTTCTGATGTTCCCTCAATGTTGAAATAGATATTGTATAATCTCAGGGGTATCATGGGGATAAGAAGTACAAGGTGGAATTCAATTATGGCGGTCCGATGGAAAAAACCAATTGTTTTAAGGAAACCCAACACCCCACTTTCCAAAGGTGTTGAAATAAGCACCCCAGAAATTGCATGAAGGGGATGAGAAAATGATTTAGGTGTGGAAGGTAAGGGCACCTGGCTAACAATTGTTGGCAAGAAAAACTCATGGCTACGATAGAGGAGAGGAATGCTCTGCTTGACCCTCAACGCATTGTTTATTACTTAAACTACAAAGAACTGGGGAACTTTTTAAATCAGTGCCCTAATCCAAGGGTTCTCAGAGGCAACCAACAACCTCTAAGGCAGTAAGGGTGATCTTTTTCCATCACTACCGCCAAAGTGAACCCCAACAACGAAGTGGTGATAGGTACGCTAGTTATTCATTCAAGAATATAAAATGTACTTTTTGATTCTATTTATACACATTCTTTTATATCCTGAAGGTTTACTAGAACAATACCAACACCACCACAAGTCATGGAATTAAAGATGTCAATGAGTACGGAAAATGGGGAAATCATTTCATCCCATGAATATAACTCCTATCTAATCTTAATTTGTGGATTGAAATTCTCGGAAAACCATATCATACTACCTATTGTGGAATTTGATGAAATTCTCATCATGGATTGTCTTTCCTTATATAGATCCAACATAAATTTCCATGAGAGGGAAATCACCCTCCATGTGGAGAATCGACCCTCGATTCTATACAAGTGCAAGGAGGAGGATGAATCTTCTTTAGCTCCATCATCTCAAGCGTGTATATTACTACCCTATGAGCATGCGTATCTTGCTCGGATGATTGAGTCCAAGGAAGAAACCATCCTTGAAGACATGCCTATTATGAGGGAATTCTCGGAAGTGTTTCCCGAGGAATTGTTTGGTCTTCCTTCTAGAAGAGATGTTGAATTCTCAATTGACCTTATACCTGGGGTGTTTCCAATATCCAAGAATCCGTATAGAATGGCTGTTGTGGAGATTGAGGAGTTTAAGAAACAACTACAAGAGAATATAGATAAAGGGTTTATACACCCAAGTGCTTTTCCATGGGGTGCACCAGTCCTCTTCGTCAAGAAGAAGGATGGTTCAATGCACCTTTGCATCGATTATTGTGAGCTTAACAAAATCGCAATAAAGAACAAGTATCCTCTGCCCCAAAATGATGAATTGTTTTATCAAATACATGGAGCACAATATTTCTCCAAGGTAGATCTGCAGTCAGGATATTATCAAGTAAGGGTGAAGAAGGACGATATCCCCAAGACTGCTTTTCGTACAAGATACAGGCACTATGAATTCATAGTAATGCCTTTAGGACTCACTAATTCTCCATAAATCTTCATAGAATTGATAAATATAGTCTTTAGAGATTACCTCGACAAATTTGCGGTAGTCTTTATAGATTATATTCTAATATACTCTAAAACCAAGGAGGATCATGAGGAGCAAATAATAACTATACTACAGACCTTGCGAAAGGAGAAGATCTATGAAAATTATAGCAAGTGTGAGTTCTGGTTTAAGGAGGTCTCATTCTTGGTCCATATCATCACAAGCAATGGGATATCTATGGATCCATCCAAGATAGCTGCAATAGAGGGATGGTTGAGGCCAACATCATTAACAGATATCTGTAGCTTCTTGGGGTTAGCTGGATATTATTGACGATTTGTGAGAAATTCCTCATGATTTCCAAACCCTCTTACTAAGCTAACTCGGAAGGGATTCAAGCTTTCTTGGATTTATGAATGTAAAGAGAGATTCAAAAAGTTTAAAATGAGGCTTGTCACTGCATCTGTGCTCACATTACCCACAAGTGAAGAACTTTTTTTGGTATTCAATGATGCTTCGAAGAAGGTCTTGGGATGTGTGTTGATGCAAAATGACCAAGTCATTTCCTATGCTTCAAGGCAATTGAAAATTCATGAGCAAAATTATCCAACACATAATCTAGAGTTGGTTGTAGTGATCTTATCTTTAAAAATATGGCGGAATTATCTCTTTGGGGAAAAGTGTGAAATATATATGGACCACGAAAGCCTCAAGTATATATTCGCATAGATTGAGTTGAACATGTGCCAATAAAGATGGTTAGATTTGATCAAAAAATATGACTGCTCAATCCATTACCACCCTGGGAAAGAGAACAAGGTGGTATATGCTCTAAGTAGAAAGGACCCAGTGATTATATCATAGATGATAATTGAAAATGATCCAAACTTCTTATATTTGATGAAGATGGACATGGGAATCATAAATAAGGGAACATCATCAATCCTTTCACAAATGATTGCTCAACCGTCTCTTTTAGAAAGTTTAAAGGATGATGTGGGAATTTAGAATAAAGTGGAAGCTATCAGAAAAGTTAAATGCTCAGAGTTCAATGTTAATGAAGAAGGAATTGTGATATTTGGGAAAAGACTATGTGTTCCATCAAGTCCAGAGCTGAAGAATGAACTTTTGGATGATAAGCATAGTTCAAATTTCTATATTCACCCAATAAACACAAAGATGTATCGACGTATCTAAGAGAATTATTAGTGGGATAATATGAAGAAGAAGATAACTGAGTATACATCAAAGTGCCTGGTGTGTCAGCAAGTGAAGGAAGAGAGGAAAAAGTATAAGGGGATGATGTAACAATTGCCCATACTAGCATGGAAATGGGAGAACATCACCATGGACTTTGTCATCGGACTTTCGAATACATCCAAAGGCAGCAATGCAATATGGGTTGTTGTGGATCATCTTAAAAAGTCTGCACACTTTATTGAAATTCTGGTGGATTTCTCATTGGATCAACTGGCACAGATATATATCAGGGAAGTGGTAAGGTTACATGGAGTACCACTATCTATTGTATCTGATCGATATCCAAGATTCACCTCCAAGTTTTGGAAGAGTCTTCAATATACTCTGGATACTAAGGTAAACTTCAGTACATCTTATCATCCTCAAACTGATGACCAATCTGAGCACAATATCCAAACATTTGAGGACATGTTGAGAGCATGCTGAATGGAATTTAATGGAGGATGGTATCATCATCTTCCTCTGGTTGAGTTCTGTTATAATAACAGTTTCCACTCGAGCATCTGAATGGCACCATATGAATCCCTATATGGGAAGAGGTGCAGAACACCAGTATGTTGGGATGAAGTCGGTGAGAATAAGCTGCTAGGACCAAAAATGGTCGAATAAATGGTGGAGAAGGTGAAAACCATTCAGCAGCATATCAAGGTAGCCCAGAGTCGACAGAAGAGTTATGCAGATAACTGTCAATGATACCTTGAGTTTAAAGTTAGTGACATGTTATTTCTACACATATCTCCATGGATTATGGTCATGAGGTTTGGAAAGAAAGGGAAGTTAAGTCCTAGGTACATCGGGCCCTTCAAGATTCTTGATCGTGTCGGGGATGTGGCCTATCAACAAGAACTTCCACCTACCATGGCCAGAGTACATGATGTCTTTCATATATCCCTCTTAAGGAAGTACATACCAAACCCTTCACATGTACTCTTCTCATAGGTGGTACAGTCAGAGGATGATCTTTCTTATGAGGATAAACTAGTGAAGATCTTAGATCGTAGATAAAAAGTTCTACGAAATAAGACAATGCCCCTCGTCAAGGTGTTGTGGCAAAACCACAAGTTTGAATAAGTGATGTGGGAATCGGAGGAAGTGATGAAGCAAAGTTACCCACACTTATTTTAATGTGGGAAAAGGAAATTTCAAGGGCGAAATTTCTTAAGGGGGGTAGAATATAACGACCCAAACTTTTGTTAATGTAAATCCATCTTGATCCAATTAAATGTCTTATTATGTAGAATGATCATATAAAACGTATGCATTTATTTATATTTATGTTTTTGTATTTATAAATACCATTAATAATTATGACCATTGTTAATATAGTTGTTGAACATTGATCACATGATTAGTATAAATATTGGGCTTTAACAAATCCAATTTACTCAGACAAAGAAATTGATGGCCTCATCTAGTAGAATTTCTCCATATAAATCCCATTTGTCAGAGATAGGAAAGGATTTGGCTTCATTGGGATTTTCTCTTGACCAAACCCAAGCTGATCTTTAACACATTAAGTTCAAATAGAACCGTCTACGGGAGAAGTGGGAGTTGATAGAGATTACCACACGTGCAATGTTATCCGAGCCACCCCAGGAGTTTTTCACCATCGTGCACCTTACCCTTAGGTCTTATGCGTCTGTTTTAAGGGTATATGTAAGAAATCCCTAGAACTATGATTATTTTAATTACTTTTTTATAGAATAAACATTCATTTTTATTTTTACGTTGTAAATAGTTTTTAAAACACAAATAGTATTTTTTGTTAATATTCAACTAAGAAATATATTTTGATAAATTAATGGATTTTTGAATTAAATAATATTTTAATAAAATATTATTATTATTAAATTAATTTTTATTAAATATAAATGATCGTATAATTTTTATGAATAAAATTGTAATTCTTATTAAGGTTTGAAATCTGTTTTTGTCAAAACCCGTGAATTTTCGATAAATGTCAGTTTTTATTTTAAAAGTGAAAATTAACTTATTTATAAAATTATTTAGATAAAATGAATATTATTTTTTGAATCAGGATGTTGAAATTATCCAATGGTGAATTTTTCATAATTTTCTGAGACATTCAAATTTTTGGGTAAAAATTAAATACCGTTTAAATATATAAAGTGTTTTATGACATCATAGTGACTCAATAGTGATGTAATAAAATACTATAAACATTTTTTCGGCCAATATATGTTTTAAAATTAAAATAATGTGATTTTATATTTGTTTTATTAATTTTACATGGATTTAGTGGACCCTCCAAGACTTATAAAACATTTTGCCTTTTTAAATTGTTTTCCTTGAGAGTGTGGCTCACCTCCACTTAAGAAACCCTATTATTTTAATAATTTAGGTCATTGGCCTTATAAAATATTTTTTTCCACCCCCCTTTTGAAAAAATCATGGGCATAAACCATAGGATAGTTTGTGGTTTTGATTAGTTTAATGTGTGGTGTCCTAAACCTAAATAATAAAGAATTCCACCTATTTTCCTATATAAACCCACCCAAGATCCCACTTCCACTTCAATAAAAGACTTTGTAGTTCTTAAAACCTCTGACCTCCTCTATCTATAATCCACCCAAGTCACCCCAATCTCCCAATAATCCTCTCTACGGCCCCTCCCAAGCCTTTGGGATCACACTTCCAAGTAAGGGATTTCTTCCTTTCTCATTTTTGTCCAAATTTCATTATGTTGTTATGTCCTTTTTATTTTCAATTTAAAATTTTTATGTATGATTTTTAACCTCCCTAATACTTCCCTCCTCATTTTTTAAATGAAGATATACCCCTTTATCTCTCTTTAATGCCTCCCATTTACACTTGTTACCATGCTGAAATTCCGTAAGGAGTTTCTCTCTTCTCTTTTTCATTCAAGAAATTCTTTTGTATTTTGTGTCTAAATTCCATTAAAAATGTTGTTACATGTATCTATATGACCCACCTTACTATAAATTTTATGTACATATGATTAAATTCCCCTTTATATCTCATAAACCATTTTTATGTATTTTTATGTCATGTCGTTATGCTACCGAAATTGCACCGCAATTTTCCAAACCAAAATCATTGTGTAGTGAATATCATACCCATGTCTCTATCAAGGGTATTCACCTTTATTCACATGTAAATATTTAGTGGTACTTTTATGTATGTATTACACAATATTTAATCATGTAATAACTTATTATGTTGAATTATTCCATGTTACATGATACATGTGGCACACTTATGCATGAAATGAAATTATTAAGAAGGGTGCGCCATGATAGAGCTCCAATGCATTGGGTAAAGGTTAGTATCATGATACGACAAGTACAATTAGGGTTTACTCATGATAATTATATTTTAATGAGGGTTTAATCATGATCCATTTGAAATGAGCCTTGACTCATGCTAATACCATGTTAAGTGTTGTTGCCACATTTCCATGTTATGTTAATCATGCTATATCATGCCTTTATGTTTATGTTTATCTTGTGCTCCATTGATATGACTATTGCATAAAATTTCATGTATTCCTAATTTTATGCCTTGTTTACTCCTTTACTGGGCTTTATAGCTCACCCTTTTTGTATACACATCCTCAAGTTATCCTATGTAATGCTAAGTACGAGAGAATGTAGTGGTCATGTAAAGGAAGTTTTCAATAAAAATGTTGTGTATTATGTTCTAAGTTGTTATGTAATGTTCCTAATCCCTAAAGACACTAGACCTCTCGATCTTATATATTGTATCAAGTGAAGGTTTTATGTAATAAATCATGTTTAAGTATGAAATAAAGTGCAGGGTTGTTATAGAAGGTCCTTCAGAAACATAGTATGTAGACTATCCTGTCACATGATTAGCACTTGATTGGGTCTCGATCACACATATTCCTCATATTTCCCCATATCTCACATTGGTGAGAGAAGATATCACTAATATCCTTACCAATACTCCCCTCACAAGAGGTCACAAAATGGATCTTCCTGTAACTGGAAGCTAAACCACTGGGTCAAGAGGTTACACTACCCTACTCTACACCCCTATATTCCCTTAGATTTTATTCAGTAATAAGCACCTAGTTCACTATATTAGTAATAGTTGTCAGATGAAACATGTCAAACTAAGATCGAACGACATGCTTGATACCATCCTCGAAGCATCTCACCCTTTATGGCTCATTATCAATATATATCAATGTAAAATGATGAATCTTTGTAAATCATGCCAAGTATTCCATAATAGTCATAGGGCCCTGATCTAGATGCATAATCTCACTATGACTTTTATCTCTCAAGGTCTTAGGAAAAAATTATCCATATAACCTATATTGTAAATCCCTCTAAATTAAATCTCAAAGTGCATCATCCAAGTTAAAAAAACATCCCACTAGCGTTTGGATTCTCCCCAAAGCATATATGTCATGAGATTAACTCTCCTCTAAGGAGGTGTCTCCAAATTCTCAAAGATAGATAAGATAGTATCTAGCCACAGCTCAGCAATCTGTGGACTTCCATCCCACAAAAATGTGTAAGGATTCTACTGCTAGAATATGTGGGTTAGATCTACCATAGAAAAGGTAGACTATAGTTCTACCTAAATGGTCTTTATTAATTTCATAAAACTCTCATGAAACTATACCTCATCACCCATATCTAGTAAAATTGATGGTTCTTCAATAGGTACTACTGGAGGTTCTACTAGTAGCCCATGGACTACCACCTCTGAAGCATGGTATTTTCACCCTCCTAGCATATGATTGGAGGTCTACGTGGTGGCATGTCTCAACAATTCAAAACACACACCTAAAAAAATATTTATATCAAGAAGATCATAGATAAAATCATATTATAGGTCAAATCCTTCCTATAAATAATGAACACCCCTCTACCTACACCTAAAGATAAGACTGGGTAATAGGAACTACCATAAAAAACACCAAAGACACTACCTATTGCCCACTCTAATGCCGAGTCAAGGTCAAGTTCTCTATTTCATAATTTCTAATTTAATTTAAATTCATACTCATTTAATAATAATATATAAATTGTTAAACCAAATGGGTCACCAATTTTGATCCATAATGGCTTATACACCTCATGAACTGAAGTGTGGCGTCTACTTAATCTAAACCATAACACACTCTAGTCCATGCGACCAATGGTCCATGACCCAACAATCTATAGTTGACTGCTTAGGGTTTTTGTTGTAGCCTAAGTAGGAAACAATTATTTAGGTTATGATAGTCACTCTAAGTACCAACATTTTTTCTCAATTTCCTTCACAAATCATTAACCAAATCACAGTTATATCATGAAAGGCACACATCATAAATGTCATGTAGTCATGAAATGTACCCTATATGGCATGTAATATGCATGCAATGTGAATTATAATAGGTTCCTAAAATGATGAATCAGGTACATACCCTCATCTCATAAGGAAATGGTAAAATCCTTAATCATAAGGAACATTAAACATCAAGTACATCACCTAATGGTGGAATCAAATCAACTGTAATAGGTAAAATCTAGAAAACAATAATTTTCATTTCAGACAATTTAGCTTTTTCCCATATGTGAGTTAGCTACTCCCAGGAACATCTCATTACCAAATTACAATACCATCCTAATATCCTATCTATTTTCTCAAAACAATAAATCCATAAAAGAAACGCTCTGATACCACTTTATAATGTCCTAATCTGGGATCCACTAAATGATGCCCCAAGCTAGTGGTTCACATGGCCTCAAGTGTGCCTCCCCATACTCCATAGGTTTCCAACTAGAAGTGAGGTATTAGGGTTTGTCTATGAGCATACTATGACCTCATGTAAGAGTGTATAATAATGGTAATAATAATAATAATCAAATAGCATAAGCAGATCAAATAACTGAATAACTAACAGAATATGAAAATCTAGAAGATAGTAATAATAATAAATCCAAAAGTAGTCATATATAATATCATGATCATTTAATTTCTATATAAATAAGGAAAATAGTTATACATACATTCAGTACAATACATGTATCAAAAGGCACAAAAAAGAACAAAAAGGATTATCTCCAGATACCATCATGATCCAAGATCAGTCTTATTCTCCCCTACTCCTAAACAACGAACTAGTCAAGCATCGTACATTGGTTGCTTAACCCAATCCATACTTGTATTAATGAAGTGTTTCCAGGTACCCAACAGTGGCTCGAACAAAGTGTGGGATAACACTCAGTATTCCACCACCAACGATGTCTATAAAAAATCTATTATGTGTGATATAAATGGAAGAAATGTGTAGTATATCACAGGTGTAAGAGTAATAAAAGTAAATATTCAAGCATATGTGAACATGTCTAGCCAAACATGGATCCCTATGAACAATATTCAAGCTCTCATCAACAAGGGCAGCTATAAAGCATAAACAAGCAATTGATACTGCCAGTATGAACACTGGAGTCAAATACCTATACCAAGGATATCTGTAAAGCATAGAAAAAATATCCACAGTAGCCACGCCATGTATTCCAATGTCAATATCCACAAAAATAATGGCATGTAATTAAGTTTCATACCACAAAGGGCTAAATTGAAGGTATATATGACCAAGGCATCCTCATCGAGTCCCGAGAAAATATTAATGGAAAATCGATAAAGACTTGGGTGGAGTCCTTAGAGCATATCAATAGAGAATGTCCAATGTGAGTCTAAGAAATCTGCATCCAAGGGGTAGCAAGGCCCATCGCATCCTACGAAATCAGGATCTAAGGAGTAAACAGGTCCAAGGAATCCAGTACCTTAATCAAGACCCATGGAGTAGAAATGTCCATGGTGTCCAATGGAATCAGAATCCAATGAGATCATCCAAGGAATCCACTACCATAATCAATTAATCATCTCATTTCATAACCATTCACATTACATGATTTCATACAACTCATTTCCATAATTTCCATTCAAAAAAAGTATTCAATTTATTATCATGTATCACATGGAAAAGCAGGTATCGACTATCTCCTAAAAATTAAATTCAATTCACTCCTTTAATTTACAAATAAATAGGTAAAAATGTGGTAATAATCTTAAACAATTCATTAAATTCTCATTAAGGGTCCCACTAAAATTGGAAAAGTCACACGCACCCAAAAGGGTTTTATAAAATAGGGGAAATACAATGGTATACCCCATGGGTGTCCTAGGTTGAGGCTAACAACCTATAACAATCATAAAGGTGCTAGTGGGAAACCTAAACGGTTCCCAAACAATTTAATCAAGGCTTCTAAATAATTTTAGGGGCAATGCTAGAAATTCTAGAATGCAGCACAACTGTGGAAATATATAAAACGACCAAACCATAAGGTAAAAGGTATAGACCACCTACTATATACACAAGGTAGATCACTCATCTAGTATCAACCTCGGATTCAGTCCAGATAAAAAGAAAAATGAATAACAGAAAAAATAATGGGGAATATTATATTTTACCTAAATAAATTCATCGATACAAATACAAATAAAGAATATAATAAGATGAATGATGAAATCACCAGCATGAATCCAACAAGATGAATGGTGGTCGAATATGAGTTTGAATGACGAATCTAGAGAAAAGGCTATGAATTGAGCTTCAAAGGATCTCCCAATGTGAAGAGGATTTATACCAAATAAAAAAGAAAATAAAATTAGGTTATAAGATATTTTAAGGGAAAAAATCTAATTTCCCACATTTAAACTGGGTCACATAGTTTGGTCATACAGTTTGTCCAAACAGTGCACCAACTGTGCACCCTTCTCTATCTCAAGGGTGACCTCGCACGGTTCATGCACATGGTTTGAGAAACTGTGTGCAAACCATGTTGCACACCTTTGTTAAAGATTTCAGATCCCCCTTGCATGAGTGTGCAGCCCTATATACATGGTTTCCTCAAACTATGAGGCCTCCTGATGCCCTTTGTCCAACCCTACATGGTTACTCCTAACCATGTAGCTTGGGTCACATGGTTTCTACTAACTATGTGACCTAGCTATTTTTCTCCAAAATTCAGGATCCAGGCTCCAAACAAGCCCAAAACATCCCCCTAAAACTTAAATGATCTCATTTTAAACTCACATTAGGTCAAAAAAAGGAGTTAAATTGAAGAAAAAAAAAGATCTTTACCTCATAGGAAAACCCGAGACCTTACATCATGCATTTTTTAACTAAAATGAAATTTTAAAACTGAAACCACACATTTTGAGTCATACTGATCACACCAATATTGGATTGAGGTACGGCTGATTGCTAAATTTAAAAATTAAATTATGGATCATTTTCATTAAGTATCATAACAATATAAACATTTTTTCTTTATTTTAAATATTTCATGCATCTTTTGAACTAAAATGTCGATTTTAAATAAAAACACACAGTTTGAGCCATACTATTTCCACCACATGCCATATTAAATTTCATTTGATTCTTACGCATCAAAAATTACTTAAGGATCATTTTTATAAATTATCAAGGAAATTTGAGTGTATTTTTTATATTTTTAGTGAGTGACATGCATTTTTAACTAAAAACACACACATTGAGTCATACTGGTCACACCATGTGTCATATTGATGTGTGGATTATTCCTATACACATCAAAAATGACTTATGGATCATTTTACTAAAGTATCAACATAATAAAAGTTTGTTTTCTTGGTTTTTAGTGAGTGAAACATGTTTTTAACTAAAATTTCATTTTTAACTGAAAACACTCATTTTGTGTCATACTGGTCACGCTGTGTATCATATTGAGGTAAAGATGATTACTATATTTAATAAATAACTTATGGATAATTTTCCTAAATTATAAAAACAATCTGAATGTATTTTCTTGGTTTTGAGTATGTCATATGTCTTTTTAAATAAAATGTCATTTTTAAACTGAAATCACACATTTTGAGTCATACTAGACACACCATGTTTTTGAATTGAGGTGTGTCTAATTTATACATGTCACAAATGAATTATGGATAATTTTTATAAAGTATAAAAATAATCTAAAGGTGTTTGTTTGGTTTTAAGCATGTCACATGTGTTTAGAACTAAAATGTCAATTTTAAATAAAAACACACACTTTGAGTCACATCAATCACATCGTGCGTTGGATTGATGTGTGGTTGATTCCAACATGTCTCAAATGACTTAAGGATTATTTTAAGAAATTTTCAATATAATATGATTGTTTTTATAGGTTTTAAATGAGTGAAATGAGTTTTAAAGTAAAATGTCATTTTTAAACTAAAAACACACATTTTGAGTCATATAGGTTGCACCGTGCGTCAGATCGATGTGAGGATGACTCCTACACATCACAAAGGACATATAAATAATTTTCTCAAAGTATCATGACAATACAGGTGTTTTTTCTTAGTTTTTAGAGAGTGAATTATGTTTTTAACTAAAATGACATTTTTAAACTAAAACCACACATTTCGAGTCATACTAGTCACACCGTGTATCAGATTGAGGTGAGGAGGATTCATACATGTCGCTAATGACTTATGGATCATTTTATTAAATTTTCAAAATAATCTGAACTTTTTTTCCTAGTTTTGGGTATGTTAAAAGTCTTTTTAACTAAAATTCCATTTTTAAATAAAAACACACACTTTGAGTCATATCAGTCGCACCATGTGTTGGATTGAAGTGAGGTTAATTCTTACATGTCAAAAATGACTTATGGATTTTTTCCCCTAAATTATCAAAATAATCTAAATGTGTTTTATTGGTTTTAATTATTCCACACATCTTTTTAACTAAAATTTAATTTTAAACTAGAAACACACACTTTGAGTGATACCAGTCACACTGTGTGTTAGGTTGACGTGTGATTGATTCCTACACGTCAATAATGACTTAAGGATCATTTTCCTAAAGTATAAAGATAATTAAAGTGATTTTTCTTAGTTTTTAGTGAGTGATGCATGTTTTTAACTAAAATTTTGATTTTAAACTAAAAATACTTATTTCAAGTCATACCGATCAAACTGTGTATCAGATTGAGGTATGACTAATTCCCGCACATCAAAAATGACTTATAGATAATTTTCATAAAGTATAAAAACAACCTTAATGTTTTTTTGTTCTGAGTATGTTACATGTCTTATTTACTAAAATGTCAATTTTAAATTAAAACCTTTTAGTTTGAGTCATATCGGTCACACTATGTATCAGATTGAGGTGAGGCTAGTTTCTAAATGTCACAAATTACTTATTAATCATTTACCAAAATTATTAAAATAATATGAATGTGTTTTCTTGATTTTGAGTTTTTCATGCGTCTTTTAAATTAAAATGTCAATTTAAATTGGAAACACACACTTTGATTCATACTAGTAATATCGTGTGTCAGATTAACGTGAGGTTTATTCTTACACATTAAAAATGACTTGAGGATCATTTTAAAAAAGTATCAAGACAATAAAAGTATATTTTCTAGGTTTTCAGTGAGTAGAACATGTTTTTAACTAAAATGTAATTTTTAAACTAAAAACACTCATTTCGAGTCATTTCAGTCGCATCATGTATCAAATTGATATATGACTAATTCTTACACGTCAAAATTTATTTATGGATAATTTTCTTAAAGTATAAAAAAAATATGAATTTTTTTCTCAGTTTTGGGTATGCCACATATCGTCTTTACTAAAATATCAATTTTAAACTGAAACCATGTAATTTAACTCATACTGGTCACACTGTGTATCAAATTGAGGTTCAGTTGATTCCTACATATCAAAAATGAATTATTGGTCATTTTCCTAAAGTATCAAAATAATATGAATGTGTTTGATCATTTTTGAGTATGTTATGCATCTTTTGAACTAAAATGTCATTTTAAACTGGAAACACGCACTTTGAGACATACTAGTCACACCTTACATCTTATTGATGTGTGGTTGATTCTGACACATCACAAATTACTTAAGGATCATTTTTATAAATTTACAAGACAATATATTCATGTTTTCATGGTTTTAAGTGAGTGACAAATGTTTTTAACTAAAATGAAATTTTTAAACTGAAAACACTAATTTCAAGTCATACTGGTCACAATATGTATCAGATTGAAGTATGATTGATTCCTACACATCAAAAATGAATTATGGATCATTTTATTAAAGTATAAAAACAATATGCATGTTTTTTCTCAGTTTTGAGTATGCCACGTGTCTTTTTTACTAAAATGTTAATTTTAAACTAAAACCACATAGGTTTAGTCATACCAGTCACACTGTATATCAAATTGAGGTGAGGATGATTATTACATTTCATGAATTAATTATGGATCATTTTCTAAAAGTACCAAACTAATTTAAATTTGTTTTCCCAGTTTTGAGTATGTCTCGCAACTTTTGAACTAAAATTTCATTTTAAAATGGAAACGCATACTTTGAGTCATAACGGTCACACTATGCATCAGATTGACATTTAGTTGATTCTTACACATCAAAAATGAATTAAGAATCATTTTCCTAATGTATAAATACAATCTAATAACGTTTAATCAATTTTCACTAAGTAAAATGTGTTTTTAATGAAAATTTCATTTTGAAACTAAAAACACTCACTTTGAGTCATGTCGGTCACACCATGAATCAGATTGAGATATGAATATTTCCTAAATTTCAAAAATGACTTATGGATTATTGTTTTAAAGTATCAAAATAATTTGACTTTGTTTGCTCGGTTTTGAGTGTGTTGCACATCTTTTTATCTAAAATCTCAATTTAAACTAAAAACACACACTTCGAGTCATTTGTAAACTAAAAACACACACTAATAAACATAAACAGATCAAATAAAGTAAAAATATCTCTATGAGGATAGAAAATAGTATCTGATTGAATCATCCTTATTAAATACTTTGTTAATAATTGTTTTTTTAATTATTTTATGCTCTTAAAATAGTACAGAATGTTCAAAGAAAAAACAATTCTTGATAAAGTCATTTATTCATGATCTCTATGAAAATTAGGTAAATAAGTATCAAATAAGAATTATAAGGAAATTAACTAAAATGTATTAGATGAAATGATGACAAAATTAACTAAATAAGTAGTGGGAATTCCCCTCTTCATGATGTCTGCATACATTCTGACACAATGTATTTTGTTCATTTTTTCTAAACAAATCTATTTCATCTTTTGAATATGAGGAATATTTACAGTATTAGAAGTAATATAAAAATATAAATAAACAAAGTGTTAAATAATTTTTTAGATGAAATTGTAATTATCATCAGAAATACCTCTTCGAAGATGTTGGTTTATTGGTGTAATATGATATCTTTCATTATTAAGTTTCAAACACTACATAAACATTAATAAAAATAAGTAATTTTTTTCGGTATATGTTTTTATAGTGAAATATTAATATATATATATATATATATATATATATATATAAACACACCATAATACTTATCCACTTTTATAAGTCGATAGGCTTCTTGTGCTCTTGGAATTTCCTCATTCCATGATTTTGATGATATTTAAACACTTCCCAATTATAAAAAAAATTAATAAAAACATAATATAAAATGTATAACTTGATGTTAATTTATAAAAAAAAATTATTTAGTGAATTAAAATTTGACATATGATATCTAGTGTGGTTGATTTATTGGGTATACATGCATTTAATTCAAAAAATAAATATTTAGAGTATCCAAATTAATTACAATGAGTAATCAATACTCTAAAAAAACAATAAGTAATAAGTAATTAAAGAAATGAAAATATATTTATATGATTAAATTGTAGAGTTTTACCTTTTTATTGTGAGTATTAAGAAGAGTATGTCATCTGTATATTTTTTTTCAAAAATTGCGACATTTGTTTCACTATTACTGAATGTTCTGCTTCTTCCAATGACCTTATTTGTATATAAGTGATGTGAGGACTAATGATTCAAAAAAATAAAATTGTTTTCCGTTAAAATATTCCTAATATATATTCATGTAAAAACTATGAATATTATTTAACTGTAATTAACATTATAGATCAACTATTTGACAAAAAAATTATGAAAACACACCTCATATATACATTTACAACTAAGACTCTTAGCTATCCATGTTTGAGGATTTCATCTACATTCCCAAGACCAAGAAATTTTGTAATGGTCCCTCCATACATTTTTTCTTTAAAATCAATGATGGTCATATCACTATTTTTTAACATTATATCTGCATGAACTTTTAATATTAGTAAATGTAGATGTTGAATTGGTGAGTTAAAGGTACTTTATGAAGGTCTTTTCGATTAGTTGGTTGATACTTTAAATTTTTTTGATTTGACCTTTCATTTCCTTTTACCTTTACCCATCTGTAATATCATTCATCAGTTTTAGTTTTTTTCATTAATTATTTAAAAAAAATCATAGAAAAACAAATTAGAAAGGAATACCTCCTTATTGACATGTATTTTTACAAGATCAAACATCCATGCTATGAAAGTTACAATATCAAGTTTGACTGTGTGAACATCTAGATCATTGAGTGGAATAGGTAGCTTAGTGCATGAATTTTGAGCTACATGAATTCTCACTCTCACTTGACATTTTGGAAGTTTCTTGTTGTGTAGAATCTCCTTGGGTATTTTAAATTGTACCCCTTGTAACAAATTGATGAGTGGGTCCTGATAGATATAAATCACAATCATTTTCACCCATTAGAATATCAATATAGGAAAGGTATGAGTTTCTACATGATTTTCATTTCATATAAATAGTTATGAAAAAATTAATTACCTTTATTGAGGTAGACCTTTTAGGGGAATGGATTCCCTTAAAGGTGGGTGAGGGTCTTCATTTCATGGTTATTATTGTGTTGTTCCTTCTCTTTTATGTTTTCCCATAACATTATCTAACTCAAACTTCTAAATAATTTTATCTTCTAAAGAAACTATTTGTGTCTACATCTCATCTATTTTTTTATATTTATCCCCATTTTCATTTCTTTTCTCAAAATATGTTTAGGAAAACACACCAAAACCCACACCTCTAACATGGTCATATTGTTTTGGTTGCTTCAAGACCATTGAAAGTATCCATTTATCGAGTACAACTGATAATGATTCTCATGTCTAAATCGGAGAAAAAATATAGGAAAACAGGTTATCATTGTTATGTAATAGCATTTTAAAGCTGAAAAAATTCTTATTATGTCATACCTACACATCCTTCCCATAATTTTAGTGTTTTTCATCTATTAGTATTATGTATTTATTTACACAAACCTCCTTCCATAGAACATGTTGTGGGGTGGAAGTGGATTTTGATTTTGATTCATCAATCTGCATGTAAACAAATGAACATAATTATGTTGTTGTTTAATGACACATAAAAGTATTACTATAGATTAAAAATATATACCCTTTTTTTAAGTGAAGTGTACTCCATTATTGCTTTACGGTAGGGGTTTGTTGGTTTTGTTGCATGCTACTTATTTTCAACACTCATTTGTTGTTTCATTAATTAATAATTCTTAGTAAAAATGATTAATACATGTATTTTCAAGTAATGTATTACCAATCACAATGTACCTAAAATGATGTCTCCTCATAATGACCAATAAATGCATTCCATGTTTCTTAGTTTATCATGTGTGCATACATTTTTGGTGGGTATGGGTTACTTTCCCTTCAACAAATCTAAGATGATGCTTTGTAAGAATTATTGGAAAGCCTCTATGAGCCTTTCCATCGACCATTATAATAAATTTATTATATATATACATAATATAAATGTATTATGAATTTACAATTATTCTGCATAGAATTATGGGATTTTAGAATTATTTGAAAAATAAAACATGGAATTGATATAAAAGGACACTCAAGCCCCTATCCTGGACATGTTTTTGTTGTCCTCAATATGGAGAGAAATTTATTGTGACAAAATTAATAGGTTTGTAATTTACATAAAAGGAAAATTTTAACAGTATTAAAACAAACACATCCATTCAATTGAACTAAAATTACACATGTCCCTTTCATCTTATTACACTAATCGCTAGTCCATTTCATGTTGGTCCATGCATATAGACTAGGTCTGACCCGAACTGAAATTGGATCCATCAGATCCAAGTTCATTTTTTCAAAATAATTTTAAATAAAAATAGATAAATTTAGAAATAGATTAAATGACATAATAAAAAAATTTAAAATTTAAAATTAAAGTATCATTGTATCCATAAGGAAAAAATCACAACGCAATGCACATATCTAAAAAAACAAAATTATTTCATGCTTCCATAACCAGTTTGATAAATTAATGAATATATAAATGGTTACATTTCTTATTACATATATATATATTAAAATATAAAATTTATTTAAAAAATTATTATTAAATTTCATACAAATTAAAAAATTTAATAAACAATAAATCTTAACAGTTAACTACTCAAAGATAAGTAAAACTAAAAACACAAAAAAAATCATTTACAAAAGGCATATTAAATATATATATATATAATACAATTGGTTTTTCAACTCACCCAAGTTAAGCATGTGTTATACTCCAACTTTAGTAAGCATATGTCATCCTGAGATTTAGGGGGCCCACTTAGTGGAATCTTTAAAGGAACCTAAAACTTTTATCTTCCAAAATGCATATTTTAATATATATATATATATATATTTATATTTATATTTATATAAATATAATGTTGGGAAAAAATCCCCCAAGGTATCATTGAAGCATTTTTGAGGTGATTGTGTTTGTTGACAAAGTGGACATCTGTGATGTGATTGTTGACAATGCAAACCATGACATACAAATTTGTTGACAAAGAATATTTCATGGTGGCATGTCGAGTTAAAGATATGTGGTCAATGATCCATGTTTGATTCAAGAATGACGACAAAGTAATGAATGATCTGGTGGCGGTATAAAAAAACAGATACAAGGTGGCGCCGTTTTCCAGTGTTTGCCAAATTTTTGGGCCTGAAAATCAACAAAAGGAGAAAAGGGGTTCTGGAAAAGAGACTTGCATGCCCTGTACTTGAAGGAGAGAAAACTTGCGTGCCTAATGTTTTTCAGGATCATAAGGTCAAAATATGGCAAAGGAAAGAGGGTCGTGTAGGTATTGGTGTGGTCGCATAGGTGACTTGCACGCTGTGGAGAGACTTGTGCGCTGATGCCTAGAAGGCTTGGGAACTTGAGCGCCTGTTATTTTTCAAGATCAGAAGATCAAAATTTGGTAAAGGAAAGAGGGTCGCGCAGGTATTGGGTTGGTGGCGCAAGTGACTTACAGGTACAGAGACCTGCGTGCCAAAACTTGCACGCTGAAAGGAGACTTGTGTGCAGTCGTGCAGGGTGTCCAAATGCCTATAAATACAGGTCGACCCCTCCTCATTTTTAACAGAGTTCAACACATAGAAAAATCATAGCTCCCATCGCGCTGGTGTGGTGGTCGTGCAGGTAGTGTGTGGTCGTGCAGGTGGTGTGTGGTCGCACAGGTGGACTTGCGCGCCAGTGTTTTGAAGTTGCACGATGGTTGGTAGTTGTGCGCCAATGTTGGTTTGGGCGTAAAGGGGGTTGAGTCGCGCGGGTTTGGAGTTGCAAAGGATTGTGCCATGCAGGTGGTTGAGGTAGACCTGTGTGCCAGTTTTGACCTACGCACCAATACTTTCACGCCGGGTTAGAACTGCGCGCCAAGTAAGATTGATTCCTCGGCAGTGATTCCAGGCTGCGTGGAAGCTGGAAGTTTTCCTGATACCTTCGGTGAAAAGAGATATTCATTTATGGGTGAAAGTTGGACTTTAACATAGCATCCACATACAACAGAGGATGTATTCATTAGTGATAATGAAGTGACCTACAAGTCTATAAATTGTGAGTGGATCCTTTCTGGAGAAGTGAGCAAAGGAAGAGGAAGAAGGTGATCCTCTCCACCAGCAGTGATCCAGAGAGAGAGAAATAGGGAGTGACCCTTGGGAAAGCAGTGAGCTAACCTTAAACCTTGTAAAGGCAGTGAGCCTAGGAAAGATTGACTGTGCCCCAACCTTCTAATCCACAGCTAGTAAAGTTTAGTGGAATTTGGTATGACTGACAACTTGTCGGCGTATGATCCTTGGACGTAGCCCTTAGCGGTGAACCAAGTAAAAATTGTTGTGTCATGTGCATGCTTTACTTTCTGCTTATATTGTGAAACAGGAAAGAGAGAGAAGAGTGTTTTGCTTAACAGTGAAACAAGATTAGAATGGGCTTTAATTTTAAATTAGTCATACCCTGATTCACCCCCCCCCCTCTCACGGTACTCAGCCTTGTGAACCTAACAATTGGTATCAGAGAGAGTTGATATTTGTTCTTATCTCAATGGAGGTCACTAATCATGAAGGGATTCTGATCTTCAATGGATGTAATTTTCAGATATGGAAGAATCGAATGAAACACTATTTCCGATCTTTGGGAATGGAAGTGTTTTCAGCAGCTATGCATGGTATCATAGCTGATATTAATAGTGGTGCATTATCAGAAGCTGAGCATAGAGAGTTAGATGTTTATGTTAAAGCAATCAATTCCATAGGGGGATCCCTTTCCAATCCCATCTATACAAAGGTGATTTCATGAAAAACATCACATTCCTTGTGGGAAAATCTCTTGAATATATATGAAGGGGATACAAAGGTCGGAGAGGCAAAGCTACAAGTATTGTGGAACAAGTATGAAGACCTGAGAATGAACCTGAATGAGTTAGTTGATGCATTCTTTGACAGGGTAAATGCTGTGGTAGAAGAAATGTGAGGTCTTGGTGAAATTATGGAAGACATAAAAATTGTGATGTGCATCTGGATAAAACTTCCACCTCGATTCAATCCGAAAGTTTATGTTTTGGAAGATAAAGACCCTAAATAACTGACATTGGATAACCTTCACAGCACCCTTGTTGCATATGAAATGAGAAATGATGATAACAATGCTGTGGAAAAGTGGAAATCCAAAGAGGTGGAATTTAAGGCCATGAAGAAGCTCACCATTGAATATTCTCAGGAGGAAGACGAAACAGATGAGGTAATGTCATTCCTTTCCTCAAATATTCAAATAGGAAAAGGAAAGTTCAAAGGTAAACTTCCTATTTCATGATTTAGATGTGGAAAGGTTGGACATCTCACAACAAGATGCCCCAAAAAGTTTCAAGAATAAAATAATGAAGATGATGTTGAAATTCCCAAGAAGAAATCTTCATCCTATGTGAAAAGGAAGAAGCAGTTCAACGGAAATTTCTTCAAGAAGAAGAATCTTCTTTCATAAGAAATAGACAGTTCATATGAGTCTAAGGTTGAATAGGTTGAGGAAATAGAGAACTGCAAAGATCAAGGAGAAAATGCTATGGTGGTGGTCATCAGTAGTTCTCAGGAAAAGGAAGAAACGGATGTTGGAGAAGAAGAATAATAATAAGTTAAAGGAAGAGTTGATATGGAATCCAAATTGGAAGCATCTCTTGAGGAGATAGATGTTTGGAGAGCCAAAACAAATAAATCCAATAAATTGGTTCGTGATGCCAAACTTTATATACAACAACAGGATGAATAAAATTCTGAGCTGTTAGAAGAAATTGAAAGACTAAAATCCTCAACACCAGAGAGATCAGAAAATATCGTTGAGTATATGCTTAAAATTGAGGAACAAAAGAATTAAATCGATTTCTTAACTAACACAGGAAAGGAGCAGGTCAAACGTATAAAGGATCTTGAAGAATAAGTGGTCATTCTGTGATGAAAAATGAGGGATCAAAAAAAACTCTTGACCTCCAATGTGATATCAGGAAAGCAGGTCATTCTGAATACTGAAATCATGAAAGAGGAGCCTAAAAGTTCAGCAGGGAAGAAGCAGCAATTGAGCTCAAATGATGAGGCTGATTTAGGGCTTGATAAGAAGCAAAAATCTGTGGAAATTGAAGTTAGACCGCAAGTTCCCGTCCCGAGATTGAAGGTTGATTTTGGCACAAAGCATAATCAGAATATTCAGAGATCCCAAGGGGAAACCCATTGTGCTGAAGTAACATGAAGGAATGCACCTTATATCAGGTGTTATTGTTGTGGAAAGATGGTACACTCATAGTATGTGTGTTCCATAGCCAAGAGATATAAAATGGAACAAAAACAGAGGTGGAAGCCAAACAGATAACGGTTTTCCAGAACATATTTCGAAGGAAACTATTTTTGGTGTGGAGGATTTGGGCACATGGCTAGGTACTGCACTTCGACTATACAGAGAAATGTGCCAAAGCAGAATCAAAACATTCGCAAGCAGCAGATCAATAAACCAACAGGTGAGTTAAAATGCAAAATATATTTGCGGCTTTGCAAGATTAAGTCAGTCCATCATACTCTGAGAAAGAACTGAAGTCTTTATCCATGCCGAGTGTGAAGGAAAATGTATGGACCAAGAAGAAGAAAAATGAGAAGGCTATAGTGGCAGAAATTTCCTTTAAGGAATCAGATCACTCTGGTGTATGGATCCTTGATAGTGGTTGTACATCTCACATGATAGGTAATAATGATCTTGTTACAGGCATAAAATATGACAAAGAATGAGTTTTCAAATTTGGAAATGATGAAGGCCTAAAGATTGTTGGCTCAAGAAAATCCATGTTTGGGGGCAAAGAAATGAGAGGTGTTGATGTCTTGGTAGTAGAGGGTCTTAGTCATAACTTGCTTAGTGTCAGTCAACTATGTGACTCTGGACACTCTATCCTATTTACCAAGAATATATGTGTTGTGAAAGGAAAATATGGATCAGTTGTTCTACAGGGAAAAAGGAAAAAGGGAAATATTTACCTTGTAGGTGGGGAAGAAGATACGTGCCTTTTATCTAGAGAGGAAGAAAACCAGCTATGGCATAAGCAACTTAGTCATCTATGCCAACCATCCATGGAAGATCGGGTAAAGTGTGATGCTGCTAGAGACCTTCCCAAACTATCACGTGATCACACTCATACATTTGATGCTTTCCAACAAGGGAAGATCATCATAAAGATATACAGGGAAAAGGAAAAAAAATCAACTAGAGTACTCGAATTGGTGCATGTGGATGTAAGTGGACCTATCTCACCTCAAGATATAAATGGGAAAAGGTACTATGTTCTTTTCATTGATGATTATAGCAGAATGGCCTGGGTATTTGTCATTACCCATAAGACAGAGGTGTTCAGTTTCATAAAGCAGTATAGGAGGGAATCAAAAAATATGCTTGGGAAGAAAATTCTAAAGTTTCGTACTGATAATGGTACAGAATTCACAAATAGTCAAGTTGAAAACTATCTCGAGAGACATGGGATAATTCATCAAGTTTCATCAGTGAGAACTCCCCAATAGAATGGAGTGGTTGAGAGGAGAAATCGGATCATCAACAACATGTCTAGAACGATTCTTATTGAAAAGGACCTACCAGAGAAATTTTGGAAGGAAGTAGTTTTGACATCGTTCTATATTTCGAACAGGTCTCTGTTGTGTACAAAGGAAGGGAAGACTCCGTATGAAATGTGGTACAGAAAGAAGACAACATTTAAATACTTTCGAATCTTTGGTAGTAAGTGTTTCATTCTCAACAAAGAAAATCACAGGAAGTTTGAGTCACGGGGAGATGAGGGGATATTCCTTGGCTACTTAGGGAAAAGCAAATCATATAAATTCTTCAACAAAAGGCTGGGAAAATTTATTGAGATCAATGATGTCACTATAGTTGAAAATGAACAGAATACTCAACGACCCAGTGAACAGTTTCTGGATGAAATTGATGATGAGGTAATCAACACAGGGGGAGCATAAGTGGCAGAGGCTGACTCAGAAGAAGATACTGATGATGAACAAGAAAGTGTCAAGTCTGTGTCTGCAAGGAATCCAAAGAGTCGAGCTGAAATTGATAGGCATAATATCATTGGTGATCAGACAGCTCCAGTTCAGACTCGAAGAATGAAATCATTACAGCAAACATTGTTTTTATCTCATGTGGAGTTGAAATTTTTTTCTGATGCAGCTGAAGATGAAACATGGGTTCAGACGATGAATGAAGAGTTTGATTAGATTGAGAAAAACCAGACATGGGAGATTGTTTCGAGGCCAACAGATAAGAATTTCATCGGGACTAAATGGGTCTATCACAACAAGATGAATGAATATGGAATAGTAATTCAAAACAAAGCACGACTAGTGTGCAAGGGATACTCCCAGATAGAGGGAATAGATGTTGATGAGACATTTTTACTGGTTGCAAGGCTGGAGACAATCATATTATTTTTTGGCCATAGCAGTGCAAAAAAAGTTCAAAGTGTTCCAAATGGATGTCAAATCTGCATTCTTGAATGTAGTTCTAGAAGAGGAGGTTTATATTGAGCAGCTAGATGGTTTTCTCATTCATGAGGATGAGAACAAAGTTTTCAGGCTGAAGAAGGCATTGTATGGGCTGAAACAAGAACAAATATCATGGTACTCAAGGCTTGATCAGTACTTGAAGAAGCTTGGTTTCCAGCATGGGGGAGTTGATTATAATCTCTATTTCAGCAACGATATTAATCAAAGGATGATGGTGTTGGTTTATGTCGATGACATAATATTTGGCGGATCAGATGAAGCTCAATGCAAACAATTTTCTGAATTCATGAAAAATGAGTTTGAAATGTCAATGATTGGTGAGATAAAAATTTTCCTTGGTCTACAGGTGACACAAGGAAGAAATGGAACATTCATTTCTCAATAAAAATATGCCAAGGAGGTTTTAAGAATGTTTGGCATGGAAAATTCCAAGGAGATGAAGACTCCAGTTTCTAACCGAATGAAATTATCAAAATATGAGGATGGAAAGGCAGTTAATATCACATAATACAGGAAAATCATTGGAATTTTGTTGTACTTGACCGCAACAAGGCCTGATATTGTCTTCTCCACATGCCAAGCAGTGAGATATTAGAGTAATCCCAAAGAAATCCACATGCTTGTAGTGAAAAGAATACATCAGTATATCAAAGGCACGGTGGACTTCGGTCTGATGTATAATGACAAATCTCAATCAGTATTATTGGGTTACATAGATGCGGATTGGGATGGATCAGTAGATGACAAAAAATCAACGTCAGGAGTTGCATTCTATCTTGGTAGATTGTGTATTTCTTGGCTAAGAAAGAAGAAAGATTGCATTTCATTAAGCACCATGGAAGCTGAGTATATTGCGGCCACTCAAGTATGCACACAGTTATTGTGGATGAAGCAGCAGCTTGATGATATGGGAGTTGAAGTGAAGTCTCCAATCGGAATCTAGTGTGATAACACAAGTGCTATCAATCTTAGAAAAAATCAAGTTCATCACTCAAGTAAAAATCACATTGAGATCAAATATCATTTCATCAAGGAGAAGGTGGAGCAAGGGCTTGTGAAGTTGGAGTATGTGCCTACAGAGCTATAGTTTGCAGACATTCTGACAAAGGCCTTACCCAAGGAAGCGTTTTTAAAGGCATCGACTGGATCTGGGAGTTCAGTCGACTCCCCGCACTTGAAAGAGTGTGGATGTGGAAACCCCCTCCCTCTCCCCGAGGTATGATGTGTTTTTCCCTAATGTGCTGATGTGTGTTCTCTAATCTATTACAGACTGCAAAGGAGTGGCCTTTGGGTTCGTTGAAAAAGGGGGAGAAAATAGTGATTGTTTAAGGGGGAGACAGTGTGGCTATTTTATGAATCATGATTGATACGGGGAGAAGATAATAGGATGAGTAGTGAGATAGGGGGAGAAATGAGAAAGGGGGAGAATATTAAATCTAACGATGCTAAAAGTGATCGATCAAAGAATAGATATCACGGCAGCTGAGGATCGTGATAAAATCATAAGAGTGGTGTAAAAGAGTTGTGTTGGAATATGGTAATAATATTTTCATCAATTGGTATTCCAAAAATTGGTATCAGTTTGGTGTCAATAGTGGGTATCAGAGTTGAAAGTGATTCATTGATGAACTTTTCATTTACTCTTGTTTCTCACGCCGAGCATTGCTCATGTGGGCTTAGAGTATGTGTTGAGTAAATCCTTGATCACTATTAGAATTGCAATAGGACAATGGTGGCTGAAGAATTAACCATTTATCTTTTTATGGAAGAGTTTTCAACAAACCCAAAGGGGGAGATTGTTGGGAAAAAATCCCCCAAGGTATCATTGAAGCATTTTTTAGGTGATTTTTTTTGTTGAAAAAGTGAACATCTGTGATGTGATTGTTGACAATGAAAACCATGAAATAAAAATTTGTTGACAAAGAGGATTTCATGGTGGCATTTCAAGTTCAAGATTTGTGGTCAACAATCCATGTTTGATTCAAGAACGTCGACAAATGAATGAATGATCTGGAGGTGGTATAAAAAGAACAGATAAAAGGTGGTGTCGTTTTCCAGTGTTTGCCAAATTTTTGGGCCTGAAAATCAACAAAAGGAGAAAAGTGGTTTTGGAAAAGAGACTTGCACGCCCTGTACTAGAAGGAGAGGAATCTTGCACGCCTAATTTTTTTTAGGATCAGAAGGTCAAAATATGGCAAAGGAAAGAGGGTCGTGCAGGTATTGGTGTGGTCGTGCAGGTGACTTGCACGCCGTGAAGAGACTTGCACGCCGATTCCTAGAAGGCTTGGGAACTTGTGCGCCTATTGTTTTTCAAGATCAGAAGATAGAAATTTGGAAAAGTAAATAGGGTCGCGCAGGTATTGGGTTGGTCACGCAGGTGACTTACAGGGACAGAGACCCGCACGCTGAAACTTGCGCGCTGAAAGGAGACTTGCACGCAGTCGCGCAGGGTGTCCAAATGCCTATAAATATAGGTCAACTCCTCCTCATTTTTAACATATTTGAACACTTAGAAAAATCATAGCTCCCATCGCACTGGTGTGGTGGTTGCGCAGGTGGTGAGTAGTCGCGCAGGTGGACTTGTGCACCAGTGTTTGAAGTTACGCGTCGGTTGGTAGTTACGCACCAATATTGGTTTGGGAGTAAAAGGGGTTGAGTCGCGCAGGTTTGGAGTTGCAGAAGATTACGCCACACAGGTGGTTGAGGAAAACCTACGCGCCAGTTGTGACCTGTGCACCAATACTTGCACGTCGGGTTAGACCTGCATGCCAAGTAAGGTTGATTCCCCGGCAGTGATTATGGGATGTGTGGAAGCTAGAAGTTTTCCCAATAACTTCGGTGCAAAGAGAGATTATTCTATGGGTGAAATTTGGACTTCAACAGAGCATCCACATACAACAGAATATATATTCATTAGTGATAATGAAGAGACCTACAAGTCTATAAACGGTGAGTGGATCCTTTCTGAAGTAGTGAGTAATGGAAGAGGAATAAGGTGATTCTCTCCACCAACAGTGAGACAGAGAGAGAGAAATAGGGAGTGACCCTTGGAAAAGCAGTGAGCTGACCCTAAACCTTGTAAAGGCAGTGAGCCTGGGACAGATTGATTGTGCCCAAACCTTGTAATCCATAGCTAGTGAAGTTTAGTGAAATTTGGTACGACTGACAACTTGTCGGCGTATGCTCCTTGGACATAGCCCTTAGCGGTGAACCAAGTAAAAATTGATGTGTCTTGTGCATGCTTTACTTTCTATTTATAGTGTGCAACAGGAAAGAGAGAGAAGATTATTTTTCTTAATAGCAAAACAAGATTAGAACGGGCTTTAATTTTAAATTAGTCATACCCTGATTCACCCCCCCTCTCAGGGTACTCAGCCTTGTGGACCTAACATATAATATATTTTATTAAATATTATTTATATAAGGCTAAATAAACATTTATACTTAATATATAAGATATTTAGTGAAACATAACATATATAGTAATTAGAAAAAATTATATATTATTAAAAATCATTTTTATTATAGAAATATATTGATAATGATATATATATATATAATTTTATTAAATATGATTTATATAATAATAAATATGTATTTATAGGTCATATTTAATATAGAAATCTATTTATATTAATATGTCATATATTAGTGATAATTGTTTATAAGTTAATTAAAAACTAATATTAAATAAAAATATTGACTAATTAATATCAATAGACATTAAATAAAATTTTTGTTTCATCAATTTCATTTGTTTTTTCAATTTGACATATATATCAAATAATAAATATTTAATTACTAATTTAAAAAATTGAAAAAATATGTTACACTTAATATACCATACAGTAAATTCATATGTAAGTATGTGAAATTAATTAAATTTTATAGATACATGCATTCACACATAATAAAATTTTAATATTATGTTTTTAATTATTAAATTTTATTCATTTTTTATATTTTATTTCATATATACTTTTTATTAATTTTTAATATATGTATATATTTGGTGCTTGGGGGTATAATTACATTTAAACATACACACCTCACACACAGGCTGAAAATTAAGGTCATATCCCCCTAAGGGGATAGCCCAACCATCAAGCCTTATTTAGTTAATAATAATTTTTTGTAATTTATTCATTTTTATTTTTTATTTTTTTGATATTTTGTAATTTTTGTGAATTTTTAATATGTATTTATATTTTTTTATTTACATTTAATTTTTTTAATTCTTTTTTAATTTACATAATTAACATATGTATTCATTTTCATTTTAAAATCTATTCATTTTAATTTTTTAAAATTTATATAATTAATAACTCTTATTCATTTTTTAATATTTTTTCAATCTATTCATCTTTTAATTAAATTTTACCCATTTTTAACATTTATTCATTTAATATTATCTATTTATTAATAATGTTTATTTTTTTACTTTTTTATAATTTATTCATTTTTAATATTTATTCGTTAAATATTTTTTTTATTAATTCATTTTTAATATTTTTTATACATAATTATTCATCAATATTTTTAATATTTTTACTATAGAAATATATTCATATATATATATATATATCAATATATATAATATTTCCTTAAATATGATTTATATAATACAAAATATGAATTTACATTTAATAAGTCATGTATTTAGTGAAAATGGTTTATAATTAAAAATTAATATTAATTAAAAAAATTGACTAATTAGTATTGATTAATGGAAGTTTAATAAAATGTTATTTTTTTCAATTTAACATATATAATGTAATGGTCCATACCTTTTTCGTCTATTACTTTTCCAATTTTTGTGGTTTGAGGTGTTCAAGGGAGGTTCCAAGAGTTGTTTGTGGAGGATAGAGCTACAAGGGTGTTGCAGTAATCTCTGAGCCTATGGGACTTGTAAGGGTTCCCCCTCATCTCTTGAAAGGGGGGTTATCAAAAATCAATAAAAAATGAAGGCCTTCGGGCCATTCAGGCAAGGGTGTTGCAGTAGGGAATTCATGTCCTGTAATGTTTGCACGATGTGTAAAAGCAATTCACGACTTGTACAAGAGGTGAATTCATGGATTGTAAATCGGTTAAGGGTCAGTTGTGAAACAAATAGGCATCGTGTAAATGCAATTCACGACGTGAAAAAAAAATCCAAGGTGACTGGATTTTCAGAGAAAGATGGAAATTTTTAAAGACCCAAGAATTACACATCGTGTGACTATTACACAACGTGAAATCAGAAAGTTTCTAGCTTTTAAGTTCTTTTCTTAGCTGGTTTTTCTCCTTCGAGCATGGATTCTCTCCCTCTCATTCTGAATGAATCCTATGCATCATGTAGAGAATTTCCAGCCCTATTCACTTTTCTTTTATTTTTTGGTGTTGGTGGTTATTTTTTGGTGATCCGTGGTTGATCCATGGGTGTTTCATGCAGTTGTTGTTTTTGAACGTTCTTCTTTGACCTGTGATGCGCAACGAGTTGAAAAAGCTTCTTTGAGGTTGGGAATCTCTCATTTATCTTTATTGTGCATCATGCAGGAGAGGTTTACTCTTGTTTATCAATGGGTTATGTTTGTGCTAACTTAATCAAAGATAAATAATTAATTAATTGTAATTGAAGTGGGAATGGGGAATGATTCTCAAGCTTTTAAATCTTTGATATTATTTTGATATGATGGATTGTGCGGGTTTGATTCCCCACTCAAAATTGTGGTCTTTGGGGGATTTTTTTGTGTGAGATGATATATGTTGTGTTTATTGTATCTTTTGTGATTGTTCTAATATGACCCTAAAATGGAAATTGACTAACCACTTATATTTGGCTAATGAAATTCTTTCCCCAGGATTATGACTTGTATGATAATGCTCCTCAAATAAATTTGAATGTGATAAAAGTTGATTTGTTAAATATATAAAACGATCTCTGATGTGTTGTGATATGTGGTTGTTTTGTGGGGTAGTGATGTGTGTTTGTGGTGTGATGTGGGATTGATGGACAAGATGTGGTTGTGATATGGGGTAGCATTAGTCAATCTGTAGGGAAAAAAACAAACTCATAACACCCATTTCTTATTCAAAAGGCAGTTTTTATAATATCTTTTTTATTCACCCTCAATTGATGATTCCTAGATCAGAGTTCAATCTGGGATAAGAATTAAGCCCCGTGAAGCTGGTCAAATAAATCATCAATTATTTTGGGAGGGTATTTTTTCTTCACTGTGATCCCGTTAAGTTCTCTGTAATCAATGCATAGTTGCATTGAACCATACTTCTTATTTATAAAAGAGAACATGTGCTCCCCAAGGAGACACACTTGGTTAGATAAATCCCTTCTCCAAAAGATCTTGAAGTTGTTTCTTTAATTCCTCTAACTCTATATTTTCCATTATAATGGGGTGTTTGATATAGGCTTGGATCTAGGTATGAGTTCTATAGAGAACTCTACCTCTTTTTCTGGGGGAGTTCCAGGTAATTATTTATAGAATACATTGATTTATTCCTAAATTATTGGGACAATATCTATTTTTTTACTTTCATTTCCTTCCCCTCATTCACCAATCATCTCTATAAAGAAGGATATGGGAGGTGCTTCTATACAAATATCATATCAGGATATATCTCCTTTAAAAATGAATGTAGGTTTTCCATTCAAGACTACTCAAATTTTCTTACTTATGTATTTGATCTTAGCATTATACATTGAGAGACAGTCCGTCCCTAATATAGTGTTGAATTCCACCATGGGAATGACTACTAGATTTGAGATTAGGTCATTCTGTCCAAATTTAATACTAGAGTTTCTATACACTATTGATGCTAAAATAGTCCCTCCAAGAGTCTTGACTGATAACTCTGATTCTAGAAGTTCAGGGATTGATTCTATATTCTTTGCAAACTTGGATGAAATAAAGGAATGTGTGTAACCAGAATCAAACAAAGTAATTTCAAGATTTGAGAGTATGATGAGTGTACCTTCCACCGCATCATTTGGAGTCTCTACTTAAGCCATCATGATATAAAATAAAAAACCTTTATCCCTTGGCCTATGATAAGGTTTATGGTGGTTCCCCTCTATTATCTTTTGATTTGTACATTGATTGGAAAAGTGTCCAAGTTGTCCATACTTGAAGCATCGAACTTCCAGATGGGACTACACCATTTTCCCTTATTCATTGGTGTTGATAAGTTGAGGATTCACCTCACTATGATAGTTTTGAGATATATTCTTATCTATTCTACATTTTTAGCACTTTACACTCTCAATCAAGTAGTTCCTTGAATGGTTCTTCCCATATTTATTGCACGTGGGAAGTTGAAATTTCTTTCCTCCTCTTCCATGATTGAAATTATTCTCTAAATTTATCTCTATTTCTCTCTTATTTTTATTTGATCTACATGACCAATACATCTCTCCAAACTCCAATTCAACCTTCATATCACTCCACACTATCTTCTCATAGCTTTAATATTCTCAATTTTCTAGATTTCTCTACATATGGGGTCTCAGTTCATTGAAAAATATATCAACCTTTTCCTTAGGATTCATAACAAAGCTAGAGGTGTATCGAGAAATTATTATAAAGTTCATCTCATAGATTCCCACTAATTTATTTTCCTTATACTTCAGTTCTAGGAATTCATTCTCTATTTTTTTCAAATCAAATAGGGTAAATATTTACTAAAAAGATTCCCCTAAACTCTTTTCACTCCATAGCATCAATCTACCTTTCTGGATTCATGTTTTTAATTAATGTTCACCACTTATCAGATTATCCTTCTAAGTATTATACTTACAAGGTGAATTTCTCTTGCTCTGAACAACATATTATAGAAGAGATATTTTCTATAGAGCTTATCCATTGTTTAGAAACCAATGGGTCAGTAGATCCACTAAAAGAAGGTGGTCATTGACACATAAAGGAATCAAGGGAAATTTGTTCCCTTTGAGGTGAATCTGGTATCTCAACTTGATTTAAGTTATTGTTCATAACTCAAGTTAGTTGATTAATCATCCTCATGAAGTCTTCCATTATATATTCCATCATAACACCATTAGTGAATCGTCTGTTGCACTCATACTTTATGTGGTTCCTCTTATTTCCTGCCATTTTCCTAAAAAAAGAAAAACTTAGTGTGAAACGTGTTACTTCTATGAATCTTATAATTATAAAGGGATTTTAAGTCTTAAAAAATAATTCTAAAATATGTTATTAATCTCTTATAATAACAATTACATTTTATATATATCCTTTATAATGGTTCATAAAAAACTTGTGACTAACCAAACATATCTCTCGGGAGTGTAAAACTAGGTGAGAAGCAAGACTCATTATCGTGTAGTAATTCCTGATTGAGTCTATCTCAATGTAGTGTTTTTGAGTGTTAATTCTAGGTACATCAATTCTAGAGCCACATCCACTTGTAGTATCCAAATAGGGATGTATTTGTTTGTAAACCACTTACTTAATACTTACCAAAATACAAGGATTTTTTACTTTATTTATACTTGTTATTAGTGCTCTTCCTAAAGTTTTCAAGTCCTAATTTACATAAATAACTAAACCATACTTTGATACAAACTTTGGAATTAATCCTTTTTATTTCATAACTTTTCATTACATGGTACAAACAAAGGTTCTTTTAAAGTTTATTTTCTTTGAAATAAAATACATAATACATAAAAACTTAAAAAATTATTATAAATTCACTTGAAATAAATCTCCATGGGTTCACCCTAAGTAAATGTTTTTGCATCTCATATCTTGGGGACATACATCAAAGGAACAGGGCGAGCATGAATCCTAGTAAGGTAATAATCAAGGGAGACAAAAAAACATGTTATCAGGAGATATAACAATAATATCATGAGGTATGACAATAAAGCATGAACAAGAGGCATAAAATAATGATAAGAACATGAATCTTAACATGGAAATGTGGCTACAGCATTTAAATAATATATTCATAATAATATCACCAAATTTTATCACCAAGGTGTCATAAAATAAAATTACCAAGGTTATCCCCCAAGGTATTGTAAAACATGTCATCTCTAGAGATTAAATTCTTTTCCCATTACATTGGAGTGATATCAGGGTGCATCCTTCATATTTATTAATTTTATTTGATCCACATAGATCATAATAAATAATTTCATTAATAACTCATGTAGAATAAAGAATGAGTTTCTTATCAAAATCTTGGCATACAAAAGAGCATAAAGACATGATCATTACATCATTTTTAACCCATGAAATGAAATGTGGGTTTCATATATGTAAATACCATAATAAAAACTTAATTTTTAAATATAGTTTAATCTCCATTGAAAAGAAAATAGGTTTGGGTGTTCAAATAAAAAGGAAAAGAGAATTTCTCTTGTAATAGAGGGAAATTTGAGAAGTAAATTCGGTAGCATGATGGGTATAAAACATTGTTGTTCCTAGAACTTGAGGATGGAACCTTGGGGGCTTGTGGACACATTGGGGGACTCCATGGGAGGAAAAATCACCAAAACTTCATGGAGTGTAGATTGGGAGTGAAGGGGAATGGTGATATGGGTGGGTGTATATACCAAAATAGGAGAAAGTTTTTAATAATTTCCAAATATAGGTCTTAGAAATATAGGTTGTGGAAAATGAAAAAACATTGGATTAACCATGGTTTTTTCTCATGGTTTTGTAAATTTGGGTCACATTTTATGATATTTTAATCTACTAGAACTGATATCCATTTTTTAATACTTATTTTGTCATGGAAAAGTAGATATTCCACAAAGTGATGTTTTTAAAAATCAAATTATCCTTTTTAGGCTTTGGAAAGTCAATTATCATTTTAGAAATGGATTAAAATATATTAAAATACTTAATATTAATACTATAGAATATTTTAGGTCATGGATTATGTTTAATTAATTATTAAATCATTATGAAATAAATATGAAGTCATAAAATGTACTGAAAACCCAAAACTGTATTTTTTTACTATTCATGAAAAAATAAAGTATTTTATAAAAGTATCATAAATTCACCCTAACCTAATTTCAACATGGTGATTTATAATATAATTTTTATTTTTTGATAATAATTATATAAATATGATAACTTTAACTTTTAAATATAAAAAAATCCTTATTTATTTAAAAATAACGGTTTTTAAGGCACATCCAAATTTCTAACACTTAAAAAAATTCCTAGGCCATTATAAAAAAATATCATTAATATTTAGGTGAGAATGTTTTAAAAGACTTTTTGATTAAAAAAATATTATTCATAATACTTGAGTTTATTATAAAATTGTATATATTTCATATAAAAATACAGTTATGTTTCATTTTCATCCAAAAATTAATTTATCAAATTCAGCTCAATTAAACATATATTTTATAAACCAAAAATATTCTTAAAATGGAATTCCTAAAATAACCATTTTATTTATACAAAGAAAATTACACTTTATGAAACTGAGTCCTAAATACATAACCCCTTATTACTTCCATGTATTCTGTAACGGTGAGGTGTGTGATATTCATAGTTTCATGGGGTGGATTGGTTAACATTGACCGAGTGATAATCTCCACTAACTTGAACTTCTCCTGTAGGTGATTTCGTTAAAGCTTCACTTATTGATGTTTGTCTTGGGATGGGTTAAGATCGAACCCCAATGATGCTACCTCCCTCCCAAGTTCTAACAAATGGGCTTCAAACAACATGATTATGCTAGTTGAGCCCATCAATTATTCTTTTTATATAAATTATCTGTTACCATTAATACTTATAAACACTATTTATAATGGTAAAATTATCAACCAAGGGTATAGTTCCAACAATCATATTGACCAACGGACATACTGACCAATGGTCATATTAACCAATGGTCATATTGACCAAAGGTCATATTAACCAACAGTCATATTTACCAACAGTTGTATTTGACCAATAGTCATATTTGGCCAAAATCCATATAACGGTTGAATCCCAACTATCAAAATTCCCTTTATAACCTATAAATACTACTGTATTATTTTATTCAAAATTAACTACAATTTATCACGAAGTTTATATTTTCATTTCTTACGATTTTGATTAGTTTACTAATATTTTGTTTCATTCAATAGAATTTGTTGTGGGGGAAATGATTCTAGAAGATTGGGGCAATATTTATTTTCCCATTTTAGATTTTCTATTATATATTTTTTTTTAGTTGTAATGTTTGGAATTTTAATTCATTTTATAGCTGACTAATTTAATGATCATTGTTAATGTGATAAAAAAAATTTGGTTTCTCTTTATTTTATACATGTATAATAGTATATAATGTGTAACACGCATTTATTCAGGAAAAAAATATCATTAAAAAAAGTTTGTTTAGTTCAAATTATTATTATTTATTTGAATGGTTGATGTATATAAATAGTTAAATTTCTTATTTTATATATTTATATATATATATATATTAAAATATAAAATTTATTTTAAAAATTTATTATTAAATTTCATATAAATTAAAGAATTTAATAAATAATAAATCTTAAAATTTAACTACTCATAGATGAGTAAAAATAAAAAAAACCAAATCATTCATAAAATTAATATTCAATATATATGTATATATAAGTTAATTGGTTTTTCAACTCACCTAGGTTAATAATGTGTTATACTCCAACTTTAATGAGCATATGTCATCCTAAAAATTAGCTTGACCACTTAGTGGAATCTTTAAAAGAGGAACCTAAAATTTTTATCTTTAGAAAGAAATATATTAATATATAAATATATTTATGTTGATATAAGTTCCCCATGGTTGACTGGGGTGGTATGGGTGGGGTGAGGTTTGGGGCGTGGTCGCGGGGTCAAGTCCTTGGGCCAGCAGATTTACTTGCAGTTTCTTTGTAGCATGTGTGAGCTCCCTTTGGTAGTTGTACCTAAATATAATATATTTATATTGATATTGATATAATATATTTTATTAAATATGATTTATATAATACTATATTTACAATTACACTCTTTTTTATAGGTAAAGGAAATTCCCTTTTTATTAAAATCAAAAGTAAAGATAAAGAAAGATGGGTGGGGTCATACAAGCAGGTATTCCCTCATGCCAAGAAAAACCAAAAAGTAATAAGCATCAAAGATCATAATAAAAATTATAGAAAGAATCATAGTAATCATACCAATTTTATTCTGAATCTAAGGGTCCATGAGACCTGGAAACTACGGTTGTCTTAAGATATGAGTAGTCTTTCCTACATCTTGATTTCCTTGGAAGGACAGGTTGGAAGCCTTCATCATCCAAAATAAAATTTTTCTATTTATAAAATTCCTCAATAAAGGAAATATTTTTTGGGGAATCATCATATATATAATCCCATTTTCCACATATGGCTTTTCATTATCTTAATTTATTTATTTCCTCATTGATCTTAGAAATATTCTCATTATTACCTGGGTTGAGGTGTTCCTTCGTTGTAAGATCGATGGTCTGCGAAACCTACTCTCCTAGATTTAGAACTGAAATTTTATTTCCCATCCCTAATCCAACCAAATCAGGCCTACATTCCTTAGATACATGATTCAGTAACCCTTTTTCATTAGACTGATCTTCCTGAGTCATGGTCACCATCATTTGAGGAGAGTCCGTATCCATTCGAATAGAACCAGCACTTACATGTTATTTGTCCTTGTCAAGAGGGTGTTTTGTCATCAACAAAAATCAAATTACTCTGCATTTTCTATATTCTCAATTTCTTCCAACAAGAATCCTTAGTATGTCCTTTTAACAAGCAAAAAGAACAAACCACATTCTTGCGAAAAGAAATCCTTAACATGAACAATGACTTGACAAATCAGGTAGCCTTTCATACTCCACTTTTAGAGAGATATCATCATCCAATGTAGATAATAGTATACTATTAATCAGAAAAAATCTCAAATCTACCTCTATTAAAATATTATCATGGTGACCTTATTTTTAAGTCTTAGTGGTCTTATCATTTTTTGATAGGGATACCCACAGTAGAGGCTATATCAAATAAAATCTTATGTTTCCATAAGATCCAGTTAAGAGCAATAATTTTGATCTAGACTTGAGCTCTAGTATTTTTTATTGAAAATGGATTGAATCGATAATCCCATTATTGAAATCAAATCATACCAGGTTTTTAACACAATTAATCCAATCCCCCAAGCTATGGACTTCAGATCCTATAATGGAAAAATAATGTAATAGAAACCCCAGCCCATTGGAATACATCTCTAATAAGAATAACCCCAATCATAAATTAATTTTCATAACAGATGATTAGTTTTCCAAAGTTTTCCTCTAGCAAGTATGATGACTCTGGCTATATTATAGTTTTTACAGATCTTGAACCTATCAAGAATATCCTCCTTACTAGCAATCACCCAAGTAGTATCTCTGTTCTTCATGAATCATTTTGTAAAAGCATCCATCATAAATGAAAAATTCCTTCTGTTAAGTTATGTTTTAGAAATACCATATTTTGGATTCACTGCAGGTGATGGACTATCAAATTTCTTCCCCACTGCATTCGAGTTTTCCACCACCGCAACATGACACTTCTCAGCTTCTACCACTTTAGATCACCATAGTTCAGTCCTTTTAGATATCACTAAATATCGATGCACATAAAGGTCCTTATCCTATATCATCATATTCTATAGATCCCTGTTAGTCTTCTCCATTACCACATCCATCCCGAAAAATCTAGATCTAGCATGTTGAGCTCCAGAATATGGATCAGGCATCACATCCTCTACCACCATAGAATAATGTTCACCATCCACATACGTTGTATCCGCCACCGTCATATTTCATCGACCCCCAGTCGTCTTCTTCATCACCTCAGCCACCTTATCCATCTTGGTTAAATATGTTACACTTAATATACCATACAATAATTTCACATGTATATATAATAAATTCATTAAATTTTATAGAGACAAATATCCGAAAATAATAAATTGTTAATATTATATTTTTATATTTTTATTTATTAATATTTAATATTTAATATATTATGTTTTTAATTATTAAATTATTCATTTTTTCTATTTTTATTTAATATATACTTTTTATTACTTTTTAATATATGCATATTATATATATATATATATTAGGTGTTTGTGGGTATAATTACATTTAAAAACACACACACCTCACACACAAGATGGAAAGGCAGGTCATAGCCCCCCCCCCCCCCAAGGGTATATCCCACTCATCATGCCTTATTTATTCAACAATAATTTTTTTAAATTTATTCATTTTTATTTTTTATTTTTTTTATTTTTTTTGTAATTTTATACATTTTTAATATTTATTTATATTTATATATTTACATTTAATGTTTTTAATACATTTTTAATTTACATAATTAAAATATGTATTCATTTTCATTTTAACATCTATTCATTTTAATTTTTCAAAATTTATATAATTAATAACTCTTATTAATTTTTATAATATTTTTTCAATCTATCCATCTTTTAATTAAATTTCACTAATTTTTAATATTTATTCATTTGATATTATTTATTCATTAATAATGTTAATTTTTTTTACTTTATTATTTATTCATTTTTAATATTTATTTGTTTAATATTTTTCTAATTTATTCATTTTTAATGTTTTTTATACATGATTATTCATCAATATTTTTACTTTTTTTAATATATAAATATATTCATATATTTATATATCAATATATATAATATTTTCATAAATATGATTTATATAATACAAAATGTGCATTTAAATTTAATAAGTAAAATATTTAGTGAAAATTATTTATAATTAAAAATTAATATTAATTAAAAAATTAACTAATTAGTATCAAGTAAGGGAATTTTGAAAAAACTTTTTTTGGTTTTTCAATTTAACATATATAATATAACGGTTCATACCTTTCCAGTATGTTACTTTTCTTGTTTTTGTGGTTGAAGGCATTCGAGGGATGTTCCAAGAGTTTTCGGTAGAGGCTAGAGCTGCAGGGGTGTTTCAACAGGGAATCTGTGGCCTGTAATATTTACACAATGTATAAAACTAGTTCATGACTTATACATCTAGTAAATTCACAGCTTTTAAATCAAATTAGAGTGATCCGTTAAAAAAATAAACATCGTGTAAATGCAATTTACAATGTGAAATAAATAAATACCGAGGTGACTAAATTTTCGACAAAAGCTATAAATTTTTGGAAACCTGAGAATTACACGTCGTTTGACGATTACACAACATGAAACTGGTAGGTTTCCAACTTTCAAGTTCTTTTCTAAGGCAATTTTTCTCATTTTAGCATGGCTTCTCTCCCTCTATTTCTAAACGAACCCTAGGCATCCCTTGGAGGATTTCTAAGCTCTTCTCCTTACTTTGATATGTTGGTGTCGGGGGTTATTTTTTGGAGATCTGTAGTTGATCCATGGGTATTGCGTGTGACTGTGGTTTACGAATGTTCTTCATTTTCATGTGGTGCTTAATGAGTTGACAAATCATATTTGAGGTAGGGAATCTCTTCTTTCTCTTTATTGTGTAACATGTAGGAGGGGTTTACTCTTGTTTATCTATGGGTTATGGTTGTGCTGAATTAATAAATGATTAATAATTTCTTAATCATGATTGAAGGGGGAATGGGGAATGATTTTCATGCTTTTACAGCTTTGATATTATTATTATATGATGGATTGTATGGGTTTGATGCCCCGGAAGAAATTATGGTCACTAGGGGATTTTTTTGTGTGGGATGATATGTGTTGTGACTATTGTATATTTTGTGATTGTTGTGATATTGCCCTAAAATGGAAATTGACTAACCACTTATATTTTTCTAATGAAATGGTTTCCCCATGATTATGACTTGTGTATTAATTCTCCTAAAATAAAGTGGAATGTGATAAAATCCCCTTTGTTAAATTTTTAAAATGATCTATGTTGTGTTGTGATGTGTGGTTGTGTTGTGGGGTAGCGATGTGTGTTTTCAATGCGATGTGGGACTTATGGAAGAGGTGTGGTTGTATTGTAGGGCGGCATTATTCAAGCCTAAGGGCATAAAAACAAACTCATATTGCCCATATCTTATTCAGAAGGTGGTTTTTAGAATATCTTCTTTCTTCACCCTCAATTAATGATGCCCAGATTGAAGGTAAATCTTAGAGAAGAATTGAGCCCCATGAAGCTGGTCAAATAAATCATCAATCATTGGGAGACAGTACTTGTTCTTCACTGTGATCCCATTAAGTTCTTTATAATCAATGCATAGATTCATTGATCCATCCTTCTTCTTTACAAAGAGAACATGTACTCCCTAAGGAGATACACTTGGTCGGATAAATCCCCTCTCCAAAATATCTTGAAGTTGTTTCTTTAATTCCTCTAACTCAGTATTTGAAATTCTATGTGGGGTATTTTATATCATCTTGGATCCAAGTATGAGTTCAATGGAGAAAACTACCAATATTTTTAGGGGATTTTCAGGTAACTCTTCATGGAATACATCAATGTATTCCTGAATGATGGGGACATTATCTATCTTTATACCTACATTTCCTTCTCCCTCTTCACTAATCATCTCTATAAAGAAGGATACGGGAGGTTCTTCTAGACAAATATTAGGTTGGGATATATCTCCTTTAAAAATAACTATAGGTTTTCCATTCAAGGATACTAAAATTTCCTTGCTTCTATATTTGATCTTAGTATTATACATTTAGAGCAAGTCGATCTCTAGTATAGTGTCGAATTCCACCATGGGAATAACTACTAGATTTTCAATGAGGTTGTTCTCTCCAAAGTTAATAATATATTTTCTATATAATGTTGATGCTAGGATAGTCATTCTATAAGTCTTTAAAGATAAATCTACTTCCAGTAGTTCAGGGATCGATTCTATATTCTTTGCAAACTTGTATGAAATAAAGGAATGTATATAACCATAATCAAACAAATAACTTTCAATATTTGAGAGTACGACGAGTGTACAAGCCACCACATCATTTGGAGACTCTAATTTATCCATCATGATAGAAAATACTCAACCTTTCTCACTTGTCCTATTATGAGGTTGATGGTGGTTCCCCTCCATTATCTTCTAATTTGGACATTGATCATAAAAGTTCCCAAGTTGTCCATACTTGAAGCATTGAACTTCTGGTTGGGCCTACACCATCTTCCCTTTTTCATTAGTGTTGAGAAGTTAAGGCTTCACCTCCCCATGACATATCCAATCAATATGATTGTCTCTTTCATATTTTTAGCACTTCCCACTCCCAAGAAATCAGTTTCTTGAATGGTTCTTCCCACATTTGTTACATGTGGGAAGTTGAACTTTCTTTCCTCCTCTTCCATGATCAAAATTCTTCCCTAAGTTTGGCTCTATTTTACTCTTCTTTTAATTTGATCTATGTGACCATTGTATCTCTTAAAACTTTAATTCAACCATCATAGCACTCTACACTATCTCTTCATAGCTTTCATAGTCTTAGTTTTCTAGATTCCTCTACAGATATGGTCTTAGTCCACCAAAAAATCTATCAACCTTTCCCTTAGGATCCATAAAAAATATAACGGTGTATCGAGAAAGTCTTGAAAATTTAATCTCATTGATTCCCATCGATTCATTTTCCTTCTACTTAAGTTCTAAGAATTACTTCTCCACTTTCATTCATATCAAATAGGGGAAATATTTACTAAAACATATTCACCAAAATTCTTCCCACTCCATAGCATCGATCTCCCTTCTTGGCTTCAGGTTTTTAATTAGTTTACACCACTTTGAAGCTTCTCCTCTTAAGCAGTATACTTCCAGGGATACTTTATCTTTATCTGAATAATATATTATAGAAAAGATATTTTCTATATATCTTATCCACTATTCTATAATCAATGAGTTGATATATCCACTGAAATAACTTTTCCATTAACACATAAAAGAATCAACATAAATTTTTTCCCTTTAAGGTGAATCTACTATCTCAAATTGATTCAAGTTATTATTCATAACTTGAGTGAGTTGATTCATCATCCTCATGAAGTCTACCATTACATATTCTATCAAAACTCCATCAGTTAATCATCTATTACACTCACCATTTACATGGTTCCTCATATTTCCCACTATTTTTTTAAAAGAATAAAAGATTAGTGAGAAACCTGTTAATTTTATGAATCTTATAATTCTAAATGGATTTTAAGTCTTAAAAAATCATTATAAAATATTTCATTAGTATCCTCTAATAAAAATTACATTGTATATATATCTTTATAATGGTTCATAAAAAACTTTTGATTAACCAAACATATACGCCAGGAGTGTCAAACCAGGTGTGCAGTAAGAATTGTTATCGTCCACCAGTTCCTAATCAAGTCTAGCTCAATGTAGTGTTTTTAAGTGTTACCCCTAGGTATATATATTCCAGATCTATATCCAATTGTAGTATCCAGACAGGGATATATTTATTTTGAAACCACTTACTTAATACTTTCCAAAATACCAGGATGTTTTACTATATTTGTACTTGTTCCTAGGTTTCTTCCTAAAGTTTACAAGTCCTAATTTCCACAAATAACTATATCATCCTTTGATACCGAGTATGAAATCCTGCCTTTTTATTTCATAACTTTTCATTACATGGTATAAATAGAGGATATTTTAAAGTTTAGTTTTTTGGAAATAAAGTACATAATACATGAAAACATAAAAAATTATTTTAAATACACTTTAAATACATCATTATGTGTTCACCCTAACTTACTTTTACTGCATCTCATTTCTTGGGGACATACATCAAAGGAAAGGGTTGAGCATGAAGCCTAGTAAGGGAATAAGTAAGGGAGACAAAAAATATGTGATCATGAGACATATCAATACGATAATGAGGCATAAAAATAAGACATGAAAAATAGGAATAAAATAATAATAAGAACATGAATCATAACATGGAAATATGGTTACAAAATTTAAATGATACATTCGTAAGAATATCACTAAGTTTTATCTCCAAGGTGTCATAAAATAAAATTACCAAGGTTATTCACCAAGGTATCGTAAAACATGTCATCTCTAAAGATTAGATTCTTTACCCAATGTATTGGATTGATATCAGGGTACACTATTAATATGTATTAATTTCATGTGGGATATATAAATAATAATAAATCATTTCATTAATAACACATTGATAATAAATAATGAGTTTCTTATCAAAATATTGGCATACAAAAGTGCTTAAAGACACGATCATTGCATTATTTTTAACCCACAAAAAGAAAATGTGGGTTTCATATATGTAAATCCATAATTAAAAAACTCATTTTTAAATCTATTTTAATACCCATTTAAAATAAAATAGGTTTGGGTATTCAAATAAAAATGAAAAGATAATTTCTCATATAAAAGAGGTAAATTTGAGAAGTAAATTCAGCAGCATGATGGGTATAAAACATGGTTTTAGAAAAGGGTAAAGTGAGAGAGAATGAAGGTACCCCATTGATAAAAGACTATTTTACAATAATGGGATAATAAAAAGTGTAAAAAAGAACTTAGTTTGTAAATTAGAAGATATACCACATAAAAAAGTGAACTTGAATGGAAAAGAGAAGTGGAGATTTCCTTTACCTTGAAGAGTTATTCCTAAAACTTGAGAATGGAACCTTGGGGGTTGAGGAAAACTTGGGGAGACTCCTTGGGAGGAAAAATCACCAAAAAATTTTGGATTATACATTGGGAGTTAAGGGTAATGGTGAAAGGGGTGGTTATATATATAGAAAAGGTGGATGAATTGTTTAATAATTTCCAAAAATAGTTCTTGGAAATATAGGTTGTGGAAAATGAAAAACCATTGGCTCACCCATGGTTTTTTCTCATGGTTTTGGAAATTTGGATCAAATTTTATGATATTTTGATCCAGTATAATTGAAAACCATTTTTTAGTACTTATTTTGGCATGGAAAAGTAAATATTTCACAAAGTAATGTTTTTAAAAATTAAATTTTCTTTTTTAGACTTTGGAAAGTCTCTTATAGTTTTAGAAATTGATTAAAATATATTAAAATAAATAATATTAATAAAATAAAATATTTTAGGTCATGGATTGTTGTTAATTAATTATTATATCATTATGACATAAATATGAAGTTATAAAATATACCGAAAACCCAAAACATTATTTTGTACTATTCATAAAAAAATAAAGTATTTTATAAAATTCTAATAAATTCACCCTAACCTAATTTCAAAATAATGATTTAAAATAAAATATTTATTTTTATATAATAATTATATAAATATGATAATTTTAACTTTTAAATATAAAAACCTTATTTATTTAAAAATAACAGTTTTTAAGGTACATCCAAATTTCTGACACTTATAAAAAATTTCCTAGGCCATTATAAAATTATTTTATCATTCACATTTAGGTGAGAATTTTTTAAAATTATATTTTTATTAAAACAAATATTATTTATAATACTTTATTTTATTATAAAATTATATATATTTTTTATAAAAATAAAATTATGTTTCATTTTTATCTAAAAATCAATTTATCAAATTTATCTCAATTAAATATATATTTTATTAACCAAAACTATTATTAAAATGGAATTGATGGAATAAAAATTTTATTTATACAAAGGAAATCGCACTTTATGAAACTAAAGCCTAGACATGTAACCCCTTATTACTCCTATGTATGCCCTAAGGGTGTGGTGTGTGATGGTCGTAGTTTCTTGGGATGGATCGGCTAACATCGACTGAGTGGTAATATTAACTAACTTGAACTTCTCACATAGGTGATTCCATTCATGTTTCACTTGTTGAAGCTCATCTTGGGCTTGGTCAAGGGTAAACCCTAGTGATGCTACCTCCCTCCCAAGTTCAGACAATTGGGCTTTAAATGACACAACTCTACTGGTTGAGGCCAATGATTCTATATTACGTATCAATTATCCTTTGTCATTGATACTTACAAATACTAATTATAATGGTAAAATTATAAACCAAGGGTATAGTTTCCAATGGTCATATTGATCAATGGTCATATTGAACAACGGTCATATAATAGTTGAATCCCAATGGTCAGAATTCCCTCTATACCCTATAAATACCAATTCATTCTTTCATTAAAAATTCTCTACAGTTTATCCCTAAGTTTATATTTTCATTTATTAATATATTGATTGGTTTACTAATATTTTGTTTCATATATATATAATTTTTTTTTTGGGAAATGATTCTAGAAGATTTGGGTGATACTTATTTTCTCATTTTACCTTTTCTATTTTATATTTTTTGTCTAGTTGTAATGTTTTGAATTTTAATTGGTTTCACAGCTGACTAATGTAATGATAATTTTTAGTGATATAAAATTTTGTTGGTTTATATTTATTTTATATGTGTATAATATTATATCATGTGTAATACACATTTATTCAGTAAACAAATATCATTAAAAAAAGTTTGTGTCATTGCAATTCTTATTATTTATTTGAATGGTTTATGTTTATGATGATGTGATAAATCCAATTTCTCTTCCACGGGTTATAGAATGATAAAATTATTATGAAAACCACTTCTTTTTCCATGGGTTATACTATGATGAAATGATGAAATGATTATGAAACCTCTCTCTTTTCCATAGATTATTATATGATGGAATTTTTATGAAAAACATTTCATTTCATGGGATATGATATGATGAATGTTTTATGATCTTACTGCACACATACATATGATTTTAATTATGCTATGAGTGGGATATATATATCCATCTAATGAATTAGTTAAATATAGACAACTCATGAATAAATATGTTATGCGTGAACCTGATTGCATGTTCACAATGTTTTGTATGAATATGTTTACATGTTCACAATGTTATGCATGAACTTAATTGCATGTTAAAAATGTTATGAGTAAACCTAATTGCATGTTCACAATGTTATGCATGGACATATTATATTTTCACAATGTTATTTGTATACATGTCTTTCATATCCATAATGTTATGTATAGACCCGGTTACATGTTCATAAGTTTATGTGAGGGGCTGATTTCATGTACTTAACATAATGAGTGAACTTAGATCTATTTATACATGTTCACAATGTTAAAAGATGATGTGTATGCAGAAAATCTATATCTCATTCCAATTTTATACTCCCATGTATTATGTTCTTTTATTTCCTTACGATTCATGTCTTGTGAACTGTCAATCTTTATTCCATGACTGAAGATTATGAAATTTGATATACAAGGTTATGGTTTTGAAATATTAAGATCATGTTCTCATACACCTATGCTCATGTTATGCTCGTGTATATCCCTTGTATACCCTTACTAAGCATCTAATCTCACCCTTTCTTATGTTTTCTTTCCCCAGGTTATGAATAAAGGTTTATAAGTAGGAGTACTGAAGGGGAAGGTCTTTATGGGTGACATTGATGATATTCCATGAATAAAGATGATTATTTTACAAGTTTTAAAAGGAACTAAACTATTACAATACTCTTGTATGTGTTTTTTTAATGTAATTAATATTCATCTAAAAAAGTGTAATATCCATGTATGACAAGCCTGGGTTGTTATAGTTTGAATCAGAAGAAATGTTTAGTTAAAATTTGGAAACTAGGATGATAAAACTTTAGTGAGATCCATAGGGATATTTCTAAGGATATTTCTAGGGATATATCTAAGGATATGTCTAAGGATGAGTCAAAGTATAGGAAAATGTCCTGGAATTTTGGTTAAGGTTAGAGTGAGTGAATTATAAGCAAATACATTCGTGTTTTGATACTACAAGTGGATGTGGATCTAGAACAAAGATATCTAGGGGTAATAATCCTGAAAAGGGTTCATTGAGATAGACTTAATCATCACTTGGTGCACGATAACAGGCCTTGTTGCACACCTAGTTTGAAAATCCTAGGGGTATTCTTTGTAAATTCAAAAACAATTATGAACCATCATAGAACATTCAAATAGATAGTGACTATGAATGACATAGGATAAAACTAATTATTCATAGATTAAAAAAGAAAGTGTTGTGATTTATACATCCTTTAAGTGATTTTAATGATTATGTGGTTTAACACTATGATTAGTGTTTCTCACACTATGTTTTTGGCTTTATTCAATGGATGGAATCAAAAGGAATCATGTTAAAATTGAATCTGATGGAAAATTCAGTGACTATGAGAAACTAGATTGGATGATGACTAGAGAGATAGATATTGTGGTTATGCCTAATAATATACCATGATATATGACTAAAAACATGAACTTCAGTGAGATTCATAAAGCATAAATTAAGAGTAAATTGAAATTTTATGGAATTTCATGTGGTAATGAACATATAAGAAATAAGATTGATCTCTCTGCATGAAAAGAAGGTGGGAATAATAACCTAGAACAATATCTAAAATTGAGTGGAATATGTTATCTGTGTGGAAAATAAGGCCATAGAGTGATAAATTTTCGAGTATTTCAATGTCTTATATGTTGAGAATTTTGGAATTATCCAACTAAATGCCCCAAAAGAAGAATTAACTTCTAGACCAAGGAAGTACCTATTCTATGTCGATCATTTAAGTGGAATGATTAAAGTATTTATGTATTGGTATTCAAGGATTATGCTGTAGAATTATTTTCCCAATGGTGTTTGGGTTGTAAGAATCATTAAACACCTAAGGATTATAATATTTTTGGAATAATATATGTCTCTATGTAAGATTAAATTAAGAGTTATGGATTCTACCATGGGTTTATAAGTTTGAGGTTGATCATAAGTTCAATCTTAGACACCCCTCATGAGGTTTTATGTGATGGGATTTTATCAATATTAATTATATGGTAGTTAAACCCTTTGGTTTGTTATATAGTGACAAAGTTATTTAAGGGGGAATTTATTTACACTTAGTGGAAATATGATTAAAGGTTTTGGTAACCTTTAGGTTTTATCTTATCTTTGATGTTAAGATAAACATGGGTTGTAGTCAATCAGCTTATAAAGTTGGAACACTTCATTTCCATAAGAGAAGATTTATATTTGGATGTAATTTCCAGAATATACATTAAGTAAGTGGTAAGGTTTCATAGAGTACCACAGTCAACTATATTTTATCATAATTTGGATTTTACCTCAATGTTTTGGAAAATTATTCAGCAAGCTCTTGATGCAGAGTTGAGTTTCAGCACTGCATATCATCCTCATACAGATGGTCAATTTGAGAGAATGATTAAAACCCTAGAGTGTATTCTAATATATTATTATAAAGATTTCAAAGGTGGTTTGTATCAATAACTTCTTCAAGTTGGTTTATCTTGCAACAATAGATTTCAATCAAGCATTCATATGGATCCTTATAAATCCCTTTGTGTAATTAAGTGTATAACTCTAATGTACTGGAAGGAATTTGTAGAAATAAAGATATTGGGACCAGAGAAAGTTGGTGAGATGATATAGAAGTTTAGGTCCATTCAGAAACACATAAAGACAACAAAAATTAGATTGAAATTTTATGCTGATAATCGTCGATGTGATCGATAATTTGAAGTTGGTGAGAAGGCCTTTCTATGTATTTATCTATGGAAGAAAGAAGGGGGAAATAATCCCTAGGTATATAGGGACCATTAAAATATTTGATCGTATCAGGATAGTATCTTATCATTTATCACTTCCACTAAACCTCTCTCAAGTTCACAATGTATTCCATGTATCACTCTTGAGGAAATACATACCTGATCTATCTTATGTACTGAACTCAAAGGTTATACCACTAGAGCATGATATTTCTTATGAGGAATGATCGGTAGAGATTCTGGATCAAATAGATAAGGTTTTATAAAGAAATACCACTCACCCAGTCAATGTTTTGTGGTAAAACCACACACTTGAGGAAGCTATATGGGGACCTGAGGATGTAATGAGGTAGAAGTATCCTTAGTTTTTGGTACCAATGTGATGAATTTAGAGGGTGAAATTCATTTTAAGGGGGTAGAATGTTACACTCTGAGATTTTATGAATTATTATTTTTCAAATAAATTAAATTTTTTTATAGACCATGATACATGCAACACCATGTTAATATTTCACTACACACAACACTCAGTAAGCTTTTGTTACACACGATACTGAGTTTTAACAAAACCACAATATATTATTATTATTATTCAAACATAGACATTATAAACTATCCATAAAACCTAGCAGTATGAATATTAATAACTAATATTTAAATATTATGTATAATGGTTTTATATAAATAAAATATATTGATAATAAAATACTTAATTTTTAGTAAAGTCCTTATATGTTTAAAAAAATACTATTTTCTCAAAAAAAATGTTTTTATGTCTTCTTGTAAACAATAATAAAAATAATTTTGGAAACTTTTATAAAATAAATTTTCTGAAATAAACTTCATTTTTTGAAATTGAAATTTCAAAATTAGATTTGGGTGAGTTTTTCAAATTTTTCTAAAAAGTTTCATTCTTTGATGAATAGTGAAAATACTAAATTTTAATTGAAAACTACTTTTTTAAAATTTATTTATAAAGTTAAATTATATTTTAAATTGATTTTAAAATTAAATTAGTTCAATTATAAATCCATTAATCCAATTTAGTTTATTTTAATCAATTTTATATTGAATTTTTATATAAAAACATTTCAAACTTTTGAACATTTTCCCTTTAAAAACTTGTTTTCTCATCATGTCTATGGGATTAATTTTAAATTAAATTTTTCCAATTTTGTGAATGGAATTTGGAAAAATGTATTAAATATTTTTAATCATAATAATTTATATTATCTAATAAGTTAAACTTAATTTTTTACCAAAATGAATAGTGAATGTAATAAAAATTAATTGTCGTGGTTAAGGTAAAAATGGGTTTACTAGGGGGTTAAAAACATATAAGGGTAAAATTTACTTATAAACTGGTATAAAAACTATTTTATGGACATACTTAGACCATTAAACCTCTAATGTTCTATAATGGTCTATGTTGGATCTTTGTGATATATGAAAAACATGGGAGCACTAAATTCTTTTCAAAAATACCAAGTGTGTCTCTCCCCAACTTAAAAAGGGCCACCCCCTATCCTCCCTTATTCACACATTCAAACCCTTTTTGTTTAGAAAATACCTTCCCAAATAAATTTCCAAATTCACTCCCCTCATCCTAGAATCCTTATTTTTTATATAAAGTCATCCTAGGAAGGATTTTAGTGCAAACCTAAGGAGGATACCTAAAGAAGAGGTAATGTTCATTAATGAGTGTTTTTGTTTTATTTCTTCCTCCGCCTCCTTAAATTTATATTATACCATGATTATATAATAAATTTAATATATTAAATATAATTTTATGTTTTATTTTAATTTAATTATCTACAACCATCTCCACTTCCGTCAAATGGGTTGTGAAATCATTGTTCATGTGTATAGCGGACTACCTTCTCACGAACCGATGTAATTTATTTCTCCATTACCACCTCTTGAGGTTGTACATAAGGATGGATTTATTTTTTATATATGATATATATGATATTAATGATGTTATTATGACTCTGTGGTTTTTATATCACATGTACCTTCATATTTTCTATTTTGTGGGAATACGATAACATCGTTTATGTGTACGGTGGACTACCACCTTACGAAGCGATGTGATTCATTCACTCTTTACATTGAAGGTATTAAGGATGATTTTAATGAAAATATATGATATACATGAAACAAAAATGATTCTGTAATGATAATTTATATCACTTACTATTTTTTCTTTCAATCTGACAAAAAAATAGAAACAATGTTCATGCATAAATATGGCTTACTGTCTCCATGAATCTTGTATTTCATTTCCTGTCACTAAATTTTATGGATAACTGTAAATTAATATGTAATGAATATATATTTTATTTATATTATGGTTAACATTTTGTATATGATTTAACCATGATCAAAGTAAGTGGACCAAAAATAAAAAATCAAAAAATATATGAAAAAAAAAGTGGTTATTACCCAAAAATGTAACTTTAACATGGAATTGTTAATAAATGGGTAATAAAATGTCATAAGAAAAAAATATATGGTATTATATATACAAATATTTATTTTTAATAGATTTATAATAAACTTATATTTATTATATTGGAGTTTTGAATAAATATGACGGAAGTCAAGACTTAAGGTAAGGGATTTCTAGTCTCTCATTTATTTTTGGGACACATGTGAAAATTCACCACTCATTTATTTTTTGTGATGTATATACTGATCCTTTTAAATTTTATATCATGAATCTCATTATTTTCATAATATTTAAAGTTTCATTTGATGTTATTATTTATTGGGGATTATAATTCAAATGTTTTCCAAAGTGGTAAGGTATTTTTGTCTCAATTTTCCTTCTTTGAGATATATGTTATATTATACACCTATATTCTTATAAGAGGTGTGTATACACACCCGTTGACATGTGATATCATGAATTTTTTTATCCTCATGATAATTTAAAGTTTCATTTGGTTTTATCCTTTCATGGGTATTATTATTCAATGTTACCAAAGTATTAAAGATTTTATGTCACAATCACATCGTTTATCAGGATTATTTATGGTTAAGTCTCCAATGATGAAATATTATGATCTACCTATCAAGAATTATCAGAAATTTTATTCTCCTATGGTTATTCTTGTTATTTTAAATTAATAGTATCGTTTTTCTATTCTTTGGTACTTTAAATTATCTGGAAAATGTATTTAAGAAAAACCAAAAAAAATTATCTTCAGTTGGAAATTAATTTTCTTCTAAAAACATGTTTTCATAAAAAAAAAATTGTAAATGTTTTAAATGATATTTAATTCCTCATTTAAAAGTTTTCAAGGTTATTTTCAAATAAAAGTAATTTCAAAATGTTTTATTTTTTAAAAGTTTTTTACAAATAGGAAAGGATATCTTTCTTAAGAAATGTTTTAAATGATATTTAAAATCTTCCTGTATAAATTTCAAAGTTTATTTTAAAGAAAAGGATTTCCAAAATGTTTTATGATTTTTTAGTTGTAAAAAAATATTTTCAAAGAAAATTAATCTTCCTCAAGAAACATTTCAAGTGATTTATCTTTTAAAACCATTCTATATCTAAGATGACATCCTTTGATATAACTTATTCTTTTCTGGAGATATAAACCAAGGATACCATTATTATTCTTTCTTTGAATGGTTTATTTTTATGATAATGTGATGAAACTCGTTTCTCTTCTGTCGGTTATACCGTAGTAAAATTCTTATGAAACTCGCTTCTTTTTCCATGGGTTATCTTGTGGAATAATACATAGTATTTTCATTATATGATGTATGGGACCTATATCTCCCTCTAATGAATTGGGTAAATATGGAAAACTCATGAGTAAATATGTTATGTGTGAACCTGATTACATGTTCACAATGTTATGAGTGAACCTGATTATATGTTCACAATGTTATATTTGAACTTGATTACATGTTCACAATATTATACATGAACCTGATTACATGTTCACAATATTATGTGTGGACCTATCTTTCATGTCCATAATGTTATGCATGGATCTGGTTGCATGTCCATAAGTTTATGCGAAGTCTTGATTTCATGTCCTTAACTTAATGAGTGAACTTGTCTCTATTAATGCATGTTCACAATGTTATAATCTAATGTGTATTCCACAAACCTATGTCTTATGCCAATGTCATGTTACCATGGCTCATATTATTTCATTTCAATATGATTCTTGTCTTATGAACTACCAATCATTATGCCATGAATCAATATTATGATCTTTGATATGCATGGTCTGGTTTTAAAATTTTATTTTAATGTTCTCATACCCCTTTTCTCTTGTTATTCTCACGTATCTCTTTTGTTTACCCTTATTGAGAATCTAAGCTCACACTTTCTTATGTTTCCCTTCCCCATGTTATAAAGGAATATGTTTAATTAGGAGTACTAAGGTGGAATATCTTTATGGGAGACATTGAAGATATTACATGAATTAAGAAGATTGTGTTCTAAGTTTCCAAAGGCACTAAACTATTACGATCCTTTAGTGTTTATTTTTGTAATGTAATTAATATTCATCTAAAAATGTGTAATATCCAAGTACAAGAATCCTGGGTCGTTATATTGAGTCATAATGGTTACACCGTTTGTTGAATTGAAGCGAGGTTAATTCTTACACATCACAAATCACTTATGAATTGTTGTACTGAAGTATCAAAACTATATAAATGTGTTTGATTGGTTTTGAGTATTCCATGCATCTTTTTAACTAAAATGTTATTTTAAACTGGAAACACGCACTTTGATTCATATCAGTCATACCATGCATTGGATTGACATGACGTTGATTCCTATACACCAAAAATGACTTAAGGATCATTTTACTAAAGTATAAAGACTATTAAAGTGAGTTTTCTTAGTTTTTAGTGAGTGGCACGTGTTTTTAACTAAAATGTAAATTTTAAACTAAGAACACTCATTTTGAGTTATACCGATCACACTATATATCGAATTGAGGTATGACTGATTCCTACATATCACAAATGACTTATGGATCATTTTCCTAATTTATCAAAATAATATGAATGTGTTTGCTCAGTTTTGAGTATGTCATGCATCTTTTTTACTAAAATGTCATTTTTAAATTAAAACCATGTAGTTTGAGTCATATTGGCCACACTATGTATGGAATTTTGGTGAGACTGATTTTTATATGTCAAAAATGATTTATGGATCATTGTTCTTAATTATCAAAATAATTTTAATGTGTTTTCTTGATTTTTAGTTTTTCATGAGTCTTTTGAACTAAAATTTCACTTTAAATTAGAAAAATGAACTTTGAGTCATACCAGTAACACCATGTGTCAAATTAATGTATGTTTTATTCCGAAACATTACAAATAACTTAAGGATAATTTTCAAAAATTATCAAGATAATACAAGTATGATTTATCGGTTTTCAGTGTGTGACACACATTTTTAACTAAAATGTCATTTTTAAATTAAACACTCATTTTGAGTCATATTTTTTACACTGTGTATCAGATTGAGGTACTAATGATTCTTACACATCAAAAATGACATATATATCATTGTTCTAAAGTATCAAAAAAATATGAATGTGTTTTCTCAGTTTTGAGTATATCACACATATTTTTTTCTAAAATTTCAATTTTAAACTGAAACCACATAATTTGAGTTATACCGGTCACACCATGTATTAGATTGAGTTGTTGCTAATTTATACATGTCACTAATGACTTATGGATTATAACATCCCTCCCCTACTCATTAGATTAAGAATGTGGTAGAATGTTACTTGGCCTTAAGTGACATCCCCAAGATGCCAAGGCTGGAAATAAATGTCGAAGGGCTTCAATACACATGGGGGTAATTTTCCCTTTGAAAATAAAAAAAAACAACCAAACATACCATAAACAAAGAAACCAATATATGATGCATGATAAAAATGAAATAAAAATCAACATTTTATTTATACAAATCAATATAATACCAAGTACAACATCGAAATACCACAATATCAAAGTACATAGCATAAAGAAAAAAAATCAAAGTCTTCAATGATATATCTCCAAACACCAACTCCAACTCCATGCTTCAGAATCACAAATACCATTATATAAGTGCAATGATTTACCTTTACATGTATCCCAGTAAACAACATATGTAAAAGCACCAAAGTTCCAAATCAGGGGTGAGTGATGAAACTCAGTATATTTTCCCTAATGACTTTCCTACTCATGCCACCTGGATAGAACTGGTTAACACATTTTATCAAACAATTTATATAAAACAACATGCAAAAATTTATCACAAAACAAAAAAATATTTTTAAAAAATAATTTTCCACACTAAAACCATTTTCCTTGAAAGCAATCAAGAAAGTTATTTAAAATCGTTCCATGTTTCCATTTTTGGAATATCCCATTCCAATCCACATATCCACACATCTACACATGCATGATTCATTATGACAGTTCCATACTCATAAACGGTTTCTAGTCAATCTACCAAGTAATAATAAGGTAATTAAATCTCATGTTCCATTACACCTTTGGCACCGAGTACAATGTCATATTTCAACCAAGCCTCATAATGAAATATGAACACATACCACCAAGTATGCCCAAAACCATTTCAATGCCAAAACTACTTCAATTCTAAAATAATTTCTATAAAAAGTCTTTTTATTGAAAACCTTTCCAACAAACCATTTCAATAATACTAACCTTTTATTGAAACCCCTTTCTCAAGAAATGAAAACCAAACAACCATTTTTAAAATCAACATTTTAAAACCATTTAACAAAGCATCTTGCACAACAATTCACAATTCCACAAAATCCACAAACTATCACTAAAATAGGTTTCTACCATGATTTGCACACCAATTTCACAATCAATTTTAAATTGATCCTTCAAGTTCTAAATAGAGGAGTCAAGAGTGAATCCATCTACCTCAGTTTTTATGATGAAAATGAATAATTGCAAGAAAACACCAATGAAATTGAGTTAAATCTCCATGAAACCACCATGTATCTATTCTTCTATCATAAACCAATCCAAATATAATCATATTTGACATAAACTATCTTAGATCTAACCATAATGGATGTATATCTAAAAAATCGTGAGATATATAGAAGTATATCTAAGAAAAATCACTAAGAACAACCAAGAACTATCACTTACCATAATAATTGAGCTTCAACACACCAAGAAACACCTATGAATCGCTTATAATTTAGTAGGGAGAGGTTATCCAACATTTGAGAGGTAAAATCTTGAGTTAGGGATGTTTTGGGGAAAAAACGAGGCATTGAAACACATATCTGACCAAGATCCACTTTTTTAGGATCTAGTTTTTTAACCATGAATAGTTTAGTAGCATGGTTAGCCAAACTACATGAAAACTGTATGTCAGCCACTACCTCAAGGATGAACCTCACACGGTTGGCTCACATGGTTTCTAAACCATGCACCAATCATTCCAAATCCCACTATCCAACATAGCATAGTTCTTCCATGCCTTTCGCACAGTTTGGGAAAACCGTGCACAACTCGTGTGCCTTCCTTTTAGACTTTATCTCATTGTGAACAGTTTTTTGTAAGTGTTTCATGGTTTTCACAAACCGTTCACCCTTATAAAATCCCAAAAAACATAGAAAAAGTTATCCAAACTCTCCCAAACTTTACATACTTAAAACTTATAAATGAGGGTTACTTACTTGAAACCAGGGGTGCTACATTCTCCCCACTATTGGTCTTTATGTCCCTGAAAAGTAGAAAACCATAAACTTGTTGAAAGAGTTTTATCCATTTCTCTTTAATTTATTTCTTGCATTCCCAAGTCTCTTCCTAAATCTTACCATGTTACCACAAAACCCACACTAGACCGATGCTTTTTACACGTAATACATTCTCTTGCCTATCCAAAATTTGTACTAGGATATGTACCAACTAAGCATACAGCTCTAGTTCAACATGATCTCATTGAATCACATGGTCAAGTTCAGGTTGATACTTTTTCAACTGAGATACATGGAACACATTATGCACCGCACTGAACTGTGATGGAAATGCCAACTGATATGCCACCTCACCAACCCATTCCAGTATCTCAAAAGGGCCTATGTATCAAGGAGATAACTTTCCCTAATTTCCAAAATTATGATTTCCAAGCCTTAGAGAGATCCTCAAGAACACATGATCACTCACTGTGAACAAAAAAAGTCGTCGAAGATGATTCACATATGATTTCTAACAACTCTGAGTCATCTCTATCATTTTTCCTAATCAACAAAATATTCTCCGTTGTTTCTTGGACAAGGCTAGTCCCAACCAGTGATGTTTCACCTATTTCCACCTAACAAAGTGGATAATGATAAGGAATCCCATTTAATTCTTCAAATGGATCCATTTTTATTGAGTCCTGATAAATGTTGTTATATGGTAACTCTACTAATGGAACGTGCTCTTCCCATGAGCCACCAAAATCCATTTCACAAGACTAAAACATGTCTTCCATTATTTGTATCATCCACTTGGATTGTCTGTCCATCTAAGGAAGATGCGTCGTACTCATAGTCAACCAAGTCCTAGGAGATTACTGTAAGGATTTCCATAAATGAGAGGTAAACCTAGGATCTATGTCTGACACTATCAAAACTAGTATTCCATGCCTCTTTACCACTTCTTAGATATATATTTTTTACAAGTCCTCAATAATATTAGTTTCATGAATAGGAATTAAATGGGATGACTTCATGAGTCTATCCACTATCACCCATATGGAATCGTGTTTCTAAAACATTCTTGGGAGACTTTTTAGAAAATCCATAGTTATTTTCTCCCATTTTCAAATAGGAATCGTTAAATACTTAAACATACCTACTGGTTGCTGATTCTTTTCCTTAACTTGTTGATAAGTTAAGCATCTCAAAAAAAACTCATCCACTAACCTTTTCATACCGCTCCACCATAACTATGCTTTCAATGCCTTATACATCTTCTGTATTCTAGGATGAACAACCCATCTTGAATGGTGGTAAGAATGAATAAGTTGTTCCTGATAAGCCATAGGTACAACTATTCGATTTCTGAACCACAACAATGAACTATCATCCATTTTTCATCCCACCATTGAGTTTTGACCTCATCACCACACATTCTGAATCAGATGTTTATGCCTCTTTAACCATCTCCACCAAATTAGGAACAAACAAAACTAGAAATAAAACTAAAATTGCGCCTCATTATTCACATTCCAAGTGTATATCATCTAGGACTTACATAAACTTTCACTCATCTGAAGCTTCTTTTTTCAACTAAGCATATGATTTTATACTTAATGCATCGGCCATCGAATTTCCTTTTATCATTGTATACATCAATTCGAAGTAGAAAAATTGTAGATACTTCATCCATCTTCTTTGTCTCCGATTCTAATAACACTGTGATAAAATATGCTTCAAGATTTTATGATTTGTAAACACAATAAATTTCTCACCAAATAGATAATGACGTCAAGTCTTCAAATCATGGACTACAGCTATTAACTCCAAATTGTGTGTTGGGTAGTTCTTCTCATGCACCAGAAACTGCCTAGATCCATATGTTTCATGAGAACACATCACAAAAAGGATCCCAAATCATCACAATACACCACGTAACCTTTTCCTAATTCCATAAAAATAAATATTGGTGCTGATGTAAGGAAAACTTTTAGCTCCTGAAAAGACTTCAAGCATTATTCATACTATTGGAATGGAACATTATTATTTTTCAAAGTAGTCATAGGCATGGATAGTCCTGAAAAATCATGAAAAATCATCATTAATAACCATATAAACCAAGAAAACTTTGTATCTCGAAAATGTTTTTTGGAAGTTGCTAAGATATAACAGCTTCTATCTTTTATGGATCCACAGAAACACCTCTTTAATAAATTACATGTCTAAGAAAATTTATGTCTTGTATCCAAAAATTACACTTAGATAATTTTTCATACAATATATGATCTCTTAAAATTCCCAACACTATCGCCAAGTGTTCCTCGTGCTCAGTCATTGTCCTTGAATACACCAATATGTCATCCAAAAATACCACCGTAAAAGAATCTAGATATTTCTAAAATATCAAATTCATCAATTCTATAAAGACTATTGGTGCATTCTTAAGACCAAAATTAATTACCACATACTCATAATGGACATATCTTCTTCTAAAATCTATCTTCATAATATCCTCATTTTGCACGTGTAATTGGTCATATCCTGATCGCAGGTCTATATTATAGAACCAATGAGATCCTACTAATTGATTGAACAGATAATCAATGTGTGGAAATGGATACTGATTCTTTATCATAACTTAGTTAAGATTATGATAATCCACACACAACTGTAGAGTTTCATCTGCCTTTTTCACAAACAAGACAGGTGCTACCCATGGAAACATGCTTGGTCAAATGAACCCTTTGCTTTCTAGCTCTTCCAACTACACTTTAATCTACCTTGACTATATTGGTGTCATCCAATAATATGGAAGGGAAATAGGACTAGTCCCTGAAAGGAGATCAATCGTAAACTCCACTTCTCTCATCGGTGGTAACCCTGATAAATTATTGGGAAACACATCTAGAAACTGATCCACCACTACTGGAAAAATGTTTTTCTCGATCTTTTCCATCAATGTTAAAGTCAATGATACCAACTGGTACAAGATCGTTCCAAATGCTGGTGCCAAAAATCCCATTGCACCTACCTTTACATTTTGGTCCCCTTGAAAAAGATGCTCAATGCCATATTTAGTTGTAAAACTGACCTTTCTGGTATAATAGTTGATATGAGCCTTGAATGTTTTCAACCGATCCATACCCAGGATTATATCAAAGTAATACATCTCAAGAATGGAGAAATCCCAATTCATCTCATCTCCATCAATGGTTATTGAACATGTTCTACACACCAAGGCTCGACACTCTATTTGACCAAGTGGAGTTTGAAGTTTTATTATAGAAGGCATTATCTCAACTTTTAAACTCAGAAAATTAACAACATGCGAAGCAATAAAGGAATAAGATGAACTATTTTCAAACAATACTTGCATAAGGGTAGAATTCAAAAGAATCAAACCTCACATCGTAGATGGTCTAGACTGATCATCTACCATAACCTTCTCAGCTCCATATAATTTCTTTTTCACTGTAGTTTGTTCCTTATTAACTTTTTGAGATTTCCCTTGCTGAGGAGTCATGGTATTCCTAGAATCACCATGGATAGCACTATTTTTCTGATGATATTTATTCTAATACTCTCATCCCATAAAGTAATACAATGCATGTGATACCTGAGAAGTGTCCCAAACACCCAACCTTGGAGCACTGTGACAATAGGGCTGAATGTGCCCCGTCTTGTTGAAATTGTGGAATGCCCTCGATGGTGTCGTACACTCTCACTTCATGTGGTTGATTGAACCACATTATAAACATCCATCTTTAGTCATGGGTCTCGTAGGAAGGTTCACCGATCTAGTCATCTGATTTTGATTCATGCCCCCACCTTATAAATAAGTGATCCTCTTCCGCTTGCTCCCCACATTAGAGTTTACACTATTTATCATAGGTATCAACATACTTCCTCTGCCCATATCTCTTGAGATATCCCTTTCATCTACCATTTCTCTATTTACTATCTCTTTATAATTCGTAATGCAATGTACAAAAATCTTCGAGTGAATCTCCTATCTCAGCTCTGATTCAAAGATGTGTGTCTTTATGGACACGCTAGTAGAAACCTCTTGTGAAAAGCACACTAAATTAATAAATTTAGCCACATACTACATAACAGAAATATTTTACTACTTCAATATGAATAATTCCATCGTTCTTTGAATTTTGAACATGTGAGGATAGAATTTTTTATTAAATAATTCCTCAAAATACTCTCATGAAAGTATGTGGTCTCACTTAGAATGAGAATCTAAATCCCATCACTGGCATGCAATATCTTCTAGCATGTAAGTCACCATCTTGACTTTCAGCTATGCTAGTATGCCAATGAAATCAAAGATATAATTCATCTTGTTCATCCATACCTCCACCTTCTCTGGTTCTGAATCACCTTGAAATATGGGTGGATTCTACTTCTAGAATTAGATGGAATGATCCACTTGACTTGGATCATACCGTATTTTCCCACTATCCACAGCTTGAAACACTTGGGAAATACTCTAAACTAATTTTTGGTCCACCTGTGGTTTAGGTGCAACCATATTATTAGAATATTCTTCCAGTTGGTTTTTTAGATGCTTATCGGGTTCCATTTTCTAGAAACACAATGAATGTCATAAGTCTCACTTTTTATTAACTTGAAGGGTTAGAATTTTAAATTCTACTGATTCATCACAAGTTAATTAAATATCATGTTCCATTACACATTTTTCACCAATCACAAGTTAATATTTCAACCAATCCTCGTAATGAAATATGAACACACACCACCAAGTATGCTCATAAACCATTTTAATGCCAAAACTACTTCAACGCCAAAATCATTCCAATGAAAAAAAAATTATTAAAAACCTTTCCAACAAACCATTTCTGTAAAACCAAAAAAAAATTTGAAAAAAAATTCTTAAGAAATCAAAACCAAAAACACATTTTTAAAATCATCATTTTAAAACCATTTAACAAAGCATCTTGCACAATAATTCACAATTCCACAAAATCCACAAACCATCGCTAAAGAATGCTTCTACTATGATTTTCACACTTATTTCACAATAAATTTCAATAAATTTAATCAATTTGAAACTAAGCCTTCAAGTTATGAATAGAGTAATAGATAGTGAATCCACCTACCTCAGGTTTTACGATGAAAACAAAAAATGACACGAAATCACCAATGAAACCAGGTTAAATCTCCATAAACCCACCTTAGATATCTTCCCCTATCATAAACCAAGACAAATATAATCATATTTTGCATAAACTATCTTATATATAACCACAGCGGATATAGATCTAAGAAACCAAGAGAGATATAGAAGTAGATCTAAGAAAAATCACCAATAACAACCAAGAACGATCACTTATCGCGATAATCAAGCTTCAACACACCAAAAAAAGCCTCCTGATCACTTCCAATTTCATAGGGAGAGGTTATCCAACCTTTTATAGGGAAAATATTGAGTTAGGTCTGTTTGGGGGAAAACAAGGCATTAAAACCCATAGCCAACCTAGATCCACTTTTTAAGGATCTAGTTTTTTAACCGTGCACGGTTTAGTTACACGGTTAAGAAAACTATGCACAAATCGTGCATCAGTCACTACCTCGAGGATGAATCTCACACAGTTGGCTCACATGGTTTCTAAATTGTGCATTAATCATGCCAAAGACCACTATCCAACATAGTATGGTTTCTCCAAGGATTCTGCATGGTTTGGGAAAACTATGTGCAATATGTGTGCCTTCCCTTTAGACCTTGTCTCATTGTGGACGGTTTCATGGTGGTGTTCCACAGTTTTCACAAACCATGCACCAATCATGAACCCTTAGAAAATCCCTAAAAACATATAAAAATTTCTCCAAACTCTCCCAAACTTCACCCATAAACTTTACATACTTTAAAATCATAAATAAAGCATTACTTACTTGAAACTAAGGGTGCTACGTGGATCATTTTTCTAAAGTATCAAAATAATCTGAATGTGTTCCTTAGTTTTGAGTATGTCACATCTTTTAAACTAAAATTTCATTTTAAGCTAGAAATGCGCACTTTGAGACATATAAGTCACACATCTCATTAGATTGATGTGTGGTTGATTCATACACATCAAAAATGACTTAAGGACCATTTTTATAAAGTATTAAGACAATATTAACATGTTTTATTGGTTTTTAGTGAGTGACATGCATTTTTAACTAAAATTTCATTTTTAAACTGAACACACTAATTTCGAGTCATACCGGTTAAACTGTGTATTAGATTGAGGTATGACTAATTCCTACATATTGAAAATGAATTATGGATCATTTTCCTAAAGTATCAAAACAAACTGAATTTGTTTGTTTATTTTTGAGTATGTCGTGTGTCTTTTTTACTTAAATATTATTTTTAAACTAAATCCGCATAGTTTTAGTCATACTGGTCGCACCGTGTATTAGATTGAGGTGAGGTTGATTCCTACACATCAAAAATGACTTATAGATCATGGTCTAAAAGTTTCAAAACAATCTAAATGTATTTTTTTAGTTTTGAGTATGTCACCTAACTTTTGAAGTAAAATATCATTTTAAATTGGAAACATGTATTTTGAGTCATACTGGTCACATTGTGCGTCAAATTGACATGTGGTTGAATCCTACACACGAAAAATGATTTAATGATCATTTACCTAAATTATCAACACAAGCTCAGCATGTTTGATTTATTTTTAGTGAGTGACACATGTTTTTAACTAAAATTTCATTTTTAAACTGAAAACACTCATTTCAAGTCATATTGGTCACACCATGTATCGGATTGAGATGTGACTAATTTCTATATGCCACAAATGACTTATAGATCATTTTTATAAAGTATCAAAAAAAATTGACTATGTTTTCTCATTTTTGAGCATGTCACACATATTTTTAACTAAACTTTCAATTTAAACTGAAAACATACACTTCAAATCATTTTTATACTAAAAACACACACTACTAAACATAAACATATCAAATAAACAAAAAATATCTCTATAAAGAGAATAAATAGTATTTGAGTACATCATTCTTGTTAAATAATTTTTCAAGAATTGTTTTTTCTTAGATCATTCTGTACTCTAAAAATATCACAAAAATGGTAAAAGAAAATCAATTCTTAATGAAGTCATTTCTTCCTGATCTCTGTGAAAATTAACTAAATAAGTATTAGATAAAAATGATGAGGAAATTAACTAAAAATTATTAGATAGAATTATGATAAAATTAACTAAATAAGTAGTGGGAAGTCACGTCTTCATGATGTATACACGCATTCTAACACCATGTATTCTACACATTCATTTTTAAACAAATATATTTCCTCTTTTGAATATGTGGACTTTCGATAGTACTGGTAGTACTAGAATTATATAAATAAATAAAGTATTAATAATTTTTTTAAATTAAATTATAAATATTATTAGAAATACCTCTTTGGGGTTCCTAGTTTGTTGATGTAATATGATATCTTTCATAATTTTTCACATGTAATAACCACAATAATTTCCATTATTATGTTTCAAACACTATAGAAACATTGATAAAAATAAGTAATTTTTTATATATGTTTTGATAATGAAATCATATTATATATATCCTAATAGTTATCCACTTGTAGAAGTTGATAGGCTTCTTGTGCTCATGGATTGTCCTCATGCCATGATTTTGATGATATTTAAACACCACCCTATCATAAAAAAAATTCATTAAAAAATATTATAAAATGTATAACTTAAAGTTCATTTTTAAAATTTTGAAATTATTGTATTGAAAATTGATAAATGTCATAAATTTTGGTCTATTTTTTGGGTATTCATGCATTGGATTTAAAAAATAAATCTTCAAAGTATCTAAATTGATTACAATGAGAAACCAATGATCCCTACAAAAATAGAAAAAAGGAATAAGTAATGAAAGGAATGAAAATATATTTTATATAATTAAATTGTAGTGTTTTACCCCTACATCATGAGTATTAAGAAGATTTTTTCATTGATTATTTTGGTTTCAAACACTATGTCCATTTTGTCCACTATTACTAAATATTATTCTTCTTCTAATGACTTTTATTGTGTATAAGTGATGTGAGGAATAATGAGTCCAAATTTTTTTTCAAAAGTTTTTACCTTCAAATATTACTAATATATACACATCTAAAAATTATGAATGGTATTTAACTACAATTTACATTGTAGATCAACTATTGGACATGAAAATTATGAAAACACACCTCATGTATATATTTACAATTGATACTCTTATCCACCCATTCTTGAGGATTTCATCTACATTCTAAAGACCAAGAAAATATGTAATGGACTATCCATTCATTTTTTATTCAAAATAAATTATGGTCATATCACCATTTTTTAATGTTGTATCTACATGAACTTGTAATATTAGTAAATTATGATGTTGAACTAGTGGAATAAAGGTTATTTATTAAGGTATTTTTGATTGATTGGTTGATCCTTTAAATTATTTTGATTTGACCTTTAGTTTCGTTTTCCCTTTCCCTGTCTCTAATAAAATTCATTAGTTCAAGACTTTTTTCATTAATTGTTAAATATTTTGCATAAAAAATAAATTAGAAAGGAATATCTCATTTTCGATATGTAATTTTACAAGATAAAATATCCATTCTATGAAATTTCCAATAGCAAGTTTGACTATGTGAGCATCCAAATAATCAAGGGGAACAGGTAGCTCGGTTCTTGGCTCATGAGCTATGTGAATCCCCACTCTCACATTACCTTTTAGAAGTTACTTATTGTGTAGAATATCTCGCTGGTTATTGTACAATGTACCCCTTATAATAAAGATATGGGTGGGTTCCAATAGATATAAATCACAATCATTTTCAACTAGAATAATATTAGTATAGGAAAGGTATTAGTGTATACCTAATTCTCATTTTGCAGAAACAGTTATAAAAAATTTATTACCTCTAGTAATGAAAACATTTGAGGGGAATAGCTTGCCTAAAAACTGGGGTTCTTCGTGTTGTGGTTATTGTTATGTTGTGTATTCGCTTTGATGTTTTCCCATAACATTCTCTAACAACTTAGACTGTCAAATAAGTTTATCTTCTAGAGTAACTATTTGTGTCTGCATCTCATCTATTTTCTTATCTTTATCCCCCTTTTCATTTATTTTCTCAAAATATGTTTTGGTAAACACTCCAAAACCCGCACCTATGACATGACCATATTGTTCTTTCCACTTCAAGGCCACTAAAAGTAGTCATTCATCGAGTACAACCAATTATGATTCTTATGTATAAATCGGATAAAAAATATAGTCAAATAAGTAATAATTGTTATGTAATACTGATTTAAATTAGAAAAAAAAATTATTACGTCATACCTATATATGTTTCTCATACTTTTTGTGTGTTTTCATCTATTAGTATTCCCTCTTTATTTACATGATCCTCCTTCTATAACACATGACATGGGATAGAAGTGGCTTTGGATTTTGATTCATCAATCTGTATATAAAAAAAGGAATATAATTATGTTGTTGTTTCATTCCACATAAAAGTATTACAGTATATTTAAAATACATAGCTTTTTTTTAAAAGTGAAGCATACTTCATCCTTGTTTTATGGTAGGGGTATGTTGGTTTTGTTGCATGCTGCTTATTTTCAGCACTCGGTTGTTATTTAATAAATTAGTAATTCTTAATCAAAGTTATTAATACATGTATTTTTAAGTATAGTATTACCAATCACAATGTACCTTAAAATAAATCTTCTCATGATGACCTATAAATTCCTTCCATGTTTCTTCGCTTATCATGTGTGCATACATTTGTGGTGGGTGCGGGTTTACTTTCCCTTCAGCATCTCTACGATGATGCTTTGTAAGAATTGTTTGAAAGCCTCTATGATCCTTTCCAATGACCATTAATGCAAATTTCATTTGGCAGTCATCTAGTATAAATGCACTCTACAAGGTATAAGGAACAAAAAATTTAGAAAAATATATTATGTTTCACAAACAAGCCTGAGTACCCAGGTAACCCAATAACTGAGTTGGTCCTAATATAGCCTGAAGGGTGTTTCCAATCTCTATGGGTTAACTACTAGCACCTGACATCATACAAAATGAAAGTGGGAATGAATTTGATATAAACATTATAGAATCATATAAATAAATCAGTATGCATATAAAAGAAACTCTATATGGAGAAGTGTACCATAAGTCAAACAGGTATAAACAACCCAAAGTACTACATAAAAGTACCAAAAAACTGAAAGAACAGCTCAAGTCCCCAAGGACTCAACTCTCCAAGTTCATGGATTAATATATATAACCACCTTCAAGTGATTCTTTACCCCTACTCGAACTTGGAAGGAGATAATATACAAACACCCGAAGGTATGGGTAGGGTGTGAGCCAAAATCCCAGTAGGGTCTCACCAAAGATTCTATAATAGATGCCAATATTTAATTTATCAAATAAAGAGCTTTCAATTTTCAAATAAATAGGTTTGGAATTTCAAAATCATATTTAAACAGGTCTTTATTTACATTTCAAATGATGGATATACTTTAAAACAAATGCTCCACATTTTCAATGATGAAATATGTATAAACAAATGTCTTAATAAAATGTTTTATATAAAATAGTTTATATAAATACACAGGACATGTAAAATAGTTTATAAAAATTAATGCACATTTATATCTTAAATATAAACAAGAGATCAACATGTTCATCTACTAAGAGGTGTGATGGTTCTAGGTTATGGGATCCTCATACACTCATATGATCATAACTGCAATGTGTACACATGTTTTGTACATTTCCCTTAACACTGGAAAGAGAGGACTCATTCATGTCCTACTAAGGCATAGGATGTGCTAAAAATATGTTTTGTTAGTGTTGTAAATCGTCAATCTGGTTCTAGGGCATTCTCATCCTAGCGTGTTTGTCCCTAATAACTCACTAGCTATCTAGAATTTCATGTGCTCTGGTAATATTCAATGATGAGAAATTTATTTTAAGCAACCTTAAAATACAATTAAGTATCATTCACCCATTTCAAAAATGTAAATTTTCCATTTAAAAACCAAAATGGGTTTTTAATAAAAACATTTTTTTCATGATAAAACCCAAAAGTCTCTATCAAACCGATTTTAAGTCATTTTTTCCCAAATAAGAATTTGAAATCAATTCAAAAATTCAATTTTACAATTCAATTTCCATAATTAAATTTAACAATTTAATTGAAACAAATTTCATCAATTTCACAATTTAAATTCAACAATTTAAATTTCCATAATTTTTCATCAATTTCAAAAACATATCCCAATTCAATGTAATTAAGGGTTTTCCCAATTTCATGTCAAAAAATTTAATTTTGAAATACCTCAATTCAATGGAATTGAGTTTTTAATCAATTAATTGAAATAAATTTCATTTATAATGGTAATTGAATTTAAATCAAGAAATTTAGGGATAATAAAAATTGGGCATCACAATGGAACCATCTACCTCGGGATTATGGGATCTCGAATCACCAAACTCTAATCAAGATTCGTCAATGAAGAACGACGACAATAGAAACCAGGAAAACAAGAATCAAACCTAGGTTTAGATTCAAAACAATGGGTATTATATCCTCTAATAACACACATAGATCTATAAAACCCTAGGGAGAAAGGAGGAGATAGCGGAAGATAGATAACAAAAAGGGTAAACCTACCGGGTGGAGATTGAACTTCATTCGCCAAGCTTTGATCCACTTTCGGGATGGAGTAGAGGGATCAAAATCGCCTCTTGGGTGCTCCCGATGAAGAAGAAACTATAGGGGGTCGTGCTAGGTCCATCAAGCACCTAAATGGGAGGTTTTGGGATTTTAAAATAAGATTTTAAGATTAATTAAAAGTTGTGCATGGTTTTCTAGGTAGAGTTGCACGGTTTGGACAAACTGTGCACCCTGATCATTCTCCTATTTTAAATGGGTTGCATGGGTTCTCCTAAGTGGGTGTGCAGTTTGGAAAACCATGTGCGATCCGTGAAAAACCTTATTGTCTGGGTTTTCACAGTTTTTCCTGAGAGGGCGCACGGTTTGGGAAAACTATGCACCAACCGTGCACTAGCATAAAAAAATTCAAAACTTTCAAAATTTCAACTGATTCACCCTTAAACAAAACTCAACCAAAACATGGTAAAAAGGGGTGGTTAAGAGTATCTAGAAATAGTAATAGGATATTGAATTATGTATTATGTAAATACATTATACATTATACATATAGAATTGAACTTAAATATATTACAAATATATAAATGAATTTATGATTTTAGTATATGAATACATTAAACATATATAGATGAATTTAAATATATTAAAAATATATATACACATATATAAATGAATTTAAATATATTAAAAAATATATAAATAAATTATACATAATAATAATAATAATTAAATTCATTTATATTTTTTTTGACAAAGGAAGATGATATATTTTTTTGACAAGGAAAGATGATATATTAATCTCATAGATCGGCAGTTAAAAAGTCAAGCACCCATAAAGGGAAATGATCAAGCCAGAGATGTTTCATGCTAGAAAGACCAAAAGAAGCTAAATGATGGGCTGATTCATTTCCTTCTCATTTGATAAAGGAGAAAGAGCAAGCTATGAAGATTTGATTGAGAGACTAGATTTTCCTGATGAAGAATCCAAAGGATTGGAGGCCACCGTCATAAAATCTAATAGCATTGATGATAGTGAGACAGTCTAATTCAATGTGAATAGAATCCCATCCAAAATATTTTTCAAAATTCATCTCGGTAAGGATAGTGTTGGCCTCAGCAACAGCGGGCTCCCAAAGAGCATAGTGAGACTCCTGTTTGGAAGTAATAACTTGGCCCCAGTGGTTCCGGACCATCAGTCCAATTCCAACAATTCCATCCTTTGAGAGAGACGCATCAAAATTGATCTTATGGATTCCTTCTAGGGGGACACCATCTTGAAACAACTGTGTGAGAGACAGAGATCCCATTCTGATCAGGGTCCCGATTCCACCCCTCAATCCAGGAGGTTTCTCATTCAATCCATAAACCATAAGGCTTTGAAGTGTGGTTAAAGATAAAGTCATTTCATCGAATCCAAATGATCTAAGCCACGATGCACAATGAAAAAACTTTATCAGCAGTTAATGATGAAGAACACATCATCAACAGTGTTGGGAGGTCTGGCACCGTATCCAGCAAAAGTTACGTAGGAGATCCCCAAGCTTGTCAAATCTCCTCCACCCCAAGGCATTGGATGATAGAATTCACATGAGATTCTAGGATACCCAACAAAGGTTATATTGATTTTCATTCATAACATGGAGAAAAGAGAGGAAGTCCAGAGTGGGAAGAATACCGGTGCACACCTGCCACCAGAAATAGCAGATTTTTGGGGGAACCTTCAAATACTAGAGTGTTTTCTAAAGCCCCTCACTTTCCTCGAAGTGAGCAATAAGAGAGAGCCTATAACCTGATTTCACCGTATAGGATCCGAAAATTTCAGTTCACTAATAAATACATTCATGTCCCACATCCATCACACAGGTAATTCTAAGAATAATTCTTTTTTCCCTTTTGTTGAACCATGAATTAATTTTTTCCATACACCAACCATTCCCAGAGTCATCAAAGAGGTAGTGGATATTGGCATTCTCAAATCCAGGAATAGCTGGGGAAGTAGCTAGAAAGTTATCTTTATCAATTAACCAGGGATCATTCCAAATGTTGACTTTCAATCCATCCCCTATCCTCCAACTCAGACCCTTACCAAGTAATTTTCATGCTCCACAAATACTTCTCCATAGAAAGATGGGATAGGGGCCAAGAGAGCAGTTCTGTAAATCCGAGTGGGGAAAATATTTTGCACAAAGGATCTGTGCACAGAGAGAAGAATAGTGAATCATGAGGCGCTGCCCCTGTTTAGCCAAAAGGGCATTTTTAAAAAGACAAAGGTCCTAAAACCCCATTCTGCCTCCTATTTTAGGGGTGTAGAGAGATTTCTAGGAAATCCAATGAATTTTATTCCTTCCATTATTATGACCCCACCAGAAGTTGGCGATGCAAGAGTATATTTGGTCAACAATCACACCAGGAAGCTTGAACAGGGACATGATATAGCTGGAGATAGACTGAAGAGTTTCCTTGATGGGAGTTTCCTTACCTACTTTAGAAATTCTTTTCAGAGTCCATCCTTAGATTTTTTTCTCTATTCGATCCACTATGGATAAGAAAATTTCTTTTTTTGATCGATCGAAAATCATGGGTAGTTCAAGGTATTTTTTATGCTCATCGACTGTTTGAATACCTATAATGAGATAGAGTTCCGCTCTCTTGGTCGGTGGGACACCAATACTGAATGAAATTTCCAATTTTCCCTGATTGGTCGCTTATCCAGAAGCCATCTCATAAAGGTGAATCACATTTAAAATAGTGATACATTCCTCATTTGTAGCCCTTGAAAATAAAAGACAATCATCTACAAAGAAAAGGTGCAAAATAGGTGGGCTAATCCGGCAGACCTTTACCCCATGAATCAACTTGGAGGAAGCTGCCAACGAAAGGAGGTTAGAAAAAACATCATCCACTAAGATGAAGAGAAAGGGGGAGAGGGGATATCCCTAGAGAAGGCCTTAGTTGGGTGATAATACTTGGGTAATGTAATGGCTCAGACCTCTCCGGCCCATTCCTTTATCAAAAAGAAGGTCACGAAGTGTTCTGGAGGGTAAAATGGACTTTTCCCACACTTTTCAGAATTTTGAAACTACACGTCGTGTACTGTGAGTAAACATCGTGTACCCCCTCACCGGGTATACCCCATGTTTAAGGTCGTGTCCTTGTTGTGTGAGATAAATGAGTACACGCCGTGTGTCCCATACTACACGCCATGTAGTCCCTCCCCGCATACGTGTTACCCTCAAACCATGTGTTGACCAGTCAATGGTCATGTACCGTGTTGAAGTTGTGTCCTTATCGTGTGAAATAAATGGGTACACACTATGTATCCCATAATACACACCGTGTAGTCCCTCCCCGTGTACGCATTACCCTCAAACCATGTGTTGACCAGTCAATGGTCGCGTTCCGCGTTGAAGGTCGTGTTGGAAGCCGTGTGGTGACCGTGTGAAATGGTCGAGTACACGTCATGTACTAGAAAGTACACGCCATGTACTTTTGTTTTTCTCGCCTCTAAAAGGAGGGGGGCTCTCCTCCTTTTCAAATCACTCCTCTCCTCCACCTTCCTTCGAGCAGAGCTCTCCCAAGAGACTCCAAGGCTCTTTTCTTCCATAACTTCTTCGTCTGAGCTCCGATTTATGATCCGTCAACGGCCACGGGATCGTAACGACGAGGCGGAACTTCTGAGCTTGGATTTGTTGTCTTCCTTTCGGCCTTTCCTTTCCAACTTCTACCCGAGGAGGTTTTTCCAGGATTTGACAGAATCGACGGATGCCGACGGACGTCTTCTAAAGTTGATCCGGGGGAGCGTTGCGATCAGAACCTGTGGAGGTAGGGATCTTACCTTCGTCTCTCTAAATTGTGCATCATGTGGGGTGGGTTTCCTCTTGTTTACGTGAAACACAGTTTAACTGGTTTAATAAAGATAATAACTATCTTATATAACAGGGATGGGAAGTTTGTGGATGCAGTTACATTATTTATATCATGTGATATTATGTTGGGAATTGAATAGGCTTATGCCTACTGAAATTCACAGTCGTTGGGGGCCTTTGCTTGCGCAATTAAATAATGCCATATCTTTCTAGACCGTTTATGGATGGAAACTTTATGGAATGTGGGAATTGGTTAATCACGTAAAGTTGGATGATTAAATGAATAACTGGAACCCTTGTGTGATCACCCCGGTTGAACAAAACTGAAATAATAAACATATGGGTGCTGGTTAGGGTTTATTTATGTGAAGGGGGGTGTTTTGTGGGTTGTTGTGGATCGGGTGAGTAGCGGGGCTGCGGTTGGCTTGGTTGTGGGTTGGTGTGAATACTATGTTGGTGATGGGAAGCGGGGCAGCGATAAATGGTATCAAGGGATGATGATGTACGGGTTTTTGGTGTGTTTTTGGTTATGGTGGTTGGCAGCAGGGCTGCAGGGATGGGTTTGAATGTGAACGAACTATGGGTTGTGAATAATAAATAAAAGTGGAAGAGTTAATGAATGGTGGGGCATGGTAATGGAACGGGAATAATAATCAATGGGGCTGGTTGGTTAATAAGAAGGGACTTTTTTGTGTTGCTTGTGTTTTCCTAACTTGATTTGTGGATGACAGGGATATATTTTACGAATGATTGATATGGTTGGTTGTGGATAATTTCCCAGTAGTTATGGAACTAATAAACTAATTTTGTTGAAACATGAAAACCTAAATGGGGTTGGGGTTGTTTTTTTATGCATGCTTTGACATATCAGTGTCGAGGAACGTGCTCAGCTTCTCTGTTTAGAAGCCATAGGTTGGGCTGTGTGTTGGTGTACATATATATATCTGTATCTTTGTGTTTTGTCGCACCTCACCCATGTTGAGCACTTAGTTTCGAACACTCCCATTTTATGGGAGAGGGTGTTTTCCCCTTAGTTACTAGCTCCTTCCTGCTCCTTCCATAGGTTGTGATGGATTGAGGCGACCTTACACCTAATACTCTTCAGGTAGGTTTCAATTGGGGTGGTATTAGCCCAAGACTCTTCAGGCAGGTTTACTTTTTCCCAAGAATCTTCGGGATGAGGCCCAGGTGTGTGCGGGCGGGATATGTGGTTGTGAGGCCCAGGTGTGTGCGGGTGGGATATGTGGTTGTTTGGCACAGGTGTGTGCGGGTGGGATATGTGGTTGTGAGGCCCAGGTGTGTACGGGCGGGATATGTGGTTGTGAGTCCCAGGTGTGTGCGGGCAGGATATGTGGTTGTGAGGCCCAAGTGTGTGCGGGTGGGAAGAGTGTGGTAGCGTCAGGACGTTCACCGTTAGGAAGAGCAGCTAACTAATGGGAAATGGTGTGAGGTACCCAATACTCTTGTTCTTATATACTATTACCTGTTGTTTTGTGTTTTGGTGAGCATGGCTGGTGAGGTTGGGTGGATAGAATTCCTTGATAGGTTTTGGTTTCTTCTGTTGTTCTCACGGGACATTAGGATGTCTCCCCACTTGTGCACGAGAGCTTTAGGTTTCCCTACTGAGTATACTTGTATGCTCACCCTACGTTTACTTTCAGGTTTCTAGGAGGACTAACAGGGCCGTGCGGGACTCTACTAGTTGGTACAGTTGGAGTTTTTGTAGTTTTTTGTACTCTTTTTTCTTTTTGTATTGTAATTTTGAGCTTTCTTGTACTTGTACCTTGTTTCAGAACTATTTAAACATGCATGTGGGATTGGTTTGGGTTTATTTACTTGACTTTCCTTTCTTTTTCTTTTGGTGGTTGACTCATTCTATTTCCCGATCTTAAATAAATAAAAATGGTAATGCCTCCCATATTTTTAAAAACTCATACCCTTGGTGCTAGTCGCCACCTCGGGGCCTACTGGAGGTAGGAATCAGGGGTCATTATCTCCCTTTCACCATTTCCAGCTCAGGAGGGGAATCTTTGGTGGGAGGGGGTTGTGACATAATGGTATCAGAGGTGATGGTTGAGAGATAGGATGGATTATGGAGTTAGGCATAGTGAGGATTGCATGGGATGGTAGGGAAACAGTGTTGGATGATCTTGGTGCGTGACATAGGTCAGGGAAGATCGGCTAGGACACAGGATTTTAGGGCCCCCCATGATCCGATGCAAGGACTCTGAGCCTACCGAACGACCAAATGAGACTACATTGATTGTAGGGTAGAGACCCTAGGGAAGGTACATACATCATCATGATTGTGTTTTTACTTGATTTGGGTGTTCTGGGAAAGAAATTGAATAAAATGATAAAATGAAACCTTGAGAAATTTCCTTACTACTTGGGCTTAGGCGATCTTTGTTTACCGTACAGCTATGGCACTTGGACGTCATCCTCGGGTGGCTCAGACAGCCGAGGACCAGCATATTCAGGCAGTCGATCAGTTGAGGATTGACCGAGAGGAGGAAGATAGCCAGTGGCTGAAGACTCTCCATTCTTTCTGGCGACAAACCCTCAATAAGTACGAGGGTAGTACTTCGGATATGGAGATAGAGGGGTGTATTGAGGAACTAGGGAACACTTTTACTTTGATCCGTGCTCTGAGGGAGTACTGGGTTCCCCTAGCAGTCAGTCAGCTAAGAGGTGTGGCACGTCATTGGTGGACGCTCTACCTCGGAGAGAGGACAGAGACAGAGGTTCTGTGGGCTGACTTTGAGAAGGAATTCTGAGATGAATTCCTTTCTTCCATGATCAAGGAGGAGAAGCGAAAGGAGTTACTCTCCCTTCAACAGGGGAGTATGTCAGTATGAGAGTTGGGGATCAAGTTCAAGGATCTCCTACGCTTTTCTCCGGATCTCTTTCCGGATGAGGAGTCTCGGGTGAGACGTTTGGAGGCTTCTTCCTTCACTCTAGTATGCTGTCACCCCCTTCACTCTTCCGACGTACTTGGCAGTACATAAGAAGGAAGAGGTTTTATAGAGGATGCACTCGTAGGGAGGTGCACCATGAGAGGGGATCCAGCCGGGTTCTTCGAAGGGGAAGGCAGTCAGCAGTAGGTCTCCTGCGACAGGACCTTCCAGATTCAGGCCAGTAGGGATCAGGCCCCCGCAGTTCCAGTTCATATCTTTGGGTCCTCGTCCCTTTTTCATGAGCCCAGGACCAAAGTGTTTCTCTTGTGGAGGTTTCGGGCACATTCAGAGTCAGTGCCCGACCCGAGCTCAGTACGGTGGAGGTGGGCAGGTTCAGCGCCTGCCTCAGCAGCACCAGTTTTCGGCGAGGCCCTTCCAGCAGCAGTAGGACCCTACTCCTCCGAGGGCAGACTTTACAGGAGGAGGCCGGCCTCAGGGTACTCCTCAGGGACCTCAACCAGGATGTGGTCGGGGAGGTTGTCGACATCAGAGAGGTAGAGGAGCTAGGCGTGGATAGTTTCATGCAGTAGAGTTGACAGCTCCGGAAAGACCAGAGGTGGTGCGAGGTACGATTTGTTTGTTCAGCACTCTCGTTTCTGTCTTGTTCGATTTAGGAGCTTCGCACTCCTTTGTTGAACCCGGTCTAGCCCATGATTTGGGTCTAGACATAGAGAGACTTTCCGTACCTCTGGTGCTGAGTACACCAGTTGGAAGCCAGACCAGCGTATCTTGTGATTGTCGGGGATGTGGGCTGACGTTGGGACCACATCGATCTAGTGGGGACCTTAGATGCAGCCATACGATGTCATCCTAGGCATCGACTGGTTGTTTTCTATTAGTGCTGTTATCAAATTCTTCTGAAGAAGGGTCATGTTCTCTGATGTGGATGGTCATCGTGTATCTTTTGTTGGCGAGAGGAGCTATCAGGTGGGAAGTCAGCATGTGAAGCTTCTCCTTTCCTTGTTAGGCGGGTTATCAATGGTTTCCTCTGATACAGAGATGATGGATGTCCCAGAGGTTGTTGGGGAGTTCCTTGATGTTTTTCCTGAGGAGTTTGTAACTCTACCCCCCCCCCCCGACGTGATGTTGAGTTCGGGATAGACTTACAGCCTGGTGCCTGTCCAATTTCGATGGCCCCTTATCGTATGGTACCTTCGGAGTTGCGGGAGTTGTAGATTCATTTTGACGATCTGATGGATAAGGGTTTTGTTCGACCCAGCGTGTCACCATGGGGTGCTCCAGTTTTCTTCATAAAGAAGGAAAATGGTGGTCTCAAGTTATGCATAGACTACTGAAGGTTGAATCAGGTAACAGTCAAGAACCGTTACCCCCTTCCAAGGATAGATGGTCTCTTCGACCAGCTGAGGGGAGCAGGTTGGTTTTCTAAGATTGATCTACGATCTGGATATCATCAGCTGAGGGTAAAGGAAAGTGACATCTCAAATACGGATTTCAGGTGCAGGTATGGGCAATTCGAGTTTGTAGTGATGTCGTTCGAAGTTACAAATGCACCAACTGTGTTCATGGGACTTATGAACCTTGTCTTCCGAGAGTTTATGGACCATTTTGTCATTGTGTTTATCGATGACATCCTGATCTACTCAAGATCAGAGGAGGAGCACGTTGATCATCTCAGGGCAGCCTTGAAAGTCCTTCAACACCACCATCTTTATGGGAAATTGTCGAAGTGTAAGTTCTTGACACAAGAAGTACACTTCCTTGGGCACGTAGTGTCTCAGCATGGAGTGTCAGTGGACTCGTCGAAGGTGGAGGCAGTTGTTTCTTGGGCGGCACCCAAGAGCGTGGCAGAAGTTCTTAGTTTCCTGGGGTTAGTAGGTTATTATCAGAGGTTCGTTTCGGACTTCTCTCGAGTTGTTTCTCCATTGACGGCTTTGACTAGGAAGAACCAGGTCTTCTTATGGAGCGAGCAGTGCCAGAAATATTTCGACTAACTGAAGGAGAAGTTGTTCAGTGCTCCCGTACTCGGGTTTCCAGAGGAAGGGTTGTTGTACGAGGTGTTTTGTGATGCTTCTGGACTTGTCTTGGGGTGCGTACCGATGCAGAAGAAGGGTGTGATCTGTTATGGGTCTATACAGTTGCGCCCTCACGAGCGTAATTATGCCACCCATAACCTAGAGCTTACAGCAGTAGTGTTCACACTGAAATTGTGGCGACATTACCTCTTTGGGGATCACTTTGTGGTCTTCTCATATCACAAGAGCTTACATTATATCTTCTCCCAACGTGACCTGAACTTACGGCAGCGGAGATGGGTCGAGTTTCTCTAAGACTATGACTTTGAGATATCTTTCACTAAAGGTAAGGGAAACGTTGTGGCTGATTCCCTAAGCAGGAAGTCGCATAAGGAAGTGGTTCAGGAATCCGCTGATGATTGGAGAGTGATTGGAGAGTTGGATGCCTTGCACTTGGATGCAAGAGTAGAGGGTGTTAGAGGCTGTTTGTTTTAGATGACGGTGCAGTCCTCCTTGTTGCAGTAGGTGGAAGAGTCTCAGTGGGGAGACTCCGAGGTAGAAGTAATTCGGGATCGTATTGATCAGGGAAACACTCTAGAAGGATGGTCAGAGGACAGACAACATCGGATGCTTTTTCATGAAAGGATGTTTGTTCCAGAGGCGATGCGTGAGGGAGTTCTCCGTGAGTTCCATAGCTCAGCCTTGGCGGTACATCCAGGGGTTTCAAAAATATACTGAGTCCTTAGGTAACAGTTTTGGTGGCCCGGGGTGAAACGGGAAGTGGTGGAGTTTGTGGCTAAGTGCCTAGTGTGTCAGCAAGTGAAGGCTGAACACCGTGTTCCCAGTGGTTTGTTTCACCCTTTAGATGTCCCCGAGTGGAAATGGGATGACATCTCAATGGACTTCGTCACAGGACTACCTAGAGCTCAGGGTGGTTAAGATGCTATCTGGGTAGTGGTGGATCGACTGATGAAATCAGCTCACTTCTTATCAATTAAGGAGTCAGGCCCGGTGAGTACCTTAGCACAAAGGTACGTAGACAAGGTGGTGAATTTGCATGGAGTTCCAAAGAATATCGTCTCATATTGGGATACTCAGTTTAACTCATGAGTCTGGAGGGGGTTACAGCATGATTTTGGCACCTAGCTACGCCTTAGCACTGCTTTCCACCCCCAGACCGATGGGCAGACAGAGTGGACTATCCAGACGTTGGAGGACATGCTGCGAGCATGCGTTCTGGATTTCAGAGGATCATGGGTGCGACACTTTCCTTTAGTAGAGTTTTCCTACAACAATAGCTTCCACTCTACTATTGGAATGGCACCGTTTGAGGCTTTGTATGGAAGACCATTCGTTCACCCATTTTCTGGGCAGAGGATGGTGAGATAGGTGCTCTTGGGCCAGAGGTAGTACAGAGCACCACAGAGAAAGTACAACTTGTGTGTGAGAGGATGAAAGCGGCTCAAGACCGACAGAAGTATTATGCTCATCGTCGAAAGAGGCCCTTGGAGTTCGAGGTGGGAGATCATGTGTTCTTGAAGGTTTCCCCTCGATGGGGGAAACAGAGGTTTGGGAAAGGGAGTATGCTCTCCCCTAGGTTCATTTGACCTTTCGAGGTGCTGAGGCGAGTCAGCGAGGTGTCATATCAGCTAGCCCTGCCACCTCAGTTGGAGAAGGTTCATGACGTCTTCCACGTCTCCCAGCTTCGTTGGTACTTGCACGATGACTCTCACGTTATCGACTGGGGAGAGTTAGATATGGAAGACGACGGGACCTTCAAGGAATGACCAGTCAGAATCGAGGATCATAAAGAGAAGGTTCTCCGTGGATGAACCATTCCCTTGGTTCGTGTGTTGTGGAGGTATGGAAGCCTCGAGGAGAGCACTTGGGAGTGGGAGGCTCATATGCACGCTCAGTACCCTGAGTTTTTTTGACTTGTGTTTTTCTTTGTTCTTTTGAGCTTTGTTTTGATGTTATACTCTGTACCTTTGATATATGGAATTCTTGGCTTGTCGGTTGTGAGACCTTTTGTTTCCTTGTTCTCTGGAAGTGTGTAGCATGTCTGGATGTATAGGGAAAGGGAAAAACTTGATCCTTAATCGAGAAGAATTAATGCAGATGTGATTGAACCCGTGCGGGCGAGTCGGTTCCGCCTAAAGAGGATAATATCTCGACATAGGAGAAGGAATTTCCCCAAAACATGTGTTCGGGAAGTGTGTCGGTTGTACGGTGTTGGGGGTAGTGCAAGTTGAAAAATCCTAATGTATGGAAGTGGGAAGACCCAATTCTTAATTGAGAAGCATTAATGAGGATGCAATTAAACCCGTTCAGGAAAGTCAGTGCTTCCTAAAGCGAATAATATCTCGACATAGGAGAAGGAATTCCAAACACATATGATTAGGGTTGTTGGATGGGTTCCTGTTATAACGAGATCCCTAAGAGGTATCTTGTTGGGTTCCTCTAGGTTGGATTTTTAATTATAGGGGATGAGAATGTTTTAAGAGGTATCTGATGTAATGGCCCGGACCTCTCTGGCCCATTCCTTTGTCAAAAGGAAGGTCATGAAGTGTTCTGGAGGGTAAAATGGACTTTTCCCACACTTTTCAGAATTTTGAAACTAAACGTCGTGTAGTGTGAGTACATGCCAGGCACCCCCTTGTTGGGTATACCCCGTGTTGAAGGTTGTGTCATTGCCATGTGAGATAAATTAGTACACGCCGTGTGTCCCATACTACACGCCGTGTAGTCCCTCCCTGCGTACGCGTTACCCTCAAACTGTGTGTTGACCAGTCAACGGTCATGTGCTGTGTTGAAGTCGTGTCCTTTCCATGTGAAATAAATGGGTACACTCCATGTATCCCATACTACACACCGTGTAGTCCCTCCCCGCATATGCGTTACCCTCAAACCGTGTGTTTACCAGTCAACGGCTGCATTCCGCGTTGAAGGTCGTGTTGGAAGCCGCGTGGTAACCGCATGAAATGGATGAGTACACATCGTGTACTAGAAAGTACACACCGTGTACTTTTGTTTTTCTCGCCTATAAAAGGAGGGGGCCTCTCCTCCTTTTCAAATCACTCCTCTCCTCCCCCTTCCTTCGAGCAGAGCTCTCCCAAGAGACTCCAAGGCTCTTTTCTTCCATAACTTCTTCGTCCGAGCTCCGATTTACGATCCATCAGCGGCCACAGGATCGTAACGACGAGGCGGAACTTCTGAGCTTGGATATGTTGTATTCCCTTCAGCCTTTCCTTCCCAACTTCCACCTGAGGAGGTTTTTCTGTGATTTGACAGAAGCAATGGACGCCAACGGACGTCTTCTAAAGTTGATCTGGGGGATCATTGTGATCAGAACCTGTGGAGGTAGGGATCTTACCTTCGTCTCTCTAAATTGTGAATCATGCAGGGTGGGTTTCCTCTTGTTTACATGAAACATAGTTGAACCGGTTTAATAAAGATAATAATTGGCTTATATAACGGGGATGGGAAGTTTGTGAATGCAGTTAGATTATTTATATCCTATGATATTATGTTGTGAATTGAATAGGCTTATACCTACTAAAAATCATGGTCGTTGGGGGCCTTTTATTGCGCAATTAAATGTTGCCCTATCTTTCTAGACCGTTTATGGATGGAAACTTTGTGGAATGTGGGTATTGGTTAATCACGTAAAGTTGGCTGATTAGATGAATAACTGGAACCCTTGTGTGATCACCCCAGTTGAACAAAACTGAAATAATAAACATGTGAGTGCTGGTTAGGGTTTATTTATGTGAAGGGGGTGTTTTGTGGGTTTTTGTGGATCGGGTGAGCATCGGGGCTACGGTTGTCTTGGTTGTGGTTTGGTGTCAATGCTATGTTGGTGATGGGCAGCGGGGCAGTGATAAATGGTATCAATGGATGATGATGTATGGGTTTTCGGTGTGTTTGTGGTTATGGTGGTTGGAAGCAGGGCTGAAGGGATGGGTTTGAATGTGAACAAACTATGGGTTGTGAATAATAAATTAAAGTGGAAGAGTTAATGAATGGTAGGTCATAGTAATGGAACAGGAATAATAATCAATGGGGATGGTTGGTTAATAAGAAGGGACTTGTTTGTGTTGATTTTGTTTTCCTAACTTGATTTTTGGATGTCAGGGATATGTTTTACGAATGATTGATATGGTTAGTTGTGTATAATTTCCCAGTAGTTAAGGAACTAATAAACTAATTCTGTTGAAACATGAAAAACTAAATGGGGTTGGGGTTGTTTGTTGTATGCATGCTTCGACATAGCAGTTTCGAGGCACGTGCTCAGTTTCTCTGTTTATAAGCCATAGGTTGGGTTGTGTGTTGGTGTATATATATATGTGTGTATCTTTGTGTTTTGTCGCACCTCACCCATGTTGAGCACTTAGTGACGAACAGTCCCATTTTATGGGAGAGGGTGTTTTCCCCTTAGTTACTAGCTCCTTCCTGCTCCTTCTTCCATAGGTTGTGATGGATTGAGGTGACCTTACACCTAAGACTCTTCAGGTAGGTTTCAATTGGGGTGGTATTAGCCCAAGACTCTTCGGGAAGGTTTACTTTTTCCCAAGAATCTTCAGGATGAGGCCCAGGTGTGTGCGGGTGGGATATGTGGTTGTGAGGCCCAGGTGTGTGCGGGCGGGATATGTGGTTGTGTGGCCCAGGTGTGTGCGGGTGGGATATGTGGTTGTGAGGCCCAGGTGTGTGCGGGCGGGATATGTGGTTGTGAGGCCCAGGTGTGTGCGGGCGAGATATGTGGTTGTGAGGCCCAGGTGTGTGCGGGCGGGAAGAGTATGGTAGTGTCAGGACGTTCGCTGTTAGGAAGAGAAGCTAACTAATGGGAAATGGTGTGGGGTACCCAATACTCTTATTCTTATATACTATTACCTATTGTTTTGTGTTTTGGTGAGCGTGGCTGGTGAGGTTGGGTGGATAGAATTCCTTGATAGGTTTTGGTTTCTTCTGTTGTTCTCACGGGACATTAGGATGTCTCCCCGCTTGTGAACAAGAGCTTTAGGTTTCCCTATTGAGTATACTTGTATACTCACCCTACGTTTACTTTCAGGTTTCCGAGAGGACTACCAGGGCTGTGCGGGACCCTACTAGTCGGGACAGTTATAGTTTTTGCAGTTTGTTGTACTCTTGTTTCTTTTGGTATTGTACTTTTGAGATTTCTTGTACTTGTACCTTGTTTTAGAACTATTTAAAAATGCATGTGGGATTGGTTTGGGTTTATTTACTTGTCTTTCCTTTTTTTTCTTTTTTTGGTTGACTCATCCTATTTCCCGATCTTAAATAAATAAAAAGGGTAATGCCTCCCATATTTGTAAAAACTCATACCCTTGGTGCTAGTCGCCACCCTGGGGCCTACTGGAGGCGGGACTCGGGGGTCATTATCTCCCTTTTACCATTGCCAGCTCAGGAGGGGCATCTTTGGTGGGAGGTTTCATGACAGGTAAGTCCACCATTAACATTAATCTTAAAAGAGACTTTAGAAACACATCGCACGGTCATATCTGTCCATTTTGAGCAGAATCTCATTTTCATCATAACAAACCAAAGAAATTTTTATTCCACTCTATCATAAGCCTTGGTCATATCTAGTTTCCAGGCCATAGTACCTATTTTCGTAGCTGATCGTGCTTTCATAGAATGAAACACCTCATGGGCTACAATGGCATTATCTGTGATAAGCCTTTTTGCGACAAAGGCACTTTAATTTTCAGAGATGATAGCAAGTAACCACATGCACAAATGATTGACCAAAATCTTGGAGAAAATCTTGTAGGAGACATTTCATAAGCTGATTGGCCAAAAGTCAGAAGCCAAAAGGGGTTTCTTAATCTTTGGGATGAGGGTAATAATTGTCTCATTAATGGATAAAAGGTTGATCTCCCCAGCCTAAATACCTTTCATAAGAGCAGAAATGTCAGGGCCAAAAATGTGCCAATATTTCTTGAAGAAAAGAGCATGGATTCCATCAGGGCCTAGGGCCTTTGTGGAATGGATATGTTTAAGAGCCCGTAAAATCTCATCATCTGAAAAATATTTTGTGAGCTGACGATTCATTTCATTGGTGATCACGGGTTTGATGCATGACTCAACCTCATCAGAAATGGTAGAATCCCCTGTAGTATAAAGTTTCTGAAAATAATAGGAAATAATATCATGAATACCTTCAACATTATAGATAGTTATTCCATCAGGGTGAGAGAGGCAAGAAATAAAATTTTGTGATGCCTAGCATAAGCCTTCTGATGAAAGTATTGGGTGTTTTAATCCCCTTATTTAATGTGGGCTTCACACGTGCACATTGCCCAGAAGCTTTCCTTAATGCGAAGAGCTTCATCTAGTTTTCTTTGGAGAGAACTAATTCTGGAGAGAATATCATCGGTTGGAGACCATTCAAGAAGGGTGTTAATCTCTCTCTCTAATGAGTCACATTGCTTGTCAGGTTGATGAAATTTTTTGTTGCTCCATGACCTCAGTTTATTAGCCTCCTGTTGGAGGTTAAAACTAATGTTTGTGTTTCCTCCCACCCAACATGAATGAATAACAGCTTCACATTCACAATATTTTGTCCAGAAGCTTTCAAATCTGAAAGGTTTCCTAGATCATGGGTAGTGACCACTGTGAGAGAAGTCGATGAAAATAGGGAAGTGGTCTAAAGAATTTGGCGGAAGGTGGGTGATATAGAACATTTTGAAAATATAGGTCTATTTAATCAATCCCAAAAATCTATTTAGGTGCTCAACAATGTGCATGCATTCTGTGTTCCCACAAAACCAGGTGAAGGGGCTACCTGTAAAGCCAAGATCAGCCACTTCTGCTCTAGAGATTGCATCCCGGAAGCCAGACATCAGGGAATAAGACTGACATGTTCCTCCTCATTTTTCATTCTGAAACAAAATCTCATTTAAATTGATGCCAAAGAGGATAGGACCAGACGACCCTCATCGCAGTGAACAGAGAAGGTCCCACGATTTCCATTTCTCATTTTGTGATGGCCATCTGTAGAATCCCACAAATGTCCATGGTGGAGAGAGGGCATCATGAATGGTTGCATCCATATGATTTGAGGAGTAAGAGGTGATCCTGACATCAATGTTATCCTTCCAAATAAGACACAGTCCCCTGGAGTGGCCTTGGCGAGGGACCGAGAAGCATCCCTGAAAGCCACATTTATACACAATACCAGTGTTGTCCTTGTTTTCCAATATGGTTTCGGACAAGAAAACCATATCAGGGAAACTTTTAGCGCAATGACATTGGAGCATCTGAACCATACATGGGTTTCCAAGCCCACGGCAGTTCCATCTTAGGATAATCATTGGGATAGGTGGGGCTGGTTAATTCCAGCCTCTGCCTCTTGTAATTCAACTAGAGTGTCATCTGCAGCAAATTTCCACTATTTGGGGTATCTTTCATTATCTATTGTTTCCTTTAAAGCTCGTTTTGATCCAATGGTTTTCATATGGCCCATGTCATAGCCAAAGTCACCTCTTTCCTTCCTCTTCCACAAACGTGACAGTTTAGGTGTCGGCGAAGCAGTTGGGGAGGGGGTCACACCTAGTTGTGGAGTATGCAATGTAAGGCGACCTCTAGGAGTGCTAATAATGTCTGGAGGATCCGATCAGATTTTTTTGGGTCTGGTCAGTGGGTAGGGGGATCCCCATAGGGTGGAAGACTGAAGTTGGTGCACATGGCCATTGAAGGCGAGGGGGCCATCTGGGGTTTAACAGTTTTAACAGTGTCCACTGATGAGAAATCGTTCGGGAGTTTCTGTGCATCACTTGGGTGCAATGGATTGCACAATTTGACCTAGGGAGGAGGAGGTCCCACAAAAATGATCTCACTATGCTTGGGGGATTTTTGAGAATAGAGAGCTTTGGAGAGCCTTTCTATGTTTCTTTTCTACTTCAGGGATGAAGGACGTTCACACATTTTTAGCACGTAACCATGGACCGTACTGCATCACCAATTTACCTTCATTGTTTGTCACTTTTTTTGCACAATCTCTTTCTGAATGTCTGATATGGCCACAGAAGAAGAAAAAAATTGGAAGCTTTTGTATTCAAAGGATATCCATGATTTTGATCCATTGAGTATCAGGAAGGTGCCCCTCATAAGCGGTTTTTCAACCTCAACCAACACTTTGATCCTTACTAACAACCCCCAATGAATGGGGTCCGATCTATCCCATTCCACGAACAAGCCAATACGATTCCTGATTTATTTCATCACCCGTTCTGATCTTCCACTAAAGGGAATACCATTTATCCATATCCTGAATGGGGACTTGGAAAAGTTAGTATTGAGTAAATTATCTTCATCCCTCAGATCCTCCAACATTAAGAGTTGGTTATCAAATGACCATGATCTTCTGTGAAGCACTTTTTTCTTAAACTTCATGTTAAAGAATTAAAAGATTAGGTGTCCAAGTTTAACTTCCCTTATTGACACACCATCATTGAGACTCCATAATGATTGCAATGTATTCTTTGGTGAACCCAGGTAAAAGGGTCTTTCATGTATGGATTTTCCAATTAGTAACAGGTACATGCGCCGCATAAGAAAAATGTCATTATCATTGTTTGTGATAATTGTTTATTTCTCTTTGTTTGTGAGTTATAGATGTTTCCACCTATCAACCAGTTCATTATCTATTATAATTCTTTCACCTCAGCAAGCAAAACCCTTTCAGGACCACACCCTTTGAGATTGGGGCTTTCGTGAAGAGGGTCTTCACGAGTGGCAATACCAGACACAAAGAAAACTCATGCGATCAACCACCTTTGTGGGCAGAAGACGCCTGTGAACTTCAAAATCAAGGTGTGGGCAAACCACCTTTGCGGAGAAAAAGGCGGAGGAGCATTGAGGCCCTTCGCGAGTGAGGATCTCTGTGGACAGTACCGAGGTCCGCGAATGGGGATTTTTGTGGTCAAAACACCTTAGCACTAAGGTCCTTCACGAATGGGGTCTTCGCGAACTGCAAAACCAAAAGTAAGGGATCCCTCCATAGTAAAACCATGACCCTACCTTCGTGACTAGGCCTTTGTGATGAGTACTCCGCGAACAACACTTTTCTACTAGCACTCCGTGAACACCCTTCTTTGCGAATAGATCGTCGCAGTGAGAGTCCTTCGCAAAGTCCTTTGCAACCAGAGAGCAAGCCTCTATGGGTTGTGGAAGCCCTTTGCGAGGATAGTCATAAAATGTAGATCGCAAGCCTCCGCTATCATCGGTGGAGAAGACGTTGGTCACACACCGACAAAAAATCAAGCAGTGAAAAGGCCAAATCCGCAGAAGCGAGGAAGCTTGGAAGTTGAGGAAAAGCGGAGACCAAAAAACAAGCATCGGTCTTCACAAACCAAGATCTCCATAGAGACCTCAACTGGCACAGAACAAAAATCACAAGTAGAAGAATGGGACTTCAAGCCGTCAGTCGAGGACTTCAAGCGGTCAGCTGGGAACCACAAGCTATCGGCTAGAGGTTAGGGACTTCAAGCCATCAGTTAGTAACCGCAAGTCATCGCTGGTGCAGATCTAGAAATCCAGAGAACTGGAAAACCGTTGTAGCTGCAAAACTAGAACATCGGGATCCTGGTGGGATGTCACTGGTGCGGATCTGGAAATCTAGGAGAGTGCCCGGTAGGCTGGGGAACCAAGGTCGGTCGCCACCTTCACAGTCTCCGATAAGAGAGATGGCAGTCTGCAGATTGCAAATGTAGTCAAGATCCGTCGATCCAAGGAAACCTTGAGAAAGGTGGAAGTCGGTGAAACTCCTTCGTGAAGAGGAATCCAGCAGGACTAAGACCAAGGAAAACCCAGGAGAAAGCTCTCACAGCGAGAGAGAATTTTAAGAGATGATATATTAATCACGAAGATCATTAGTAACAACGTCATACAACCATGATGTAAAATGATCAAGCCAAAGATGATTGATTCTAGAAAGGCCAAAGGAAGTTAAATAATGGGTTGTTGCATTTCCTTACCTTTTGATGAAAGAGAATGAGTAGGCTGTGAAGATTTGACTGAGTGACTGGATTTTCCTAATGAGGAAGCCAAAAGATTGGAGGTCACCATCATTCAACCTGATAGCATTGATGGTGGTGAGACAATCTGATTCAATGTGAATATCTTCCCATCCAAAATCTTTTGCAAAGGTCAGCCCGGAAATGACAGCGAAGGATTCAGAAACAGTGGGCTCCCAGAGGATGATTCACGCCAGAAAGGACAAAGGAATTCAGCTAATGGTTTTTTTCATTTCCTTACCTTTTGATGAAAGAGAATGAGCAGGTTGTGAATCTTTTACTGAGGGGCTGGATTTTCCTGATGAGGAAGCCAAAAGATTAGAGGCCACCATCATTCAACCCGATAGCATTGATGGTGGTGAGACAATTTGATCAATGTGAATAGCTTCCCATCCAAAATCTTTTGCAAAGGTCTACTCGACAATGACAGCAAAGGCTTCAGCAATAGAGGGATTCCAGAGAGCGTGGTTTGATTCATGTTTGGCAACAATGATTTGGCCATGGTGGCCCCGGGCCAAAAGTCCAATTCCAACAAAGTCATCCTTGGAGAGAGACGCGTCGAAATTAATCTTAAGAATCTCTTCTGGGGGAGGGAACCATTGTGAAATAGTTGTGTGAGTGCCAAGGAGCCCATGCTGATCAGAGTCCCGAATCCACCCCTCAATCTAGGAGGTAGCCCATTCAATCCAAAACCTGGAAGGCTTTGTTGTGTGATTAAAGATGAATTCATTACGTCGAACCTAGATGACCCAAGACACAATTCACAAAGAGACAACTTTATCAACTGTGAATGAAGAAGACTACAACATCAATAGTGCTAGAAGGTTTGACGCCATATTCAGCATAATATCTGTAGCAGAGCCCCAAGAAATCCATATCTTCTCCACCCCCAGGAATTGAATGATCACGTGCAGAGGAGATTCCAGAACACCCAAGCAAAGGGGACATTGCTTGTCATTCATAACATGGCGGAAAGTGAGGAAGTCCATGGTTGGAACCATTGCAAACATACCACCAGAAATAGAGGATTTTCAGGGGGACATTTAGATGCCACAAAGATTTCCAAAGCCCCTCCCTTTCCTTGAACTGAGAATCAAGAGTGAGCCTATATCCAAACTTCACCATATAGGATATAGAAATTTCTTTGCTCCAAAATAAACATTCTTTCCCCGCATCCATCACATAGGGGATGCTAAGAATAATCCTTTTGTCCCTTTCATTGAACCATGAATTGATTTTATCCATACACCACCCAGTCCCATGATCATCAAACAAGCAGCGAACAGTGACATTCTCATAGCCAAGCAAGGCTGGGGAAGTAGCCTGCATACCATCTTTATCAATCAACCAGGGATCAGTCAAAATGTTAACTTTCATACCATCCCCAATCCTCCAACTCAATCCTTTATTAAGTAAATTTCGTGATCCCCAAATATTTCTCTATAGAAAACTGAGACGAGGTCTAAGAGAGGAGTTCTAGAAATCCGAGTGGGGGAAATATTTTTCATGAAGAATCCGCACACATAGAGAAGATGGATGAATCATGAGGTGCCAATCCTATTTGGCCAAAAGGGATTTATTAAAGAGACGGAGGTCCCGAAATCTCATTATGCCGCCTGTTTTAGGGGTGTAGAGCGACTTCCATGCAATCCAGTGTATTTTGTTTCTTCCATTATTATAACCCCACTAGAAGTTAGTAATGTAGGAGTGAATTTGGTCAAAAATAGCACCAGAGAGTTTAAAAAGTGACATGATGTAGCTGGGGATAGACTGAAGAGCGGTCTTGATGAGGGATTCTTTACTTGCTTTAGAAATTCTTTTCGGAGTCCACCCTTGAATTTTTTTTCTCGATTTTATCCATCGTAGATGAGAAAAATTATTTTTTTTTATCGGCCGACTAACGTGGGAAGCCCAAGGTATTTTTTGTGCTTATCGACCATTCGAATACCTACAACGAGACAAATATCTGCTCTCTTGGTCAATGTGACAACAATACTGAAAGATATTTTCGACTTACCCTGATTGATCGCTTTTCCAGAGGCCCTCTCATAAAGGCGGATCACATGGAAGATAGAGATACATTCATTATAAGTAGATCTAGAGAACAACATAAAATCGTCTGAAAGGAGAAGATGCAAAATAGGTGGGCTGGTCCAGCAAACCTTTGCCCTGTGAATCAAATTAGCAGAATCTGCTAAGAAAATGAGGTTAGAAAAAACATCAGCCATCAAGATGAAGATAAAGAGGGAGAGGGGGTCTCCTTATCGAATGTCTTGGGTGGGTGAGAAGCTTTGGGTGAGTTCACCATTGACGTTAATCTGAAAAGAGATGGAAAAAACACAGTGCATGATCATGTATGTCCATTTTGAGCAGAAACTCGTTTTTGTCAAAACGAATCGGAGAAAAAGTCATTCCACTCTATCATAAGACTTGGTCATATCCAGTTTCTAGGCCATAGTACCTCTTTTCGCAGCAAATCATGTTTTCATAGAATGAAACACTTCATGGGCCACAATGACATTATCTGTGATAAGCCGCTTTGCTACAAAGACACTTTGGTTTTCCGAGATAATGGTAGGTAACCACGTGCGCAAAGAATTGACCAAACTTTTTGAGAAGATCTTGTAGGAGACATTACAAAGACTGATTGGCCTAAAATCCGAATCCACGAGGGGTTTCTTAATCTTTGGTATGAGGGTAAGAATTGTCTCATTAATAGAGAAGAGGTTGATTTCCCCAACACAAACACCTTTCATCAGAGCGCAAATGTTGGAGCCGAGAATGTGCCATTATTACTTGAAGAAAAGAGCAAGGAATCCATCAGGACCCAGGGATTTTGTGGAATGGATATGTTTAAGAGCATGAAGAATCTCATCATCTGAAAAATCTTTTGTGAGCTGATGATTCATCTCATTGGTGATCACATGTTTGATGTAATACTCAACCTCAGAAGAAATAGTGGAATCTTTTATAGTATATAGTTTCTGAAAATAACATGGAATCTACTGTTGGTTGAACTTAAATCTATTTTTTGGTGATGATGATTTTTGTTTGGGATTTCATATTATCTTTCCACCATCTCCACCCACGTATCTTTTTTATTTCATTTAATAAAGCAGATTGGGATAGTTAATAATTATTATTACAACAAGTTAATGGGAGGGGTATGGGCAGGCCCACACGAGCATATTCAAACACGAGACCTCCTAAATGTGTTGATAACTCATAATTAACATATAATTTTAACTATAATAATTTCTTTATTTATTTCAAACAAATTCTTAAACTTAAAATAAAAAATAATTATGTTGTGGGAGGGTTGTTCAAACAAGTACATAGAAAGGGTATTTTTTTTTTACATTTTTTAAAAAAATTATGGAAAATGGTTAGGGAAAAAATATTTTTTAAAATGCACTGCAAAGGCGACATCCGCGATGCCGCCTTTGCATTTTGGGTGAAAGGCGGTATTGCGGCTGCCGCCTTTTCACTACGGCTGAAAGGCGGCACCTGCGATGCCGCCTTTCCCTTAACACAAAAAAAATTGAATTTTTTTTTTTTTTTTGTTTATATATTTATTTATATATATAATTCATAAAAAATGTTTGGGAGGATGTCGCCTTTCACCTAACAAAAAAATTATTATTTTTAAAAAAATTGTTTTGATTTTTTTTATATATTTTTATTTATATATATAATTCATAAAAATTGTAAAAATTTTCATTTTTGAAAATTTTGTTTATATTTTTTGTTTTTTTGTTTATATATTTATTTATATATATAATTCACAAAAATTATTCAGGAAAAATAATTTATAAGCTTTCAAAACCGCCTACTTGAAAGTTGAAAATGTTTCAAGTACGTGACTTTGAAAGACTATAAAATATAAACCATAAGACCAATATAAACAAAACTTTAAACATTCATTAAAAATATAAGAAATTATTAAAAACAAAAAACAGATCATAAAAAATGTTCATGAAAAAAAATTATAAGCTTTCAAAACCGCCTACTTGAAAGTTAAAAATGTTTCAAGTACGTGACTTTGAAAGACTATAAAATATAAACCATAAGACAAATATAACCAAAACTTTAAAAATTCATTAAACATATAATAAATTGTTGAAAACAAAAATCATTTCATAAAAAATGTTCATGAAAAATAATTTATAAGCTTTCAAAACCACCTACGTGAAACTTAAAAATGTTTCAAGTACGTGAATTTGAAACACTATAAAATATAAACCATAAGACCAATATAAACAAAACTTTAAACATTGATTAAACATATAAGAAATTGTTGAAAACAAAAATCATTTCATAAAAAATGTTCATGAAAAACAATTTATGAGCTTTCAAAACCGCCTACCTAAAACTTAAAAATGTTTCAAGTACGTGACTTTGAAAGACTATAAAATATAAACCATAAGACCAATATAAACGATACTTTAAACATTGATTAAAAATATAATAAATTGTTGAAAAGAAAAATCATTTCATAAAAAATGTTCATGAAAAATAATTATAAACTTTCAAAACCGCCTACATGAAACTTAAAAATGTTTCAAGTACATGACTTTGAAAGACTATAAAATATAAAACATAAGACCAATATAAACAAAACTTTAAAAATTCATTAAACATACAGAAGTCAAACCTGCATCAATGTGATGTATGGTGTCTCTAGTATCACATACATCTATAATATTTGATGCATGAGAACATGTTATATCTCCTTTCATGGGACAATGAAATCCATTATTCCACCCACCATGTCCATATCCATATAAACATTTGAACGCATAAGGGTATAGTGAAAGATATGCCACATGAAATGCTAACATATTCCCATTCCTACAAATACCAACCCCTTCAACACCACCATGCATCCAACCATTATAATTTATTCCACAATTATCACCCCATTTCCCTAGGCCCAGTTGATCATATGAAAACACCAACGATTCCACATAGCCCATCGAACTCTTCATCACCAAATATTTATCCTTTATCATATTCAAAAGGATACTGCATGACCTCCTTTATCTATCCATTCTAAACACTCACATACAAGTATACTATAAACATAAAAACCAACAATTTTCAGGAAAAAAATCAGAAAATTTATTGGTTTTTATGTTTATAGTATACTTGTATGTGAGTGTTTGGAATGGATATATGAAGGAGGTCCTATAGTAGAATTTTAAATATTATAAATGATAAATATTTGGTGATGAAGAGTTCGATGGTCTATGTGGAATCGTTGGTGTTTTCATCTGATCAACTAGGCCTGGGGAAATGGGGTGACAATTGTCAAAAAAAATTATAATGGTTGGATGCATGGTGGTGTTGAAGGGGTTGGTATTTGAAGGAATGGGAAGAGATGAGAATTACATGTGGCATATATTTCACTATACCCTTATGCGGCTAGATGTTGATATGGATATGGACATGGCGGGTGGAAGAATGGATTATGTTGTCCCATGAAAGAAGATATAACATGTTTTCATGCATCAAATATTATAGATGTATGTGATACTAGTGACATTGTGCATAAAATTGATGTGGGGTTGACTCCTATATTTTTAATTAATGTTTAAAGTTTAGTTTATATTGTTCTTATGTTTTATATTTTATAGTCTTTCAAAGTCACCTACTTGAAACATTTTTAAGTTTCATGTAGGCGGTTTTGAAAGATTATAAATTATTTTTCATTAACATTTTTTATGAAATGATTTTTGTTTTCAACAATTTCTTATATTTTTAATCAATTTTTAAAGTTTCATTTATATTGGTCTTATGGTTTATATTTTATAGTCTTTCAAAGTCACGTACTTGAAACATATTTAAGTTTTAGGTAGGCAGTTTTGAAAGCTTATAAATTGTTTTTCATGAATATTTTTTATGAAATGATTTCTTTTTCAACAATTTCTTATATGTTTAATCAATGTTTAAAGTTTCTTTTATATTGGTCTTATGGTTTATATTTTACAGTCTTTCAAAGTCACATACTTGAAACATTTTTAAGTTTCACGTGGGTAGTTTTGAAAGCTTATAAATTATTTTTCATGAACATTTTTCATGAAATGATTTTTTTTTCAACAATTTTGTATATGTTTAATTAATGTTTAAAGTTTCATTTATATTGGTCTTATGGTTTATATTTTATAGTCTTTCAAAGTAATGTACTTGAAACATTTTTAACTTTCAAGTAGGAGGTTTTTAAAGCTTATAAATTATTTTTCATTTCCATAGACATAAAACATATAAATGAACATAAACAATCAATTTCTATGTCTACGGTGAGGATATCCTATCCCACATGGTGGTCTAATAATAGGACGTCCACTGCGAGATCCCTGAGGAGTCTGATGACCTAGAGAGGGCTGATACTCGGGCGCTGGAACGTCGACTGTCATATCCTCCACCTCTGTGCTAGTGGGAGAAAATGTCAACTCCACCTCATATTTCTCTCATGATCCCTCTCCCACTTCGATGGTATAAGGACCCGACATCATCGCAGTGGGGAACAAATCATGTGGTGGAACTATACCCCAACTCTGTGATGGGTCTGGACCCCAAGGATGTGATGACTCTGGACCCAAAGGCTATAATCCATATAGATCCCACGATGGAGAAAACTGAGGATATCCCGTCAAAAAAGATGGATCCCATGATAGCTGAGGCACATCCTACATCGGCTCAGACTAGACTACTAGAGGGCCGACCTCTGCCTGTGGAACTAGTGAGGCCTAACGTGCAGGACGACGCTGTCTATGTCGCCGTGTTCATGGCTCCTCAGCACCAGCAACTGTTACAGGATCTTCCTCTACGCTAGGAACCTGCTGTCTCTATGTCGGATGCTTGAAGAGGCTCTCAGCAAACGCATGGACAGATGACCTCAGCTCTAACGCTTGAGCATGAACGGCTTCCCGGCTGAAGACTCTATCCTCAGCCTCATCACTCATATGAATAAGTCTTCATGTGTGACTCTCCTGTAAACAGATTAAAAATGAATTAGAAAATAACTCAATAAACATAATAATTTAATTTAATTAACTTACAATCATATGCATCTCTCTATTGGCTCGGGTAAGATACATTATAGACTTCAGTCTATACCATGGATCATACTCGTGTTGCACTGAAAGAGAGAACTGCATCGTAGGAACTCCCTGGATATGAAACGTTGCGCGTCTGCGCCAACAGTCGAGAAATTCAGCATGTACTCAACGTCCGTCGTCATCCAGCCTCCCTGTCAGCTTCATCCCATGAAGCTGATCTGTCTGCCTCGGCAGTAATGGAATCCGCTAATTCAAGAGAAACGAGCGCATTACTCTCTCAGGCTGGTGCTACTCAACAATATGAAAGTGAATGAGTGGCACTGTAGCCGTAACATCGTCAAGGTCAACCGTGCAGTATGGAGGCAACTGGTCTATAACAGACCAGTATGGAACCCATGAAATCTGAGATAACATATTACCCTTGTTATAAAAACTCTTAACTAAAAAATGATGCTATTATTAAATTTGTTAGACTGTTATAGATTGTATATACATACCTGATGGGGTAAGAGAAAGTCTAACTCGAGCCGATATACGGCCAAATCGTGTCTCGGAACCGCATTGAAATTGTGTCGCTGACACCACCTATAAAATAAAACATCGATAGTGATAAATAATGAGAAATTAAAGTCAATAACTTATAGTAGCATCAAAAACTGGTAGAAATGAGTGATTATACCAGCATCCATGCGGAGCGTCATGCAGCACCACCATCTCTACCGGCAGACCAGCAAGATCAGGGCGAAATGTGGGGATGTGCTCACATGACCACATCTGAATAAGGATGACGCATCCCTCGAGACCTATGTGCCGCCTGTCGGATATCCTGCATAATGCTCTGTATGTGTATGTCAAGCAGGCGGATCCCCAATTGTACATCTCCTCCCGATCAAAGTCCTCTAGCAAGGGTAGATACATCGTGTGCACGTGCATACCTGAATGATTCGTACACATGGTCCCTCCAATAAGTCGTAATATATATGCACGTGCATAACACATCACCGTCTGCTTGTCAGCATCATCATCTAAAAGTGGAATTTGTGACTCCATCCAAGGCATGGATATCGATGCTCCATCGGTAGCACTATGATCGGACAAAATGTCAACACCTAACAAGCGTTGAGAAAATTCAGGCCAAGATGCCCGAGTGGATCCAATAACGGGTCTCCCCTGGATAGGAAGACCAAGAATCACAGCCACATCCTGGAGGGTGATGGTCATCTCTCCCTCAGGCAGGTGGAATGTGTGTGTCTCTGGTATCCACCTCTCCACGAGTGCAGCTAACAGGTGATGGTCTACAAATGTAAAATTTGATATCGCGATACCATAGAAGCCATCATGACGCAAGTATGGTATAATGGCAGGAGGAGGCTCTATTTGATGAAAATGGTGCGCTCGACGCACCCTGATCAATTGATCTAGACCACCCTCTATCACAACCTGTGAACAATGGGTAGCCTACTGACTGAGTAGTATGGTGTCATTCATCTGCATATAAACAAATGATTATTCACAATGTTTTATGAAGTTTTTTTTACCAAAATAAATGGGCATGTCTTCATGTTTTTCAAATCATATTAATAAATTTTTTTAAGATATGCTTTTACCTAGAATTGGGTGTTTTGTAAGATATGGTTTTATATATTTATATATAAAAATCATTTTTCTATGTTATATAGATGTTTATTAGAAAAGGATTTGATTTATAATTTATATATGATTGTCCACATGATTTTACGGTTGATGATTATTTTCTCAATCACATAATGTTTTGAAAACCGATGTAAAGGGAAGATGTTTTTGGGTTTACGATTCATCTTTTTTATTTTAGGATTTATAGATTAGGGTTTAACATTTTTTATTTTGGATCTAGGCTTTTGGATTTTTTTTAACGTTTTACAGTTTAGGTTAATGATTTGAGAAAATATTTTCAGGATTATGGTTTAGAATGTTAGGATTATGGTATACAAAAGATGTTTTTGGGTTTACTGTTGTGATTTTCAGTTTTGAGGGTTAGAAAACTGAGGTAAAAGGAAGAGATAACAACATAAAATTTACAATATGAGAATCTCCCAATAAAAACAATACATCATTGTGGATTAGAGTGTGAACTCAACCCAACAATGTTACGGCATTGTTTTCGATTATGGCCTTCTTGATGACTTATGGTGCATTTCAAACTCTATCTTTGTTCTTGAGGTCAGTCCATCTCATTTCGCATCCTGCTGGCCTTCGGTCTCCCACAGGGACGCAACTGATTCATATCAGGTACCACTATTGGCTGACCTTCAGGCATTGGGAAATAACGAAACTCGCCAATAGGTGTCCATGGTGTAGCATAACAGTTAGCAATGGTCTTCATCCGGTACACTGGATCAACATATGCTTCCCATGATATGTTAACAGAGCTGCATGCTATGATGGCATGTGAGCATGGAAATATTAAGGCCTGAAAGTTTCCACATTGGCATTGCCTCGTTTCTAGTAATACCACCATTTTTTCACCAATGCTATTTGTGATGGGGTTCGACTTCTCTTGAACTTCAAATCGAGAGTCTTCTCGTCGAAATAGGCAGACTTAATAACTAGAAGCTTCTTCAATATTCTTTTCAATCTCTCATTGAAAATTTCTTCCGTACGTTAGCCCCTGATGTATTCTATCCGATGCTAGTTTTTTTCTATCAACAAAGTACTTCACGCAACAATATAATGTCTCTTGAACTATGGCAGTTATAGGTAGCTTGCGAAGCCCTTTGAATACACCATTGATGCACTCTACAATTTTGGTGGTCATGTGTTCGTACCTCTTCCCCTCATCATATGCCAATGTCTATTTTGTTGGAACCAGGGTCTTCAAAGCATGATTTGGCGTATGGTTTTTGTTTGTTGTCAATCCTCAGTGGAAGTTCAGGATGTGTACCAACAAAGAGATCATACCGTTCAAGCAGAAAATAGTAGTGAAGGTGGCGTCGTTTCCCAGTGTTTGCCAAATTTTTGGGCCTGAAAATCAGCCAATAAAGTTAAGTGTTTTTGGAAAAGGTACTTGCGCGCCGAGGTCTTGGAGGATTGAAGACTTGCGTGCCATATGTTTTTGAGAATAAGAACTTCAAAAATTGGCTAAGGAAAGAAGGTCGCGCAAGTATTGGTTGGGTCGCGCAAGTGAGTTGCGCGATAGAGGTTACTGGAGACAAGACTTGCGCGTCATCGAGGGACTTGCGCGCCGCCGCGCAGGGGGTCCAGTTTGCCTATAAATACTGGACCACCCCTTCTCATTTTGGACGGAGCTCAAGAATTCGAGATTGTTTGATCTCTCGTCGCGCAGGTGGTCGAGTCGCGCAGGTGGTAGTTTTGTCGCGCAAGTGGAGCTTGCGCGCCGGTTGTTGGCTGTGCGCCCAAGGCGGTTTGGAAGAGAAAGGAAGTAAACCGCACAAGTTTGTTGTTGGGGAAGGAAGCGTCACGCAGGTGCATTGGTGACACTTGCATGCCAGTTTGGACTTGCGCGCCGTATTGGGACTTGCGCGTCCGGCTTAGAGAAGCGCGCCAGGTTTTGCTGAAGCCCGCCGGCCTGTTTGGAGCTGCACGAAAGCCAGGAGACTACCTGATACATTCAAGGAAAAGTGATATTCTGCTTCTGGTGAGAATCGGACTTCAATAGAGCATCTACATACAACAAAGGATGCATTCTTATGAAAATGATGAAGAGACCTTCATGTCTATAAACTGAGTGGGACTTCACCAATGGTAGTGAGCCAGGGGGAGTCAACGGGAGTGACCCAAGGGAAGCAGTGAGCTATCCCTGAACCTTTGTAAAGGCAGTGAGCCTGGGACAGAGTGACTGTACCCGAACCTTTGTAATCTACAGCTAGTGAAGCATAGTGGATTTAGGTACGACCGACAACCTGTCGGCGTATGCTCCTTGGACGTAGCCCTTAGTGGTGAACCAAGTAAAAAGGGTCGTGTCTTCTCTGTGCATGTGAATGTTTTCTTTCTAATCATAATCATCATACAGGTTCAATAAGTTCCTACCAACGTGGGAACAAGATCCATCACTTTAAAAGAAAAAGCGGTCACCCTGATTCACCCCTCCCCTCTCAGGGTGTCCCGGGGTCCTTCAAGTGGTATCAAAGGGTAAAGGTTGCTGGTGTTGAATCTTTTTTTTTTGCCATGGAAAACGCGGTCAATGTCAGGGGAGTCCCTCCCTTTGATGGAAGAAATTTCCAGATCTGGAAGAACATAATGAGATCTCATCTGAGATCTCTTGGAATATAAGTTCTCTTTTCTACTGTGCAAGGAATACAAGTCACTGATCCAGCAGGCCTTGCTATGACTGAAATAGACAGGAAACTTCTTGATGCAGATGCTAAAGCACAGAATGCACTCACTGCAGCCCTTTCTGATCAGATCTACCTAAAGGTGATGAATTGCACCTCAGAAAAATCCATGTGGGATAAACTTGAAAATATTTATGAAGGTGATAGCAAAGTGAAGGAGGCGAAACTACAAGTGCTGCACAATCGGTTTGATGATCTGAAGATTCATCCAGACGAGAACGCAGACTCCTTCTTCAATCGAATTACTGAATTGGTTGGAGCTATTCGAGGTCTAGGCGAAGAAATCAAAGACATTGATATTGTAAAGAAAATATTGAGAAGACTTCCACCTCTTTATAATGCGAAGGTTTCAGCCCTTGAAGAAAGAGATCTTTCCAAACTTTCTCTTGATGATCTACTGAGCAGTTTGGTAGCATATGAAATGAGATTTAAACCTGAAGATGCTACGACTCGGGTGAGAAAGGAAATGGCATTCAAGGCCATGGATAAACTGAAAATATCAAAGGATATTAGTGGTGAAGATGACGAAGAAAAAGAAATTCTTTCTCTCATTTCAAATAAGTTCCAGAAGGGGAAAGGGAAATTCAAAGGGAAGTTACCTCTCGCGTGTTTCCGTTGTGTAAAAGTTGGGAACATTGCCTCTCAGTGTTTAAAAATGATCAATAATGAAGATAGTGAGGATGAAAACTTCAAGAAGCCTCAGAGAAGGTTCTTCAAAAAGGGAGAATTCAAATCTGGTAAGAAAATGCAAAGGAAGAGTTTTGTCTGTGGAAAGGAAGAAGATTGAGAAATCCAACCTTGCAGAGGTATCCCTCAAAGCTACAAAGAACAACAGTACCTGGATTCTGGATAGCGGTTGTTCATCCCATATTACAGGTAATTCCGGCCTACTAACGAATATCATAAGGAATGTCGATGGTACAGTAAGGTTTGGTAATGATGGGGCTCTGAAAATCAAAGGGAGTGGAAGTACCGAATTAGCTAACAGAGAACTAAAGAAGATTGAAGTCCTTTACGTAGATGGCCTACGTCATAATATCCTCAGTGTGAGTCAACTCTGTGACTCAGGACTTATAGTCACGTTTAATCAGAAAGGCTGCACTATCAAGGGAAAGTCTGGCAATTCACTTATGAAGGGATGCAGAACAGAAGGCAACTTGTATCATATTTATAGTGAAGAAAATATATGTTACATAACTGTTGAAGAAGAAAAAAATTTGTGGCATCGGAGACTGGGGCACATCAATCAACAAGACATGGAGAAAATATCAAAATTGAGAATTGTCATGGACATTCCCAACCTGAAGCGTGAGCGTGAAAAAACTTGTGATGCTTGTATTCGTGGGAAGATGGTCTGCAGTTCATATCGGCCAAAGAAGAAAAGAGCATCACACCTTCTTGATCTGATTCATACAGATGTTTGTGGGCCAATAAATGTTGCTGGAACTCATGGAGAAAGGTACTTTGTACTTTTCATAAATTATTACAGTAGAATGGCATGTGTGATGGTCATTCACAGGAAACGACAAGTCCTTGACTGCATGAAAACATATCGGCGAATCGCCGAGAATGATACTGGACGAACAATAAAAGTGTTGTGATCTGACAATGGAGGAGAATACACATCCATTGAATTTGAGAATTATCTTGAAAAGCATGGGATACAGCATGAGGTAGCTGCTGTGAGAACTCCACAACAAAATGGAGTTGTTGAACGTAGGAATCGACAGGTGAACAACATGGCACGAACCATGCTGATTGAGAGTCGTATTCCACGACATTACTGGAAAGAGGTTGTTCAAGCTGCAGTCTACATACAGAATCGAACAGGACTTTATATGGGTGAGACGAAGACACCATATGAATTGTGTCATGGACGGAAGCCTTCTCTAAAATACTTTCATGTCTTTGGAAGTAAATGCTTCATCAGGAACAAAGAAGGAAATCAAGGGAAATATGGCGACAATGCAGATGAAGGAATTTTCCTCAGTTACTCAATGAACAGAAAAGCCTACAAATGTTTCAACAAGCATTTGGGAAGGATTTTGGAAAGTATTGATGTTAAGATAATTGAAGATAAAACCACAAATGCTTCAAGGACATCATATGCTGATGTGATAGAAAGTCAGGAAGAATGTGAACGTGAAGAAAATACAAATGCAGAAATAGAGGAAGCTGTTCAAAACAGTCAGCAGTCACATCAAGATGTTGACTCAGAAGCAGAATCTGAAGAAGAAACTATGGCTGAAGAGAATACTACTGAACCTCGCAGGAGAAACCGAAGAGCTGAGATTGATCCATCCAACATAATTGGGGACATGAGTGCACCCACTCAAACAAGAAGGATGAGGAATACCACGAAATCTGCATTTCTATCAGTTGTAAAGCCATCCTCATTCGAAGAAGCTGAAAAAGATAAATCTTGGGTGAAAGCTATGAATGATGAATTAGATCAGATTGACAAGAATCAGATATGGGATCTTGTCCAGAGACCTGAAGGTCACAATGTGATTGGTACCAAATGGATCTTCAAAAATAAGTTTGATGAGCATGGAAGTGTCATCAGAAACAAGGCACAACTGGTATGTAAAGGATACTCCCAGATTGAAGGCGTTGATGTTGAAGAAACCTTTGCTCCAGTGGCTAGACTGGAGTCAATCAGGCTTTTCCTTTCCATGTAACTCCAAAGAGGATATAAAGTATATCAAATGGATGTCAAGACATCATTCTTGAATGGTGTACTCGAAGAAGAAGTCTACATTGAACAATCAGTGGGCTTTGTTTTGGGTACCGATGAAACAAAGGTCTGCAAACTGAAGAAAGCTCTCTATGGTTTGAAGTAGGCACCACGGGCATGGTACTCAAGGCTGGACTCATATCTCAAGAAGTTAGAATTAAAAAGAGGAGGAGTTGATCACAATCTCTATGTGAAGAATTCTCCAAAAGATCAATTCATGGTTCTTGTCTATGTTGATGATATCATATTTGGTGGCAGCAGGCAGAAATCAGTGGATGAATTTTCCAACCACATGAAATCATAATTTGAAATGTCTATGATTGGGGAGCTCACATATTTCTTGGGGCTGCAGGTGATTCAAAAGAAGGAATACACTTTCATTTCGCAAGAAAAATATGCAAGAGAGCTACTGAAGAAGTTCAATATGCAAGACTCCAAACCAATGTCAACTCCAATTGCAGTTGGAACTAAACTTGGAAAGCATGAGGATGGGGACTCTGTTGATCCCACCATGTACAGGAGGATCATTGGAAGCCTATTGTATCTGACAGCGACAAGGCCAAATATTGTCTTTGCCACATGCCTTGCGGCCCGCTTTCAGAGTAATCCAAAAGAGGAACATATGGCGGCAGTAAAAATAATCATGGGGTACATTCAAGGTACACATAATTTCAGGTTATGTTTTGCTGCAGGCAGGGACAGTGAATTATCCACATTTTCTGATGCTGACTGGGCTGGTGATGTGGTAGACAGAAAGTCCACTAGTGGTTGATCTTTCTATATTGGGCAGAAATGTGTTGGCTGGTTGAGCAAGAAACAAGAAAGTACTTCTCTTAGTACTGTTGAAGCTGAGTATATCTCTGCCACAAAGGCATGCACTCAACTGCTTTGGATGAAGTAGCAACTAACAGATATTGGTGATAAGGTGCAGCAACCAATGGTGATTTATTGTGATAACAAAAGCACAATTGATCTTACGAAGAATCCGGTTCATCATTCTCGTACAAAACATATTGAAATACGGTATCATTTTAACAAAGAAAAGGTTGAACAAGGCGTGATTAGAATGGATCATGTTGGAACTGAAGAGAAAGTGGCTGATATTCTGACCAAGCCATTGTCTGCGGTTGTGTTTGAGAAGCATCGGTTGAACCTCGGTGTTCAACCACCTCCTACTGCATAAGGAGGCTCCGAAAATCCCCTCTCCCCATTTGTTATAACGGTTTTTATCTGCTTATGGCTGTGATGCAGGTTTATGGGGGAGATACTATCCAGGGGGAGTATGGCTTGAGATGAATGTTGAACAACTTATCGGTCTTTGGTTTTATTGTCAATGGGGGAGAAAAGAATAAATTCCAGGCAAGAAATGCTTCTGTGATGAGAAGTATAAGAAGGATACAATCGGGCGTCATGGAGAATTTCAAAACACCAGAACCCAATTCGGGCGTCATGGAGAATTTCAAAATACCGGAACCCAATTCAAGATTCCTCTCTTGTTTTCTACACCGAGCATTACTCACGTAGACTTAGAGTGTTGGCTGAGTTGATTCTTGCATTTTGGGTTTGCTCATGGTTGGAGATCTATTGAATTTATTCTGATTGCCAACAAACCCAAAGGGGGAGATTGTTGGAACCAGGGTCTTCAAAGCATGATTTGGCGTATGGTTTTTGTTTTTTGTCAATCCTCAGTGGAAGTTCAGGATTTGTACCAACAAAGATATCATACCGTTCAAGCAGAAAACAGTAGTGAAGGTGGCACCGTTTCCCAGTGTTTGCCAAATTTTTGGGCCTGAAAATCAGCCAATAAAGTTAAGTGTTTTTGGCAAAGGTACTTGCGCGCCAAGGTCTTGGAGAATTGAAGACTTGCGCGCCATATGTTTTTGAGAATCAGAACGTCAAAAATTGGCTAAGGAAAGAAGGTTGCGCAATTATTGGTTGGGTCGCGCAAGTGAGTTGCGTGACAGAGGTTACTGGAGACAAGACTTGCGCGTCGTCGAGGGACTTGCGCGCCGCCGCGCAGGGGGTCCAGTTTGCCTATAAATACTGGACCACCCCTTCTCATTTTGGATGGAGCTCAAGACTTCGATATTGTTCGAGCTCTCGTCACGCAGGTGGTCGAGTCGCGTAGGTGGTAGTTTTGTCGCGCAAGTGGAGCTTGCGCACCGGTTGTTGGTTGTGCGCCCAAGGCGGATTGGAAGAGAAAGGAAGTAAACCACGCAAGTTTTTTGTTGGGGAAGGAAGCGTCGCGCAGGTGCGTTGGTGACACTTGCATGCCAGTTTGGACTTGCGTGCCGTATTGGGACTTGTGCGTCCGGCTTGGAGAAGCGCGCCAGGTTTTGCTGAAGCATGCCGGCCTGTTTGGAGCTGCACGAAAGCCAGAAGACTACCTGATACATTTGAGGAAAAGTGATATTCTGCTTCTGGTGAGAATCGGACTTCAATAAAGCATCTACATACAACAAAGGATGCATTCTTATGAAAATGATGAAGAGACCTTCATGTCTATAAACTAAGTGGGACTTCACCAACGGCAGTGAGCCAGGAGGAGTCAACGGGAGTGACCCAAGGGAAGCAGTGAGCTATCCCTGAACCTTTATAAAGGCAGTGAGCCTGGGACAGAGTGACTGTACCCGAACCTTTGTAATCTACAGCTAGTGAAGCATAGTGGATTTAGGTACGACCGACAACCTGTCGGCGTATGCTCCTTGGACGTAGCCCTTAGTGGTGAACCAAGTAAAAAGGGTCGTGTCTTCTCTGTGCATGTGAATGTTTGCTTTCTAATCATAATCATCATATAGGTTCAACAAGTTCCTACCAACGTGGGAACAAGATCCATCACTTTAAAAGAAAAAGTGGTCACCCTGATTCACCCCTCCCCTCTCAGGGTGTCCTGGGGTCCTTCATATTTTTCTTTTGGAATTCGCATCATATAATCATAAACTTCTCCATTAACCTGATGGATTTGTTCGAAACATTTTCAAAGCGTCATTGATCTGACTCATATGCTACACAGAATAGATTATATTTCACATATTTTGAATTTATCTTTACGTTGATATACAAAAAATAACAAATACAATGTGTACCAAGTCTGGTGATTGCCTTCTTCATCGGTTCGTTGTGGGATTTTTTATGCAAGTTGCTAGCAATGTGTCTAATGCAGAACCGATGATGTGCATTTGGGTAACTCCATGTATCAGGATCCACATTGATTGTCTCATTAATTTCTCGATGCCAATCAGATATCAAACAAACACCCCGAATGTTGGGGAAATGGTTGTTGATACATGCCAAAAACCAACTCCATGATTCATAGTTTTCTTTCTCTACAATGGCAAAGGAAAGCAGAAGAGGTGAAAGGTTTCCATCTTGGGTTGCCGCAATCAACAATACACTCTTGTATTTTATATATAGAAATGTTCCATCAATCTAAATAAAGTGTTTGCTAAAACGAAATGCGGAGATACATGGGAGGAATTCCCAAAACAATTGATGAAATTAAACATGAGATGGATCAAGTCTGTTATCATGAGACACATATTCGTTTGTATCAAGATGGAATACAACTTGGTTATGATGACTCAGTATATCTAGCAATTGCGACAATACTCGATATGAGTCATCCCAATCACCATAGACCTTCACAATTTTCTTCTGTTTCGCCATCCATGACTTATTATATGAAATCTTATAACCAAATGTCTGTTGTATCCTCTCTTGAACAAGGGATATCAGAACATCTTGACATGTCCTAATCATCTCAACAACAATGGAGAACACAAATTCTGCATCCAATGATGTATGATCTTGTGTTAGGCTTGGCTGAACGCAAGTATGAGCTGCCTCAATCCTCGAGATTCTCCAACCTCCAAATGCAATGTCTAGAATCGCCCTCAATCAAAATCTACAATCATACTCATACTTCTCACACCGTATGATATATTTTCTATGGTCTGATTTGTAAACTACATAGTTACAGTGTCTCTCAATGTGAAATCTCTTTAGCATACTTTTTAATGCATCTTTACTTGGAAAATTCCTTCCAACTTATAAAGTTTTGTCTATCTCACTAAACCTATCTCGTATAACTCCGGAAAACTCAGTTGCTGGTGTGACAACATGATCTTAAAATTCAAGCACACGTGTCATTGCTTCTGACCAAGATGCAAAGAGTGGTGGATGATTTATTGTAGGTTGAGCCTGTTATACAACTAATGCATTTCTCGAAACTTCCATTGTTCCTTCCTAATCAGCACTATTATCACCATCTGTTTTGTTATTACAAAAATCCTCATCAGATGTTGGGTTAACATGTATATCTGGGAGATCAAGTAGGTTGTCCTCTTCTGCATAATTTGGAATAGTCTCAACTTCATGGGGTGGACTATCTTCAACGACTCTTGTAAGTATACGTCTTTGTACAATTGGATGTTGTTGTTGTACAGTAGAAACATCAACATATAACTCCATCATGGTACCATCAAACCGTTGAGAAAACAAATTAATTGTTTGGATCCATTGTGCATCATCAACCAATAGACAAGCTATGTCATGACCCGTCCTCGGGGCCCGTGTTGTGACTACCCCAAGCCCGCCTTCCATAGGCCAGGGGCTGGCGACTAGCACCAAGGCGTAATTCCCGGTAAAAAGGGAAGGCATTGCCTTTATAAAGTAAATGAACACCATAGAGAAAGCAAGAATAAGTAAACACTGAGTAAAAACTAGGTACAACAGTAAGTGCAGAAAAGTAAGTGGGTCAGAATACAAACCCAAATTGAAAGTAAAGTACAGCTGGGAAGGGAAAACAGCAATTGAAAGTAAAGCCGCAGCCTTGAGCCGTCCACTGGAAGTCCCACCTGAAGGGTGGGTACAGATAGCCTCCACATCTCCTCGGGTCCAGTCGTCTGCTCCGAGTACACCCTGCCCAATGATCCACCTCCGGGTACCGACCTGCTCCTCATGCCTCAACCATAATCAGCGTTGTCAATCGTTTGTAACCAACACAACGTAGTGCGGGCATAGACCGTGCAGGGGTGAGTATAAGCTACTCAGTAGGGACCCCGAGACCCCCGAAGGTCTCCCAGAATCCACAAAGGATAATCCACAAAGGAAAGATATAAACACAAAGTAACATCTGGCACTACTTAGGTATATGCTCATACATATACCTAAGTCATCAATTCTCGTTCGGCTCCAATATCTGAGCTCAAGTACAACCCATTCCACACAGGAAACCACAACCCAATCCACACAGAAAAGCATAACATAATCCACACAGGATATCAAGTCAATCATATTGAAGATAAGGATTGAAAATCAAGATACATCTCACATAGGTATACTTCTTTGTATGACGATAGAGATGATCAGATTTAGCCACTGATTCATCTAAGTCGTCGGACCCACAAAGGATCGATAGGTATTAACCCCCGCAATGACCCACAAAGGATCTGACCCACACAGGATCGATAGGTAACTAACCCCCGCAATGACCCACAAGGGATCTGACCCACACAGGATCGATAGGTAACTAACCCCCGCAATGAACCGCACAGGATCGAACCCACACAGGATCTGTAGGTGCTGGCCCACACAGGACCGCTGAGCGCTGACCCACACAGGATCTGACCCACACAGGATCGGTAGCACTGATCCACATAGTATCATTGAGTGTTGTAGTCGTCGTCGTCGAATCCACAGAGGATTTCTGCATAGTCGTCATCGTCGTCGCAGTCGCAGCCAGCTCTAGGGTTCCCGCACACAGCAAGCTCGTTCGGAAGGGTCCGCTCCACGAGCCGAAGGGCTGATACATCAACTGACACATAGTCCGGATTTGATGTATCCAAAAGTTCTGTATCGTCAACAGGAACTCAACATCACAGACGGCGCGTCAAACGGACGCCCGGTCTGAGAGTTATTGGCTTTTTCGTTCCAGGAGCCCGGTTGGTTTTTAAGTCAAAACCAAACCGACCGTACTCCAACTGAATCCAAACCTCAAGCGAAGTAAGCCAAAAGATCTGTCTCACTAAGAGGAATCCAACAAAGTCGATGGTACATCAATCGGACGTCCGGAGCTCAAGTTATAAGTGTTTCCGCTCCGAGGGCCCAGTTGGTTTCGTGTACGAACCAACCCGGCCGAACCCCAAGTACTCTGAAACCTTGAGTGTAATATACCTAAATGACCGTATCGATCCAAGGATCGCTATGCAACTAACGATGCATCGATCAGAGGTCCGTAGCCCAAGTTATGGGAAACACACCGAAAAAGTCCGGTATTAGGGGGTTCAGGCCCGGTCCGACCCGGCCCAGTACCACCTGGGTCGGCCCGAACCGGGTCGACCTAACCCCGGTCCGGGTCCGGCCCACTTGGGCGCGGCCTGGCCTGGCGGTCCGGTCGAGCAGCTCGGTTGTTTCGGCCGAGCGGTGCGGGGTGGCACGCTGCCCCCCCGCCAGCGTGTAACTGCGGCCCCATGGGGGGCCGCTCCTTGTCAACGGCCGCGGCCGAGCACCGCGTCCCGCCTCCTTCGGTCCCGCGCAGTCGCGGGACCAGCGGCCTACCACCGCGGCTTCAGCCGCGGCGGTCCATCCCGGCGGAGTGCTCCGCGGACCACCGGATGAGCTCCGGTGGTCGGATTTGCCTGTCGTCTTCGCCAACGGCCCTCCCGGGACTCGTCCTTCACTGCGAGGACCTCACAACGCCCGTGCGGCCTGCTTCATCATCGCCCGTGCGGCCTACTTCATCGTCGCCCGCCAATCCGCACACCAAGAACGAAGAGACGGTGGGTTCGGACTTGTTCGTTGGTCCGCACCCACCGCGTTAGTGGTTTGAAAGGGCTTCCGACAAATTTTAAACATATGCCGAGGGTATAAATCACAAAGATTTAATTGAATCAAAACCCCTACCTCGTCGAATTCGTTGAGCGAGGGTTCGTCGCGGAAAAGCACGTCGCGGAAGAAGGCGTCGCGGAAGGGGGATCGTCGCGTCGCTAAGAAGGAACGTCACGGAAGAAGTGTCGCGAAAGAAGCATCGTTGGCATCCCGGTACACGGCGTCGCGTAGTCGATCTCCGAGGATTTGATGTTCTTCTTCGGAGATCGGTGTGTTCTTCGCGTTCTTCGCATTCTTCGCATTCTTCGTCGAAGAAGAAGGCTTTTCTCCAAATCCTCTCCAAGCAACAAGTTCCCACCCAAATAAAATAAGTGTTGTCTTATTTTATTAACACTCAAACCAACTCTTTGAAATTCAAAAATAAAAGAAATGATCAATTAATTGAGGAGTTTAAAACCGCCCAATTAATGAGACGTTTAATATCCAGATTAAACGCAAGAGTTGACTTCATTTAAAAGGGGTACGGGTGCGTTACTTAAGAAGAAAAGAAATGGTGGGGCTCATGTGGGCCCCACCTCACAAATATCCTACCAAGTGGGTAGGATATTGTGGGTCCCACATCATCCACTTAACATAGGTTAAGCGACTTAAAATAAAATAAATTGGTCGCACCATTTTATTTTATTCATTTACTTAACCCGTAAAATTTAAAAACCACACCCAAGAAAATGCAACTCTGAAAAAGGGGTTTCTAATAAAATATCGGGGTTGCGATTCCATCGGTGCCCTCGAAATTCGATTCTGAGCACCAGTTCAAAAGTTAGAAAAACTCGCTAGTTCGTTCACTGAACCTACTCGAGCTAAACTTCGGAAAAATATTCCGGGCACACCGGGCCTCGGAATTAGGTGTCGTCAGAAACTGCGTTCTTGTAAAATTCCCAAGAAAATTAAGAAAAAAATTTCCTTGAATTTTTCGGGTCTTTACATCACTCCCACCTCAGGGATTTATGTCCCCATAAAGATACATCAAAAACTAGGGAAACAAATGTGGGTACTGAGCACGTATCTGAGCCTCCCGCTCCCAAGTGCTCTCCTGGATGTCCTCGTGCTGCCATATGATGCGCACTAGAGGAATCGACCATCCACGTATGACCCGCTCCTGTCGATCCTCAATCTCCACCGGGACCTCCACAAAAGTCGCCCCATCATCAACGTCCAGCTCCCCATGGTCAATGATATGCATCGGGTCGTGCACGTATCTCCTCGGCTGAGATACGTGGAAGACGTCGTGCACCCGGTGCAACTGAGGTGGTAGAGCCAGGCAATAATCCACCTCTCCAATCCTACTGAGGACCTAGAATGGTCCGATGAAGCATGGAGACAACTTTCCACCTCGGCCAAATCTCCGTAATCCACGTCGAGGTGAGACCCGCAAGAAGACGTGGTCGCCATCCTCAAACTCTAGTGGTCTTCGCCTCCTATCAGCATAAGACTTCTGCCGGCTTTGAGCTGTCCTCATCCGCTCCTGGATGACCTGGACCTTCTCTATCATGGCCTGGATCATCTCTGGTCCCACAAGTGCTGACTCCCCAGGGTCTGTCCAGCACAGAGGAGATCTTCAAGGTCGGTCGTACAACGCCTCGTATGGTGCCATCCCGATGGTGGAGTGGTAGCTGTTGTTGTACGCGAACTCCACCAAGGGTAGGTGGTCCTCCTAGCTGCGACCAAAGTTGAGGACACATTCGTGGAGCATGTCCTCGAGAGTCTGAATGGTCCTCTCCGTCTGACCATCTGTTTGAGGGTGAAAGGCGGTGCTCAGACGTAGCTGCGTCCCGAACGCCTCCTGCAACCCCTTCCAAAGCCGGGAAGTAAAGCGAGCATCTCGATCAAAGACGATAGATGATGGCACACCATGAAGCCGCACAATCTCCTGAACATAGAGACATCTCAAGCTCTCCACTGAGCCCTGCTCTCTGATGGGTAAGAAGTGAGCCGACTTGGTGAGTCAGTCGACAATCACCTAAATGGAGTTGTGACCTCTGGAAGTGCGTGGAAGTCCAGTCACGAAGTCCATAGATATCTCGTCCCACTTCCACTCCGGGACCTCCAAGGGTTGTACCAAGCCTGCTGGTACCTGGTGCACTGCCTTCACCTGCTGTAAGGTGAGGCATCGAGAAACGAACTCTGCCACAGCCTTCTTCATACCCGGCCACCAGTGCTGTTATCTGAGATCCCGGTACATCTTCACCACGCCAGGATGTACCGCCAAAGGGGAAGTGTGAAACTCTCTCAGCACCTCCTCATGTAAAGCAACTGGTACCAAGGTACGTCCTCTGAAAAGGACGTCGTGCTCTCCTCCTACAGAGAAACCATCAGGTGTCTGTCCTGAGGATATCTGTGCACGCCGCGTCTCACAGTCAGTATCCTCACATTGTGCCTCTCTGACCCACTGCAGTAGTGGAGGAGTGACTGTGAGTGACTGAAGGAAGGATTCTCCATCTCTATCCACGAAGGATATCTGCAAAGCGGCTAGCTGCTCTGTCCCCACCCCAAGTAGCTGAATGTCTGTCCTCCTGCTGAGAGCATCGGCTACCACGTTCCCATTTCCAGGAGTATAGACTATCTCAAAGTCATAGTCTTGGAGGAACTCGAGCCATCATCGTTGTCTCAGGTTCAGGTCCTTCTGCGAGAAGATGTACCTGAGACTCTGATGGTCAGAATAGACTGTAAAGCGCTCGCCCATCAGATAGTGTCGCCACATCTTCAGAGCGAAGACCACTGCTGCTAACTCCAGGTCATGGGTAGCGTAGTTCTGCTCATGCTGCATCAACTGACGTGATCCATAGGCGATCACGGCCCGCTCCTGCATCAGGACACATCTGAGTCTGGTCCCTGATGCATCGCAGTAAACTACGTACCCAACTCCCTCCTCCGGTAACCTCAAGATAGGTGCGCTGGTCAATCTCTGTCTTAGCTCCTGGAAGCTCTGCTGACATCTATCTGACCACACAAAGGGTTTCCCCTTCTTTATCAAAGCATAGAGTGGTGCCGCAACTTTGGAGAAGTCTGGCACAAATCTCTGGTAGTACCCAACTAGTCCCAAGAAACTCCGCACCTCTGTCACGCTCCTGGGTGGCTCCCAAGCTAGCACTGCCTCGATCTTCACAGGATCCACTGCAACTCCCGCCTCAGAGATGACGTTTCCCAAGAAGTGGACCTCCCGTATCCAGAACTGACACTTCGAGAGCTTACCATAAAGATGGTTCTCTCAGAGTGTGTCCAGTACAACCCGCAATTGGTAGGCGTGCTCCTCCTCAGTCATCGAGTATATCAAAATGTCGTCGATAAAGACCACGACAAATCGATCGAGGTATGGATGAAAGATCTTGTTCATGAGGACCATGAACACTGCTGGAGAATTGTTTATGCCGAATGGCATAGCCAAGAACTCATAATGGTCATACCGACATCTGAAGGTCGTCTTCTGCACGTCCTCGTCCCGAACTCTGAGCTGATGATAGCTTGACCTGAGGTCTATCTTCGAGAACCACCGTGCTCCCTTGAGCTGATCGAAGAGGTCATCAATCCTCGGTAGCAGATAATTGTTCCTCACTGTCACATGGTTCAGGCGACGATAGTCGACACAAAGTCGCAAGATCCCGTCCGCCTTCTTGGCGAACAATATCGGGGAAGCCCAGGGTGAAACACTGGGTCGGATGAATCTCCTGCCCTGCAAGTCCTCCAACTATACCCGTAGCTCTTGAAGCTCAGCGGGGGTCATCCGATATGCTGGAGTGGATATCGGGGTTGTCCTGGGGTATAGGTCAATATAAAAGTCTACATCTCTGCGAGGAGGTAGTTCTAGAACGTCGTCGGGGAAAACGTACACATACTGATCCACCACTGCAGGAAAACCAGGACTTCGCACGTCAACTGCTCCTAGGATGAGGCTAGCCAACTGATGAGTGATGGGATGTCCTCTCCTCTGCGTGAGTCCATCCTGTGCTGTGAAGGATCCCTTCTCGCCGGTGAAGGTGAACCTGCTCCCGTCGGTGCGTACACATCGCACCTTGCGCCTAATACAGTCAATCTGAGCATGGAATGTAGATAACCAATCTATGCCCAAGATGACGTCGTAAGGCCTCGACGCCGCTACAAGAAGATCCCAGTCGAAGCTCTCGCCTCCTAGAGTAAGCTCACACTGCCGGCACCAGTGCGTAATCGTCGAGTCTGCTCCCGTAGGAGTCTCTAGCCATAAGGATCGAGCCAACGGCTCTGTCGGAATCTTCGAGCTCTGAACAAGGGCAGCGGCTATGAAAGAATGACTCGCTCCTGTGTCTATAAGAACTGCAGCATGGGTGGAATAGACACAAATAGTACCTCGAATCATCTCGGGCGCGTCATGGTCGTAGGCCTCCGCTGCCTGAAGTTGTGTCTGTCTCTGCCCGCCAGCTCCCTGTGCTCGGGGTGGACCTCCTAGTGGTGGTGGTGGTAGAGCCTCAAAGCGTCGCCCATCACCTGCTGCTTGGCCAGCTCCTCTGCCTCGTCCGCCTGCTCCCTACGGACCGCCACGGTCGACCCTCTGCCTCTGCCTGGGTGGTCCCTCAACCGTCTGTTGCTCCTCTGCACGGCGGGTCGGGCAGTCACGAGCCATGTGGCCCTGCCCGCCGCATGCGTAGCACTGTCTTCCTCTCGAAAGACTAGCTCTGCGCTGTGTGCCCCGCACCACTGAGCCAGTGTCCTGAGGTCGTCTGCCTGAGGGTCTGGTCTGCCTGGACCCATGAGTCATCCGTCGACTGCCTGCTGCAGAAGACTCTGCTACGTGCCGCCCTGCGGTAGGTCTCGCTGCTGATGTAGGCTCAGCAAGGAAGCTCTCGATCAGAAGGGCTTGCTCCAGTACCCCTGCTTGTGTTGGAATGCTGAGGGAGATCAGCGATGCCCTGATCTCCTGCCTCAATCCCTGCTTGAAGGCCCGGGCTTGGAAGAATGGGTCCCGTACCATGTCTGTCGAATAGCGCGAGAGATCAGTAAATCTCGCCGAGTACTGGGTGACCGTCAAGCTTCCTTGCCGCAGCTGTAGAAGCTCCTAGATGTGCACCGCACGGAGGGTGGATGGGACGAACTCCGAGCAGAAGAGGCTCTCAAAGTCCGTCCAGAGGAGAGATGCCTCATCGTGCACCTGGAGCATCAAGCTCCACCGTCTGCCTACTGCCGCGTGCAGGAGGCTCGCTGCGAGGATCACCATGAGGTCTGCTGGTGTCCTCACTTACCTGAAAACCCGTATAACTGCCTCCAACCCATCCTCGGCTGCCTGAGGGTCCGTCTCCCCGCGGAACCTGGGCGGTCGCTGGCGCTGAAACTCGTGCAGTGCACTAAGGCGACGTGCATCGTCAGTGGCTGGGGCTGGTAGCATCGGTGGCTCGGCGGGTAGAGGAACCGCTGGTGCCTCTACTGTCAAAGGGCCCTGTACCGAGGCCTCGACGCTCGGTGGGTTTTCGTCACGTACAACGCTCAGAACCCTAGTTGGCTGCCGTCGTGGGGCCATCTTGAAAAGAAACATGTGTGCCACGGTCAAACAGTATACCTGGTGAGCTGACACAAAGTAATCACAAATAAAACTTGAAACACACATGCAATCAATGTTTTCGTGCATTAAGTCGGAAATCAGAAGTCAGGGTCCTGCTGTACGGATACGTCAGTCGCCGCACCAACACTGGACTCCCTGGACTGATAACCACACTTAATACTCTTAACACTATTACTTCACATAGAAAAAGATCAGAGTCCTGAGTTCTGCGGTAGAACCGAACTCCTCTGATACCAATTTGTCACGACCCATCCTCGGGGCTCGTGCCGTGACTACCCCAAGCCCGCCTTCCATAGGCCAGGGGCTGGCGACTAGCACCAAGGTGTAATTCCCGGTAAAAAGGGAAGGCATTGCCTTTGTAAAGTAAACAAACACCACAAAGCAAGCAAGCAGAAGTAAACACTAAGTAAAAACTGGGTACAACAGTAAGTGTGGAAACGTAAGTGGGTCAGAATACAAACCCAAACTGAAAGTAAAGTACAACTGGGAAGGGAAAACAGGAACTAAAAGTAAATCCGCAGCCTCGATCTGTCCACTGGAAGTCCCACCTGAAGGGTGGGTACAGATAGCCTCCACAGCTCCTCGGGTCCAGCCGTCCGCTCCGCGTACTCCCCGCCCAGTGATCCACCTCCGGGTACCCACCTGCTCCTCGTGCCTCAACCACGATCAGTGTTGTCCATCATCTGGAACCAACACAACGTAGTGTGGGCATAGCCCGTGCAGGGATGAGTATGAGCTACTCAGTAGGGACCCCGAGACCCTCGAAGGTCTCCCAGAATCCACAAAGGATAGTCCACAAAGGAAAGATACAAACATGAAGTAACATTCGGCGCTACTTAGGTATATGCCCATACATATACCTAAGTCATCAATTCTCGTTCGGCTCCAACATCCGAGCTCAAGTACAACCCAGTCCACACAGGAAACCACAACCCAATCCACACAGGAAAGCATAACGTAATCCACATAGTATATCAAGTCAATCATATTGAAGATAAGGATTGAAAGTCAAGATACAGCTCACACAGGTATACTTCTTCGTATGACGATAGAGATGATCAGATATAGCCACTGATTCATCTAAGCCGTCGAACCCACAAAGGATCGATAGGTACTAACCCCCGCAATGACCCACAAAAGATCTGACGCACACAGGATCGATAGGTAACTAACCCCCGCAATGTCCCACAAAGGATCTGACCCACACAGGATCGATAGGTAACTAACCCCCGCAATGACCCACACAGGATCTGTAGGCGCTGGCCCACACAGGACCGCTGAGCGCTGACCCACACAGGATCTGACCCACACAAGATCGGTAGCACTGATCCACGTAGGATCGCTGAGTGCTGTAGTCGTCGTCGTCGAATCCACTGAGGATTTCTGCACAGTCGTCATCGTCGTCGCAGTCGCAGCCAACTCTAGGGTTCCTGCACACAGCAAGCTCGTTCGGGAGGGTCTGCTCCACGAGCCGAAGGGCTGATACATCAACTGACACATAGTCCAGAGTTGATGTATCCAAAAGTTCCGTATCGTCAACAGGAACTCAACGTCACAGATGGCGCGTCAAACGAACGCCCGGTCTGAGAGTTATTGGCTTTTTCGTTCCAGGGGCCCGGTTGGTTTTTAAGTCAAAACCAACCCGACCGTACTCCAACTGCTTCCAAACCTCGAGCGGAGTAAGCCAAAAGGTCTGTCTCACTAAGAGGAATCCAGCAAAGTCGACGGCACGTCAATCGGACGTACGGAGCTCAAGTTATAAGTGTTTCCGCTCCGAGGGCCCGGTTGGTTTCGTGTACGAACCAACCCGGACGAACCCCAAGTACTCCAAAACCTTGAGTATAATATACTGAAACGGCTGTCTCGATCCAAGGATCGCTACGCAACTGACGGTGCATCGATCGGAGGTCCGTAGCCCAAGTTATGGGCAACAGACAGAAAAAGTCCGGTATTAGGGGGTTCGGGCTCGGTCCGACCCGGCCCGGTACCCCCTGGGTCGGCCCGAACCGGGTTGACCCGACCCGGTTTCGGGTCCGGCCCGGCCTGGCGGTCCGGTCGGGCGGCTCGGCCGTTTCGGCCGAGCGGTGCGGGGTGGCACGCTGCCCCCCCCCCCCCCCCCCGCCAGCGTGTAACCGCGACCCCATGGGGGGCCGCTCCTTGTCAACGGACGCGACCGAGCGCCGCGTCCTGCCTCCTTCGGTCCCGCGCGGTCGTGGGACCAGCGGCCCATCCCGACGGCGCGTCGGGCGCCGGCGGAGTGCTCCGCGGACCACCGAACGAGCTCTGGTGGTCAGATTTGCCTGCCGTCTTCGCCAACGGCCCTCCCGGGACCCGTCCTTCACTACAAGAATCTCACAACGCCCGTGCGGCCTGCTTCGTCTTCGTCTTTGTTGCCTGCTTCATTGTCGACCGCCAATCCGCACACCAAGAACGAAGAGACAGTGGGTTCGGACTTGTTTGTTGGTCCGCACCCACCACGTTAGCGGCTTAAAAGGGCTTCCGAAAAATTTTAAATATATGTCGAGGGTGTAAATCACAAAGATTTAATTGAATCAAAACCCCTACCTCGTCGAATTCGTTGAGCGAGGGTTCATCGCGGAAAAGCACGTCGCGGAAGAAGGCGTCGCGGAAGGGGGATCGTCGCGTCGCGGAGAAGGAATGTCACGGAAGAAGCGTCGTTTGCGTCGCGATACACGGCGTCGCGTAGTCGATCTCCGAGGATTTGACGTTCTTCGTCGGAGATCGGTGTGTTCTTCGCGTTCTTCGCGTTCTTCGTCGAAGAAGAAGGCTTTTCTCCAAATCCTCTCCACGCAACAAGTTCTCACCCAAATAAAATAAGTGTTGTCTTATTTTATTAACACTCAAACCAACTCTTTGAAATTCAAAAAGAAAAGAAACGATCAATTAATTGAGGAGTTTAAAACCGCCCAATTAATGAGACGATTAATATCCAGATTAAACGCAAGAGTTGACTTCATTTAAAAGGGGGGTGCGGGTGCGTTACTTAAGAAGAAAAGAAACAGTGGGGCTCGTGTGGGCCCCACCTCACAAATATCCTACCAAGTGGGTAGGATATTGTGGGTCTCACATCATCCACTTAAGATAGGTTAAGCGACTTAAAATAAAATAAATTGGTCGCACCATTTTATTTTATTCATTTACTTAACCCGTAAAATTTAAAAACCACACCCAAGCAAACGCAACTCCGGAAAAGGGGTTTCTAAGCAAATACCGGTGCTGCGATTCCATCGGTGCCATCGGAATTCGATTCCGAGCACCGGTTCAAAAGTTAGAAAAACTCGCTCGTTCGTTCACTGAACGTACCCGAGCTAAACTTCGGAAAAAGATTTCGGGCACACCGGGCCTCGGAATTAGGTGTCGTCAGAAACTGCGTTCTTGCAAAATTCCCAAGAAAATTAAGAAAAAAATTTCCTTGAATTTTTCGGGTCTTTACAAGCTAGATGCCACAATGTTGACGGGAACCGCAAATGTCTAACTCATTGACTTGATCTTTTGATCGGGTCCTAGATTTAATGAGCCATTAATTCTGTCTTGAAGGTCACTTAGGGTTACACAATCAGTTGTATTAACCATTGTTATTGGTTGTGTACTGGAAGAAGCTCCTTGCTCAGTTTGAATAACCTTACCATAGCAGTACACACAGGCAAACATTACGCTCTACGTAAAAAAAGTTTTATGATCAAGATTTTGATAATGTAAGTGACATTCAGAATGATGGTTACCAATATAATAACTATTACTTCTAAACTATACAATCTTTATGATACTTAAATTTTAAAAGATCTTATATCCTAAACTAGGATATTTCTTAGTACACTTTTTAATTAGTTAAACATTCTTCAATCATTAGTTATTCCTTACTAAATTATTAATTAGTTATTCAATAACATAGCAGAGTTAAAATATAAATAACATAGAGTTAAAAAATAAATAACACCATTTTCGAGCTTCTGGACTTTATTGCAGTGAATTGGATATCAAAATTTCAGAAAACCCGTGTGACAATGAGTTTTCTGAAATTTTGATATCCAATTCACTGCAATAAAGGCCAGAAGCTCGAAACATGCTGATATTTATTTTTTAACTCTGTTATTTATATTTTAACTCCATGTTATTTATATTTTAACTCCATGTTATTTATTTTTTCACTTTCACTCCATGTTGTTTTTTAACTCCATGTTTTTTTTAACTCCATGTTCTTTAATATCATTTGAAATGTAGTTTTATTTTTAACTCTATGTTATTTATTAATTAAGTTCTAATTAATCATTCCTAATAATAACTATCAACATCATTACTAAATTATCAATTTATCATTTCTTTTCGTAGATATTTTAGTAGTTTTTAAAGAAATATGCATATCTTAAGCATATCCCCCGGGAGTGTCAAACCAGAATGTAGCAAGCCCCGTTGTCATGCCCCAGTTCCCGTTCGAGTCTAGCTCAAATCGGTGTTTTCAGGTTTTACCCCTAGGTACATCTGTGCCAGAGCCACATTCACTTGTTTGTATCCAGACAAGAATTTGATTGATTAGATAACAGTCTCTTTGCTACCAAAATTTCATTAAAAGAATACTAAATTAATTTATACTAATGATAATTATAATTACTAAATATATATAACTAATTAAACAATCTAATAAACAAAAAAAATTAAAACTAACTAAACTACTAAAGAATTAAAATATTTAACTATAAACAATTCAACTAAATAAAAAACATTAAATTTAAAAAAAATATTTAAATAAAAACAATTCAACAAAATAAAAAACATTAAATTAAAAACCATACCTCTAAAAGCTTTCCAAAAATTTCAAACCGCAAACTTCGCCGCAAAAGAGAGAAAATGAGAGGTAAATGAGTGTTTGGAAGTGAGAAGAATGGGAGTGGGGCGCTGCCCTTTTATAGGGCGCGGAGGCCAAGGTGGCACCCGCTGCACCGCCTTTCGCAATGACGCCAGGCGAAAAGCGACACCCATGGTGCCGACTTTCGTATGACATCATCTAGAAAGGCGGCACTGCGGGTGCCGTCTTCGCCACGTCAGCGATCTGTGCCGGCAGTGCAAAGGCGGCATCGAGGATGCTGCCTTTGAGGCGCATTTTTAAAAAAAAATTAAAACCTATACGTTTTTAAAAAAAAATATATTTTTTAAAACGTATTAAAAAAAACTCCATAGAAAGGCATATCATTAAATAATTTGTAGAATTATTCAACAAATAAAGCGTGGAATTGACATAAAAGGACACTTGAGCCCCTGTCCCGGACGGATTTAAATCCTCTCAGGTTGGGCACCTGAACCTAACCCTCAGGTTGGGGTTTTGGACGAAAATGCCCCCATTATGCATTTTGGGGGTGTTTTTACACTGTCCCTGCTGGAAATTCCCGTCGAAATTTCCACTGGAAATTCCTGGGTAAATTTCCACTGGAAATTTCTGATGGAAATTTCCACCAGAAATTTCATATGCAAATTTTCACATGAAATTTACATTTCAAATTGGCGCTTAAAATTACAATGAAAATATATTAATACATAAGTAAAAAATGCAATTTTTCACTAAATATTTGCATTCGAAATTTGCATTAAAAACTTCTCGTGTAAAATTTAGGGATTCCTAAGAGTCTATAAACACTTCGTAAATCGTGAATTTCCTAGGGAAATATTCATTGCAAACATTTCCTGAAAATTTCTAGTGCAAACTTCCACTAGAAATTTCCAGTGCAAACTTCAAATAGAAGTTCAAATTTATACATAAATTACAATGAAGATATATTGATACATAAATAAAAAATATAAATTTTAATCGGAAATTTTCATTGGAAATTTACATTAAAAACTTTTAGTGCAAATTTCAACAAATTTCCACTAGAAACTTTTATTGCCAATTTCTATTCAAATTTCCAGTGAAAATTTTCAATGTATATTTTTCAGTATAATTTCTTTTAAAATTCATAGTGCAAATTTGTACTGAAAATTTACAATACAATTTCAATGTATGATGAAAATTTTCAATGAAAACAAAAAAACACAATGACAAACATACAAATACAAATAAACATGGTAATATTCAATTATAAACTTCAAGTGCAAATTTACAGTGGAAATTTTCAGTACGTATATACAAACATCAAGGTAAATTTGAATTTGAATTTTTTGTTTTACATTTACACTATAAATCCCCACTAATATAAATCTATACTAAAAAATTTTAGAGCAAATTTACAATTCAAATTTCTACTTAAAATTACAATGCAAATGAATTAATATAGAAAAAAATTGGAAATTTTCATCGGAAATTTACATTGAAAATTTGCATTAGAAACTTTTAGCGCAAATTTACAAAGAAAAATTGCAGTTCATATTCCCATTTAAGATTCCAGTTAAAATTTCCACTTGATATTTACAATAATTATACTGTAATTTTAATTAAATAAATTCTAAAATACATACATGTTTACATTTTTAGTGTAGCTATATTAATATATGAATAATGTAATTTATGGTGAAAATTTTCAATACAAATTTCTGTTAGAAATTTCCAATACATTTATCAATAGGAAATTTATAGTTCAAATTTTCACATAAAATTAAATTGAAAATGTATTAATATATAAATAAAAATGTAAATTTTCACTAAAAAGAAATTTAATGACCACTATTATATTTTCTATACTTATAATAAACAAAAATTGTCAAGACGTATTCTTTTAAAAAAATGACATTAGTTTTCCCGTAAAATAACGAACAAAATAGTCATAAATTTTAATATCTCGAAACCTTATTTGTTTTATTTTTAAACAATGGAAAAAATTCTATATAAAACATATATTAATTTTAAATTTGCACTGAAATTTTATACTATAAATTTGCACTCTAAAATTGATTATGAAAAATCTAAAATAAACGTTTTTTATATATTTAATATATATTTATTATTATTATTAAACAATTTTTATTTTCTAATATTATTAATGTTTTATAATAACAGATTTTATTTTTACATTTTACAGTTATTTATTAAAACAGTTTACACAGTAGGGGTATTATCGTCCAACCGTTGCAAATGAAATGTTTTGAATTTTAAAAACGTTTTAAATCAAAAACCAGATCTGCCGTCACGTCACGTTTTTGCCGGATGGAATTCATCCCGCGGTGCACCTGACCCATAATTTTCGGTCCCGGACACCTCACCAGGGAGAGAGTTCTTGACACAAAAGCAATAGGCTTGTAATTGACCTAAAAGGACAACTTTAACAGCGTTCAAACAAACCCCAACCATGCAATTGACATAAAAGGACGCATGTCCCTTTCATCTACTGCGCTCACCGCTGGTCCATTTCCCGCTGGGTCCATGCGTGCGGACCAGGTCCGACCCGGAATGAAGCGGGATCCATCCGATCCGGGCCTTGATTCATTTTCTCAAAATATTTTTTAATTAAAATGGGTAAATTTAGAAATAGATTAACTAACAGATTCAAAATAATAATAATAACAATTAAAGTGTCTATATCCAGGCGGAAAAAATCACCACGCAACGCACGCAGCTAAAAAAAAAACGAAATTATTCCATGCTTCCATAACCTGTTTGATAAATTAACAAATATATAAACCGTTACATTTCTTATTATTTTTATTTATATTTTTTCAAATACAATATTTCTTTTAAAAAATTATTATTAAATTTCATACAAATTAATGACTTTAATAAATAATAAATTTTAACATTTAACTAGTTAGGAACGTGTAAAATAAAAACACAACCAAATCATTTAAGGCATATTTTTTTGCCTTCATTTCAAGATTTTGAGTATCTGGTCAAAAAGAAGTATCCATGATGCATTGGCGGCATGTGCGTTATTGGCGCATGAGCATCTGTTGGAGTCCCCACTTCGTGGAAGCTTTGAAGGAAGACCCTAAAATTCTTATCTTCCGAAAGACTTTTACTGTTTCCCTAATGCACGCTCTCATATGTTCAACACCTACCAAATGAATTAATGTTGTCCTCTCAGTCCCTCCACCGTGGGATTATCACACATCCGAAAAAGGGATGCAGTGCTGTTTATTAGCACTAAATAGAAAGCGTTGGTAAAAGTATCATATTTATCAGCGCTAGTTAAAAACGTCGATAAAAGTAACTTTTATCGGTGCTAAAAAAACACTGATAAAAATTATCTTTATCAATGCTATTCTTAGCGGTGATAAAGTTTTTTAATAAAAAATATTATTAATATATATATAATTATTATATTTACATTCAAAAATAATGTTTATTTATATGCATTAATTAAAAAACTCGTGTTTATAATGAATATAAATATGATATATTAATTATAATTTTATAATAATTCAAATATATATATATATATATATAATTATAAAATTATATATATGTATATAAAGGCAAAGACACAAAACCTGTTATTAAAAAAGAGAAAACAAAAGAGGAAGAGGAGAACAAAAACATCAAGGTAGCCAACAACAAAATACATAAAGGAGTCAAAACAACTCCAACAACAAACCACCTAAAAAGGTACTAAAAAACCGAAAAGTCAGCCGCGTGAGTTACGTTAAGAACCTCTCCAATCTCTACCATGAGAAACTTTGCCACATTGATGTATGTCACTCTTCCATTTTGCGCTTTGTCATGGATCATCACCATCATCTGAAGATATGCCATCAGTGTCAACAATCACCTTTGAACTAGAGATCTCCCCCTGATATTGTACATGTTGACCAGAACTCACCCCCAAATTTCCTATGTTCACTCCCTCCATAGTCACATTTCTCCCTCTGATGATCTCCATAGTCACATTTTTTATCTCCCTCTGTTCCTGACCAGAACTCACCCCCAAATTTCCTATGTTCACTCCCTCCATAGTCACATTTTTTATCTCCCTCTGACGCTGACCATAATTCACCCCCAAATTTCCTATGTTCACTCCTTCCATAGTCACATTTTTTATCTCCCTTTGATGCTGACCAGAATTCACCCCCAAATTTCCTATGTTCATTCCCTCCATAGTCACGTTTTTTTATCTCTCTCTGATGCTGACGAAAACTCATCCCCAAATTCTCTATATTCACTGCCTCCACATTCAAATTTTTGGCAACAACAACTCCTGCACTTAAAACAACAACACATCCTACCTCTTGATGAGATCTCGACCTAAAACCAACTACACTTCCTGAAGCCCCTCCATTTAAAGCCAACATAGAAGTATCTGCAGTTAAAGCCAATGTCGTGACCATTTCGTTAACATCAATTGAAGCAATCTGAATACCACCGACAACCATCACTGAAACCACTACCACATATTCGGGCAAGGGATGTGTCGGCTTTTATCAGTGTTAAGCAAAAAGCACTGATAAAAGTCACACCTTTACCAGTGCTAGCTAAAAGCACTGATAAAGGTGTACCCTTTATCAGTATTTTTTTAGCGCTGCTAAAGAATAGATTTATCAGCGCTAATTTTAGTGGTGATAAAAGTTTTTCATAAAAAATATTATTAATTTATGTAAAATTATTATATTATATTCAAGAATAATATTTATTTATATACATTAATTTAAAATGCATGTTTTTAATTACATAAATATGATATATTATAATATATATTTTTTAATAATTCAAATATATATATAATATTTTAAAAAAAGCATTTATAAACGAAGTAGGTCTAGCCATAAACCAAGGCTCCTGACTATTTATTAAAATTAAAGGAAAAGGAAAGCAAACACAAGAGAAGATGAATGAGGTTGACACGTGCCTGTCGTGGGGTGTGACAAAAACAAATATTACCTAAGTTAAAATGTAGTAGAGTGAATTACCTAGGTTGTCTCCAGAGAGGAGTGCACAACAATTAAGCTGTCACCTTAAAATAGAAAGAAGTGCGGTTGTTTTTAGAAATTGTTTGATTTAGAAAATACAAGAAAGAAACTAAATAAAGTAAAGTAATTAAGTGAAAGTTTTGAAACAAATTGACAAATGATGTGATCTAAATCAGTGATATGAAATGGTGATCAGGTTAGGGTCAGTTTTCCAGTTGTAATTCTATCATTGTTCATTTTACCCAATTCTCCTCTGCTAAATCGTTAAGAGTGAGAATCCAAAATCGTTTCTTCTCACTCCCTTGGTCAAAAAAAATGTGAGAATAAACCTTACTAAAATCTTAGGTTGGTCTACTCTCATTCCAATGTGTAATAGAGTTGTAGAAAATACCCCCAATTATCTTAGGCAATTCCCAATCGAGTCTTCTTTATCCCAAGTAATCAAGAACATTCACTACTCCTCACACACGTACCGGTGATCACCGAGTACTTCACCACTAAGTTCCGGTCTATTCCATCGTTTATAAACCAGAACCCAGTGGAGGGAGATATTGATCATTGACCAAATATAAATGAACAACAGAATCTAAAATCAGATACAATCGTACATGATAATAAAAACTGTTATAAGAAATTGAAACAGATTCGCAGAAGAGAAAAGAGGATTTTAAAACATTAATAGAAGGAACTCATGAAATAAAATATAGAAAACCTCTCCTTCCCCAATCACACAGAAGTTTACCCCACCATGGTAAGGGTAATTGTGACTAAGGGGAAAGAAGAATTCATTACAAAACTAAGAAGAACAAAAGAGAGAAAAGAAAGAACAGAAATTTGATCCTCCAGAATCTGTCTTCCAAAAGTTTGCCTCTGTTCCGCCCACCTTCCGACCGAAACTCACTGAGGTCCCTTCTTATAGAATGTTGGAAATTAAGTTTTCTATCGACCCTTAAAATTTGAGAGTCATTGGACAGGTGTAAAGAAAAATATGGCCGAATCAATGACCATTACTTTTCTGGCCTCCAAACACTGTTTCACCCACTCCATTTGGACGCGCCAAAAGGATGCATTAATGAGCTCAATAATTTATGAAATTTAATGTGAGCCGTCCTTTGGAAGTCCTATATCGACACCAGCTGGAATAACCTCATTCTAAGGTCGGCTGAAGGAGATATTGCATATTTAATGAAGTGGGGTCCATTCTGCCTTCCAAACTGATTTCTCAACTTGATTTAATTTTCTGCACCATTGGGTTTCGAATTGGGTCTTGGTCCAGAAGGAACATTTTAATCCCACAAGTATAGGAATCCTACAAAAAAAAATTCACTTCAATTGGACCCATATTATAAAAGTTATGACCGAAAAACAGAAGTTATATAAAACTGACAATTTTACAGAATTACCCCATTTTCACATTTAAGCCCAAAATACACCAAAAACACATAAATGATGCAAATACACTCACATTGAATAATTAGGAGGGATTAAATCATTGAAAAACATATAAATAATAATGAAAATATTAACTCTATCAATTCCCCCACACTTATCACTTGGTCTCCTGGACAAGTTAGAATCAAAATAAATTCAAAGTAAATTCAAAACACATATTCATGAGATCCACTAGTTTGAAAACAAGAAACAAAATATATCATGCCTCCTCAAACTCTATTATTTCATATTCTTAAGTTAGGATCATTCAATAAATTTACTCTTCATTTCTCCTCCCATGCACACAAAACACTTACCTAACTTTCATTATCTCTCATTACACAAATCTCAATTTTTTAGCAATATCTTTCTCATCCAAACTCATACAAGGGTCACCATAGGCTTGATAAATTCCTACCTCTCCACCCGATGTGAGTCAAAGACATATGTTTATCATGAGGACTTGTTAAGGTTGTTCTGTGGATTTAGGTTGGTAGGATTTATATGTGAAAATTCTGAGGCTGAATGAAGAGGGCTTGACTCTTTTTGAAGCAAAATTGCATTACTCTAATTTTCACAAAAGTATGGTCTTCTCTTCACTCCCCTTAGTAGAAAATAAACTCCTTATCCATGGAATATCAAGGAATGTTCCCATAGTTCGTCATTTCAGCAGCAAACATTTCAATCTTCTCAAATATAATATTTCTTGAAAGCTCCAGAAAAGGCACAACTTCCTTTTTACATTAGAAGCTCCAGAAAGGCACAACTTCTCTCATCATGAAAGCTCCAGAAAAGGCACAGCTTTCAGCAGAATGATTTTTTTTTACATCAATAACATCTCTTCAACATTTTTTTTTCACCCAAAGTATCCCCAAATAAGGTAGTACAATACAAGACATCTTCCCCCCACACTTATGTTCAAATAGATCATGCAATTTCACTTCAAGAGCAGGTTGGATAGGGAATATTGGCTTGTAATGTGGCTAAACTAACAGGATTTTCATGGATTCTATGGGCTACAAGGATTAAATGTTCAAGGTAGGCCATTATGAAAGGGATTATCTTGAAAAGGGGGCTTTCAAACCAAAGAAATGCCTCAATCATTTAAAACACAAGTACCTCAAACCCTCAAGTTTTGACAGGAATAAATCAAATTCTGGTTAAATCAAGCATGATTTGGTTCTCTCAAGAAGTGAGGTGAATGTAAAGAATATGAAAATAATAGGTTTATAAGCCTCACAGGAATGTGATTTCAAATATAAAGACAGTGATATGTGGCATGGGATTCAAAAAATAGAGTATTTTTCATGAAATTCCCAAATAATTGAACTTGAAACAATGTCATTTTCAGCATTCATTTAAGCTTAGTTTCAAGGAATAAAATATTTCACTCATGGAGATGGGTTTCAAAAATACCAATGATAATCATTTCAGCTCAAAAGTTTAAAAAACACACAAAAATTTAAAAATAAACACACCAAATTTTAAACACTCACATGTTTAAAAAAAAAAACAAATAGGAAAACAAATAACACATAAAAATCCTACACTACAAAGGTTCCCTCCCCCACACTTAAATGATGCAGTGTCCACAATGCATTCAAATGTATTTAACATGTAAGAATATTGGAAATTGAATCACAGCAATCATGAAAATATAAAGGAGAGGTACGACCTGATGGAGTTTATTGATAAACAGGTTGGAGGAGTGTGATCTCCTCCATTGGCTCTGATGGCATGGTTCCAAGGAATTTCTTCAATCTGTGCCCATTAACAGTGAATGGATCCTTCACTCCATCCTTCACAATCTGAACAGCACCAAAAGGATATACATGAGTAACTATAAATGGACCTTCCCACCTGGAACGAAGTTTACCTGGCATCAGCTTGAGTCTTGAATTAAATAACAACACTTTGTCTCCTGGATGGAAGTCCTTTGGCTGGATCAGTTTGTCATGAGCCACTCTTGTTCTCTCTTTGTAAATCCTGGAATTTTCAAATGCTTCCCTTCTAATTTCTTCCAGCTCTTGTAACTGCAATCTTCTCTCTTTCCCAGCACTTTCAAGATCTAGATTCATCTTCCTCACAACCCAGTATGCCTTATGTTCCAATTCCACAGGTAGGTGACAACTTTTCCCATAAATCAGCCTATATGGACTCATTCCAATTGGAGTTTTGTAGGCTGTCCTGTAAGCCCATAATGTGTCTTCTAACCTTTGGCTCCAATCCTTCCTATTTGGATTAACAGTCTTTTCCAAAATTCCTTTTATTTCCCTATTGGACACTTCAGCTTGCCCATTAGTCTGTGGATGATAGGGAGTCCCTTGATCACTAATGATGGCTCTAGGAACTCCAAACCTACAAAATATGTTAGCCCTGACAAAATCACAAACAACTTTAGCATCGTCAGTCCTGGTGGCTTTTGACACGTGCCTGTCGTGGGGTGTGACAAAAACAAATATTACCTAAGTTAAAATGCAGTAGAGTGGATTACCTAGGTTGTCTCCAGAGAGGAGTGCACAACAATTAAGCTGTCACCTTAAAATAGAAAGAAGTGCGGTTGTTTTTAGAAATTGTTTGATTTAGAAAATACAAGAAAGAAACTAAATAAAGTAAAGTAATTAAGTAAAAGTTTTGAAACAAATTGACAAATGATGTGATCTAAATCAGTGATATGAAATGGTGATCAGGTTAGGGTCAGTTTTCCAGTTGTAATTCTATCATTGTTCATTTTACCCAATTCTCCTCTGCTAAATCGTTAAGAGTGAGAATCCACAATCGTTTCTTCTCACTCCCTTGGTCAAAACAAATGTGAGAATAAACCTTAATAAAATCTTAGGTTGGTCTACTCTCATTCCAATGTGTAATAGAGTTGTAGAAAATACCCCCAATTATCTTAGGCAATTCCCAATCGGGTCTTCTTTATCCCAAGTAATCAAGAACATTCACTACTCCTCACACACGTACCGGTGATCACCGAGTACTTCACCACTAAGTCCCGATCTATTCCATCGTTTATAAACCAGAACCTAGTGGAGGGAGATATTGATCATTGACCAAATATAAATTAACAACAGAATCTAAAATCAGATACAATCGTACATGATAATAAAAACTGTTATAAGAAATTGAAACAGATTCGCAGAAGAGAAAAGAGGATTTTAAAACATTAATAGAAGGAACTCATGAAATACAATATGGAAAACCTCTCCTTACCCAATCACACAGAAGTTTACCCCACCATGGTAAGGGTAATTGTGACTAAGGGTAAAGAATAATTCATTACAAAACTAAGAAGAACAAAAGAGAGAAAAGAAAAAACAGAATTTTGATCCTCCAAAATCTGTCTTCAAAAGGTTTGCCTCTGTTCCGCCCACCCGCCGGCCGAAACTCACTGATGTCCCTTCTTATAGAATGTTGGAAATGAAGTTTTCTATCGACCCTTAAAATTTGAGAGTCATTGGACAGGTTTAAAGAAAGATATGGCCGAATCAATGACCATTACTTTTCTGGCCGCCAAACACTGTTTCACCCACTCCATTTGGACGTGCCAAAAGGATGCATTAATGAGATCAATAATTTATGAAATTTAATGTGATCCGTCCTTTGGAAGTACTCTGTCGACACCAGCTGGAATAACCTCATTCTAAGGTCGACTGAAGGAGATATTGCATATTTAATGAAGTAGGGTCCATTCTGCCTTCCAAACTGATTTCTCAACTTGATTTAATTTTCTGCACCATTGGGTTTCGAATTGGGTCTTGGTCCAGAAGGAACATTTTAATCCCACAAGTATAGGAATCCTACAAAAAAAAATTCACTTCAATTGGACCCATATTATAAAAGTTATGACCGAAAAACAGAAGTTATATAAAACTGACAATTTTACAGAATTACCCCATTTTCACATTTAAGCCCAAAATACACCAAAAACACATAAATGATGCAAATACACTCACATTGAATAATTAGGAGGGATTAAATCATTGAAAAACATATAAATAATAATGAAAATATTAACTCTATCAATTCCCCCACACTTATCACTTGGTCTCCTGGACAAGTTAGAATCAAAATAAATTCAAAGTAAATTCAAAACACATATTCATGAGATCCACTAGTTTGAAAACAAGAAACAAAATATATCATGCCTCCTCAAACTCTATTATTTCATATTCTTAAGTTAGGATCATTCAATAAATTTACTCTTCATTTCTCCTCCCATGCACACAAAACACTTACCTAACTTTCATTATCTCTCATTACACAAATCTCAATTTTTTAGCAATATCTTTCTCATCCAAACTCATACAAGGGTCACCATAGGCTTGATAAATTCCTACCTCTCCACCCGATGTGAGTCAAAGACATATGTTTATCATGAGGACTTGTTAAGGTTGTTCTGTGGATTTAGGTTGGTAGGATTTATATGTGAAAATTCTGAGGCTGAATGAAGAGGGCTTGACTCTTTTTGAAGCAAAATTGCATTACTCTAATTTTCACAAAAGTATGGTCTTCTCTTCACTCCCCTTAGTAGAAAATAAACTCCTTATCCATGGAATATCAAGGAATGTTCCCATAGTTCGTCATTTCAGCAGCAAACATTTCAATCTTCTCAAATATAATATTTCTTGAAAGCTCCAGAAAAGGCACAACTTCCTTTTTACATTAGAAGCTCCAGAAAGGCACAACTTCTCTCATCATGAAAGCTCCAGAAAAGGCACAGCTTTCAGCAGAATGATTTTTTTTTACATCAATAACATCTCTTCAACATTTTTTTTTCACCCAAAGTATCCCCAAATAAGGTAGTACAATACAAGACATCTTCCCCCCACACTTATGTTCAAATAGATCATGCAATTTCACTTCAAGAGCAGGTTGGATAGGGAATATTGGCTTGTAATGTGGCTAAACTAACAGGATTTTCATGGATTCTATGGGCTACAAGGATTAAATGTTCAAGGTAGGCCATTATGAAAGGGATTATCTTGAAAAGGGGGCTTTCAAACCAAAGAAATGCCTCAATCATTTAAAACACAAGTACCTCAAACCCTCAAGTTTTGACAGGAATAAATCAAATTCTGGTTAAATCAAGCATGATTTGGTTCTCTCAAGAAGTGAGGTGAATGTAAAGAATATGAAAATAATAGGTTTATAAGCCTCACAGGAATGTGATTTCAAATATAAAGACAGTGATATGTGGCATGGGATTCAAAAAATAGAGTATTTTTCATGAAATTCCCAAATAATTGAACTTGAAACAATGTCATTTTCAGCATTCATTTAAGCTTAGTTTCAAGGAATAAAATATTTCACTCATGGAGATGGGTTTCAAAAATACCAATGATAATCATTTCAGCTCAAAAGTTTAAAAAACACACAAAAATTTAAAAATAAACACACCAAATTTTAAACACTCACATGTTTAAAAAAAAAAACAAATAGGAAAACAAATAACACATAAAAATCCTACACTACAAAGGTTCCCTCCCCCACACTTAAATGATGCAGTGTCCACAATGCATTCAAATGTATTTAACATGTAAGAATATTGGAAATTGAATCACAGCAATCATGAAAATATAAAGGAGAGGTACGACCTGATGGAGTTTATTGATAAACAGGTTGGAGGAGTGTGATCTCCTCCATTGGCTCTGATGGCATGGTTCCAAGGAATTTCTTCAATCTGTGCCCATTAACAGTGAATGGATCCTTCACTCCATCCTTCACAATCTGAACAGCACCAAAAGGATATACATGAGTAACTATAAATGGACCTTCCCACCTGGAACGAAGTTTACCTGGCATCAGCTTGAGTCTTGAATTAAATAACAACACTTTGTCTCCTGGATGGAAGTCCTTTGGCTGGATCAGTTTGTCATGAGCCACTCTTGTTCTCTCTTTGTAAATCCTGGAATTTTCAAATGCTTCCCTTCTAATTTCTTCCAGCTCTTGTAACTGCAATCTTCTCTCTTTCCCAGCACTTTCAAGATCTAGATTCATCTTCCTCACAACCCAGTATGCCTTATGTTCCAATTCCACAGGTAGGTGACAACTTTTCCCATAAATCAGCCTATATGGACTCATTCCAATTGGAGTTTTGTAGGCTGTCCTGTAAGCCCATAATGTGTCTTCTAACCTTTGGCTCCAATCCTTCCTATTTGGATTAACAGTCTTTTCCAAAATTCCTTTTATTTCCCTATTGGACACTTCAGCTTGCCCATTAGTCTGTGGATGATAGGGAGTCCCTTGATCACTAATGATGGCTCTAGGAACTCCAAACCTACAAAATATGTTATCCCTGACAAAATCACAAACAACTTTAGCATCGTCAGTCCTGGTGGCTTTTGACACGTGCCTGTCGTGGGGTGTGACAAAAACAAATATTACCTAAGTTAAAATGCAGTAGAGTGGATTACCTAGGTTGTCTCCAGAGAGGAGTGCACAACAATTAAGCTGTCACCTTAAAATAGAAAGAAGTGCGGTTGTTTTTAGAAATTGTTTGATTTAGAAAATACAAGAAAGAAACTAAATAAAGTAAAGTAATTAAGTGAAAGTTTTGAAACAAATTGACAAATGATGTGATCTAAATCAGTGATATGAAATGGTGATCAGGTTAGGGTCAGTTTTCCAGTTGTAATTCTATCATTGTTCATTTTACCCAATTCTCCTCTGCTAAATCGTTAAGAGTGAGAATCCACAATCGTTTCTTCTCACTCCCTTGGTCAAAACAAATGTGAGAATAAACCTTAATAAAATCTTAGGTTGGTCTACTCTCATTCCAATGTGTAATAGAGTTGTAGAAAATACCCCCAATTATCTTAGGCAATTCCCAATCGGGTCTTCTTTATCCCAAGTAATCAAGAACATTCACTACTCCTCACACACGTACCGGTGATCACCGAGTACTTCACCACTAAGTCCCGATCTATTCCATCGTTTATAAACCAGAACCTAGTGGAGGGAGATATTGATCATTTACCAAATATAAATTAACAACAGAATCTAAAATCAGATACAATCGTACATGATAATAAAAACTGTTATAAGAAATTGAAACAGATTCGCAGAAGAGAAAAGAGGATTTTAAAACATTAATAGAAGGAACTCATGAAATACAATATGGAAAACCTCTCCTTACCCAATCACACAGAAGTTTACCCCACCATGGTAAGGGTAATTGTGACTAAGGGTAAAGAATAATTCATTACAAAACTAAGAAGAACAAAAGAGAGAAAAGAAAAAACAGAATTTTGATCCTCCAAAATCTGTCTTCAAAAGGTTTGCCTCTGTTCCGCCCACCCGCCGGCCGAAACTCACTGATGTCCCTTCTTATAGAATGTTGGAAATGAAGTTTTCTATCGACCCTTAAAATTTGAGAGTCATTGGACAGGTGTAAAGAAAGATATGTCCGAATCAATGACCATTACTTTTCTGGCCGCCAAACACTGTTTCACCCACTCCATTTGGACGTGCCAAAAGGATGCATTAATGAGATCAATAATTTATGAAATTTAATGTGATCCGTCCTTTGGAAGTACTCTGTCGACACCAGCTGGAATAACCTCATTCTAAGGTCGACTGAAGGAGATATTGCATATTTAATGAAGTAGGGTCCATTCTGCCTTCCAAACTGATTTCTCAACTTGATTTAATTTTCTGCACCATTGGGTTTCGAATTGGGTCTTGGTCCAGAAGGAACATTTTAATCCCACAAGTATAGGAATCCTACAAAAAAAAATTCACTTCAATTGGACCCATATTATAAAAGTTATGACTGAAAAACAGAAGCTATATAAAACTGACAATTTTACAGAATTACCCCATTTTCACATTTAAGCCCAAAATACACCAAAAACACATAAATGATGCAAATACACTCACATTGAATAATTAGGAGGGATTAAATCATTGAAAAACATATAAATAATAATGAAAATATTAACTCTATCAGAGGTCAAACAAGGAATGCCCACATCCATGAAAACTACAAATCATGTAAAGCAGGATCACTCCCAAACTCATGATCAAAATCACTGTCTTCATCAGTAGACTCCCATTATGACTGAGAGTTCCCTTGATTGAAAACTACAGAATATTTCTCCTTGATCTTCTCATGCTCCGGGGTTAAATGAATCTCATGTTCCTTGGAACTTTATCCACACCCTCGTGCTACAGTCCATTCATCCCGACCATGTCCTCGGCCACAGCCTTTTGGATGTCTATGTAAAGAACCGGAATTTCCATGTATTTTTTTTAAAAATATATGGGAATTTTACGAGTCCGCGAAAATTGACGGCGCGTGATTCCGATGCCCGGAGTACCCGGAATGAATTTCTGAACTTTTCTTCGGGTACGTTTAGTAAACGTACGAGCGGATTTTTATAACTTTTAAACCGGTGCTCGGAATTGAAATCTGAGGGCACCGTTGAACTCACAGTGCCAATAATCTCTTAAAGAGACTTTCACCTCGACGGTTGTTGGTTGAGGGTGAAAGTTAGTTTTAGGGTTTTTCGTGAAAGAATAAAATAAAAATAAAAGTGTGTAAAATTTTATTTTTATTTGCAACGCCCATGTGGGTGTTGGGAGGTGGGGTCCACCGGAACTAAACCTCCATTTGGAAGTTGAGAAGTGGGGACCACCAGACCTTAACCTCCCATGAGAGGTTATGGGGGTGGGGACTACCCAAACCTAACCTCCCATGAGAGGTTATGGTGGTGGGGACCACCCGAAGCCTAAACCTATTGAACTCCCCTCATTATGGAGAAAAATCTCTCAACCCCCCTCATTAATGCGGAGAAGCCTCTTGACTTCCTTCACATTAATTAAGCCAACACACCATAATTAATTATGCCAACCTATGTGATTAATTAACCCAATTTAAAATTGTACCAACAATTAAATTGGGGAAAACATATCACATTTTGGCTACTTTGCAAATTTGGTGGAATTGGGAGAAAGCTCTCCAATGAAGAACGCTCCACCAACGAAGAACACTCCACCGACGGAGAACGCCGACCTCCTTCGATCTTCTTCTTCGGGACTTCTTTCGACGTGGGACATCCTCATCTACGGGGAATCGACGATCGTACTTCCTTCTCGCGTCAACGAACAACCTGAGGTAGGGGTTTATTTATAAGTGATTTTATATTCACATGTTCTTCTCTTCAAAAACAACGAACGCGGATCAACTCTATATTTTAGATTGATCTGCGAATGTTTTCCTTTTGCAGGATTGGGAATGATTAAATTGCTGAAGCTTGTAGTGAGGATGTTTGATTATTTTTCTCTTTACCCGTTCTTGAACTTGTGGAACCACTTGCTACCGCTCTAATGCGGAGAGTGCGAGCCAAACTAACATGGCCCGTCCTCTCCGTAATCCTTGTGTTGAAACTTAGTGTTCTTCGAAATGGAGGAAGGCGACGTAGGCGATGAAGGCAACGACGAGCCAAATCGGCACTGCGCCCCCGCGACGCTCCGACCGAACCGGCCCCGCGCCCCGGCCGAACCAGCATCACGCCCCCGCGACGCCCCGACCGAACCGACACGTGCCCCCCGCAACGCCCCGACCGAACCGGCCACGCGCCGCCGGGCCTTGTAACACCCTGATATTTTATGAGAAGTATATTTTTTTTATGTTTTATGTTATACGAAATATCAAAGGAATCTTTCATCACACACAACACTAGCTTGGCTTGCGTTATATGCAAGAACAACCTTCCTCGATAGCGTGCGTTGTACGCAATATCGAGTTTCACTAAACAACGATATGTTATTAAAATATTATATAAACTAGCCGTTATGAATAGTAATACCCACTTATTGAATTTTTTTAAATTTTATCTTTCAAAATGGACTTCATTTTTGGATTCGGAATATCGAAATTAGCCTAGGGTGAAATTTTGGTATTTTTCTGAAAACTTTCAATTTTTGATGAATAGTGAAAACACTAGGTTACTATTTAAAAACCGACTTTTTATTTAAATAATTATTTATTTTAGGTCAAAATTGATACATAATACCTATATAAGTTCAATGTAATTCATTGGAGTCATTTTATAATAATTTTAGATATATAAAAATTTTATTGAACTTTTCACCGTCTTTTACCCAGCTTCTATGAGAATTTGCAAATGTACATAAAACGTAATTTTATCGCTTCTGTGAGTGGAATTTTGAAAATCCGAGAGACACAGTTAATATCAGGGAGTAAAATGCAGTTTAATAAGATAAAAATAATTTTTGGTGAATAGTAACTTTTTACTTTTATTTCCTACGGTTAAAAGTAAATAGGGTAATTAAGGGTAAAAATGATATTATTATTATCCTAACATATGTCCTAATTCTATTGGATAAGTGTAATTCGACCAAAAACAACCTTAGGAATAAAATATTACCCTTTAGGTCCACTTGGATTAGATTAAGACACTTATTATTATTTTATTTAAAGAAGAGTTAAAAGAGTTAAAATCAAAGTTTAACAAGTAAAACATTTTTAATATAGGGTTATACACAAGATAAATTCGACTATAAATATTCATTAGAAATCTAAAAAGATTTCCTACATAATGATATTTTATTTATAATTTTTAGACATTAAATAAGTTAATTTATTTATGACATAATGATGATGTAGTGATTACCTTATTAATGAAATATTAACATAATTGATGTTATAAATACCCAAATAAATGTAATTTGAGACTTTTTATTAATTCCACTAATTTTCTAGGCTAATATGACATGTTATTATTGATTTAATTAACTTTTTTCAAACTAATCATGCTGTTATGATTTTCACAAAAATCAATTACCAAATAGTTTCAAAATTGACATAAAATAGTGTTTAAAACAAATATTATATTATTAATTGTTATTATATTCCTAAAAATCTAAGGTTCGGCAAAATGACTTAGATAAGGTTATATATATTAATAATGAACCACTTGGGGTTCGTTTGGCTTGTTATAGTAAGTTTATTAACCATATAGTGTAAGAAAACAAGAAGACACGGTAAAAGTTAAAATGTAAAGACTCGGAAATTTCAAGATTTTTTTTTAAAAAAAATACTTTGGAATTTTACGAGTCTGTGGCTTCTGACGGTGCTTGATTCTGAGGCCTGGTGTGTCCGGAATCAATTTTCGAAGTTTAGCTCGGGTACGTTCACTGAACGAACGAGCCGGTTTTTCTAACTTTTGAACCGGTGTTCGGAATTAAAATCTGAGGGCACCGATGAACTCATGCCGCCAGTATTTGCTTAAGGGGACACTTACCGTAGTTGCGTTCGCAAAAGAGGAGAAGATAATTTTTGAGGGTTTATTTAAGAAGTAAATAAAAACTGTCAGAACATTTTTTATTTCATGAGGAGGTTTTTCCCTCCAATGGATAGTTAAGGGCGAGGCCCACAACCACTTACCTACCCAAGTGTGGATATTAGAGAGGTGGGGCTCACACGAGTCCCACCATTTAAATTCCATCTAAATCTCATTAAGAACCCCCATTAATTTGGCAAACCTCCATTAAATGTCACCTCAATCCATTAAATTATGTCAACCCTTAATTTAAGGAGGAACCTTCCTCTTTTTCCCTTTTTATTTAACTACCAATGCGTTTAATAATGGGGAACCATCTCTCTCCCTTCTTTAATTAATTGTCAACACATTTTATTTAATGTGGTGAATTAATTATTGGAGAGTTACCTTACGGGTATAATTGAATAATAGGAGGAACCTATTATTTTTATTAAGGAGGAGAGCTTCGTTGTGCAAGGAAGAATGCCGACCTCTGACGAAGAACGACGAAGAACGCCGGTTCCTCGGAGATCGACGACGCGCCACACTTACCCTTCTCAACAGCAAGAGAGGAGACAACGCTTCCTTCTCGGTGCGCCCCGACGATGCCTACGATCCTCTTCCCCGTGACGCCGTCTACCGCGACGCTGACGATTGTCTTCCTTGTTGAGGTAGGGGAAAGAATTTGTATATTCTTCTTTTATGAGAATTATACCCTCGGCATGACGTGTATTTATTTGGTGATGCTTTGAACCACTAACGCGGTGGGTGCGGACTAACGAACAAGTCTGAACCCACCGCTTCTTTGTTCTTGATATACTGAATATTTGGAGACGACGAAGCGGGACCGAAACGACAATTGGAAACCTTCGCAGTGATGTACGGGACTCGAGACGACCGCTGGCGCAGACAGGAGCGGAATCGGACCACCAGAATGACTCCGGTGGCCCGCGGAAGTCACCGGCGGCACGGGTCGCCGGTGGCCGACATCGGCAGGCCGCCCGGAGGTGGCGGCGACCCGGCGCGCCACCGGCAGGAGCCCGCCGTGGCTGAAGCCTCGACGGCTAGGAATCGGATCCCACGACCGCGCAGGATCCGGGGGAGATGCGGCGTCGGTCGCCGCGTCCGCGGAACAAAGGGGGGACCGCGTCCCCCCTGCTCGGCCCGCTGGCCGAGCCAGCGCACCCCCCGGTCGGTCCGGGGCGGGTCGACCCAGTTCGGGCTGACCTAGGGGGGGTTGGGCCGGGCCCAGACCCCCCACTTCGGACCATTTTCAGTCTTTTTGCCAATAACTTGAGCTACAGACCTCCGATCGATGCACCGTCTATTGCGTAGGAATCCTTGGATCGAAATGGTCGTTTCGGTATATTACACTCAAGGTTTTGGAAAAGTTTGGGTATGTCCAGGTTGGTTCGAACCCGAAACCAACCGGGCTCTTTAAGCGGAAACGCTTATATCTTAAGGACCGGACATCCGATTGACGTACCGTCAATTGCGTTGTGATCCTTTTGTTGAGAAAGTCCTTTTGGATTACTCAGCTTGAGGTTTGAATGCAGCTGGAGTATGGTCGGGTTGGTTTTAGCTTAAAAACCAACCGGGACCCTCGGACGGAAAAACCAATAACTCTCAGACCGGACGTCCGATTGACGCACCGTCTGTCGTGTTGGGTTTCTTTTGACGAGACAGAACTTTGGGATAGATCAACTCTGGACTTCGCGACAGTTGATATATCGACTCTCTCTTTTGCCCGAGGAGCGGACCCTCCCGGAATCGAGCATGCTATGTGCGGGAACCCTAGAGCTGGCTGCGACTACGATGATGACGACTGCACTTAGATCCTCCATGGGTTCGGCAGCGAGGACGACTATACTTGGATCCTCTGTGGGTTCGGCAGCGACGACGACCGTACTGAAATCCTCCGTGGGTTCGACGACGATGACTACTGTTCTTGTATCCTATGTGGGTCCGACAATATAGACCTCTGTACTTGTATCTTATGTGGGTCCGGTAGAGTAGCTGGTCTTGTATACTTTGTGGGTCTGACAACTTGGCTGGTCTTGTATCCTATGTGGGTCTGATAGCTTAGATGAATCAGTGGCTACATCTGATCATCTCTATCGCCTTACGAAGTGTATACTTGTGTGAGCTGAGTCTTGATTCTCAATCATTATCATCGATGTGATTGACTTGCTTTCCTGAGTGGACTGAGTTGTGTTTTCCTGTGTGGACTGGGTTGTGCTTGGACTCGAGAGTTGGAGACGTTTTGTAACTGATGACTTAGGTATATGTATGGGCATATACCTAAGTAGAGTCGTTTGATACTTCTTGATTGTACCTTTTCTTTTTGGTTTATCCTTCGTGGATTCTGAGAGACCTTCGGGGGTCTCGGGGTCCCTACTGAGTATCGTATACTCACCCCTGCACGGGCTATGCCCGTACTATGTTGTGTGGGATGCAGACGACAGACAACACTGATTGAGGTGGAGGCTTGTGGAGCTAGACGTTACCCGGAGGTGGACCACTTGGCGGGACGTACACGGAGTGGGCGGCCGGACCTGAGGAGCTGAGAAGACTATCTGTACCCACCCTTCAGGTGGGATTTCTGGAGGACGACTCGGTGTTGCTGCTTTGCTTTCTGTTGTTGTAATTCCTTTTAGTTATACTGTACTTTCAATTGGGTTTGTATACTGGCCCATTTACTTTTCAGCCCTTACCTTGTACCCAGTTTTACTCAGTGCTTACTTCACTTGCGTACTCTGTTGTGTTTTTGTTTACTGTATAAAAAGGAAATGCCTTCCCTTTTTGGGATTACACCTTTGGTGCTAGTCTCCAACCCCTGACCTATGGAAGGCGGTCTTGGGGTAGTCACAACACGGGCCCCGAGGACGGCTCATGACAAATTGGTATAAGAGGAGTCGGTTCTACCGCAGAACTCAGGACTCTGATAATTTCTTCTCTGTGAAGCAATAATGTTTAGAGTAATGAGTGTGGTTATTAGTCCAGGGAGTCCAGTGTTGGTGCGGCGACCAACGTATCCATACACCAGGACCCTGACTTCTGATTTCCGACTCAGTTCACGAAAACATTGATTACATGTGTGTTTGAAAAGTTTTCTTTATGATTACTTTGTGTCAGCTCACCAGGTATACTGTATTAACTGTGGCGCACCTGTTTCTTTTCAGGATGGCCCCACGACGACAGCCAGCTAGGGTTTCGAGCTTTGTGCGAGATGGCAGCCCACCGAGCAACGAGGCCTCGGTGCAGGGCCCCATTACAGCGGAGGCACCGACGATACCTCTACCCGTTGAGACACCGATGCTACCAGCCCCAGAGGCGGAGAGTGCACGCCGCCTGAGTGCGTTGCATGAGTTTCAGAGGCAGAGGCCGCTCAGGTTTTGTGGAGAGACGGATCCTCAGGCAGCCGAGGATTGGATGGAGGCTATCATCAGAGTCTTCAGGTTGGTAGGGACACCAGCAGACCTCATGGTGATCCTTATTGCAAGTCTTCTACATGCGGCAGCAGGTAGATGGTGGAACCTAATGCTCCAGGTGCACGACGAGGCATCTCTTCTATGGACGGACTTCGAGATCCTCTTCCGCTCGGAGTTTGTTCCAGCCACCCTCTGTGCGGTGCGCATCCAGGAGTTACTACAACTGCGGTAGGGCAGCATGTCAGTAGACCGGTACTTGGTGAGATTTACCAAACTCTTGCGTTACTCCACAGACATGATCCGTGACCCATTCTTCTGGGCCCAGAACTTTGAGCAGGGACTGAGGCATGAAACCAGAGCTTCGATAATTCCACTCAGTATCCCGACCCAGGCGGGGGTATTGGAGCGAGCCCTGTTAGTGGAGAGCTTTCTCACCGAGCAACGATCAACAGTGAGACCCATCGCAGGACGACACGAAGAAGAGTCTTCTGCAGCTGGCAATCGACAAATGACGCAGGGGTCCAAGCGGACCAGGCCGTCTGGTGGGCGACCTCAGGACACGGGTTCGGCTATGCGGGGCACACGGCGCAGAGCCAGCCTTACGAGGAACATACAATGTTATGCATGCGGCGGGCAGGGCCACATGGCTCGTGACTGCCCGACCCGCCATGCAAATGAGAAGCAGACAGTGGAGGGACCTCCCAGGAAGAGGCAGAGGTTCGACTGTGGCGGTCCGCAAGGAGAAGGCAGACGAGATAGAGGAGCTGGCCGAGCAACGGGTGGTGGACGACGCTTTGAGGCTCTACCACCACCACCCCCAGGAGGTCCAGCCCGACCACAGGGAGCTGGTGGGTAGAGGCAGGCTCAGCTCCAGGCAGCGGAGGCTTACGACCACGACGCACCCGAGATGATTCGAGGTACTATCTATGTCTACTCCACCCTTGCTGCAGTTCTTATAGACACAGGTGCGAGTCATTATTTTATTGCCGCTGCCCTTGTTCGGAGCTCGGAGATTCCGACGGAGCCGTTGGCTCGATCCTTGCGGCTGGAGACTTCTACGGGAGCAGACTCGACGATTACGCACTGGTGCCGGCAGTGTGAGCTTACTCTAGGAGGCGAGATCTTCAGCTGGGATCTTCTTGTAGCGACGTCGAGGCCTTACAACATCATCTTGGGTATGGACTGGTTATCCATAGTCCATGCTCAGATCGACTGTATTAGGTGCAAGGTGTGGTGTGTCCGCACAGATGGGACCAGGTTCACCTTCACCGGCGAGAAGGGAACCTTCACAGCATAGGATGGACTTACGCAGAGGAGAGGGTAGCCGATCACACATCAGTTGGCTAGTCTCATCCTCGGAGCAGTTGACGTGCAGAGTCTGGGATTTCCTGTTGTGGTGGATCAGTATGCAGACGTTTTTTCTGATGATGTTCCAGGACTACCTCCCCGTAGGTAGGTATATTTCTATATAGACTTGTACCCTGGGAAATCACTGATATCCACTCCAGCTTATCAAATGCCTCCCGCCGAGCTTCGTGAGCTGCGGGTATAGCTGGAGGACTTACAGGGGAAAGGTTTCATCCAACCCAGTGTTTCACCCTGGGCTTCTCCGATTCTGTTCGCCAAGAAGGAGGATGGGATATTGAAACTGTGTGTCGACTATCGTCGCCTGAACCAGGTGACCGTGAGGAACAAGTATCTGCTTCTGAGGATTGATGACCTCTTTGATCAGCTCAAGGGAGCACGTTGGTTCTCGAAGATAGACCTCAAGTCAGGCTATCATCAGCTCCGAGTTCGGGACGAGGATGTGAAGAAGACGACCTTCAGGTGTCGGTACGACCACTATGAGTTCTTGGTCATACCCTTCGGTGTGACCAACGCTCCAGCAGTGTTCATGAGTCTCATGAACATGATCTTCCAGCCCTACCTCAATCGGTTTGTCATAGTCTTTATTGACGACATACTGATTTACTCGACCACCGAGGAGGAGCACTCTTACCACTTACGGGTTGTACTGGATACACTCCGAGAGCACCAACTTTATGGTAAGCTCTTGAAGTGCCAGTTATGGCTTTGAGAGGTCCACTTCTTGGGACACGTTATCTCAGAGGCGGGAGTTGTAGTGGATCCCGCGAAGGTCGAGGTGGTCCTTGCTTGGGAGCCGACCAGGAGTGTGACAGAGGTGCAGAGTTTCCTAGGTCTGGCTAGGTACTATCGGAGATTTGTGCCAGACTTCTCCAGAGTTGCAGCACTGCTTACAGCTTTGACAAAGAAGGGGAAACCCTTCGTGTGGACAGAAAAATGTCAGTAGAGCTTCCAGAAGATAAGGCGGAGATTGACCAGTGCGCCCATCTTGAGGCTACCAGAAAAGGGTGTAGGGTACGTAGTTTACTGTGATGCATCAGGGACCGGACTCAGGTGTGTCCTGATGTAGGAGTGAGCAGTGATCGCTTATGGTTCACGACAGTTGAGGCCGTATGAGCAGAACTACGCTACCCATGACCTAGAGTTAGCAGCAGTGGTCTTCTTCCTAAAGATGTGGCGACACTATCTGATGGGCGAGTGCTTTACAGTCTACTTTGACCACCAGAGTCTAAGGTACATTTTCTCACAGAAGGACCTGAATCTGAGACAACGGCGATGGATCGAGTTCCTCTAGGATTATGACTTTGAGATTGTCTATACTCCTGGGAAGGGGAACGTTGTGACTGATGCTCTCAGCAAGAGATCAGGCATTCGACTACTTGGAGAGGCGACAAAGCAGTTAGCTGCTTTGCAGATATCCTTTGTGGATAGAGATGGGGCAGCCTATCTACAGTCCCTCACAGTCACTCCTCCACTTCTTCAGCGGGTCAGAGAGGAACAATGTGGGGACGTTGACTATGAGGTGCGACGTGCTCAGATATCCTCAGGGCTGGCACCCGATGGATTTTCTAAAGGTGGGGAGCACGTCGTCCTCTTCCGGGGATGTACCATGGTACCAGTTGCACTGCATGATGAGGTGATGAGGGAGTTCCACACTTCCCCTCTAGCGGTGCATCCTGGAGTAGCGAAGATGTATCAGGACCTCAGACGACAGTACTGGTGGCCGGGTATGAAGAAGGCTGTGGCAAAGTTCATTTCTCGATGCCTCACTTGTCAGCAAGTGAAGGCATAGAACCAGGTACCTGCAGGCTTGGTACAGCCCTTAGAGGTCCCAGAGTGGAAGTGGGACGGGATATCCATGGATTTCGTGATGGGGCTTCCACGTACTTCCAAAGGACACGACACCATCTAGGTGATCGTAGACCGACTCACCAAGTCGGACCACTTCCTACCGATCAGAGAATAGGGCTCAGTAGAGAGCTTGGGATGCCTCTATATTCAAGAGATCAAACGAATTCATGGGGTTCCATCATCTATCGTCTCCGATTGAGATGCTCGCTTTACTTCCCGGCTTTGGAAGGGGTTACAGGAGGCTTTCGGGACGCAGCTATGCCTAAGCACTGCTTTTCACCCTCATACGGATGGCCAGAAGGAGAGGACCATTCAGACACTCAAGGACATGCTCCGTGCATGTGTCCTTGACTTTGTTCGCAGCTGGGAGGATCACATACCCTTTGTGGAGTTTGCGTACAACAACATCTACCACTCCACCATCGGGATGGAACCTTACGAGGCACTGTACGACCGAACTTGCAGATCACCTCTGTGCTGGGCTGACCCTAGGGAGTCAACACTCGTAGGACCATAGATGGTTCAGGCTACGACGGAGAAGGTACAGATCATCCAGGAGCAGATGAGAACTGCACAGAGCAGACAAAAGTCCTATTCTAATAGGAGGCGGAGACCACTGGACTTCGAGGATGGCGACCACATTTTCCTATGGGTCTCACCTCGACGTGGGTTACAGAGATTTGTCCAGGGTGGAAAGTTATCTCCGCACTTCATCGGGACTTTTAAGTTCCTCAGCAGGGTAGGCGAGGTGGCTTACCACATGACCCTTCCACCTCAGTTGCACCGGGTGCACAACGTCTTCCATGTATCTCAGCTGAGGAGATATGTGCATGACCCGACACATATCATCGACCACAGGGAGATGGACATCGATGATGGGGAGACTTTTGCGGAGGTCCTAGTGGAGATCGAGGATCGACAGGAGAGGGTCCTACGTGGGCGGTCGATTCCTCTGGTGTGCATTCGTTGGCAGCACGAGAACCTTCAGGAGAGCACATGGGAGCGGGAGGCTCAGATGCGTGCTCAATACCCTCATTTTTTCCCCTAGTTTATGTTGTAGCTTTACAAGGACATAAATCCCTGAGGTGAGAGTAATGTAAAGACCTAGAAATTTCAAGATTTTTTTTTAAAAAATACTTTGGAATTTTATGAGTCTGTGGCTTCTGACGGGGCTTGATTCCGAGGCCCGGTGTGCCCGGAATCAATTTTTGAAGTTTAGATTGGGTACGTTCAGTGAAAGAATGAGCGATTTTTTCTAACTTTTGAACCGGTGCTCAGAATTAAAATCTGAGGGCACCAATGAACTCACATCGCCGGTATTTGCTTAAGGGGACACTTATCTTAGTTGTGTCCGAAAAATAAGAGAAGATAATTTTTGGGGGTTTATTTAAGAAGTAAATAAAAATTGTCGGAATAATTTTTATTTCATGAGGAGGTTTTTCCCTCCCATGGGTAGTTAAGGGTGGGGCCCACGACCACTTAACTACCCAAGCATGGATATTAGAGAGGTGGGGCCCACACAAGTCCCACCATTTAAATTCCCTCTAAATATCATTAAGAACCCCCATTAATTTGACAAACCTCCATTAAATGTCACCTCAATCTATTAAATTATGTCAACCCTTAATTTAATGAGGAACCTTCTTCTTTTCCCTTTTTATTTAACTACCAACGCGTTTAATAATGGGGAACCAGCTCTCTCCCTTATTTAATTTCCAACACATTTTATTTAATGTGGTGAATTAATTATGGGAGAGTTACCTTACGGGTATAATTTAATAATAGGAGGAACCTATTATTTTTATTAAGGATGAGAGCTTCGTTGTGCGAGGAAGAATGCCGAACTCTGACGAAGAATGACAAAGAACGCTGGTTCCTCGGAGATCGACGACGCGCCACACTTACCCTTATCCACGAAAAGAGAGGAGACGCCGCTTCCTCCTCAACGCACCCCGACGACGCCTATGATCCTCTTCCCTGCGACGCTGTCTACCACGACGTCGACGATCGTCTTCCTTGTTGAGGTAGGGGAAAGAATTTTCATATTCTTCTTTTATTAGAATTATACCCTCGGCATGGCGTGTATTTATTTGGTGATGCTTTGAACCACTAACGCGGTGGGTGCGGACTAACGAACAAGTCTGAACCCACCGATTCTTTGTTCTTGATATGCGGAATATTTGGCGATGACGAAGCAGGACCGAAACGATAATTGGAATCCTTCACAGTGATGTACAAGACCCGAGACGACTGCTGGCACAGACGGAAGTGAAATCGGACCACCGAAATGACTCCGGTGGCCCGTGGAAGTCACCGACGGCACCCCAGTGCACCGCTGGCAGGAGCCTGCCGCAACTGAAGCCGAGGCTGCGAGGAATCGAATCCTGCGGCTGCGCGGGATCTGGGGGAGACGCGGCGTCGTTTGCCGCATCCGCGGAACAAAAGGGGGACCGCGTCCCCCCTGCTCGGCCTGCTGGCCGAGCCAGCGCACCCCCCGGCCGGGCCAGGGCGGGTCGCGCGGACTGGGCCGGGCCGTGCCCAGCTGGGTCGAGTCGCGCCCTACCGGGCCGGACCCGGACCCGGGTCGGGTCGACCCGGGGGGGGGGGGGGGGGGTTGGGCTGGGCCCAGACCCCCCACTTCGGACCATTTTCGGTCTTTTGCCCATAACTTGATCTACAGACCTCCGATCGACGCACTGTCAATTACGTAGATATCCTTGGATCAAGAAGGTCACTTCTTTATATTACACTCAAGGTTTCGGCAAAGTTTGGGTACAACCGGGTTGGTTCGAACCCGAAACCAACCGGGCCCTTGGAGCGGAAACACTTATATCTTAAGGACCGGACATCCGATTGACGTGCCGTCAATTGCGTTGTGATACTTTTATTGATATAGTCCTTTTGGATTACTCCTATTGAGGTTTGGACACAGCTGGAGTTCTATCGGGTTGGTTTTTGGCCACTGGGATGGAAAAACCAATAACTCTCAGACCAGGTGGCCGATTGACGCACCGTCTGTCGCGTTGGGTTTCATTTGACGAGACGAAACTTTGGGATACATCAACTTTGTACTTCTTGATAGTTGATGTATCGACTCTCTTTCTTTCCCGAGGAGCGTACCCTCCCGGAATCGAGCATGCTATGTGCGAGAACCCTAGATCTGGCTGCGACTGCGACGATGACGACTGCACTTGGATCCTCCATGGGTTCGACAGCAAGGACGACTGTACTTGGATCCTCTGTGGGTTCGCCAGCGACGACAACCGTACTGAAATCTTCCATGGGTTCGACAGCGATGACTATTGTTCTTGTATCCTATGTGGGTCCTGCAGTATAGACCTCTATACTTGTATCCTGTGTGGGTCCGGCAGAGTAGCTGGTCTTGTATCCTTTGTGGGTCCGATAGCTTGGCTGGTCTTGTATTCTATGTGGGTCCGACAACTTAGATGAATCAATGGCTACATCTGATCATATCTATCACCTTACTAAGTGTATACCTGTGTGATCCGAGTCTTGATTCTTAATCATTATCATCGATGTGATTGACTTGCTTTCCTGAGTGGACTGGGTTTTGTTTTCCTGTGTGGACTGGGTTGTTCTTGGGCTTGAGAGTTGGAGCCATTTTGTAACTGATGACTTAGGTATATGTATGGTCATATACCTAAGTAGAGTCGTTTGATACTTCGTGATTGTACCTTTCCTTTGTGGTTTATCCTTCGTGGATTCTGAGAGACCTTCGGGGGTCTCGAGGTCCCTACTGAGTATCGTATACTCACCCCTACATGGGCTATGCCCGCACTACGTTGTGTTGGATGCAGACGACGGACAACACTAATCGAGGTGGAGGCTTGTGGAGCTGGATGGTACCCAGTGGTGGACCACTTGGCGGGACGTACACGGAGCGGGCAACCGAACCTGAGGAGCTGAGGAGACTATCTGTACCCACCCTTCAAGTGGGATTTCCGAAGGACGACTCAGTGTTGCTACTTTGCTTTCTGCAGTTGTACTTCCTTTTAGTTGTACTGTACTTTCAGTTGGGTTTGTATACTGACCCATTTACTTTTCAGCCCTTACCTTGTACCCAGTTTTACTTAGTGCTTACTTCACTTGCGTACTCTATTGTGTTTTTGTTTACTGTATAAAAAGGCAATGCCTTAACTTTTTGGGATTTACGCCTTTGGTGCTAGTCGCCAGCCCCTGGCCTATGGAAGCCAGGCTTGGGGTTGTCACGACATGGGCCCTGAGGATGGGTCGTGACATAAAATTATTTAACTTAGAGTTAAATCTAAATGATAAGGTTAAAATAGTAACATAAACTTGTCTAAAACCTATTGGTTGAGAGGATTTCGACCCATCCCCACTTTAGCTTCGATATTAATCAATTTGGAGCTATTATAAACCGAATATGATTTTATTATAAAATAACATTTTAAGTTTTTCCTAAGGTGCCTCTCTCCTCCCTTATAAAAGGGAACCTCCTCCCTCTCATCTTTACACAACTTTGAGCATTCAAGCTCGGCCAAAACCTACCCATTTCCCTTCTCAACTTCCCTATTAATATTATAGAGGTCCTGGTCTTCTTTAAAGACCAACATTAGTGCCCTAAGATGAGGTTTCAAAAAGGTGTGTCGAAGAAGAGGTAATATCCGTTACCGATTATTTCAAATTTATTTCTTCTTATACTTCCTCCTCTTTAGTTGATTCATTATGAAGTAATAAAATCAGTATCACTCATATAATGATATGTTATTATAAATATAAAACAACCCTATTTAACCTTCTATCCATCCTACAGAAAACGAAATCACCACACGTGCGTACGTACGAAATACCGTCTCCACGCCATGGTGTAATCTGTTTTCCACCACCGCCTTACTTGTATAGGTATAATGGTGTAAAGAATAACTATATATTATTATTTTAAAGTGATATTGATTATGAAATAGTATACATACACTTCAATATAATTCCACGATCATGGGAACGATATCATCGCTCGTGCGTACATACGACCTACCATCTCCATGATGTGATGAGATTCGTTCTACATTATCTTCATTGAATAATGATTATATAAATGAATTGAATGAATAAATATGATATATATTACATTAATACCATTCTGTAAATGAGATATCTATAACCTAAAAATAGTAATAAGAATTTATTCGACAAAACATGCATAAGAACATAAAGCAATGATCACCCGAATAACAAGTGGCAATGAAATATTACTAATAAGAAGATAAGAATTTGACCATATATGATATCATAACAATGAATATGATTCTGTAATAAGTCAATGACATTTTTTAAATCATTATACAGGAGGTTCAGATACGTACAAATCATATCGGACCTAAGGTAAGGGAAAATCTCGCAATCTCAATTTTTATCCGAGATTGTTTATACTTCAGTATTTACTGGGGCATATTTATCATCCACATCCATGTTTCCTCAATATGTAATATTATTTATATCCTTATACAATTTTTTAAATCCAATTTTACCTATTGGTTAATTTTTAGTAAAATATATGAAATGAATCTTTTTTCGTTTTTAGTACGAGATACTTTTTGACTTTTCCGGCCAAAGTACGAGAAGAATGTTTTTTTAACTTATGCAGCATGAATGGATTTTTATGATTTCATAGAACATAATTTCAATGAATCTTCCTTTACAAGTTTTAAAGTTTATTTTCAATTAACTTCTTTTAGTATGACATGTTGAGAAAGGAAAGATGTTTTTAAAGTAGAAAAGATATTTTCCTCAAGAATGGAGTTCAAGTGTTTTATCAAAATTATTTTCCATCTAAGATAATATAGGGTTATGTTTCTATCCCTATTATTACATTGATTTTATTATGCTGTGATGGAATTATTTTTATGAAGTCCTTTATATTATATGAATTATTTTATGATGTCACAATGTTTAAGAATCCCATTTTATTTACATGGGTTATGCTATGATGTATGATTTATGATTTTGTGGCACACATAAGAATGGTTGCATTATGAGATGGTTGGGACCTATATCTCCCTCCAACACATTTGGTAAAGGTTTATATCTCATGATATAGACATGGCTGGAACGATAAGTTAATCCGGTTCAGTGATACATGACTGGAATGAGGAGTGAACTCGGTTTAGTAATGGACTTTGTCCGCTATGATGGTCTTGGAAATGAGCCTTGACTAATATGAAATGATTTTATATGATTATGTGTGTATTCCAAAATGTTTCATGTTTTAAGTTATGATTATTAGGATTACATTTCACTACTATGATTTATCCCATGTTATGATATTATGATCTCTTTTGTAGGTTATGATTTTCAGAATGTTATGTTCTTATGAATATGATATGATTGATATTTCTTTTGTTTACCCTTACTGAGCATTTGATCTCACCCTTTTGTATGTTTTCTTTTTCTCAGGTCAGGAAGAAGGGTATTAAGTAGGATATTCCAAAAGGGAATCTAGATATGATGAAATAAATGGGAGACAATGTAGATGATTTTTGAACCAGTTGTTTATGTTTCCCAGTTTCTAAAGACACTATACCTATACGGTCCTATCATGGTTTTGTTTTATGTTCTAATAAGTATGCTTCAATTCTGAAGTAATAACCATGTATGTAAATTATGTGTCGTTATAGTTGGTATCAGAGTAAAGGTATAGTCAACCTTTGGAAACTAGGATGTGAAAACCTTAGTAAGAACCCTAAGGATATGTCTAACATAGAAAATAATCTTAGTGTTTTAGAAATGGCCATGAATAACCTATTATAAGACCTAAAGTGTGAAATTTTATTACTTATTATGTGGTTTTCCTTTTGTAATTAGTGTTTCTCACACTATGCTTCTTGGTTTTAGTCAATGGATGGAACTCGAAGGAACTGTGTTAATGCTGAATGTGACGGACAATGCAATGATTGTCCGCCTGAGCAACCAAACGTTATGGGATCTAGAATGAAAAATCTTGTAGCCATGCTCACACAACTTTCTCAAGCTATGAATCATACAAGATTTCCAAACGAGCAAAGGAAGGAGAAAAATTCTATTGAATCCTTCATGAGGCAGCGTCCACCTTCATTCAATGGGTCTTCTGATCCATTAGTGGCTGAACAATGGATCAGTACCACTGAAAAGATATTTTCAGTCCATCAATGTTTTGAGCATGATAAAGTTATCTTAGTAGTATATCGTTTGGAAGGTGAATCTGATCAATGGTGGAATCTTATCAAGAATATGAGGTAAAGAGATGAAATTGAGTCCATGGAATGGGACGAGTTCAATAACTTATTCTTCAATAAGTACTTCCCTCGTATTCTTCGAACAAAGATGGAGAAAGAGTTTCTTGAACTGAAGAAAATGGATGATGAATCTGTTGGTACCTACGAAGCAAATTTTACAAGACTTGCAAGGTACGCTTCCAGAATTATTATCCAAACTGAGAGTAAGATTGATCAATTCTTTAGTGGCTTAAAACCAAGTCTTCGAAGGGCGTTATCCATAAGGGAATTCAATAGCTACGAGGAAATTGTTCAATGTGCTCTCAAGGTTGAGATGGAGATTGAAGTAACCCATCAGTCATATGGGTTTGATAAGAAGATGAAAATGGAATTCAAAGGAAAATCTAAAGACCACACTGAAAATAAGATAAGTTTTCCTTTATGATCAAATTGTGGAAAGAAACATGGAGGGAATTATCTTAAAGGGAAAACAAATGTTTTAAGTGTGGAAAAGAAGGTCATTGGGCAATTGAATGTCGAAATAATGGGAATAAGATGTCTAATGATGCGAACAAAGAAAGGGATACACAGAATGCACCACCAACACTTCAATGTTTCAAGTGTAAGGAGATGGGGCATAATTCTAATCAATGCCCAAATCCAAGGGTTGTTGATGATGATCGACGTCAACAAACTCTTAAGGCCAAAGACAAAGGAAAGTCACATGCAATTACTATCGGCTATGTGGAGTACGATAATGAAGTGGAGAAAGGTACACTTACCATCCACTCTAAAGTAGAAAATATTTTATTTGATTCTAGATCCACCCACTCTTTTATTTCTAAAGAATTTTCTAAGGGTATCTCCATATTACCTCAACAATTAGATTTTGAGTTAGTTGTGACAACTCCTAATGGCACAACAGTCGCATCAAAAGTTTACAATTCTTCTCCGATTGAAGTTTGTGGGAAAGTGCTTCCTAAAAATCTTGTGATCCTTCCTATAGTGGAATTTTATGTGATTCTTGGCAGGGATTGACTTTCTTTATATGGAGCTCATATCAATTTTCAAATAAGGGAAGTCACATTTCATACTCCAGACCAATCTATGATAATCTATCGATGCAAGGATGAACATGACCTTCCAGTGGAAATTTATTCCATTTTATGGGTCTTGATTCCACTAAATGAAGGTTATTTATCTCAAATGGTTGGAGAGAAACTCACGATTAAGAATACACCCATTTTATGGAAGTTTGATGATGTCTTTCCAGAGGAATTTCCAGGTCTTCCACCAAATCGTGAAGTTGAGTTTTCAATAGAACTCATACCTATGCCTATTTCAAATACACCTTATAGAATGGACCTAATTGAGTTGTAGGAATTGAAGAAGCAACTCAAAGAGAATCTTGATAAAGGATTCATACGCCCTAGTGCGTCACCTTGGGGAGCACCTGTTCTGTTTGTTAAGAAGAAAGATGGATCAATGAGACTCTGCATTGATTATCGAGAACTTAACAAGATCACTATCAAGAACAAATATCCTCTTCTATGCATTGATGACTTATTTGAACAACTACGCGAAGCTCAATAATTTTCCAAGATTGATCTTTATTCAGGGTATCATCAATTAAGGGTCAAAAAGGAGGATATACCAAAGATGGCTTTCCGTACAAGGTATGGACACTATGAATTTATAGTGATGCCATTTGGTCTTACTAATGCCCTTGCTATCTTCATGGATTTGATGAATAGAGTCTTTAGATAATATCTTGATCAGTTTGTGGTAGTCTTTATAGACGATATTCTTGTCTATTCAAAGAGAAAGGAAGAACATGAAGATCACTTGAGAATTGTATTAAAGACCCTGAGAAAGGAGAAGCTTTATGCCAAATTTACCAAGTGTGAATTTTGGATTCAAAAAGTTTCATTTTTGGGTCACATAATCTCAAAAGAGGGGATATCTATGGATCCAGCAAAAATAGAGGTTATCGAAAGATGGTCGAGACCAACAACAGTAACTAGAATCTAAAGTTTTCTTGGTTTGGCTGGATATTATCGACGTTTTGTGAAATATTTTTCAAGGTTATCTAATCCACTCACCAGGTTGACTTGAAAAGGAGTTAAGTTCGTTTGGACGAAGGAGTGTGAAGAGAATTTCAAAGAGTTAAAACAAAGGTTATCCAGTGCACCTGTGCTCACACTACCATATAGTGGAGAAAGATTTGTGATCTATAGTGATGCATCCAAGAAGGGACTAGGGTGTGTTATCATGAAAAATGATATGGTGATAGCTTATGCCTCACGACAGTTGAAAATCCATGAGCAAAATTACCCAACTCATGATTTGGAGTTAGCCGTGGTAATATTTGTATTAAAAATATGGAGGCATTATCTTTATGATGAAAGGTGTGATATTTATACTGATCATAAAAGTTTAAAGTATATTTTCACACAAAAGGAGCTGAATATGCGCCAAAGAAGATGGTTTGAGTTGATTAAGGACTACGACTGCTCAATTCATTATCACCCTGGGAAAGCAAACAAGGTGGCAGATGCATTACGTCAACAAGACCATGCTAGCTTATCCATGATGAGGATCTCAAAAGATCAAATATTTATTGATTTAGAAAGGATGGATCTTGGAATTATAATGGAAGGGGAAAATCTTATCTTTTTCAAATGAATGTTCAACCATCTATGCATGTGAAGATTAAAGAGGCGCAGAAAGAAGATGTAGAGTTACAAAAGATAGTGAGAAATGTTCCTAAATTAAACCTTGATTGTGATGGGATAATAAGGTTCAGGAATTGGGTTTGTGTTTCTCCCATCCCAGAATTAAAGAAGGAGATGTTGGATGAGGCTCATAGTTCTTCATTCTCTATTCATCCTGGAAGCACGAAGATGTATAGGGACTTGAAAGAGTACTTCTGGTGGGATGACATGAAAAGAGATGTTTCTGAATATGTCTCTCGATGCTTGGTTTGTCAGCAAGTTAAATCTGAGAGACAGAAGTATAAGGGGATGTTACAACCATTACCCATACCAGAATGGAAATGGGAAAACATCACCATGGACTTTGTCACTGGACTTCCTAAAATATCCAAAGACAATAATGCTATCTGGGTTATAGTTGATCATCTTATGAAGTCGGCACACTTCATTTCTATTAGAAAATATTTCTCTCTAGATCAGCTTGCTAGGATATATGTGAAGGAAGTGGTAAAATTGCATGGAGTACCACTTTCCATTATATCTGATCGGGATCCGAGGTTTACCTCGAAGTTTTGGAGAAGTCTTCAGCATAATCTAGATATAGAGTTGAGTTTCAGCACTACTTATCATCCTCAGACAAATGGTCAGTCTGAGAGGACAATTCAAACTCTAGAAGACATGTTAAGAGATTGATCTATGTATTTAAAGGTGGTTGGGATCAACACCTAACTTTGGTGGAATTTTCTTATAATAATAGATTTCACTACAATATTCAGATGGCTCCTTATGAAGCTCTCTACAGAAAGAAATGTAGGACTCCAACTTGCTGAGATGAAGTTGGGGAAAGAAAGCTATTAGGACATGATCTTGTTGATGAGATGGCAGAAAAGATCCGATCTATTCAACAATACATAAGAGCAGCTCAGAGTCGACAAAAAAGTTATGCCGATAACTGAATAAAAGACCTGGAGTTTGAAGTGGGTGATAAATTGTTCTTACGAATATCTTCTTGGAAGAGAGTAATGAGATTTGTAAAGAAGGGAAAGCTGAGCCCTAGGTATATCGGTCCTTTCGAAATACTGGATCGTGTTGGGAAGGTAGCTTACCAATTGGCGCTTCCACCGAATCTCTCTCAAGTTCATGATATGTTCCATGTATCTCTCCTGAGAAAGTACATACCTGATCCTTCACATGTACTAAGCTCAGAAGTTGTACTGCTGGAGCAAGATCTTTCTTATGAAGAACAACCGATAGAGATTCTGGATCGTAGCGAAAAATTTCTACGAAACAAGACCACTCACTTGGTGAAAGTTTTATGGAGGAACCACCAATTAGAATAAGCTACATGGGAACTTGAGGATATGATGAGGGAGAGATATTCTCATCTATTTGTTACGAAGTGACGAATTTCGAGGGCGAAATTCATTTTAAGGGGGGTAGAATGTAACACCCTGATATTTTATGAGAAGTATATTTTTTTATGTCTTATGTTATACGCAACATCAAAGGAATCTTTCATTACACACAACACTAGCTTGGCTTGCGTTATACGCAAGAGCAACCTTCCTCGATAGTGTGTGTTGTACGCAATATCGAGTTTCACTAAACAACGATATGTTATTAAAATATTATATAAACTAGCCGTTATGAATAGTAATAACCACTTTTTGAAATTTTGTAAATTTTATCTTTCAAAATGGACTTCATTTTTGGATTCGTAATAGTGAAATTAGCCTAGGGTGAAATTTTGGTATTTTTCTGCAAACTTTCAATTTTTGATGAATAGTGAAAACACTGGGTTACTATTTAAAAATCAACTTTTTATTTAAATAATTATTTATTTTATTTAAATTTATTTTAGGTCAAAATTGATACACAATACCTATATAAGTTCAATGTAATTCATTGGAGTCATTTTATAAAAATTTTAGATATATAAAAATTTTATTGAACTTTTCATCGTCTTTTACCCACCTCCTAGGAGAATTTGCAAATGTACATAAAAAAACATTGTTTCCGACTATGCTCAGATCCGATGAAGAATACCCGAATCCATCACGTGTATGAGGAATACTTGGATCGAGCTCACCTAGGCATCACTGTCGACTGATTCTCGAAACTGAGTTTCCGTCCTTGTTCCAGTTTCCGAACTCGAAGATGGAAATCCTAATGTCGATGATCTCAAACAGTCACCGAAGATCAGATCTGGGAAAATTTCATGCTCACGTGGTGATGGGGGTGTCATCGAACCAGTTTTCCTCCTACGGTCGTGTGCTGTAGGCGATAGGGGCTTGGACTCGGAGGAGGCAATGGAAGAGGATTGGTGACAGGTAGACTTGGTTTCGGTAATTAGAATCTTGAAGCGTTTCTTTCGATCGCTGAATTTCTTTTATCATTTCATCAATAGTCCTTTTGAATGTTTTGTTGGAAAACTAGACAATTTTGGGATGGAAAATGGGGTTTCAAGGGTTTTTGGTGGATGGGGTTCTGGCTTGGTAGGCAGTTTTCTTGTTGGTCTGGATCTGAGTGTTTGTGGAGGAGGCGAGGCGAGGTTTCTGGTCTCTTTTGCTCGAATTGGGTGAGGTTTCAGTTCTGATGAATATAATGCGACATTGATCCCGGTTGATTTGGAATTACAGTTTCAATGTTGAAGCTAGTGAAGTTCAGGGGGGGTCTGGATCCTAGTGGTAGTGGTTCTCGGACCTGTGATGCTCTCTTATGCTACTTCAGAGGCATTTGCGATGCACGTCTCTGGTTGCTCCAGTCGCTTTTGTGATGCGCTCTTTATCTGCTCTAGTTGCTACTACTATGTGCATTTCGATTTCTCTGAATGCCTCTGCAATGCACTCTGGGCCTCTGTAGTGCCGTTTGCCTCTCCCTCTCAGTGATCGTTTGTGTTTTCGTTTGCTTGCTGGTTTTTTTTCCCGAGGTTTGCTGTTTTGGGATGAAGTTGTTTGAAGTTGCCTGTGGTTGCCAGTTGTGTGGTTTTAGGCCTTGTGATGCACTCTTTCGTTGCTCCATTTTCCTCTGTGATGTGCGTCTCTGGTTGCTCCAGTCACCTATGTGATGCGCTTTTCAGTTGCTCCAATCGCTTCTGTGATGCACATTTCGGTTACTCCAGTTGCATTTGCAATGCTCTTTGAGTTGCTCCGATGGTTTTTCCATGCACTGGTTTTGATGATGATATCTCATGATGGTGATGCTCGAGTTGATGTGATGATGGAGAAAGTGACGTGATGGTGTCAAGTCGAGGTATCGTCGACAATTTTTCCTGCATCTATTTGCATGGTTCTCTGCTCTGGTTCCAGGATTCCTCCAGTCTCTCCGAGGCGGAGCAGTGCGGTGGTCTTCTTGGTCCTTTGGGATGTGAGTTCGAGCGACCAATTTAGGGAGATAGATGATTATTTTGATGGTTTCATGGTGTTTTTATGGATTTGAAATTTGAAACTTCTCGGTGGTGGTTTTGAAATCTCAATTGAGCGGGATTTGAGACAGTTTTTGGAATTTGGTTTTTATTCTGAATTTTGATGGTTTAAGCAACCAGTTCTCTACAAGGATCAGCTCCAGATGATGATTTAGAGTAGGAATATTTCATTTGTGCATGACCATTTGGATTTGGATGAATGAGAGGGTATGACTTTTCCATCGGTACCAGGCCCGTGCAACCCTGCGCGGGACAGCTTATCGAGCGGTCATGTGAGGTGGAGGCTTAACATAACGTTGTAGTTGCTAGGGAGGAGCAGTTTCTTGTAGTTTGTTCTGGGTTATTTCTTGTATGGTGTTATTCTGGGTTTCCCACTTTTTCCTCAAAAGTGCTTTTGAAATAAAAATTTAATTTTCAGTCAATAAGATAAAAATATTTTTTTGGTGAATAGTAACTTTTTACTTTTATTTACCACGGTTAAAAGTAAATAGGGTAATTAAGGGTAAAAATGATATTATTATTACCCTAAAATATGTCCTAATTCTATTGGATAAGCTTAATTCGAGAAAAAAAACCTTAGGAATAAAATATTACCCTTTAGGTCCACTTGGATTAGATTAAGACACTTATTATTATTTTATTTAAAGAAGAGTTAAAAGAGTTAAAATCAAAGTTTAATAAGTAAAACATTTTTAATATAGGGTTATACATAAGATAAATTCAACTATAAATATTCATTAGAAAGATAAAAATATTTCATACATAATGGTATTTTATTTATAAATTTTAGACATTAAATAAGTTAATTTATTTATGACACAATGATGATGCAATAATTACCTTATTAATGAAATATTAACATAATTGATGTTATAAATACCCAAATAAATATAATTTGAGACTTTTTATGAATTAAACTAATTTTATAGGGTAACATGACATGTTAGTATTTATTTAATTAACGTTTCTTGAACTAATTATGCTGTTATTATTTTCACAAAAATCAATTACCAAATAGTTTCAAAATTGACATAAAATAGTGTTTAAAACAAATATTATATTATTAATTGGTATTCTATTCCTAAAAATCTAAGGTTTGGCCAAATGACTTATATAATGTTATATATATTAATAATTAACCACTTGGGGTTCTTTTTTCTTGTTATAGTAAGTTTATTAACCATATAGTGTAAGAAAACAAGAAGACACGGTAAAAGTTAAAATTATTTAACTTAGAGCTAAATCTAAATGATAAGGTTAAAATAGTAACCTAAACTTGTCTAAAACCTATTTGTTGAGAGGATTTAGACCCATACCCACTTTAGCTTATAAATTAATCAATTTTGAGCTATTATAAACTTAATATGACTTTATTATAAAATAATATTTTAAGTTTTTCCTAAGGTGCCCCTCTCCTCCCTTATAAAAGGGAACCTCCTCCCTCTCCTCTTTACACAACTTTGAGCATTCAAGATCGGCCAAACCCTGCCCATTTACCTTATCAACTTCCCTAGTAATATTCTATAGGTCCTTTTCTTCTTCAAAGACCAACATTAGTTCCCTAAGAGGAGGTTTCAAAGAGGCACGTTGAAAAGAGGTAATATCCATTATCGATTCTTTCAAATTTATTTCTTCTTCTACTTCCTCTTATTTAGTTGTTTCATTATGAAGTAATAACATCAGTATCAATAATATACTGATATGTTATTATAAATATGAAACAAACCTATTTCACCTTTTATCCATCCTACGGAAAATGAAATCACCGCATGTGCGTACGTACGGAATACCATCTCCACGCCGTGGTGTAATCTGTTTTCCACCACCGCCTTACTTGGATAGGTATAATGGTGTAAAGAATAACTATATATGATTATTGTAAAGTGATATTGATTCTGAAATATTATACATAAACTTAAATACAATTCCACGATCATGGGAACGATATCATCACTCGTGCGTACGTACGACCTACCGTCTCCACGATGTGTTGTGATTCGTTCTGCATGATCTTCATTGAATAATGATTATATAAATGAATTGAATGAATAAATATAAAATATATTACATTAATACCATTCTATAAATGAGGTATCTATAACCTAAAAAGAGGAATAAGAATTTATTCGACAAAACATGCATCAGAACATAAACCAATGATCACCCGAATAACAAGTAGCAATGAAATATTACTAATAAGAAGATAAGAATATGACCATATATGATATCATAACAATGAATATGATTCTTTAATAATTTAATGACATTATTTAAATCATTATACAGGAGGTTTGAATATGTACAAATCATATTAGACCTAAGGTAAGGGAAAATATCGCAATCTCAATTTTTATCTGAGATTGTTTATACTTCGGTATTTACTGGGGAATATTTATCATCCACATACATGTTTCCTCAATATGTAATATTATTTATATCCTTATACAATTGATTAAATACAATTTTACCTATTGGTTAATTTTTAGTAAAATATATGAAAGGAATATTTTATCGTTTTTAGTATGAGATACTTTTTGACTTTTCCGGCCAAAGTACGAGAAGAATGTTTTTTTAACTTATACGGCATGAATGGATTTTTATGATTTCATAGAACATAATTTCAATGAAGCTTCCTTTAAAATTTTTAAAGTTTATTTTCAATTAACTTCTTTTAGTATGACATGTTGAGAAAGGAAAGATGTTTTTGAAGTAGAAAAGATATTTTCCTCAAGAATGGAGTTCAAGTGTTTTATCAAAATTATTTTCCATCTAAGATAATATAGGGTTCTGTTTCTATCCCTATTATTACATTGATTTGATTATGTTGTGATGGAATTATTTTTATGAAGTCCTTTATCTTATATGAATTGTTTTATGATGTCACGATGTTTAAGAATCCCATTTTATTTACATGGGTTATGCTATGATGTATGATTTATGATTTTGTGGCACACATAAGAATGATTTCATTATGATATGGGTGGGACCTATATCTCCCTCCAATGCATTGGGTAAAAGTTTATATCTCATGAGATAGACATGGATGGAATGGAAAGTTAATACGGTTCAGTGATATAGGACTGGAATGAGGAGTGAACTCGGTTTAGTAATGGAATTTGTCCGCTATGATGGTCTTGGAAATGAGCCTTGATTAATATGAAATGATTTTCTATGATTATGTGTGTAGACACAATGTTTCATGTTCTAAGTTATGATTATTGGGATTACATTTTACTACTATGATTTATCCCATGTTATGATATTATGATCTCTTTTGCAGGTTATGATTTTCAAAATGTTATGTTCTTATGAATATGATATGATTGATATTTCTTTTGTTTACCCTTACTGAGCATTTGAGCTCACCCTTTTGTATGTTTTCTTTTCCCCAGGTCAGGAAGAAAAGTATTAAGTAGGATATTCCAAAAGGGACTCTAGATATGATAAAATAAATGGGAGACAATGTAGATGATTTATGAACTAGTTGTTTATGTTTCCCAGTTTCTAAAGACACTATACCTATACGGTCCTACCATTGGTTTGTTATATGTTGTAATAAGTATGCTTCAATTCTGAAGTAATAACCATGTATGTAAAGTATGGTTCGTTATAGGCCTGAACTAGTGGGTTGGGCCGGGTCGACCTGAACCGGGTTGACCCATGCCATGTGATGCCGGGTCGGTCCGACCGGGTCGGACTAGACCCGGGCCCACTTCGACCCATTTATGATCTTTTGGCCATAACTTTGGCACCAGACATCTATTTGACGAACCGTCAGCGACACTGAAAATATTAGAGAAATATGGTCCATTTGAGTGATACCCCACTGAGTTTTGGATTAAGATTGGGTACAGTCAGGTTGGATCGAGCACGAATCCAACCGGGCCCCAAGGACTAAAAGGCTAATAACTCACAGACCGGACGTCCGTTTGACGCGCCGTCTGTTATGTTGAGACCCCTATGACATGGCGGACCTTCGAGATACTTCTTCGTGGGACTTCATGGAAGTTGGAGTATTGACCCGTGGCTTTGGAAGCGGTTTCCCTAAGCGCGTTACGTACGAAACCCTGCGACTGGCTGAGACTTGACGACTGCTGACCGTTTCGACTCGGAGTGACTCGACTGGCCTAGTGGGGAGCGCCTTGGTGACATGGAAGAACCACAGTGGGGAGTGACTTGGTGATGCGGTAGACCCACGGTACTCGAAAGGAGGAGTACCTCATTAGGATACGAGGGGGAGCGCCTTGGCGATGCGGAAGACCCACGGTGGGGAGCGCCATGGTGACGCAGCAGACCGACGGTACTCGATAGGAGGAGTACCTCAGTAGTACAAAGTTATTGGGAAGCACCTTTGTGTGACGTGGGAGGCCCACTGTATTCGATAGAGGAGGATTTCTTCAGCAGCCGAGGTGTTCGACGACGTGACTGGGGATGTTACTTGATACTACCCCTAGAATAAATCCTGGTGTGAGATGAGTGAGAATATTTGTGTTTTCCTCATGATTGAGATGAATTACTTGATAACTTAGGTATATGTATGGGCATATACCTAAGTGAGTTTATCTGTTGATTTCATACTTTGTGGTTTATCCTTGGTGGATTTTGTGAGATCTTGAGGGTCTCAGGGTCCCTACTGAGTATTGTTTTACTCACCCCTGCACGGGCTATGCCCACACCTTGTTGTGTTGGATGAAGATGATGGACAACGCTGACTGAGGCTGAGAGTATCAGGATTGGACGATGCTCGGAGGTGGACTATACAGTGTGTTGGTACATGGAGGAGACAGACGAATGTGGAGTGATGAGGAGACTATCTGTACCTACCCTTCAGGTAGGAACTTCAGAGGACAATCTAATAGCTGACTTTTCATTTTCTTTAGTTGTATTGTATCACAATTGTACTTGTACTTTCTAGTTGGGCTTGTATTCTAGCCCCTTTTACTTACTGCACTCACTCTGTTTAAAGTTCAGTTTACTTGTGTTCCTATCTTGATATGTGATTTGTTGTGTGTGTTTATAGGTTATAAAGGCAATGCCTTCCCAGTTTTAGGGAATTACTTCTTTGGTGCTAGTCTCCAGCCCCTGGCCTATGGAAGGTGGGATTGGGGTGGTCACGACACGAGCCCCTAGGGATGGGTCATGACAAATTGGTATCAAAGGGTTCGGTTCTACCACAAAACTATGACTTAGATCTTTTCTGTGAAGCAATATTGTTAAGGGTAATGAGTGCGGTTTTTAGTTTAGGGAATCCAGTGTTGATGCGGTGACCGACGTATCCATATACCAGAACCCTGACTTCTGATTTTCAAATCGGTTCACGAAAACACTGATTGCGTGTGTGTTTTTCAAAAATTTTCATTGTAAACTCTTTGAGTCAGCTCACCAGAACAACTCACCAGTTATAACTTATTGACCATGGCGCACGTGTTTCTTTTCAGGATGCCTCTACGCAGACATCCTTCTAGGGTTCTGAGATTAGCACACACTGATAGCCCACTGAGCGACAAGGCCTCGGTGTAGGGCCCTCTTCTAGTAGAGGCACCAGCGGAGGCACCAACGGTACCATTACCCATTGGGACACCGATACCACTAGCCCCAGTAGTAGAGAGTGCACACCGCTTGAGCACGTTGCATGAGTTCCAGTACCAGAGGCCACCTAGGTTCAATGGAGAGATGGACCCACAGGTGGCTTAGGATTGGATGGAGGCTATAGTGAGAGTCTTTCTACTGGTAGGGACACTGGAAGAACTCATGGTGATCCTTGCCGCTAGCCTTCTACAGGAAGCAGAAGACATATGGTGGAGCTTGATGCTCTAGGTTCATGACAAGGTGACGCTTCTCTGGGCAGACTTCAAGAGCCTGTTTCGGGCAGAGTTTGTTCCAGTGACTCTTTGCGTAGTGCGCATTCAGAAGCTACTTCATCTGCAGTAGGGCAGTATAACTGTGGCTCAGTACTCAATGAGGTTCACTAACCTCTCACGCTACTCTACATATATGGCACAAGACCCATTCTTCAGGGCCCGAACCTTTGAGCGGGGACTCAGGCGGGAGATCAGGGTTTTAGTGATCTCACTTAGCATCCCGACGCAGGAGGGGGTGTTAGAGAGAGCCCTCTTGGTGGAGAGTTTTATTGCTAAGCAGTCACTAATAGAGAGACCCACCACCAGTCATCACGTAGTGGAGTCTTCTGTAGCTGGCAGCAGACAGACGTCACAGAGGTCCAAGAGGACCAGACCTACAGGTGGATGAACACATGATTCAGAGTCAGTTATACGGGGCACCTGAGGTGGAGAAAGACATTCTAGGAGTGGGTAATGTTTCACATGTGGTGGGTAGGGTCACATGGCTTGTGACTATCCGACCCGTCGTACATATGATCAGCAGACGGTCGAAGGACCGCCCAGGAAGAGACAAAGGTTCGACCAAGGAGGTCCACAGGGAGCAGGTAGACGTGGCAGAGGAGATGGCCGTGCAGCTGGTGATGAGAGACGATCCGAGATGTTACCGCCACCACCACCAGGAGGTCCACCCCGACCACAGAGAGCAGGTGGACAAGGGCGAGCTCAGCTCTAGGAAGCTGAGGCCTATGATCACGGTGCTCCAGAGATGATACGAGGTATGATCTGTGTCTATTCCACCTTAGCTACAGTACTTATAGACATAGGTTCCAATCATTATTTTATTTCCACTTCCCTCATTCAGATCTCGATGATTCCGACGGAGCCGTTGGTTTGATCCTTACGAGTAGAGACTCCTACGGGAGAAGATTCGATGATTACGCACTGGTACCGGTAGTGTGAGCTTACTCTAGGAGGCAAGAGCTTCGACTGGGATCTCCTAGTAGTGGCGTCAAGGCCTTACGACATCATCTTGGGTATGGACTGGTTATCTATATTCTATGCTCAGATTGACTGTATTAGGTGCAAAGTGTGGTGTGTCCGCACGGATGGGACAATTTTTATCTTCATTGGCGAGAAGGGAGCCTTTGCAGCATAGGATGGACTTACCTGGAGGAGGGTGCATCCGATCACTCATCAGTTGTCTAGCCTTACCCTCAGAGCTGTTGATGTGGAGAGTCCAAGTTATCCTATAATGGTGGACCAGTATGTGGATGTCTTCCCTGATGATGTTCCAGGCCTACCTCCTCGTAGAGATGTGGACTTTTACATTTACTTGTACCCCAAGACAACATCGATATCTACACCATCATATCGGATGGCTCTCGTGGATCTTCGTGAGATGCGGGTACAACTAGAGGACTTGCAGGGGAAGAGATTCATTTGGACCAGTGTTACACCTTGGGCAGCCCCGATTCTATTTGACAATAAGGTGGATGAGAGTTTGAGACTTTGTGTCGACTATTAGTGCCTGAACCAGGTGACTGTGAAGAACAAGTACCCACTTCTGAGGATTGATGAACTCTTCGATCAGCTGAAGGGAGAACATTGGTTCTCAAAGATAGACCTCAGATCAGGCTATCACCAGCTCAGAGTATGAGACAAGGATGTGCAGAAGATGACCTTCAGGTGTCAGTACGACCACTACAAGTTCTTGGTTATTCTATTTGGTGTAACCAATGCTCCGACAGTGTTCATGGGACTCATGAACATGATCTTTCAGCCATACCTTTATCGTTTTGTAGTAGTCTTCATCGACGACATTCTGATCTACTCGACTACTGAGGAGGATCATGCCTATCATTTGCGGGTAGTACTGGACACACTCCAAGAGCACCAGCTTTATGGTAAGCTCTCGAAGTGCCAGTTTTGGATTCGAGAGGTTCAATTTATGGGACATGTCATATCGGAGGCTAGAGTTGCAGTGGATCTAGTGAAGATTGAGGTGGTACTTTCTTGGGAGCCACCCAGGAGTGTGATGGAGGTGCAGAGTTTCTCGGGTTTGGCTGGATACTATCAGAGATTTGTGCTAGATTTCTCCAGAGTTGTAGCACCATTATCAACCTTGACAAAGAAGGGGCAACCCTCTGTGTGATTGGAGAGATTCCAACAGATCTTTTAGGAGCTGAGGAAGAGGCTGACTAGTGCCCCCATCTTGAGGCTTCTAGAGGAGGGCATAGGGTACGTAGTCTATTGCAATACATCAGGGACCAGACTTGGATGTGTCCTGATGTAGGAGCGAGAAGTGATCGCATATGGCTCTCAACAGCTGATACAACATAAGAAGAACTACGCAACCCATGACATGGAGTTAGCAGCAGTGGTCTTCGCCTTGAAGACGTGGTGACACTATCTGATGGCTGAGCATTTTACCATGTACTCTAATCACAAGAGTATCAGGTATATATTCTCTCAGAAGAACCTAAACCTGAGACAACGAAGTTGGCTTGAGTTCCTATAGGACTATGAATTCGAGATAGTATATACTCCTGGTAAGGGGAATGTTGTTGTAGATGCACTCAGCAGGAGGTCTGGTATACAACTGCTAGGTGAGGCGACATAGCAGCTGGCCACTTTACATATATCCTTTGTGGATAGAGATGAATCAACCTTTCTACAGTCTCTTACCGTCACTCCCCTACTTCTTTAGCGAGTCAGGGAGGCACAGTGTAGGGACGCTGACTGCGAGGCTCGACGTGCTCAGATATCCACAGGATAGGCACCTGATGGATTTTCAGAAGGTGGGGAGCACATCATTCTCTTCAGAGGACATACCATGGTACCAATGTTGCTTCAGGAGGAAGTGTTGAGGGAGTTCCACACATCCCCACTAGAGGTACATCCAGGAGTGAAGAAGATGTACCAGGATCTCCGATGACAGTACTCGTGGCCAATAATAAAGAAAGCAGTAGTAGAGTCTGTCTATCGATGCCTCACTTGTCAGCAAGTGAAGGCAGAGCATCAGGTACCGACAAGATTGGTTCAACCTTTAGAAGTCCCAGAGTGGAAGTGGGATGAGATATCCATGGACTTCGAGATGGGTCTTCCACGTACATCCAGGGGGAATGATTCGATTTGGGTGATCGTCGAACGACTCACCAAGTAGGCCCACTTCCTACCAATCAGAGAGTAGGGTTCAGTAGAGAGCTTGGGACTCTTCTATGTGCAGGATATTGTGCGGTTACATGGAATAACCTAGACGATTATTTCCAATCGTGATGCACATTTTACATCTCGGCTATTGAAGGGGTTGTAGGAGGCTTTCGGGACACAGCTTCATTTTAGCACTACCTTCCATCCTCAAACGTATGGCTAGACTGAGTAGACCATTCAGACCCTCGAGGACATGCTGCGTGCTTGTGTCCTCAACTTCGGTCGCAACTGGGAGGATCACTTACCTTTGGTGGAGTTTTCATATAACAAAAGCTATCACTCCACCATAGGGATGGCACCTTTTGAGGTGTTGTACCAGCAACCTTGCAGATCACCCTTGTGCTGGACTAACCCAGGGGAGTCAGCACTTGTGGGACCAGAGATAGTACGGGCTACCGTAAAGAAGGTGCAGATCATCCAGGAGCTGATGAAGACTGCACAGAGAAGACAGAAGTCATATGTCGACAAAAGATGGAGACCTCTAGAGTTCGAGGATGGCGAACACGTCTTTCTACAAGCCTCACCTAGATGAGGATTGCGGAGATTTGGCCAAGGTAGAAAGTTATATCTAAGATTCATCAGACCTTTTTAGGTCCCCAGAAGAGTTGGTGAGGTGGTTTACTGCTTAGCTCTTCCACCTCAGTTGCACAGGGTGCAAGACGTCTTCCACGTATCCCTGGTGAGGAGATACGTGCATGACCCTTCCCACATAATCTACCATGGAGAGCTGGACATTGACGATGGAGAGACTTTTAAGGAGGTTCCAGTTGAGATTGAGGATCGACAAGAGAAGATCCTTCGTGGGTGGTCGATACCTCTGGTGTGTGTTCGTTGGAAGCACAGGAACCTCTACGAGAGCACATGGGAGCAGGAGGCTCAGATGCGTGCTCAATACCCCCACTTGTTTACCCAATTTTGAGTTATGGCTTAAGGGGATGTAGATCCCTGAGGTGGGGAGAATGTAAAGACCCAAAATTTCCATGTATTTTTTTTTAAATATATGGGAATTTTACAAGTCCGTGAAAATTGACGTCGTGTGATTCCGAGGCCTAGAGTGCCCGGAATGAATTTCTGAACTTTTCTTCAGGTACGTTCAGTAAATGTATGAGCGGGTTTTTATAACTTTTGAACTGTTGATCGGAATTGAAATATGAGGACACCATTGAACTCATAGCACCGATATTCACTTAAAGAGACTTTAACCTCGACAACAGTTGGTCGAGGGTGAAAGTTAGTTTTTGGGTTTTTGGTGAACGAATAAAATAAAAATAAGTGTGTGAAATTTTATTTTTATTTGCAACATCCATGTGGGTGTTGGAAGGTGGGGTCCACCGGAACTAAACCTCCATGTGGAAGTTGAGAAGTGGGACCACGAGACCTTAACCTCCCATTAGAGGTTACGGTGGTGGGGACCACCCGAACCTAACCTCCCATGAGAGGTTATGGTGGTGGGGACCACCAGAGGCCTAAACCTCTTGAACCCCCCTCATTATGAATAAAAACCTCTCAACCCCCCTCATTAAAGTGGAGGAGCCTCTTGACTTCCTCCACATTAATTAAACCAACGCACCATAATTAATTATGCCAACTTATGTGATTAATTAACCCAATTAGAAATTGTGCCAACAATTAAATTGGGGGAAACATATCACATTTTGGCTACTTTGAAAATTTGGTGGAATTGGGATAAATCTCTCTAACGAAGAACACTCCGCCAATGAAGAATGCTCCACCGATGAAGAACGCCGACCTACTTAGACTTTCTTCCTCGGGACTTCTTCTGATGTGGGACGTCCTCATCTACAATGAATCGACGACTGAACTTCCTTCTCGGATCAACGAACAACTCGATGTAGGGGTTTATTTATAAGTGATTTTATATTCCCATGTTCTTCTCTTTAAAAACAACGAACGCAGATCAAATATCTATTTTAGATTGATCCGTGAATGTTTTCCTTTTGCGGGATTGGGAATGATTAAATTGCGAAAGCTTGTAGGGAGGGTGTTTGATTATTTTTCTCTTTACCCATTCTTGAACTTGTGGAACCACTTGCTACCGCTCTAATGCAAAGAGTGCGGACCAAACTAACATGGACCGTCCTCTCCGTAATCCTTGTGTTGAAATGTGCTGTTCTTTGAAATAGAGGAAGGTGATGTAGGTGAAGAAGGAAACGACAGGACGAACCGGTCCCGCTCCCACGCGGCCCTCCAGCCGAACGTGCCCCATGCCCCTGCGGCGACCCGGCCGTACCGACCTTGAGCCCCCGCGATGGTCTGGCCGAATCGGCCCTGTGCCCCTGCGACGCTCCGACTGAATCGGCCCCGTGCCCCCCGTGGTGCTCCGGCCGAACCGGCCATGCGCCCCCGTGATGCCCCGGCCGAACCGACCCCACGCCCCTATGGCGCCCTGACCAAACGGGCCCCATGCCACCCGCACTGCCCCAGCCGAACCGGCCCCATGCCCTCACGGTGCCCGTTCCGAACCGGCCCCGCGCCCCCACGATGCCCCGGCCGAACCGGCCCCGCGCCCCCCATGGCGCCCTGGCCAAACCGGCCCCGCGCCCCCCACGGCGCCCCGGCCGAACCGGCCCCGCGCCCCATGGTGTTCTAGCCAAACCGGCCCGGTACTCCCCTACAACGCCCCGACCGAACTAGCCCCATGCCTCCATAGCGCCCCAGCCAAACTGGCCCCGCGCCCTCGCGACACCCCCGCAGCCGAGCCGCTCCGCGGCACCTGCGTGCTCTGCTGCACCCGCGAGCTCCGTGGCCCATCACGACTTGCTGGATCTCCCAGTAGACCAGGCTGCATCACGGGTCAGGCCGGGTCGACCTGAACCGGGTCGGACCGGACCCGGGCTCACTTCAACCCATTTACGCTCTTTTAGCCATAACTTTGGCACCGAACGTCCATTTGATGAACCGTCAGCGGCGCTGTAAATCATGGAGTGAGATGGTCCCTTTGAGTCATACCCCAATGAGTTTTGGATTAATATGGGGAACAACCAGGTTGGATCGAGCATGAATCCAACCGGGCCCCCGGGACTAAAAGGCTAATAACTTACAGATCATGCGTTCGTTTGATGCACCGTCTATTACGTTGAGATCCCTATGACGTGGAAGACCTTTGAGATACTTATTCGTGGGACTTCATGGAAGTTGGAGTATTTAACTGTGGCTTGGGAAGTGGTTTCCCCAAGCACGTTATGTACTGAACCCTGCGACTGGTTGAGACTTGACGACTGCTGACCATTTCGACTCGGAGTGACTCGAATGGCCCAATGGGGAGTGCCTTGGTGACGCAGTAGACCCACGGTGGGGAGCACCTTGGTGACGTGGAAGACCCACGATATTCGACAGGAGGAGTACCTCAGCAGGATACAAGGGGGAGCACCTTGGTGACGTGGCAGACCCACGGTGGGGAGCGCCTTGGTGACGTAGCAGACCCATGATACTCGACAGGAGGAGTACCTCAGCAGTCCAAAGTTAGTGGGAAGTGCCTCTGTGTGATGTGGCAAGCCCACTGTAATCGATAGAGGAGGAGTTCTCCAACAGCCGATGTGTTCAACGATGTGACTGAGGATGTTACTTGATACTACTCATAGAATAAATCTTGGTGTGAACTGAGTCAGTATCTCTATGTTTTCCTCATAATTGAGATGGATTACTTGATAACTTAGGTATATGTATGGGCATATACCTAAGTGGGGTTATCTGTTGATTTCATACTTTTTAGTTTATCCTTGGTGGATCTTGTGAGACCTTGAGGGTCTCGGGGTCCCTACTAAGTATCGTTTTACTCACCCCTGTATAGGCTATGCCTGCACCTTGTTGTGTTGGATGCAGACGATAGATAGTGCTGACTAAGGCTGAGAGTACCAGGACTGGACGGTGCCCGGAGGTGGACTATACGGCGTGTCAGTACGTGGAGTAGATGGACGGATGTGGAGTGCTGAGGAGGCTATCTGTACCTACCCTTCAGGTAGGAATCCCAGAGGACAATCTAGTAGGTGACTTTCCCTTTTCTTTAGTAGTATTGTATCACAGTTGTACTTGTAATTTCCAGTTGGGCTTGTATTCTGGACCCTTTTACTTACTGCACTTACTATGTTTACAGTTCAGTTTACTTGTGTTCCTATCTTGTTGTGTGCTTTGTTGTGTGTGTTTACAGGTTATAAAGGCAATGCCTTCCCAGTTTTAGGGAATTACATCTTTGGTGCTAGTCGCCAGCCCTTGGCCTATGGAAGGCGAGCTTGGGGTAGTCACGGCACGGGTCCCGGGGGACAGGTCATGCCTGTCTATCCCGCCTCTAAGATTTTTGGGGAAAAAGTACTGTATGGTCTCCCTCCTCAATACCCAAATTATCCTTTGATCCATTACTTGACTCCTCATTGAGAGATTCTAATACTCCAAAGCTATTAACGACTGTTATCTTCAAAGGTTGCCCAATCTTTTTCTTAGAAGCCTTAATTGGCTCAGGTTGAGAACCAATCTTCCTTGAAATCATTTGAAAGACTTCATTTTCCATCAAGACATTGTTTTTTCTCCTTTATTTATAATTAACCGGGGAATTGGAACTCACTTTCTACTTAACTTTATTCTTTGAAGCCAACTGCTCATTCATGATGAAGTCATCTATCACATCTTGTGCATGAATTTCCCTTATGTCTTCCACAAGAGACTCCATTATATCCACCAAAGGAAAAGTATAATATAACCCAATAGTATTTTGTGCATTCAATGCAAAACTATCACTGCCCTCCCTTGAATTCTTTTCATTTTCAATAACAATATCTGACCTAAGTTTTCTTTTTTCATAGCACTGCAAAAGTGTTGTAAATTGATTGCATTCAGCATTTACAGTACCTACCTATTGTCCAATAGAATGTACATAAATTTTACCTGCATTAACATTTATTGGAGGAATCTCCATCTGTCCAGAGCTACCACCTTCATCATCCTGATAAGGAAAAACAGAACTACCATGCCTTGAAAAATCATTAACAGACGCGGTCTCCAGTTTCCCAGAAACAACATCCTGAATAGGAAAGTCATTATTTACCAGTTGAACAACAACACAATCAATGACCTGTAGCCCGGAAATACCACCATTTGAATTCTGTTTAACCAAATCAGAGGGAACTGATTTCTTACCTCCCTTAGAGCATGTGCTCCTGTCATGACAATGAACAAAACAATTCTCACAAACCATCAGTCTTCTACAGCTTACTCAGTCATGAACAATTACATTTCATTCCAAGAAGAATTTTGGAATCCTCTCATAAACAATCTTCAATTAAAACTCCTCATCATCATTGGACAAAAACACTCAATCTACAAGAGTTTAACTTAAGTCAATCTAAACCAAGAACCGGGAAAAATGTTCATACCTTACATAAGTAGTCTCTTTAACCATCTTGAGGATTTCATGTACATTCTAAAGACTAAGAAAGTATGTAATGGCCTCTCCATTAATTTTTTATTCAAAATCAATGATGGTCATATCACCATTTTTTATTTTTGTATCCACATGAACTTGTAATATTGGTAAATGAGGATGCTGAACTAGTCACATAAAGGTGCTTTCTGAAGGTATTTTTGATTGATTGGTTGATCCTTTAATTTTTTTTATTTGACCTTTCGTTTCCTTTTCCATTTCCCTGTTTGTAATAACATTCATTGGTTTAGGACTTTTTTCATTAATTATTAAATATTTTGAATAAAAAATAAATTGTAAAGGAATATCTCATTTTTAATATTTATTTTTACAAGATCAAACAACCATGCTATGAAAGTTCCAATAGAAAGTTCGATTGTGTGAGCATCCAAATCAACAAGGGGAACAAGTAGCTCAGTGATCATATTTTGTGATACATGAATCCCCACTCTCACATGACCTTTTGGAAGTTACTTGTTATGTATAATATATACCTGGGTATTGTACATTATACCCCTCACAAAAAGCGATGGGTGGGTGCTGATAGATATAAATCACAATCATTTTCACCCAGAAGAATATCAGTATAGGAAAGGTATTAGTGTCTACCTGATTTTCATTTTGCAGAAATAGTTATAACAAAATTGATTACCAATAGTAAGGAAAACCTTTGAGGGGAATGGCTTGCCTCAAAGCTGGGGTGTCTTCATGTAGTGGTTTTTGTTGTATTGTTTCTTCACTTTGATGTTTTCACATAACATTCTCTAAAAACTTAGACTTCCAAATAAGTTTATCTTCTAGAGTATCTATTTGTGTCTTCATCTCATCTGTTTTCTTATCTTTATCCTTTTGTGCATTTCTTTTCTCAAAATATGTTTAGAGCAACAATCCAAAACCCACACCTCTGACATGGCTATATTGTTCTTGTCACTTCAAGGCCACTAAAAGTAGTTGTTCATCAGGTACAAACAATGATGATTCTTGTGTCTAAATTGGAGAAAAAATATAGGCAAATAAGTAATCATTGTTATGTAATATTGATTTAAAGTAGGAATTTTTATTATTATTTCATACCTACATATGTTTATCATACTTTTTATGTGTTTTCATCTATTAGTATTCCATCTTTATTTACACGAGCCTCCTTCTATAACACATGTCGTGAGATGGAAGTGGATTTGGATTTTAATTCATCAATATACATATAAACAAAGGAAAATAATTATGATGTTGTTTCATGCCACATAAAAGTATTACTGTAGTAAAAGTCTCTCTATCGCTGAGAGGTCCCCTCTAGGGTTCCCCTAGTTTTCATCGGCGATTTGGTGCGCTGGTGGAGTGGGTCACCGCCGCCTTCTTTTCTGTGTGCATTCAATGACCATGTTTCCATCTGAGTTTCCATAAGTGGTGGCCTTGTATCCTCCAATTTTCTCATCAGTGAACTTGTCTTCTCCAGAGTTACCATCGGTACGCCTTTCCTTCTCCCTTACGCTTCACCGACGCTAGTTTTTTGATCTCATTCAGATCTTGGAACTTGGATCCTGTTTGAGAGTTAAGTTCCCCATTTGGATATTAATTCCTGGATCTCATTAGAGAGTATTGATATTAAACTTTAGATCTCAGATCCATGCTCTACAGGTTCTGACTTCAGCCTCTCCTAGATAGCCTACGAAAGCTGACCAACAGACTGTGGTTTCTGAGGTAGTGACCCTGCTCTCGGTTTCTGACCAAAGGCTTGCTTCTACCATTTGACGGTTCAAGGTTTTAGGTTCACGTTATACATGCTGCATTTGGGGCCTCACCTCGATGTCCTACGACCCCCGACCGAAGACCTTCACATTCTGAGGCGGTGACCCTATTCGCGATTTCTGACCAACGGCTAGCGAATCCCATCAAAAGCCCAAGTTTTCTAATCCACGTTCTGCGGGCTCTGTTCATGGCCTCCCCCAACAGTCTGTGGTTTCTGATCCACATTTTAAGGGTTCTGTGTGAAAGTTTTCCCTATCCATAAAAATCCCTATGCGGATGATTTTTTTGTTTGCGAAGGCCTCCATTTTCAGAAATATCTGTGTGTAAAGATCCTTGTCCGTGAAGGCCTCCCACATCTTGGTATGCATAGGTGTGCTCCATATAGGGATCCTGTCCATGTCTGATCCGCTTTGAACATTGGTGGTACACGACAAGGGGGTCCACCCTAGGACCACAATGACTTTTTCCCTCGTTAGAACTGTGTTCAGTTGGGTTCCCCTATGTTCACGATCTTGGTACTCAGGTTCCCACCAATACAATGGAAAATAAACTGGTTAATAGATGGAAAAATATATCACTTACAGATAAAGATAAAGAAAAACTTACCATCAATAATGCCGAAGATACCTTCCAGGCGCAGTGCATGTCCCTGTTACTAATTGGGAATTCCATATCAGGAAGACCCTTCAACCTGGACGTGCTGAAAAATAAGCTTTAATCTATATGGTGTTTGGATGATGGAGTGACAATACAGGATGTTGGAGCTAGACATCTAATATTTGAATTCTTCAACATGAAGGATAAACAAAAAGTGCTCCAGGGGAGGTCGTGGTCATTTGATAACCATTTTTTGATAATGGAAGATTTGAAGAATGGAGAAGATATACTCTCTATCTAATTTTCCAAGTCCCCTTTTTCGGTGAAATTAACATGCATTCCCTTCAGTGGAAGATCAGAGCGGGTAATGAAAGAACTTGGAAATCATATTGGTCAGTTCATATAATGGGACCAATCAGACCCCATCCATTGGGGACTATTAGTAAGGACTAGAGTTATGGTTGAGGTCACAAAACCCCTCATGAGAGGTTCTTTATTGACACTTGATGGAGCAAAGTATTGGATATACTTTGAATACAAAAAGTATCCAAACTTTTATTTCTTCTGCAGTTGCCTGAGACACTCTAAAAAAGATTGTGCAGGAAAAGAGACAAATAATTAAGGTAACCTGGTGATGCAGTATGACCCATGGATACGCACAAAAAATACACGAATGTCCTTCATCTCAGAAGTGGAAAAGCAACGAGATAGAGAAAGAATCACCAAGGCCCTCTTAGCACAAAAGTCTCCCATGCATAGTAAAATCATTTTTGTTGGACCTCCTCCCAGACAGACAAAATTATGTAACACAGAGCAATCAAGTGGTGCAATGTAATGTTTAACAATTTCCTTTCTGGTGGGAACTGAAAACAGTGATAACCCCCAGAGGGAACCCTTGATAGCAACAATCATATCCACAGGTTCTAGTCCTCCAAACCCTAAGGAGTATCCTTAGCCGCCTTCCAGGCCCAAACACATCTACTCGGACCCCCCAGAAATTATGAGTACTCCTAGGGGTTATCACACTTCTCATGATATTCATTCAGGTGAGGCCCTACATCCTGCTGATGCACATGTGCCAATAATTCCATGAATGTGGAAGAGGAAGACAAAAGGAAACTATGGCTGTGAAATGGGTGCAATAGAATTAATTGGTTTAAAAATATATTTAGAGGAACCGGTTGAAAATTAAAAGTATCCCAAAAGGTGGAAAGTTACTAAAGATGGAACCCTACTCGAAGTCCAAGAGGTGGAAGATGGAATGAACCAACCCTGCCCAGCACAATGATCATACTAAGTTGGAACTATCATGGGCTTGGAAACCCACAAACGATTCAGATGCTCCAACGCCATTGCGCTAAAAGTTTCCCTGATATGGTTTTTCTGTCTGAAACCATGTTAGAAAACATGGAAAACACTGGTATCACTCACAAATGTGTCTTTTATGGCTACTTCCCGGTCCCCTGAAAAGACCACTCGGGGGGGGGGGGAGGGGTGTCTTTCATTGAAGGAAAACATTAACATCAGAATCATCTCTTACTCTTTGAATAATGTGGATTCTTTAATTCACAACGGCCCCTTTCCACCTTGTAATTTTGTTAGTTTTTATGGATGGACATCGTAGAATGAGAAATGGAAATTGTGGGATCTTATCTTCTTACTACGACGTCGAATTTTTGGCCCTCTTCTATTTGGTGGTGAATTTAACAAAATTATATCTCAAAATGAAAAAATGGGGGAGTTTCTTAGTCCTCTGCTGCAATTTCTAGCTTCTAGGGTGCGATCTCTAGAGAAGAGCTGTCTAACCTTGGATTTTTAGGTAGCCCCTTCACCTGGTTTCATGGGAATTCAGAAAGTTTGCGTATAGATGAGTGCTTGGATATATTTCTGGGATCCACGGATGGACCAATATCTTCAAAATGTTCCATGTCTCTCACCTGAAACCAAATTCTTCAGACCACTACCTGATCGTCATTGAGTTCTCTCAAAGAGGTCTCAATCAAATATAGGGGAAACCTTTCAGATTTAAAAGATTCTGGGTAAGAGACCGTGAATGTGAAGAGATAGTTTGCTTATGCTAGAAGGGTGGAAAATCATACATTTGTTCAAACCTTCATCATATGGACTCTAAGTTGAGTGCTTGGAGAAATTCTAAATTTCGCCAACCTGATAGACACTGTGACTCAATTGAGAGACAATTGAATATCGTTTCTGCTCGAATACTGAATGATGCTATTCTTTCTAGAATTAACTTTCTCCAAGACAAATTGGATGAGGCCCTTCATATTAAAGAGAGCTTTTGGGCTATACATGCACTCAAAAGTCATGTTAAATAATGGGATGACAACACCTGTTACTTCCAACAGAATGCCTCCCCTAGGCACCGAAAAAACACTATTTTTTTTCCTCTCATACCATGATGGTAGAACTATATCTAATGCTGAAGGAATCCATGATATTATTTGCTTCTATTTTTAGAAGATTTATACGGCTGGGGACTCTACTATACCAGCTGAGGTGGAAGCTTGTATCAAACCTATTATTACTAATGAAATGAACCAAAAACTTACAAAATATCTTTCAGTTGATGATATCTTATGTCTCCTTAAGCATATCCACTCCACAAAAGCCCTGGGTCCCAATGGCTTCTATACCCTCTTCTTTAAGAAATATTGGCATATTATTGACCCAGACATTGCTGCTCTCATGAAAGATATATGGGCAGGGAAAATAAATATTTTTTCTCTCAATGAGACCATTTTAACCCTCATTCCAAAGATAAAGAAACCCCTCCTGGCTTCAGACTTCAGGACAATCGATTTATGCAATGTCTCTTATAAAACAAATTCAAAGATTTTAATCAACCATCTGCGTATAAGGCTACCTTCCATTATCTCTGAAAATCAAAGAACTTTTATTGCGAAAAGGATCATCACGGATAATGCTATTGTGGCCCATGAGGTGTTTCATTCAATGAAAATATGCTCGGTTGAAAAAAGAGGAATTATGGATGGGAAATTGGACATGACTAAGGCGTATGATAGAGTGGAATGACATTTCCTCCGGTTTGTTATGAACAAAATGGGTTTTTGTTCAAAATGGATAAAAATAATCATGAACTTTGTGTCCTTTGTTTCTTTTAGGTTCGATATTAATGGTGGTATCTCACAAATATTTTCACCCACCCGAGGCCTTCGTCAGGGAGAACCTCTCCCCCCTTTCTCTTCATTTTGGTGGACGATGTTTTCTCCAACCTCATTTCTATGGCAGCGTCCTCCAACTTGATTCATGGAGAAAAGGTGTGTCAGACTATCCCACCTATCTCTCATATCTTTTTTGCGGATGATTGTCTTTTGTTATCAAGGGACACAAATGATTAATGTCATTCCATATGCAATGTGATTGGACTCTATGAGAGGGCTTCTAGAAAGGCGATTAATCAGGCCAAATCAGAAATCTCCTTCAACTTAGGCATTCCACCGAATAAGAGAGTAGAGCTGTATCTCGTTGCTAGAATACAGATGGTTGACAAGCATAATAAATATCTTGGTCTCCCCACAGTGGTTGGCCGGTCAAAAAAAAAAACAAATTTTCGCATCCACCATGGATAGAATTGAGAAAATATCTAGGGGTGGTCTCTGATGAGAATTTCTAAGGTGGAAAAAGAAACCATCATCAAGGCTGCTCTTTAGACTATCCCCAGCTATATCATGTCACTGTTTAATATTCCTTGTGTGATTTACAACCAGATCCACTCTTGTATTTCCATTTTTTGGTGGGGTCATTGAAATGGGAGAAACAAAATTCACTGGATTTCTTGGCAGTCACTTTGCACCCCTAAAGTGGGCAGCATCATGGGGTTATATGACCTTGTCCTGTTTAATGATGTTCTGTTGGGTAAGAAGGGATGCCGCCTTCTGACTGAACCTTTATCTCTGTGCTTGTAGACTCTTCATGCAAAATATTTTCCTCACTCTGACTTCTAGAACTCCTCTCTAGGGCCCCTCCCCAGCTTCCTTTGGAGAAGTATCTGGGGTTCAAGAAAATTACTTGACAAAGGAATTGGCTGGAAGATTAGGGATGGAACAAAAATTAACATTTTGAAGGATCCGTGGTTAATTGACAAAGACAGCATGATGGCCAATTCCCCAGCCTTTCTTGGTACGGAGGAGGCCACCTTCTACTATTTGTTCGCTGATTTTGGTTCCTGGTGGTGCTTTGATAAAATTTACTCTTGGTTTAATGAAAGAGATAGAAGAATTATTCTTAGCATTCCTTGTGTGATGGATGCAGGGCCAGATTGTCTTTTTTTGTGCAATGATATTTTAGTATCCTACTCAGTATGACCAGGTTATATACTTTCTCTCAATGATCACCTTAATGATAGAGGGGGGCTATGGAAAATCCTTCGGCACCTAAATGTTCCCCCAAAGATACGCTACTTCTGGTGGCAGACCTGTACAGGTATTCTTCCCATATTGAACTTTCTTTCCTTCCATCATGTTATGAACAACCAGTTTTCCCCCTTTGTTCAGTTGATTTGGAATCCCCTTTGCATGTGATCATTCATTGGACAGGGGTTAGGGAGATTTGGATTGCTTGGGGATCCTTTTCAGAGCTTCTACTGGACATGGCATTGGATATCCCATCACTTCTAATGATGTGGTCTTCCACATCAACTACTGATAAGGTAGTCTCTCTTTGCATCGTGTCTTGGATTTTTTGGGTTATATTAAATGATTTAATCTTTAATCACACCTCAAAAACCTGTAGTTTTTGGATTGAACGTGAAACTTTCTGGATTGATGGGTGGAATCGGGACCCGGAGCAGATTGTGTTCTCTGACCCCCGATCAGTTGAAGTTAGATGTAATCCCCCCCAGAAGGGATTTTTAAGATTAATGTCGATACTTATTTACCCAAGAGTGGAATTGTTGGAATTGGTTTGATGGTCTGTGACCATTATGGAAAGATCATTGCGGTCATACAAGATTCATTCCACACGTTCTAGGAGCTAGCTGTCGCTGAAGCTCATGTTGTCCTTGCTGGTTTGACATTTGCAATTGATTATGGATGGAAGGCTATTCACATTAAATCTAACTATATAAGAATCATCAACGCTATCAACACAAATGATCTCGACTTCCAATCTTATGGATTCCTCATTAGAAAAATCAAGTCGCTCAACCGCAGCTTTATAGTTTTCTCTTTCACTTTCATCAAAAGGGAAGTAAACAAAACAGCTCACCATCTGGCTTCTCATCATGCATCTGAGGAAAATCACCTTTGTCTTGATTCTTTACCTTCGTGGATGTTAGATCTTGTTACTCTTGATCCTCATGATTAATATAATCTCCTTTGTTTTTCAAAAAAAAGTATCACTTTAGATTTAAAAAACATAGTTTTTTTTAAAGTGAAGCATACTTCATCCTTGTTTTATGGTAGAGGTATATCGGTTTTTTTCATGCTGCTTATTTTCATCACTCAGTTTCTATTTCATAAATTAACAATTCTTAATCAAAGTAATTAATACATTTATTGTCAAGTAATGTATTAGAAATCACAATGTACCTGAAAAGACATCTTCACATGATGACCCATAAATACATTCCATGTTTCTTCGCTTATCATGTGCACATACATTTGTGGTGGGTGTGAGTTTACTTTACCATCAACATCTCTATGATGATACTTTGTAAGAATTTTCTTAAAGCCTCTATGAGCCTTTCTAACAAAAATTAATTCAAATTTCATTTGGCATTCATCTAGCATAAATTCACTCTAAAAGGTATAATGAACAAAAATTTTAGAAAAATAACATATTATGTGTCACAAACCAGCCCAGGTACCCATGTAACCCGATAACTAAGCCAGTCCAACATAGCCCGAAGGGTGTTCCCAATCTCAACGAGTTGACGACTAGCACCTGACATCATACAAAATGAAAGTGTGAATGAATTTTCCACAAACATTACAAAATCATATAAACAAATCAATATGCATATAAAAGAAACTCTTTAGGGAGAAGTGTACCAAAAGTCAAACAGGTATAAATAACCCAAAGTACTACAAAAAAGTATCAGAAAACTGAATATCCCAAGTCCCAAAGGACACAACTCTATAATTCTATGAATCAATAGCTAGAACCACCTTTAAGTGGTACTTTATCTCTGCTCGAACCTGAAAGGAGATAATCTACAAACACCCAAAGGCACAGGTAGGGTGTGAGCTAAAAGCCCAGTAGGGTCTCATAAAGGATTCTATAATAGATACCAATATTTAATTAATCAAATAAATTGTTTTCAATTTTCAAATAAAATGATTGGTATTTCAAAAGCATATTTAAACAAATCATGCTTTACATTTCAAATGATGGAGATACTTTAAAACAAATGCTTCAAATTTTCAATGATGGAATATTTCTAAACAAATGGCTTAATAAAACTTTTTATATAAAAAAGTTTATATAAATACACAGGGAATGTAAAATATTTTATAAACATTGGCACATATTTATATCTTAAATATAAACAAGCGAGCAACATGGTCATCTGTCAAGAGGTACGATAATTCCAGGTTACGGGATATCCTCACGCACTCATATGATCATAACCGCAATGTGTACACATGTTTACACACATTCCTCAACACTAGAAAGAGAGGACTCATCCATGTCCTACTGAGGCATAGGATGTGCTAAAAAGATGTTTTGTTAGTGTTTTAAATCATCAATCCGATGTTAGGGAATTCTCATCCTAGCATTTTTTCCACTAATAACTCACTAACTACATAGAATTGAATGTGCTCTTATATAATTCAATGATGAGAATTTTTTTAAGTAACCTTAAAATACAATTAAGTCTCATTCCCCCATTTCAAAAACGTCAATTTTCCAATTAAAAACCAAAATAAGTTTTTAATCAAAATATGTCTTTCCACGATAAAACCCAAAAGACTATCAAACCCATTTTAAGTCATTTTCCCCAAATAAGAATTTGAAATCAATTTAAAAATTCAATTTCACAATTCAATATCACAATTCAACAATTTAATTGAAACAAATTCCATCAATTTCACAATTTAAATTCAACAATTTAAATTTCCTTAATTTCCCATCAATTTCTCAAACATGTCCCAATTCAATGGAATTGAGGGTTTTCCCAATTTCATGTCAAAAAATTCAATTTTGAAAAACCCTCAATTCAATTGAATTGAGTTTTTAATCAATGAATTGAAAGTAATTTCATTTATAATAGTAATTTAATTTAAATAAATAATTGAATTTAAATCAAGCAATTTAGGGATAATAAAAAATGGGCATCAAAATGGAACCACTTACCTTAGGATCAAGGGATCTTGGACCACCAAACTCTAATCGAGATTTGTCAACAAAGAACGACGACAACAGAATCTGGGAAAACAAGAATCAAACCTAGGTTTAGATTCAAAAAAATGAGTATTAGATCCTACAACAACACACAAAGATATATAAAACCCTAAGGAGAAAGGAAGAGAGAGCATAAGATAGAGAGAAAAAAGAGGAAACCTGCTGGGTGGAGATCGAACGTCATTCTCCAAGCTTTGATCCACTTTTGGGAAGGAGTAGAGGGATCAAAATTGCCTCTTGGGTGCTCCTGAGGAAGAAGAAACTATCAGAGGTCATGCTAGGTCCATTAGGTGCCTAAATGGGAGGTTTCAAGATTTTAAAATAAGAGTTAAGATTAATTAAAAGCCATGAATGGTTTTCTGGATAGAGCCGCACGGTTTGGACAAACCATACACCTTGACCATTCGCCTTTTTTAAATGGGTTGTGTGTGTTCTCCTGAGTGGGTGCATGGTTTGTCAAACCATGCACAACCCGTATAAAACCTCACTGTCTGGGTTTGTACGGTTTGTCCTAAGAGGGCATATGGTTTGGGCAAACCATGCACCAACTGTACAGTAACCCAGAAATTTTCAAAACTTTCAAAATTTCAACCGATTCACCCTTAAACGAAACTCAACCAAAACATGGTAAAAAGGGGGTTTAGGAGTATCTGAAAACAGTAAAAGGATATTAAATTATGTATTATGTAAATACATTATACATATAGAATTGAAATTAAATATATTATAAATATATAAATGAATTTACGATTTTAGTATATGAATACATTGTACATATATAGATGAATTTAAATATATTATAAATATATATACACATATATAAATGAATTTAAATATATTAAAAAATATATAAATAAATTATATATAACAATAATAATAATAATAATAATAATTAAATTCATTTATATAAGTATATAAACTAAATACATAATAATGAATTGAGGGTTTTCCCAATTTCATGTCAAAAAATTCAATTTTGAAAAACCTCAATTCAATGGAATTGATTTTTTAATCAATGAATTGAAAGAAATTTAATTTATAATAGTAATTTAATTTAAATCAAGCAATTTAGGGATAATAAAAATTGGGCATCACAACAGAACCACCTACCTTGGGATCATGGGATCTCGGATCACCAAACTCTAATCGAGATTCGTCAATGAAGAATGACCACAATAGAAATCGGGAAAACAAGAATAAAACATAGGTTTAGATTCAAAACAATGGGTATTAGATCCTCCAACAACACACAAAGATCTATAAATCCATAGGGAGGAAGGAGGAGAGAGTGGAAGATAGAGAATGAAAAGTGGAAACCTACTGGGTGGAGATCGAACGTCGTTCGCCAAGATTTGATCCACTTTCGGGAGGGAGTAGAGGGATCAAAATCGCCTCTTGGGTGCTCCCGATGAAGAAGAAACTACAGGGGGTCGTGCTAGGTCCATCGAGTACCTAAATGGGAGGTTTCAAGATTTTAAAATAAGATTTTAAGATTAATTAAAAGTCATGCATGGTTTTCTAGGTAGAGATGCGCGGTTTGGAAAAAACGTGCACCCTGGTTGTTCACCTATTTTAAATGGGCTACATGGGTTCTCCTAAGTGGGTGTGCAGTTTGTCAAACCATGCGCAAGCTGTGCAAAACCTTATTGTTTGGGTTTTCATAGTTTGTCCTGAGAGGGTGCACAGTTTGGGAAAACTATGCATCAACTGTACACTAGCATAAAAAATTTCAAAACTTTCAAAATTTCAACTGATTCACCCTTAAACAAAACTCAACCAAAACATGGTAGAAAAATGGGGTTTAGGAGTATCTAAAAACAGTAGCAGGATATTACATTATGTATTATGTAAATAGATTATACATTATACATATAGAATTGAACTTAAATATATTACAAATATATAAATGAATTTATGATTTTAGTATATGAATAAATTAAACTTATATAGATTAATTTAAATATATTAAAAATATATATACACATATATAAATGAATTTAAATATATTACAAAATATATAAATAAATTATATATAATAATAATAATAATTAAATTTATTTATTTATTTTTTTGACAAAGGAAGATGATATATTAATCACGGAGATCAGCAGTAACAACGTCAGACAACCATGATGGAAAATGATCAAGCCAAAGATGATTCGCGTGAGAAAGGCCAAAGGAAGTCAGTTGATGGGATGTTGCATTTACTTAACTTTTGATGAAAGAGAATGAGGAGGCTATGAAGCTTTGACTGAGCGACTGGATTTTCCTGACGAGGAAGCCAAAACCCGATAGAATTGATGATGGTGGGGCAATATGATTCAATGTGAATAGATTCTCATCCAAAATCTTTTTCAAAGGTCAGCCCGACAATGAAAACGAAGGCTTTAGCAACAGCGGGCTCCCAAAGATCGTGCTTTGATTCATGTTTGGCAGTAATGATTTGGATATGGTGGTCTTGGGCCAAAAGTCCAATTCGAACAAAGTCATCCTTGGAGAGAGACTCATCAACATTAATCTTAAGAATCCCTTATGGGGGGGGGGCACTATCGTGAAACAGCTATGTGAGTGCCAAGGAGCTCATGCAGATCAGAGTCCCGAATCCACCCCTCAATCCAGGAGGTAGCCCGTTCAATCCAGAACCTGAAAGGATTTAATGTGTGATTAAAGATGAAGTCTTTACGTCGAACCCAGATGATCCAAGCCACGTTGCAAAAGGAGCCAACTTTATCAACAATGAATGAATAAGACCACAACATCAGTAGTGTTGGAAGGTTCAACACTATATTCAACATAAGATCTGTAGCAGATCCCCAAGAAATCCATATTTCCTCCACCCCCGGGCATTAGATGATCGTATGCAGAGAGGTAACTAGGGATCGATCCAAATGTTAATTTTCGTACCATCCCCAATCCTCCAACCTAATCCTTTATTAAGTAAATTTAGTGATCCCCAAATACTTATCCATAGAAAATTGAGATGAGGGCCAAGAGAGGTGTTCTGGATATCCGAGTGGGGGAAATATTTTGGATGAAGAATCCGCACACAGAGAGAAGATGGATGAATCATGAGGCGCCAACCCTATTTGGCCAAAAGGGAATTATTAAAGAGACAAAGGTCCCAAAATCCCATTCTACTGCCTGTTTTAGGGGTGTGGAGTGACATCCAAGAAATCCAGTGTATTTTGTTTCTTCCATTATTATGACCCCACCCGAAGTTAGCAATGCAGGAGTGAATTTGGTCAAAAATCGCACCAGGGAGTTTAAATAGGGACATGATGTAGGTGGGGATAGACTGAAGAGCAGACTTGATGAGGGATTCCTTAACCGCTTTATAAATTCTTTTCAGAGTCCACCCTTGGATTTTTTTTCTCGTTTCTATCCACTGTAGATGAGAACATTTATTTTTTTGATCAGCCAACTAACGTGGGAAGCCCAAGGTATTTGTTGTGTTTATCAACCATTTTAATACCTGCACTAAGACAAAGCTCCGCTCTCTTGGTTGGTGTGACAACAGTACTGAAAGAGATTTCTGACTTACCATGATTGATTTCTTTTCCAGAGGCCCTCTCATAAAGGTGGATCACATGGAAGATAGTGAGACGTTCATTATGAGTAGCTGTAGAGAACAAGAGACAATCGTCTGCAAAGAAAAGATGTGAAAGAGGTGGGATAGTCCAACAAACCTTTGCACCATGAATCAAATTATTGGAAGATGCCAAGGAAATGAGGTTAGAAAAAATATCATCCACCAAGATGAAGAGAAAGGGGGAGAGAGGGTCTCACTGTCGAAGGCCTCGGGTGGGTGAGAATCTTTGTGTGAGTTCACCATTGACGTTAATCCGAAAAGAGACAGACGAAACACAATGCATGATCATATCTGTCCATTTTGAGCATAAACCCATTTTTGTCAAAATGAATCAGAGAAAAAGTCATTTCACTCTATTGTAAGCCTTGGTCATATCCAGTTTCCAGGCCATAATATCTCTTTTCACAACAAATCTTGTTCTCATAGAATGAAACACTTCATGGGCCATAATGACATTATATGTGATAAGATGCTTTGATACAAAGACACTTTGATTTTCCGAGACAATGACAGGTAACTACGTGCACAAATGATTGACCAAACCTTTTGAGAAGATCTTGTAGGAGACATTACAAAGACTGATTGTCCTGAAATACGAAGCCACAAGGGGTTTTTTAATCATTGGTATGAGGGTAAGAATTGTCTCATTAATAGAGAAGAGCTTCATTTCCACAACACAAATACTTTTCATCAGAGCACAAATGTCGGGGCTGAGAATGTGCCAGTATTGCTCGAAGAAAAGAGCAAGGAAGCCATTAGGACCCGAGGCTTTTGTGGAATGGATATGTTTAAGAGCCTGAAGAATCTCATCATCTGAAAAATATTTTGTAAGCTGACGATTCATCTCATCAGTGATCAAATGTTTGATGTAAGACTCAACCTCATAAGAAATGGTGGAATCTCTTAGAGCATATAATTTTTAAAAATAACATGGAATCTACTGTTGGTTGAACTTAAATATCTTTTTGGGTGATGATGATTTTTGTTTGGTATTTCATATTATCTTTCCACCATCTCCACCCACGTATCTTTTTTATTTCATTTAATAAAGCAGATTGGGACAGTTAATAATTATTATTACAATAAGTTAATGGGAGGGGTATGGGCAGACGCACATGGGCAGGGTAAAAAAAGAGACCTCCTAAATATGTTGATGACTCATAATTAATATATAATTTTAACTATAATAATTTCTTTATTTATTACAAACAAATTCTTAAACTTAAAATAAAAATAATTATGTTGTGGGAGGGATGTTAAAAAAAATACATAGAAAGGAATATCATTATATAATGATGTAGAATTATTAATTGACATAAAAGGACACTCAAGCCCCTGTTCGTCGTCCTCACTGGGTAGCGAAAGTTCTTGTGACAAAAGCAATAGGATTTTAATTGACATAAAAGGACACATTTTATAGCATTCAAACAAACCCCAACCATTCAATTGACATAAAAGGATGCATGTCCCTTTCATCTACTGTGCTCACCGCTGGTCCATTTCCCTCTGGGTCCATGCGTGCGGACCAGGTCTGACCCGGAATGAAGCAGGATCCATCCGATCCGGGCCTTGATTCATTTTATCAAGATATTTTTTAATTAAAATGGGTAAATTTAGAAATATATTAACTAAAAAATTCAAAATAATAATAATAATAATTAAAGTGTCACTATATCCAGGTGGAAAAAATCACAATGCAATGCATGCATCTAAAAAAAAACGAAATTATTCCATGCTTCCATAACCTGTTTGATAAATTAACAAATATATAAACTGTTTCATTTCTTATTATTTATATATATATTTTATAAAATATAATATTTCTTTTAAAAAATTATTATTAAATTTCATAAAAATTAAATACTTTAATAAATAATAAATTTTAACATTTAACTAGTGAGAGACATGTAAAATAAAAACATAACCAAATTATTTACAAAAGGAGTATTCGATATATATATAAACCCGAAAATGGTAAAAAAAATTATAAAAAAACTTAACCACATAGCATATGTTACTTGGTTTGAAAATAAATCAATAAATTCTGTAAGTTTACTATTATTTCAAAAAATATAGTCAATAAATTAATAATAATTAATTTAATGAGATTTGAGTTTAGGGAACTCAAAGACTACAACCTAAACTCTATAAAAACATAATTACCTACTATAACCTCAGGTCAGGTAACCATAACCAGACATATTCTTTCAACCTGTCCCAGGTTGAGCATGTATTATTCTCCTACATTAGTTTAATCATAAATATGTTTTTTATCAAGAGATTTCTGAATGATCCCATTAATATTAATCCTGAAATATACAGTCGTCACACCATTCATGATATTAGAGATCCATTTTGTCCCAAATCTTGGAGAGAACAAGTTCAAGAAAAGGCCATTCAATTCTGTCATAAGCTTTCATTATATCTAATTTAATTTCCATAACACCTCTTTTGGATAGAGAATAAGTTTTCATAGAGTTAAATAATTCAAACGGAATGGCAGCATTATCCATAATGGATCTCCTTGGAACAAAAACACTTTGGTTTTTAGTAATAAGTAGCAGGAGACAATCCCTGAGCCTGGCCACCAAGATCTTGGAAAATATTTTGTAAACAACATTGCATAAACTAATAAGTTGAAATTTCGTGATTTTCTGAGGGAAATAGGTTTTTGGGATGAGGGTAATAAGACTTTAATTCAGGGGATCAAGAGAAGCTCTTTCTACCCACAACTCCTTCATCAGGGCTACCACATCTAATCTGAGAATATTCCAAAAACATTTGAAAAAAAGCATAAAAACCATCAGGCCCTGGGGCCTTGGTGGAGTGAATAAGGTGAAGAGCTCCAAGAACTTCATTCGCAGAGATATGTCTCTCCAACTTCTAGTTCATATCCTCCGTGACATTTTTTGGAATATAGCTAGTCAAACACGAATATGTGTCAATACTTTATGCTTTATAGAGGTTGCTGAAAAACTTTAGGATAATGGATTGAATGTTATTGTTATCATAAAAAACCCCACCAGTGTGATCCTCAAGTTGAGAAATGTGGTTTTTTATTTTCCTTGAAGATGATCTTTGGTGAAAAAAGTGAGTATTTTGATCACCTTCTTTTTTATGGGATTCTCTTGCCCTCAAAAACCAAAAACTCTCCTATCTCAATGCTGCATTAATATTCTATTTTGCTAATGAGATATCCGTAATAATAGAGTTACAACAAGGAAAATAATGAAATCTATTCAAGTGATTTTTTTCAGCATTAATACGCATGTCAAAATCCACAAATCTAACTGGATTCCACTTCTGTAAACAAGATGTAGTACTACGGATATTGAAAGTGATGGACCGGTTTAGTCCCTACCAAGCTGACCGAACCAACTTCTCACAATTAATGTCATATAGCCAAAAACTTTCAAATCGAAAGGTTCGTAAAGGCCTCTTAAATTCCCTATGAGAGTTCATTGACAACATGATTGGACAGTGTTCAAAAGAGACCAGAGGCAAGTGAACAATATAGAAAGCATGAAAGAGGGATTTCTATTCATCTGTTCCAAAAAATCTATCCAACCTTTTAGCGATACGATTATCCATTGATCTCCCTCTATACCATGTGAACGGAGCACCTGAAAACCCAATGTCGTGAAGAGAATTCAGCACAAGAGAATTCCTAAACTCTTTCATAGCACCACCACTCCTCAAATGCCCCCTTTCTTTTCTTTATGAAATAGGATCTCATTGAAATATCTTCTAACCAGTAGAGCGCCCGAGAGAGAGGTTCGTACCCAGATCAATAGGTCCTAGGATTTGTGTTTATCTTGGTACCTAGGCCACCCATAGAATCCAACAAAAGACCATAGTAGAGATCCTAAGGCAACAACAGTCACAAAAATGTGATTACTTGAGAAATTAGTTACATGAACCCCAAGGTCATCTTTCCACAAGAGGCACATACCACTAGAGTGCCCCTGTCTTTAAACAGGGAAGATGTTTTTGAAACCAATCTTCGAACCTAAGAGACCAACATCCTTGTAATCTGACATAGTTTCAGATACAAAAACTATGTCAGAGCAGAATTTTGAACTCCAATGACGAAGTGAAAGAACTGTTCTAGGGTTTCCAAGTCCCTGACAGTTCCAGTATAGGATTTTCATTGCTCTAGGTAGGGTTGGGACATGCCCGCCTCCACCTCCATAAATTTGACAAACTGTCCATCACCTGCCGTTTTCCACCTCTTTGGGAGGCTCTCAGGCCTTTGCCCCACCTCTTAGCTTCATTTTTGCTCGCCTGGCTTTGCACTGATTGGTACACCATCTTGATCTCCTCTAGTCACCCTTCTCCACATTTAATGTTTTTTAACACCCAAAAATGTTAATCTAATAATGTATTCTTATTCTTAGGCCATGAAACCTGGTGCTTCAAAATATGGCCGAGGAATTGGAACAAGGGGTTCCTCACCAGGTTGCTCCCACCCCGCACCTAGGTTTGGTGGTTATTTTCCTTTTGGAGATGATCCAATACATGGGAATAAGAATCCTTCACATAATCATGGGCCCATGATAAGTCGAAAGCCGAGTCCTTCACCTTACCAACATGCTTTTCCCTCGAGTCGATCACGACCTTAACACTTCCTAACATTACTTGTTTCGCCCACTGATCCATCAGGTTCCCAGTATAAAACTCTAGTGGCCCAAGCATTATGATGTTATTATGCATTGGTTCCGACTACTTCTTGAATGCATTCGCTAGTCTGTCACGATCCTTTTGTTTTTCCACCTCAGGAATGAAAGTTGATCCAATCGTTATTGCACAAATCCAAGGGCCATATTGTAAAATGACATTGCCTTGTTCATCCTACTTTTCGATCCACGATCCTTTTCTAAATGTACGAGACACCCACAAAAGAAACAAAAAATTGGAATATTTTTAAACTCAAAAGATATCTAGGCATTAGAATAATATTTTGACAAGAATAAGCCTCTCATGAGTGGTTGTGCCACATCGACCAGAGCTCTGATCCGAACCACAAGTACCCAATGAATTGGATCAGACTGATCCCATTCCAAAAATGTACCAACGCATGCTCCAATTTTCCACATAACTCATTCATTTCTACCATGAAATGATATTCCTTTTATTTTTATCCAAAAAGGCAAGTAGGTCACCTTAATATTTTGAATATCTCCACACCTTTTAAATCTTCCATGACAATTATATGGTTATATAAGGACCATGGTCTACCTTTGAGAACCTTTTATTTATCTCTTTCATTGAAAAATTCAAAAACAAGGAGCCCCCCCACTTCCCTGATGGTGACCCCATCCTCTAATCTCTAGATGTTTTGCAGTGTGTTTTTAAGAGTGCCATGATTGAAAGCTCATTTTGCCAAGAATTTTCCAACGATCAGCAGACCCATACAACGTGAAAGAAAATAATCTTCGTCCTTTCATGCGGCAATTGTATCCTTGTCCGTGATAGTTTCTACCATCTATTCACATGATCTAATTCCATTTCTATGTACATGAAGAGGAAAAAATAGATCTCCTTTGCAAGAAAAACCCCTTAGCGATCGCATCCATGGAACAACCCACCCTTAAGTAGATGCATCTTTGGAACAACCCACCCTTAAGAAAGTGCACCCCCTTTGAATACTTTAGGGATCCCACTCCACCGCATAGATAAGGCTACACGAAGACACCCCCTCCACGAAGTGGATTCATTTCCCACAATGCACTTCATGAAAAACCTTCTTCACGAACCCACCCTTCGAATGCACACCCTGCACCCACTCCACCGCAAAAAGAAGGCTACGTGAAGACACCCCTTTGCTAATTGGATTCGTTTCCCACCGTTCACTTCGAAAAAAACCTCCTTCGTGAACCCATCCTTCGCGAGCACTCCCTACACGAGCACTCCCCTCAGCGAATCCGACCCTTAGGTGAATGAATGGAGCCAGTTAGATGGGGAAGAAACTAACGAGCACCGATCAGTAGTTTGAATGGAAGAAAATGAACCCTTGGGAGCCGATCTATTGTTGGTCCAATGCAAGGAGAACATACAGAAGTCAGTCAGACGCTGATATGATGGGGGTGAGAAACCGAATGCCGCTAAATCTTTTCAATACTTTTAGAGAAACTAGATAAAAGCTGATCTGAATTTGTTCAGAATAAATCGAACGCTTGGCCTCCGCATTGTCGCCAGAAGAAACACAACTGCACCATATGTCTCTTAGAATGATGAAGCACATCAGTAGAGAAGAGACGCCGCTGGAGGGAAACTAGATCTAGGAAGGCCAAACCTCAGAGAAATGCACAGATGAAAGGCGCCACCGAGAAAGAAACGTAAGGAGGAGAGACGATCGGAGCCAAACATCAGTCCAAGAGGAATGATTGGAGGAGACAAGCATCAGTACGAGAAGGATGATCGACAAAGACATGAATTACAATGGGTGTGCAGATTTCAAATGGTTGAGAAGAATCCTAAATATCTCGGCCTCCCAACCCTTGTTGGTAGATCAAAGAAACAAGTGTTTACTTTGATTATGGAGAGGGTGGAAAATTTGATTTTCCTATGGTCAAGTAGGAAGGTATCCAAGGTAGGAAAGGAAGTACTCATTAAGTCCATGGCCTAAGAAATCCCTTCTTATGTTATGTCATTATGAAAATGTTTGGAAACTCTTATGGATTAGATCCACTCATGGCTGGCTAACTTCTGGTGGGGCTCCCATGAGGGAAAAAATAACACCCATTGGATGTCTTGGAAAAAATTGTGTGTTTCAAAATTTTGTGGAGGTCTTAGATTTAGGAATCTCAAATGGTTTAATGAGGCACTTTTGGAAAAACAAGGATGGCGCCTCCTCAAAAACTCAAATACCCTATTCTCAAAGGTGTTGTAGGCCAAATATTTTCCTCATTCTAATTTCTTACACACCCAACTGGGGCCAAGGCCTAGTTTTATATAGAGAAGCATTTGAGGTGCAAAATATCTTCTTGATCTAGGATGTGTTTAGAGAATTGTTTATAGAAATAATGTGAGTGTTTGGAATGATCTATGGCTAGAAAATGGCATCAAACTTAAGATTTCATCGACTGTTGTTCTGGGATTTGAAGATGCAAGGGTGAGAGACCTGATCAATGACTCACTTGATGACTGGGATAGGGGGAAAATTTTAAAATGGTTTAATGATGTTGATCATACTATCATTCTGAGTATTCCTCTAATTCCAGGTATGGGGAAGGATCAGATTTGCTGGACTGAGGAATCTTTGGGGAGGTATTCAATTCGATCAGGATACAAAATGTAGGTGCATGACTTGGACCAAGTCCTTCCAGATAATCACTGGAAGAGTCACTGGTCACTCAACTACCCTCCCAAGGTTAATTTTTTTGCAGAAGGTTTTCTATGGTGTTATTCGAACCCATGAACGTTTAGTGAGACATCATCTTGTGGATGACGATAGTTGTCCTTTGTGTCTCTAAGATATGGAATATCCTTTGCATGCAATTCTTTCCTGGAATAGGGTGGAAGGGGTGTGGAAGGAATGGGAGCAAGATTTCCAAAAGTACTTTGATCCATCTATTTGGGTTGATCTAAAACTTCATTAAATGGGTGTCTTCATTGGAACCAAGAGTGGTGGGGCTGATTTTCAAAATTTCTTGGATGGTGTGGACTCGAAGAAATGAATGCATTTTCCATAATAAGGTGATCCAAGACCGAATTTGGGTCGAGAGGGTTGTGGAAGGGATGAATTGTTGGAAGGCTTATGATGTAGTGCCCTCTGAGGGTAGTAATCAGCAGGAACCTCCCTATTGGTCTCCCCCTCCAGAGGGTTTTATCAAAATCAATACGGATGCAACCATCTTTGTTAATTACAGGGTTGATATTATATTCATTTCCCATAATAGTGATGGACAGGTCGTGAAAGCTCATTTCAGGGTTGTTCATGCCTTCTGGAACTCTACAGTGGTAGAAGCATCTGCCATTCTTCATGAGATTCTTCTCGCCCACGAAAAAAATTGTACCAATATTTTAGTGGGACCTGACTGCTTGGATGTGATTAATGATTTATCAAAGAAAAAGAAGGAATCTCAAACTTTTGGCCTTATTTTGAGAAATATTTGATCCTTGAACAAATGCTTCACTGAATGCAGATTCTCTTTCATAAAGTGAGGGGGGAATCTGGAGGCTCATCATTTGGCTTGTTATGGGAAAACATGTGGTGATCATTATTGAGTGGACTGTTTCCCTGAATGGATTTGTAAGTTTGGATTGATTTATTAGTAATATATTTCATCTCTTTTTCAGAAAAAATGTGATTTTTATCATGATGTGATGTAGATATTTTTTGCCTTCATTTCAAGATTTTGAGTATCTGGTCAAAAAGAACTATCAATGATGCATTAGAGGCATGTGTGTTATTGGCACATGAGAATATGTTGGAGACCCCACTTAGTGGAATATTTTAAGGAAGACCCTAAAATCATTATATTCCGAAAGACTATCACTCTTTCCCTTGTGCACACTCTCATATACTCAACACCTACCAAATGAATTATTGTTTTTCTTTCAGTCCCTCCACTATGGGATTATCACACATCCAAAAATACTTTCATTTAATAATTTTTGTGAATCCTAAATTAACCATGCATGCCGTTTTAACTCATTACCCAACTTTATGTTTGAAAAAATACACGTCGTTTGTATTTTTCCATTTTCGCCACAAAATAAAATAACACAAACACACATATTGATTTTTAACTTGGTTTACTCCATGAGGTGCTCACACCTATTTCTATTCATCACAAATAAGGGTTTACAAACACACACACACACACACACAAAACCCTCAATATTTTCTTCTCACACAATAAAACTCTCTTTTTATTTTCCCCACTCTCCATCAAAATAACACTCTCATGGTTATCTATCTCTCTTATATGAAAAAGAGAAAACAAAGTCTACCCACCTTTTGTTTTCTCCACCTATTAAAGCATGCCAACATACAGAAGCAAAGAAAGTTTCTCTTCCATTTTTGAATTCAACCATCCATTTGGGGCCCATGTTATAAAATAATTGTTTATTTCCTCCTTCTATTTTTGAAAAATGCCAATCATTGCATTCACACATATTCCATCACCTAACACTTACTGATAATAACTTATATAGTGGAAGTGGAAACAAAATTAATCCTCACGACCACATATTCAGACAAGGGATGCAGCGGTGTTTATCAGCGCTAAGTAAAAAGTGTTGATAAAAGTCTCCTTTATCAGCGCTAATTAAAAATGTTGATAAAGGTGTCTTATCAGCGCTAAAAAAACATTGATAAAAATTATCTTTATCAACACTATTCTTAGTGCTGATAAAAGTTTGTAATAAAAAATATTATTAATATATATAAAATTATTATATTTACATTAAAAAATAATATTTATTTATATACATTAATTAAAAAACTCATGTTCACAATTCATATAACTATGATATATTAATATATATTTTTTAAATAATTTATATATATATATATTAAAAATTATTTATAAGATTATAAATATATATATTTAAATAATTATAAAATTATAATAATTTTTTTAAAATAATAAATATTATATATATATATATATTTTAAGTCAAATATATAATACATTTTATTAAAAAAGAGAAGGAGAAAACAAAAGCGGAAAAAGAGAACAAAAACATCAAAGTAGCCAACAACGAAATGCATAAAGGAGTCAAAAAAACTCCAACAACAAACCACCTAAAAAGGTACTAAAAAACCGGAAATTCAACCACATGAGTTAGGTTAAGAACCTCTCCAACCTCTACCATGAGAAGCTCTGCCACATGGATGTCTACCACACTTCAATTTTTCACTTTTCCATGGATCATCAGCATCATCCGAAGATATTCCATTGGTGTCAATAGTCACCTTTGAACCAGATATATCCCTATGATATTATACATGCTGATCAAAACTCACCCGCAAATTTCCTATCTTCACACCCTCCATAGTCACATTTTTGATCTCCCACTAATGATGACAAGAACTCATCCCCAAATTCTCTATATTCATTGCCTTAACATTCACATTATTGGAAAAATTAGCTCCTGCACCAACAACAACAATACTTTCAACCTCTTGATGAGATCTAGACCTAAATCCAACTACACTTCCTGAAGCCCCTTTATTTAAAGACAACATAAAAGTATTTGCATCTAAATCCAATGAGGTGGCTATTTCACTAACATCAATTGAAGCAATCTGAATACCACCAACAACCATAAATGAAAGCACTACCACATATTCAGGCAAGGGATGCGTCAGATTTTATCAGTGCTAAGCATGAAAAACTGATAAAAGTCACACTTTTATCAGTGCTAGCTAAAAGCGCTGATAAAGGTCACTTTTATCAGTGCTAAAACAAGCACTGATAAAAGATAGATTTATTAGTTATAAATTTAGAAATTATAAAAGTTTTTAATAAAAAATAACATTATTTTATATAAAATTATTATATTTATATTAAAAAATAATGTTTATTTATATACATTAATTAAAAAAATGCATGCTTATAATTAATATAAATATGATATATTATATTTTTTTTAATAATTCAAATATATATATAATGTTTTTAAAAAAGTATTTATAAACAAAGTAGGTCTATCCAAAAGTCAAGACTCCTGATTATTTATTTAAATTAAAGGAAAAGGAAAGAAAACATAAGAGAAGATGAATGGGGTCAATCAAGGAATGCCCACATCCATGAAAACTACAAATCATGTAAAGAGGGATTACTCCCAAACTCATGATTAGAATCACCATCTTCATTGGTAGACTCCCACTCTGACTGAGAGTTCCCTTGATTAAAAATCATAGAATATTTCTCCTTGATATTCTCCTGCTCCAAGGTTAGATGAATCTCATGTTCCTTGGAACTTTTTCCATGCCCTCGTGCTACAACCCATTCATCCCAACCACATCCTCAGCTATGACCTTTCGGATGCCTACCCCTTATCCATGTTCTTGGGGGAAAAATACCTTTATGGTCTCCCTCCTAAATATCCAAATTATCATTTGAGACATGACTTGACTCCTCATTGAGAGATTCTAATACTCCAAAGCTATTAACAACTGCAATCTTCAAAGGTTGTCCAATATTTTTCTCATAAGCCTTAATTAGCTCAGGTTGAGAACCGCTCTTCCTTGAGATCATCTGAAAACCTTCATTGTCCACCAAGGCATTGTTTTTCCTCTTCTCTTTATAATTAACTGGGGAATTGGAACTCACTTTCTGCTTACCTTTATTATTTGAAGCTGAATAACCTTTGTGATAAATTGTTTTAACAATTTTTTTATATTTTTTTAAAACTGACCTCTTTTTAAAAGAATGTTTTCATTATTTAGGAATCAAACCCATATCCAACATAATGAAGATTCATCAGACTCAAAGTATTGTATTCATATGTGTTGGTTTTAGATCATTGGATACAACAGAATCAGAGGTAGAAATTTTCGATTCCTAGAAATTTACCTTTTCTATAATCATAGAAATAAAGAAGTTGATGAGTTAGAAAGATAAAAGTTTCTAAGTGAAGAATTCGTATTGTTGCTGAAGAATTTTAAAAGAATATTGTGAATTTAGGAGTTAGAAACTTTTCATACTTTCTAAAAAACATCAGACGATGCTTTGCTGGTTGTAAAGTTCTCACAAATCATGAAAACTCTCATGATAAAAGATTTTGATGAAATGATAGAGAGGTTTGAAGAATTTCAAAGTTGCAGAATGAGAATTCCATCATAATGGGAATTCCATCATAATGATATTTCCATTATAATGGGAAAATCCATCGTAATGATAATTCCATCGTAATGGAAATTCCATCATAATGATATTCCAATTGTAATGGGAAAATCCATCATAATGGGAAATTCCATCATAATGAGAATTACATCGTAATGAGATTAAGATGAAACAAAATTTTTAATGAGTTGAGGAGGAAATATAATTCATAATGAGCTAAGAAGGAAACAAAATTCGTAATGAGATAAGAAGGAAACATAATTTGTAATGAGCTGATTATGAAGAAGACTCAAAAAGAAGATTCCATAAGTTTTAATGAACAATTGAAGAGGTTAAACTTAAAATTAAATTTTGCATAAATACTGAATAAATATAAGTAGGATCGAAGAAGTCAAAGTTGAATTTTAAATGCCAGAGATCTTTGGATATTTTAAAATTTTAGGAAGTGAGAAAAGTTTTCAAGTTTACCACTATTATTTTTTGAGTCACCAATAAATACTTTCTCAGATAATTCATTCAACAGAGAACATTCATGAAAGAAAAAAAAGGTGGAGTGCTAAAGATATCAAGTGAAATTCATTACCGATCAAAGATCTTGTGAGAGAGGATCAAACAGTTGATTGTTTGTTTACCAGATTGAGCAAGATTATATTAAGAATATCGTATTGAGTTGATCAGATTGAGAAGATCATATTGAGTTGATTGAACTGAGAAAGATTGTATTGATAATTTGAGTAGATTTTGAGTTTTATAGATTGATAATGGATTCATTGTATTGAGTCCATTGTGTTGAGAGAATTGAATCCAAACTCATCGTATTGAGAGAATCAGATCCAAACTCATCGTATTGAGAGAATCATATCTAGACTCATCGTATGGAGAGAATTTGATCCAGAATCATCAGATTGAGAAAATAGGATCTATCCAAATCAGACATAGGATTTGGAGTGAGAAATTGTGGAGTAGTTTCAACAAAGTCTTTACTCTTTTATTGGGATCAATTTTTTTTATAAAAAAACATTGTAAACTAATGGGAGTCAGTATAATCTTTTCTATCAGGATATATAAGGTGTCTAACAGGAGTTGGCAAAATTTGTATTAACTTCTTCATAATATTTGATTTCCATAGATCCATGGGAGTGGCTATGAAAAGGATATAGGTCCTCACACTGAGGCTGAACCTTGTAAATCTTATGTGCTTTACTTTCTTTCTTACTTTTTCACGCATGAGTATTTACTAAAAGTTGATAAGGAAATAAATCTTAATATGTTTTAAGGTTAATTTTTTTAAAAGTATTTAAACTTATAAAAAGTGAACAATTGATTCAACCCCCCTTTCTCAATTGTTATTTGATCCTTTGGAACTTAAATTTTTATAAGAGATAAGGTTTCCTTATTGAATCCTTATCATAGATAATATAAATTCTATCAACAGTATAAGAATTCCTATGTTTGATGGAAAAAATTATTATGGATGAAAAAATAGGATGATTTATTATCTCTTATCTCTTGGCCTATAAGTTTTTGATGTTGCTACTATTGGGTTTCCACCTATTGAGAAATATCCCTCAATGACCTTTACTGATAAGAGAAATATACAAGTTGATATAAAGGCAAGAAATTACATTTTCATGTCCTTATCAAAAAATGTTTCTCTAAAGGAGGTAAGTCTCAAAACTTTAAAAAGTATGTGAGACTATCTATAAAGTATTTTCAAATGGAATACAAAAGTTAAGGAAGAAAAGCTACAAATCTGGTGTAGTAAGTATGAAGACATCAGAACGAGAGATGGGGAAACAATTGATGAATACTTTACTAGAGTAAATGAATTTTTTTGCAACATCAGAGGATTTAGATACATACTGGAAGATTCTACAATTGTGAAGAAACGTATGAGAAACCTTTTGGATAGGTTTGATTTTAAAATTTATTCTTTATAAGATAATGATGATTTATATCATGATGAATTGAAAAAATTTATTATTGCTTATGAAATGAGGAAATCTAAAATATTTAAAATGAAGATGAAAGATGAAATAACTTTTGAAGTTATAAGAAAGATGAAAATCCAATATGTTGAAGAAGATGATCCTTGTGAGTCTGAATATAAAGAGGATGATGAGTTGAATGAAAAAAATCATGTCTCTTATATCCAAAAACTATCGAATAGAAAGAGGAAAGTATGTAGGTAAACTTCCTCTCAAATGTTTTGAGTGTGGTGGAATCATACAATTTGCTATGAATTTCTCCAGGAAGAAAGTTGGAGAATATTAAGATGATTCCAATGAAAACCCTCAATGGAAGAAGCGGAACAAAAATTATAAAGAAGAAAAGTCTACCAATAGATACAAGAAGGAGTTTACTAGAAACAAAAGAAGTATGTTGAGTAAGAAAGTTTAATTAGACTCAACTGAAAACAATTCTTCTGAAGATGAAAGTTCAGAAAAATTCATAACCTTCATTAAAAAAGTTAAGAAAACAAAAGATTCCTCGAAGAGTGAAGAAGGTGGTGAAGAATTATATATAGAGTATCAACTTAGAATATAACTTGTTGCATGTCTTGAGAAAAACAAAACTATCAAGAAATAAATTATAGTAATGAAGAAATATTGTGAAGAAGTTTTTGATGGAAGAAAAGATGTCATTAAGAAGAAGGATGAATACATTCAGAAGATTTTAAGTTACAAACCTAGAATTGATGAACAGAGAAAGATGATTGAAGATCTTAGTAAGAAGATGGAATCTAAATAAGAAGAGCTTAACAAGTTTCAATAAAAACTTCTTGAGTCTGAAAGTACCTTGAGGAATATTAATGAAAACTTCAACAAAGCTTCAGAAATAAAATCTGATACTTCTAAAGATGTTGAGAAGGCTCAATATGAGAATTAGGTGAAATATTATCTTACCAAAAATTATGTTTCATCTGATTCTTTTAACATTTAAGGTTTTGGAAAATGAATTGGGAAATATTGGGTGGAGAAATTATGTGAGAAACCTATAAAATCTAAAAAAGTAGAAAACTCACTCAAAAGAAAATATAGTCCAAATCCTGAGTATGTTAGAGCTAAAAGAAGTTACCAACCACAACATGGTTTCTACAAAGAAAAATCTTTATTAAATAGAAAATGAATATTTGATGGCTATTTATGGTGTATTTTAATCTAAGGGCACAAGACATATAATTATTGTCACAACTTATCTCTACCTAGAAGAATATTTGATCAAATTGGAAGAAATAGTGGAAGTAGAATGAGTAACTTTCTAGCTTACAAAAAAGTTAAAAAAGTGAATTCTCAAGATGTTAGAAACTTTCCAACAAAAAATCAATTTTAATTTTTGGAAGAATTTTTTGGAAGATGTGATAAGGCTGGTCAACATGCCGAAAGATTTATGAAACTCCTTCTATAACAAGTTTCTTATGATATAAAATAAAAGAAATATGGAAAGAAGAACTTTGAGGAAAAAGATTTTGTTGTTGAGAAAACTTTTAAAGAAATTATAAAGAACAAACCATGGATACTTGATAGTGGTTTCTCTTCACATATGACAGGTGATATAAAAATATTGAAAAATATTGAAAGTCATGATGAAGGAGAAGTTACCTTTAGTAATGATAGTTCCTTAAAAATCATAGGAATTAGAACAATTGAGATTGAATCAAAAAAGTTTAAATCTAAGGAAGTTTTATTTGTTTATGGATAAAACATAACTTACTTAGTGTAATTCAACTTTGTGATGATGGAAAAGAAGTTTTTTTTAGAAAAGAATTTTGTATCATCAAAAGTGTGAAAGATGGAAAAGTAATTACAAAAGGAGAAAGAACCAGTGGGAATCTCTTCTAAATAGGAGAATTCAATAACTCATGTTACTTGAGTGCATAAGATGAAAATAGATTATGGCATTGAAAACTTGGGCACCTTGGAAAAAAAGTATGAACAAACTTTCTAAAGTTTATGATGCTTGAAACTTTCCAAAATTAAAAAGAATATAATAATATGTTTGTGTAACTTGTCAAAAAGGGAAGATTACTAACAAAAGTCATAAATAGTTAAGATTCAATATACCAGATCAGTTGAGATTATTCATTACAATTTATGTGGGCCGGTGAGACATCAATAAAAAAATGAGATTTATACTTTATAACTTTTGTTTATTATTTCAATCGGATGAAAAACATCATGTTTGTGAAGCACAATTCAGAGGATATTGAAATGTTCAAATTCTTTAGAAAAAATGTTGAGAAAGAAATGAGGGTTTTCTATATTGAAGTTGATAACATATAATGGTACTGAATTCAAAAACAATACTCTTGAAACTCCTATAAGAAACCATGGTATCAAACATTAGTTTAGTGCTCCCTATACTCCACAAAAAATGGAGTAGTAGAAAGAAATAATATAAGTTTAGTGGAAATGAGAATAAGTATATTATCAAAATACAAACTTTCAAAGTTCTATTGGAGAGAAGTTGTAAGTACTGTTGTACATGTTCAAAATAGATGTTTGTTGAGACCAGAAAACAATATGAATCTTTATGAATATGGTATAACAAAAAATCTTCATTTAAATACTTCAAAGTTTTTATAAGAACATTTTTTTATTAAAATAAAAAATCCAGATTTGGGAAAGTTTGATGAGAAAGATTAGGAAGGAACTTTTATGGGTTATTAACCCAATGAAAGAAGTTACAAATGTTGAAAAAATGTTTACAAAAGTTGGTGGACTCATATGATGTGAAGGAAATTGAAAATAAAATTTCCTGAACAAAAGTTATTAAGAATGCCAAGGAGGATAAACTGGAGAATTCAAACAATGGTGAAAGTAATTCAAAACATCCTTATCAAGATTCAGAAGAATCATGTGATGAGGAAATTTTAGTTGGGAGATAAAATTTGAAATTTCTTACCTTACAAAAACATGTTGAATCCAAAAACATTATTGGGAATCAGAAGGCTCCGATTCAGACCATAAGAAAGTTGAGATTATATAATCAAACTTCTCTTATCTCAAAAGTTGAACCAGAATCAATTTCAATAGCTATTCAACACAATGAATGGGTGGATTCAATGAATAAAGATTTGGATCAGATTGAGAAGAATTAAACATGGGAACTTGTTTCATATCCAGCAAATAAAAATATTATCGGAACCAAGTGAGTTTATAGAGACATGTTAAATGAACATGGAGAAGTTTTAAGAAACAAAACTAGTCTTGTTTGTAAAGGCTATGCTCAGGTTTAAGGCGAGGATTTTTGAAGAAAATTTTTCTCTAGTTGAAAGATTAGAAACTATTAGAATGTTTTTTTCAGTGGATTCACATCAGAATTAAAAATTTTATCAGATGGATGTAAATACATATTTCTTAAATGGTGAAATTGAGGAAGAAGTTTACATTGAAAAATCATGTGGAATTCTATTTTATGAGGATGAAAAAAAAGTTTGTAAATTGAAGAAAGCTTTGTATGGGATAAAAAAATCCATGTTCTTGGAATTCAAAACTTGACAATTGTTTGAGAATGTTGAATTTTTCTAAAGGAAAAGTTGATAGCAATTTATATATAGCATCCTTGACTTGAAAAGCCACCCGAAAAGTGATAACAGGCCGGGTGGCCACAGGACTTAGGCACACCTCCCCGAACTCCAAAGGATGCTAACTAGCAGTGAGGGTGTAAACAGGTATAGTGGGGAAGATATACTCTCTGAAAATAGATAAAGTACTGGTTTGAGTATAACAATGTAACATGCAGCGTAAATAAATGGATCAACAAACTCGAACCCAACCTGCAAATTGGAAGCATATTCAATATAAATAAACAACGAAAACAATATAGAAACAACAACAAAGGAAAGTAAATAGAACAACATGTCAACAATATACTGAACAAAAAAAGGCACAACATGCATTTCATATCATTCATACAACACAATATCCAAGGTACTGCCCACGATAGACCACATTAGCTACATATAATAAGCATGCTGAAACAGAAGGAAAATTGAACAAAAACTCCAGCTAGGCATGAACTCAAGGTCCATGCCAATATCCATTCCAAACAGTACTATGATCCATCTCCTGAAGCTAATCCTTTACATGTACGTAAATTCATAAAGTCTACACGTGTCCTTAAAGGAACATGTAGGGTGTTAGACGAATCTCAGTAGGATACCACCCAATGGTGCGTACCTAATATCAATGTTTAACAGGATATGCATCTATAAGTAAAGTAAATAGTACAATGTAATAAATAATCACAACTTCTACTGGTGATCGACATCCACCAGGGAGTGTCTATAGCGACCCTAGCCTTTTACATATAATATTACATGATTTTAAGCATAATTATACATCAGAGTACACGCTAAGGATCGTAAAGTCTAGTGTCTTGGAAGACTAGGTACATAAAATTGAAAACATGGAACTAAACAAAACATTTCTTTATTTAGTCTTCATAAATATCCCCTAACTTCTATTGCACTCATACATCTTCATAGGATAACCTGGGAATAACATGAACAAAGGGATGATCTAAAATCCCACTAAGGGAATAATAATAAGAATAAATCCTTAGCACATGGGTTAGAAAACATGACATAAAGAAATAAAAAGGAATTTAACATAAGGGATCATAAAATATAAACATAGATTCAAATAAACATGGAATCATAGAAATGTGGAAGCAACTTAAAACATGACTTTAGTATGAGTCAAGGCTAACCGCTAAGATTGTTTCCAATAGTAGCACAAGCCAAGGCTAACCATCAAGACCATCGCACATAATATCTCATGAGACTTAACTTTACCCAATGCATTAGAGTGCTATCTGGGCACTCCCATATTAAAATATTTATGAATATGATTTCCACATAAATAATCATACATAATCAATCATACATAAACATAAGGTAACCCATGGAGAGAAATGGGTATCACATTCATGACATAAAGCATAATGAATGGGGGTATCATAAAAGTGTCCATGAGAGAAAGGAATTAAAACATACATGGATATTAATAAGGTAAAATAGTCATATATCATGTTAAGTGATGTAAAATATAAGTGAAAACATGTAAGAAGAGTATTTAGGAAATTCTTAGCATTAAAACATTTTAGTTCAGTTTTAAGGAAAACACTAAAGAGATTTTAAAGTAGAAAAGAGAACAATCTTTTATATAAATCCAGAAGTGAACCAAGAAGGTTTTAATAGTAAAAATACTGATTTTATAAAAACAATGGTGGCTTAAAACATAGGATATAGTGCACTTGAAATTGGGTAAAAATTTGGGAAGTTCCCTTAAAACGAGTTTGCTTACTGGGAAGTATCAAGGAGGGATTCACTTAAAAGAATGTATATCCCCGAAAGATAATGAAGACTGCATCTTGAAACATGAGTTTGGATATTATTTTCATCATGTATAAGTTTTACATAAAAATAAAATACAACTTCATTTGGGTAAAAAGAAATATAGAGCAAACCGAATAAATAAAGGTGGTTCGGGTAGAATTCCTTACGAACTATTGACATGGTATCAAGCATACTTAAGATGGATTAATAAGAGAGAAATGGGTTTCTCATAACTTATAAATAATAAGGTCAGTATGGGGGAGGTGAAAATAATACCCCATAATTAGGTATTACACATAAAATGGCATAGCATAGAGGACATTCTTGAATAAAAGTGAAATGAAGAGGACCCCTTACCTTAAATATGGGGGTGTTCTCTACTTGTTATTAATGACCTGAATAAACAAATTAGGTTTATTAATTAATAATTACAAAAACTCTTATATATTTAATTTATTTATTATAACATTTTTTTAGTTCATTCAAGACCATTTTTATTGGTTATAAGGTTCAATTTCATTGTTTGGGTCCGTTTTCTTCATTGGTTTTAATGACCGGTTCATGTTCGTATAAACACGTATGATGAAAGTGGTTGTGAAGAATTGAAGTTTTATGTTATTAGTGAACATACATGATATTATATGGCTATAAAAATTCATTTGGTTATTGTGAGTGAAGATGAATTATTATATAAAACCTTAGTGACAACCGTTTTGGTTAATCAGTGGGTTTTGATTACAAAAAACATGTTTTGCTTTATAACTTAATACCATTTGTATAAAAGGATTAAAAAATCTTAACTAGGATATATTAAATATATAATAATTTGGTTCATCCATAACACAAATGGTTTCATGACCATAATTAAATATGATAATAGAAATTGATAAACCGTTGTCCTTGAATGTGCTAGATTAACACATCTCAAACAGTGTTTTCATTTCTTTAAAATAAAAGGTGGGGAAAGAAGATATGATAATAAAATATACCATTAGCATAAAAAAAATACACTACATGTATGGTACTGTATTTTTCATACCATTTGTATGAGTATAGGTTAGGAAAGAAAAGAGAACAAAAGAGCTTAAAAAATAAAGAAAAGGAAAGAGGAATTTTACCTCATGAATCAACCTTCGTGAGAGCTTCTCAAGGGAAGAGTATTTGGTATTTTTAACTGACTAGGGGCTATTGGATGTGGGGAAAAATCTTGGGAATAGAATTGGGTATAATATTGGTAAGGCACAAGGCTTGAGAGGAGTGAAGAGAAGAGGTAAGAATGGGTGGTATTTATAGTGGAGTGGAGGAGGGTTTTCATAATATTATAATCATTAATTTATTATTTCTTCACAAGACAATAAATAGTTAGTATTCCATGACCTAGAATTGTAATAAATTCATGTGAGTTTTATATTTGGGTGCTTACATCAATTTTTATGTCAGGAATAGTGGATTTGAATTATAATGTATTTATACGGTAAATTAATGTATTTTACTCTTTACTAAAAATTCAAGTATTTCAGAAAAATACCAAAAATTCACCCTAACCATTTTTCAATGTTTATAATCCAAAAATTATATCAAATTTTCAAAAATAATTTTCTAAATTTGATTAATTTAATATTTAATTAAAATCACAATTTATTCTAAAAAAGCAATTTTAAAACATTTATTTACTTATTCCAAAATATAGGTACATCACAATTTTAATTAAATCTTATTTATATACTATCATAGTTAAGGTTACTATTCATTAGGGTATGTCACTATTCATGAGGGTAACATTAATATTCATAAGGGTATGTTACTATTCACAAAAAATTAAGTTGGTCATATTAGACTCCAAATAACTTACTAATCGTAACCGTGTATGTCAAATTTTCAAAATTCAAATAATAGAAGTGACAAACTTATGTTTATAACACTTAGTAGTTCATTATGTTGTGATTTTATGTGATTATGACATATTTATAAGGAACAAATTTCCGTTGAAAAACATCGGGTCTTTACATTCTTCCCTCGTTATGAAATTTCATCCTCGAAATTTTGTTTAACATTCTAAGCCATAAATAGGTTCAGGTACTTTTCCTTCACTGCTTCCTCTAGTTCTCATGTTGCCTCTTTGTACTAATTATTTTTCCATAGTACCTTGACCAGGTGAGTAGTCTTGTTATGTAGAAATTTATCTCTATGATCCAAGATCTTCACTAGATGATCCTCATAAGAAAGATCATCCTCCAACTGTACCACCTCTGAAGAGAGTATATGTGAAGGGTCTGGTATATACTTCCTTAAGAGGGATACATGAAAGACATCATGTACTTTGGCCATGGTAGGTAGAAGTGCTAGTCGATAAGCCACAATTCTAACACGATCAAGGATCTCTAAGGGGCTTATGTATCTTGGACTTAACTTCCCTTTCTTTCCAAACCTCATAACCTTCTTCCTTGAAGATATGCATAGAAATACCATATATCCAATTTTGAACTCAAGGTCTCATCGACAATTGTATGCATAACTCTTCTGTCAAATTTGCGATGCCTTGATATGATGTTGAATGGTTTTCACCTTCCCCATTTCTTCGACCATTTCAGGTACTAGCAGCTTACGCTCACTGAATTCATCCCAACACACTGGTGTTCTACACCTTTTCCCATAAAGGGCTTCATATGGAGCCATTCAGATGCTCGAGTGGAAACTGTTGTTCTAGGAGAATTCAAAAAGTGGTAGATGTTGGTCCCATCCTCCTTTGAATTCCATAGAACATACTCTCAACATTTCTTCTAGTGTCTGAATTGTTCACTCATATTAGCCATCAGTTTGAGGATGATAGGCCATACTGAAGTTTAATTCAGTGCTTAGAGCATGTTGGATACTTTTCCAGAACTTCAAGGTGAATCTCGTATCTCGATGAGATAGAATAGATATTGGTACTCCATTAATCCTTACCACCTATTTGATATATATCTGTGCAAGTTGATCCAATGAGAATTTTTCTCGAATTGCGATAAATCGAGGTATCTTCTTAAGGGGATCCACAATAACCCATATATCATTGTTTCCTCTAGATTTCCTTGGAAGACCAGTGAAAAAATCCATGGTAATGTTTTCCCACTTCCATGTTGGTATAGGTAGTGGTTGTATCATCCCCTTAGAATTTTTCCTCTCAGCCTTCACTTGCTAACATACCAGGCACTTTGATGTATATTCAGTAATTTCCCTTTTCATATTGTCCCACCAAAAATTTTCTTGGAGATCTCGATACATCTTTGTGATCCCTGGGTGGATAGAGAAGGTTGAACTATGTGCATCATTCAGAAGCTCCTTCTTTATCTCTGAATTGCATGGTACACATAATCATGACCCAAATCTTATAAATCCTTCCTCATCAATCAAGAACTCTGAGGATTTCCCATTTTTAATAGCTTCCAGCCTTTTCTGAAGTTACACATCTTTTCCTTGAACAACCTTTATTTTCTCCATGAGGGATGGTTAAGAAATCATTTGAGAAAGGAATGATAATGTTCCTCCCTTAATGATTCCCATGTCCATCCTATGAAAATATAAGAAGATAAGATCCTTTTCAATTCTCATAATTGATAAAGATGAAGGCTCCTTTCTACTTAGAGAATCTGCCACCTTATTTTTATTACCAGGATGGTAGTGGATTGAGCAGTCATAATCCTTAATGAGCTCTATCCATATTTTATGGCACATATTAATCTCTTTTTGTGTGAATATATATTTGAGACTCTTGTGGTCAGTATATATCTCACACTTCTTCCCATAGAGATAATGCCACCATATTTTTAACTCAAATATCACTACTGCCAACTCCAGATCATGCGTAGGATAGTTTTGCTTGTTGATTTTTAGCTGCCTTGAGGCATAAGATATCACTTTATAATTTTTCATTAGCACTCAGCCTAAGACCTTCTTTGAAGCATCACTATACACCATAAAGAGTTCTCCACTTATTGGGAGTGTGAGTACTCATGCAGTGATAAGCCTCTTTTTTAACTCCTTGAAACAATCTTAACATTCATAAGTCTAGACAAACTTTACTCCCTTCCATGTCAGCATGTTCATTGGGTTTGACAATCTTGAAAAGTTCTTCACAAATCGTCGATAATACCCATCTAGAATCAGAAAGCTACGGATCTCCATTACAGATGTTGTCCTGGGCCACTCTTCAATTTCCTTTGTCTTGGAAGGGTCCACAGATATCCCTTTTTTGGTGATAACATGCCCCAAGAATGATACTTCCTCCATCCAGAACTCACATTTACTGTACTTTGCATACAAGTTCTTCATTTTCAAAGAATTTAACATAGTATTCAAATGCTCCTCATATTCATCCTTACTCTTAGAGTATATCAGAATATCATCAATAAAGACAACCACAAATTTTTCAAGGTAATCTCTTAAGACTCTATTCATTAAATCCATGATTTTTTTGGAGAATTAGTGAGTCCTAAGGGCATAACTATGAAATCATAGTGTCCGTACCTCGTTTGAAATACAGTATTGGGAATATATTCCTTCTTCACCTTTAATTAGTGATATCCCGACTGAAGGTCCACCTTTGAGAAATAACTGGCCCCAAGAAGCTGATCAAAGAAGTAATCTATCCGTGGAAGGGGATACTTGTTCTTTATAATGATTTATTGAGGCCCACAATAATCAATGCAGAGGCTTATTGATCCATCCTTATTCTTGACGAAGAGGACTGGCGCACCCCACGATGAATCACTCGGGTGTATAAAACCCTTCTCCATATTCTCCAGTAACTTTTTCTTCAACTCTTTCAGCTCTAATATGGCCATTCTGTAAGGTGTATTTGATATAAGCAGAGATCCAAGAATAATTTCAATTGAGAACTCAACCTCTCGGTCAGGAGGAAGACTAAGAAACTCTTCAGGGAATACATCAGTGTAATCCCCCATGATGGTAATTTCTTCAAGCATGATTCTCTCCTTTGTCTCAATCATTTGGGTTAGATATGCTTCCTCATAAAGAAGCAATATCCACACTTGAGATGATGATTCTAAATGAGATTCATTTTCCTTATTACAATTGTAAAGAATCAGAGGATGCTTCGGGATGTGAAGAGTGATTTCCCTTTTCTGACAGTTGATATTGGCTTTGTATAAAGAAATCCAATCCATGCCCAAGATAGCATCAAACTCCACTAAAGGAAGTATGATGAGATTTGCTGAGAGGTTCAGTCTACAAACGTTAACCGGGGAGGATTTATAAACCATGAATGCAACGATTTCCCCATTCACTATTCTCACAGATAACTTTTCCTCCAAAATTTTAGGTGGTGTTTGAATAGTTCTACTAAACTTGTAAGATATGAAAGAATGCATAGAACCAGAATCAAATAGTACGTTCACTATTCTTGAAGGAATAACTAGCACACCTATCACCACATCTTTTTCCAACTCCACCTCATTAGTACTGATAGAACAAGCCATTCCTTATTGCCTTGGAGGTTGTTGTTTATTTCCTACGACAGCCCTTGGCTTAAGTTAATTGTTTTAATAATTCCAATATTCCTTGAAGTTTTAAAACTGCCCCAATAGCTGAGCATTGATCCGAACCTTCCTTTCTTCTTATACATTAGCGGGATTTTTCATATCCCTTCAGCAGTTCTTGGCTAGATGTTCCAACTTTCTGCATTTCAAGCAATTCCTGGTTCCTTTTAGATAGTTCCCAATATGCTTCTTCCCACAAATTTTACAAGTGGGATATTCGGGTTTTTTTCCATCATGGTATTTGTTTGTTGAACCACCCATGTTGTTCTCCATTTTCTGCTTCTTGTCACCGAGCCCATGAGACCACCGAGAGTCTCCAATCTCCATTTCAACCTTGAGGGAACAACGAACAATCTCCTCATAACTTTCAAAGTCTCGAATCACCAACACCTTCCATAGACTCAGCTTTAGCCCGCTAAAGAAGTGATCCACTTTGATTTTGGTGTTCATGAAAAAGATAGAGGTGTACCATGAAAGCCTTGTAAAGTTTTCTTCATATGCCCTGATGGACTCATCTTCCTTCTGCTTGAGGTCGAGGAACTCTCTTTCCATATTGATATGGAGGGTTCGAGGAAAATATTTATTGAAAAACATCCTCTTGAATTTCTCCCAATCCATGGAATCAATTTCCTCTTGGGGCTTCATATTCTTGATCAGTGTCCACCAGTGACCAGCTTCCCCATAAAAACAATGGACTTCCAGTACAACTTTCTCTTCTTATGAGCACTAGAGGATAGAAAATATCTTTTCAATGGAGTTAATCCACTTTTCTATGAGGAGGGGATCAAAATATCTTCTAAACATGGGAGGCCTTTGTCGCATGAAAGAGTCTAAGGCAAATTTCTCTTTCCTTGGAGGAGGAGGGTGCTTCACATGATTCAAGTTATTATTCATAACTTAAGCCAAATTATAAAGTACTGTCATGATGTTTTAAGCACCAGTTCCCATGATATATGGAATTTTATTAGGGTAATCTTTATATTTCATGTCACATTGGTTGTTGGAACGTGTTCTTATATTTCCCGCCATTAACTAAGAAAAAGAATGCACAATTAGAGGGATCGAATACTTAGTTATTGAACATAAAAAGGAAACTTTTAAACATAAAAGGATAAACTTATAAAGGAGAATTATATCCTATCTTACGATTCCTTAGGTTTAAATCTTGGTTATCCTTGATCAATTTATTAACTTATATTTTTATGGGATTTTCCCTTAATAATGGTTTGTACTAAGCTCATGAATTTACCAAAACATATCCCTCAGGAGTGTCAATACCAAGATTGTAGTAAGAAACTTTGTCATGTATCAGGATACCCTAGGTCAAGCCCAAAACTCCTTATTGGAGTTTTTACTCCTAGGTACATCTGTACCAGATCCGCCTTTAACTGTTTGTATCCAGACAGGGACATATTTTCTTGATAAACCACTTACTCTATACTTACCAAAATTTAAGGTTGTTAGTCTCATCCTTAAGGTTATTCCTAAATTTCACTATTCCCAATCTCCAAAAACAACTATACCATCCTATGATACCAACTATAGTGACTCTATCCTTTCACATATAACATTACATGATTTTAAGCATAATTATACGTCAGAGTACAAGCCAAGGATCGTAAAGTCTAGTGTCCTGGAAGACTAGGTACATAAAACTAAAAACATAGAAGAAAACAAAACATTTATTTATTTAGTATTCATAAATATCCCCTAACTTCCATTACACTCATACATCTTCATAGGATAACCTGAGGATAACATGAACAAAGGGATGAGCTAAAAGCCTAGTAAGGGAATAAGAATAATAATAAATCCTTAGCACATGGGTTAGAAAACTTGACATAAAGAAATAAAAAGGCATGTAACATAAGGGATAATAACATATAAAAATAGATTCATATAAACATGGAATCATATAAATGTTTCAACAACTTAAAACATGGCTTTAGTATGTGGTAAGGACAACCAACAAGATCGTTTCCCATAGTAGCACAAGCCAAGGATAACCGCCATGACCATCACACATAACATCTCATGAGACTTAACTTTACCCAATACATTTGAGTGTTATATGGGATCACCCATATTAACATGTTCATGAATATGATTTCCACATAAATAATCATACATAATCAATCATACATAAACATAATGGAACCCGTGGAGAGAAATGGGTATCACATTCATGACATAAAGCATAATGAATGGGGGTATCATAAAAATATCCATGAGAGGAAGGAATTAAAACATACATGGACATTAATAAGGTAAAATAGGCATATATCATGGTAAGTGAAGTAAAACAGAAGTGACAACATATAATAAGAGTATTTAGAAAATTATTAGCATTAAAACATTTTAGTGCAGTTTTAAGGAAAATACTAAAGAGATTTTAAAATATAAAAGGGAAAAATATTTTATATAAAACCAGAAATGAACCAAGAAGGTTTTCATAGTAAAAATACTAAATTTATAAAGAAAATTTGGGCTTAAAATAGAGGATATAGTGCACTTTAAATTGAGTAAAAATTTGGGAAGTTCCCTTAAAATGAGTTTGCCTATTGGGAAGTATCAAGGAGGGATTCACATAAAAGAATGTATATCCCCAAAAGAGAATTAGGGATTGATATTGAAACATGAGTTTGGATCTTATGATCATCATGTATAATTTGTACAAAAAAATAAAAGACAACATTATTTGGGTAAAAAGAAAGATAGAGCAACCCGAAGAAATAAAGGCAGTTTAGGTAGAATTCCTTACAGACTATCGTCATGGTATCAAGAATACTTAAGAGGGATTCATAAGAGAGAAAGGGGTCTCTCATAACTTATAAATCATGAGTGAGGTACGTGAGAGGTGAAAAATCATACCCCTTCATTAGGGATTAAACAAAAAATGGCATATCATAGAGGACATTCTTGAATAAAAGTGAAATGAAGAGGATCCCTTACCTTAAATCCAGTGGTGTTATCCACTTGTTATTAGTGACCTGAATAAAAAGATTATATTTATTAATTAATAATTCCATAACCTGTTATATATAATTTATTTAGTATAACCTTTTTTTAGTTCATTCAAAAGCTTTTTTATTGGTTATAAGGTTCAATTTCATTGTTCGGGTTTGTTTGCTTCCTTGGTTTTAATGATTGGTTCATGTTCGGATAACCACGTATGATGAAAATGGTTGTCCATAATTGAAGTTTTATGTTATAATTTAACATAAATGATATTAAATGGTTATAAAAATTCATTTTTTTATTGGGAGTGAAGATGAATTATTATATAAAACCTTAGTGACAACCGTTTTGGTTAATCAGTGGGTTTTGATTACAATGAACATGTTTTGCTTTATAACTTAATACCATTTTTACAAAAGTATTTCAAAATCTTAACTAGGATATATTAAATATATAAAAATATGGTTCATTCATAACATAAATGGTTTCATGAACATAATTAAAGATGATAATAGAAATTGATAAACTGTTGTCCTTGAATGTGCTAGATTAATACATCTCAAACAATGTTTTCATTTATTTCAAATAAAAGGTGGAAAAGGGAGAGATGATAATGAAATATCCCATTAGAATAAATAAATTTCATTACATGTATGGTAATGGATTTTTCATACCATTTGGATGAGTAGAGCTTTGGAAAGAAAAGAGAAGAAAAGAACTTAAAAAAGAAAGAAAAGGAAAGAGGAATTTTACCTCTTGAGCCAACCTTCTTGAGAGCCTCTTAAAGGAAGAGGATTTGGTATTTTGAAGAGACTAGGGGATGTTGGACGTGGGGAATGAGCTTGGGAAGATATTTGGGAAGAATATTGGCAAGGAAAAAGGATTTATAGGAGTGAAGAGAAGAGGTAAGAATGGGTGGTATTTATAGTGGAGGGGAGGAGGGTTTTCATAATATTATAATCATTAATTTATTATTTATTCACAAGATAAGAAATAGTGAGTATTACATGACCTATAATAGTAATAAATGCTTGTGAGTTTGAGATTTGGGTACTTACATCACTTGTGATATCAGGAATAGTGGATTTGAATTATAATGTATTTATACATTAAATTAATGTATTTTACTATTTACTAAAAATTTAAGTATTACAAAAAAATCCCAAAAATTCACCCTAACCATTTTTCGACGTGTAGAATAAAAAAATGATATCAATTTTTCAAAAATATTTTCCTAAATATGATTAATTTAATATTTAATTAAAATCACAATTTCTTCTAAAAAAACATTTTAAAAACATTTATTTACTTATTCCAAAATATAGGTACATCATAGTTTCACTTAAATCTTATTTATATACTATCATAGGTAAAGTTACTCTTCATTAGGCTATTTAACTATTCATAATGGTATCATTACTATTCATAAGGGTATGTTACTATTCACCAAAAATTAATTTGGTCATATTAGACTCCAAATAACTAATTGATCACAACTGTGTATATCAAATTTTCAAAATTCAAATCATAGAAGTGACAGAACTATGTTTATATCACTTAGTAGTTCATTATGATGTGATTTCATGTGATTATGAAATATTTATAAGAAAGTAATTTCCATTGAAAAACATTGGGTCCCTACATTCTTCCCCCCTTATGAAATTTCACCCTCAAAATTTTGTTTTATATTTTAAGCCATAAACAGGTGTGGGTACTTTTTCTTCCTTACTTCATCCAGTTCCCATGTTGCCTCTTTGTACTAATGGTTTCACCACAGTACCTTGACCAGGTGAGTAGTCTAGTTACCTAGAACTTTATCTCTATAATCCAAGATCTTCACTGGATGATCCTTGTAAGAAAGATCATCCTCCAACTATACCACCTCTGAATAGAGTACATGTGAAGGGTCTGGTATATACTTCCTTAAGAGGGATACATGAAATACATCATGTACTTTGGCCATAGTAGGTGGAAGTTCTAGTCGATAATCCACAACTTTGACACGATCAAGGATCTCGAAGGGGCCGATGTACCTAGGACTTAACTTCCCTTTCTTTATAAACCTCATAACCTTCTTCTATAGAGATATGCATAGAAATACCATGTCTCCAATTTTGAACTCAAGGTCTCATTAACAATTGTCTGCATAACTCTTCTGTTGAATTTAGGATTCTTTGATATGCTACTAAATGTTTTCACCTTCTCCACCATTTCTTTGACCATTTTAGGTCCTAGCAGCTTACTCTCACCAACTTCATCCCAACACACCGGTGCTCTGCACCTTTTCCTATACAAGGATTCATATGGATCCATTCAGATGTTCGAGTGGAAACTGTTGTTGTAGGAGAATTCAACCAGTGGTATATTTTGGTCCTATCTTCCTTTGAATTCCATAGAACATTCTATAAACATGTCTTCTAGTGTCTGTATGGTTTGCTCATATTGGCCATCACTTTGAGGATGATATGCCGTACTGAAGTTTAGTTCAGTGCTTAGAGCATGTTGGAGACTTTTCCAGAACTTCGAGGTGAATCTCAGATCTCGATCGGATACAATAGATAGTGGTACTCTATCGAGACTTTCCACCTCTTTGATATATATCTGTGCAAGTTGATCCAATGTGAAGTACTCTCAAATTTTGATAAAGTGAGATATATTCATAAGGCGATCCACAACAACCCATATAACATTGTTTCCTCTGGATGTCCTTGGAAGTCCATTGACAAAGTCCATGGTAATGTTTTCCCACTTCCATGTTGGTTTGGGAAGTGGTTGCATCATCCCCTTAGACTTTTTCCTCTCATACTTCACTTGTTGACATACTAGGAACTTTGATGTATATTTAGCAACCTCCCTTTTCATATTTTCCCACCAAAATTTTTCTCAGAGATCTTGATACATCTTTGTGCTCCCTGGGTGGATAGAGAAGGTTGAGCTATGTGCATCATTCAAGAAGATACTTCTTTATCTATGGATTGTATGGTACACATAATCGTGACCCAAATCTTACAACTCATTCCTAATAAATAATGAACTCTGAGGATTTCCCATTTTTTGCAGCTTCCACCCTTTTCTGAAGTACCAAATCTTTTCCATGAGCATCCTTTATTTTCTCCACGATGGATGGTTGAGCAATCATTTGAGAAAGGATTGATGAAATTCCTACCTTAATGATTCCCATGTCCATACTCTACAAATCTAAGAAGATCATATCCTTTTTAATTATCATCATTGATAAGGATGAAGGATCCTTTTTACTTAGAGAGTCTGCCACCTTATTTTCCTTATTGGGATGGTAGTGGATTGAGTAGTCATAATACTTGATGAGCTCTATCCATCTTCACTGGTGAATATTAAGATATTTTTGTGTGAATATATATTTGAGAATATTGTGGTCATTATATACCTCACACTTCTCCCCATAGAAATAATTCCACCAGATTTTTAATGCAAAGGTCACTACCACCAACTCCAGATCATGTGTATGATATTTTTTCTCATGGTGTTTTAGCGGTCTTGATGCATAAGCTATCACTTTATCAATTTTCATTAGCACCCAGCCTAATCCCTTCTTTGAACCATCAATGTACACCACAAAGAGTTCTCTACTTGTTGGAAGTGTGAGTACTGGCACAGTGATAAGTCTATTTTTTAACTCCTTGAAACAGTCTTCACTTTCCCGAGTCCAGAAAAACTTTACTCCCTTCTATGTCAGCTTGGTCATGGGGTTTTACAATCTTGAAAATTTCTTCACAAATCATTGATAATACCCAGATAGACCCAAAAAGCTGTATATCTCCATTACAGATGTTGGTCTGGGTCACTCTTCAATTGCCTTTGTCTTGGAAGGGTCCACATATATCCCTTTTTTGGTGATAACATGCCCTAAGAATGATACTTCCTCCACCCAAAACTCACATTTACTGTACATTTCATACAGCTTCTCCCTTTGAAAAGTCTTTAATACATTATTCAAATTCTCCTCATGTTCATCCTTGCTCTTTGAGTATATCATAATATCATCAATAAAGACTACCAAAAATTTGTCGAGGTAATCTCTAAGGACTCTATTAATTAAATCCATGAAAATTGCTAGATTATTAATGAGTCTGAAGGGAAAAACTATGAACTCATAGTGTCCATACATCTTTAGAAAGGAAATATTGGTAATATATTCTTTCCTCACCTTTAATTGGTGATATCCCGACTGAAGGTCCACCTTAGAGAAATAAGTGGCCCCACGAAGCTGATCGAACAAGTCATATATCCCTGGAAGGGGATATTTGTTCTTTATCATGATTTTATTGATATTAGGATACTCAATGTAGAGGTGAAATGATCCATCCATATTTTTGATGAAGAGACTGGCGCACCCCATGGTGAAGCACTCGGGCGTATAAAACCCTTCTCCAGATTCTCCTGTAACCGCTTCTTCAGCTCTTCTAGCTCTATGGTGGCCATTCTGTAAGGTGTATTTGATATAGGTAGAGATCTAGGAATAAGTTCAATTGAGAACTCAACCTCTTAGTCAGGAGGAAGACCAAACAACTCTTCATGGAATACATCAGTTTAATCCATCACGATGGGCATGTATTCAAGCATGATTCTCTCCTTTGACTCATTAATTTGGGCTAGATATGATTGCTCATAAGGAAAAAATATCCACACTTGAGACGAAGATTCTAAAGGAGATTCATCTTCCTCCCTACACTTGTAAAGAATTGGAGGATTCTTCAGGATGTGAAGAGTGATTTCCCTTTCCCAATAGTTGATATTGGCTTTGTATAAATATAGCCAATCCATGCCCAAGATAGCATCGAACTCCACTAAAGGAAGTATGACGAGATTTTTTGGGAGGTTCAGTCCACAAATGTTAACTGGGGAGGATTTATAAACCATGGACATAACAATTGTCGCATTATCTGTTCTCACAGATAACTTTTCCTCTAAACTTTGAGGTGGTGTTTGAATAGTTCTACTAAACTTGTAAGATATAAAAGAATGTATAGAAATAGAATCAAATAGTATGTTCATTATTATTGAATGAATAACTAGTGCACATATCACCACATCATTGTCCGGATCCTCCTCAAAAGTAGTGATAGCTAATCCCTTCCTTATTTCCTTGGAGGTTGTTGTTTATTTCCTCCGACAACCCTTGGATTAGGGAAATTGTTTGCATAATTCCCATATTCCTTGCAGTTGTAACACTACACCACTGGCTGAGCATTGATCCGAACCTTAATTTATTCTTCTACATTAGCGGGATTTCTCATATCCCTTAGGCAGTTCTTGGATAGATGTCCCAGCTTTCCAAATATGAAGTAATTCCTAGTTCCCTTTAGAAAGTTCCCAGGATTGTTCTTCCCACAACTTTTACAAGTGGGATATTCAGGATTCTTTCCATCATGGGATTTTTTTGTTGAACCACCCATGTTATTCTCCATTTTCCACTTCTTTTCACCGATACCATGAGACCACTGAGAGTATGAAATCTCCATTTTAACCTTGAGGGAACAACAAATAATTTCCTCATAACTTTCAAATTCTTGAATCACCAAAACCTTCCATAGATTCAGCTTTAGCCCGCTAAAGAAGCGATCCACCTTGATTTTGGTGTTCATGACAATGCTAGAGTCATACCTTGAAAGCCTTGTAAAGTTTCCTTCCTATGCCCTGATGGAATCATCTTCCTTCTGCTTGAGTTCAAAGAACTCTCTTTATATCTTGAGATGGAGGGTATAAGGAAAATATTTATTGAAAAAAATCCTCTTGAATTCCTCCCAATCCATGGAATCAATTTCCTCTTGGGGATTTGTATTCTTGATCAGTGCCCACCACTGATCAGCTTCCCCATAAAAACAATAGACCACCAATACAACTTTCTCTTCTTCCGAGCATTGGAGGATGTAGAATATCTTTTCAATTGAGTTAATCCACTGTTCCGCGAGGAGGGGATCAGAAGATCCGCTAAACATGGGAGTCCTTTTCTGCATGAAGGATTCTAAGGCAACTTGCTATTTTCATGGAGGATGAGGGAATTCCATGTGATTTAAGTTATTATTCATAACTTGAGCTAGTTGAGAAAGTACTGTCATGAAGTTTTGAGCACTCATTCCCATCATATCAGGCATTTCATTAGGGAAATCCTCACATTTCCTATCACATTGGTTGTTGGAACGTGTTCTTATATTTCCTACCATTAACTAAGAAAAAGAATGTAAAATTAGAGGGATTTAATACTTAGTTGTTGAACATAAAAAGGAAACTTTTAAACATTATAAAGGAAATGTATATCCTAACTTTGGATTCCTTAGGTTTAAATCTCAGTTATCCTTGATCTATTTCTTAACTTATATTTTTATGTGATTTTCCCTTAATAATGGTTTATACTAAGCTCATTAATTTAACAAAGCATATCCCTTGGGATTGTCAATAAAATGAGTGAATTAAGGCCCATTTTTGTGTACCAAGATACCCCGGATCAAGCCCAAAACTCCTTGTCAGAGTTTTCACTCCTAGGTACATCTGTTCCATATCTGCCTCTACCTGTTTGTATCCAGGCAGGGACATATTTTCTTGATAAACCACTTAATCTATACTTACCAAAATTTAATGATGTTTTTTTATACTTAGTCTCATCCTTAAGGTTCTTACTAAAGTTATCTATTCCTAATCTCCAAAAACAACTAGACCATCCTCTGATACCAACTATAGAGACCCTATCCTTTTACATATAACATTACAGGATTTTAAGCATAATTATACATCAGAGTACAAGCCAAGGATTGTAAAGTCTAGTGTATTGGAAGTCTAGGTACATAAAACTAAAAAAATGGAACTAAACAAAACATTTCTTTATTTAGTCTTAATAAAGATACCCTAAATTCCATTGTGCTTATACATCTTCATAGGATAACCTGGGGATAATATGAACAAAGGGATGATCTAAAAGCCCAGTAAGGGAATAAGAATAAGAATAAATCCTTAGCACATGGGTTAGAAAACATGGCATAAATAAATAAAAAGGCATGTAAAATAAGGGATAATAACATATAAACATAGAGTCATATAAACATGGAATCATAGAAATGTGTCAGAAACATAAAACATGACTTTAGTACAAGGCAAGGCTAACTGCCAAGATCATTTCCCATAGTAGCACAAACCAAGGCTAACCGCCAAGACCGGTGCACATAAAATCTCATGAGGCTTAACATTACCCAATACATTGGAGTGATATCTGGGCGCACCCATCTTAACATGTTCATGAATATAATTTCTATATAAATAATCATACATAATCGATCATAAATAAATGTAAGGGAACCCATGGAGAGAAATGGGCATCACATTCATGACATAAAGCATAATTAATGAGGGTATCATAAAAGTGTCAATGATAGAAAGGAATTAAAACATAAATGGAAATTAATAAGGTAAAATAGGAATATATCATTATAAGTGATGTAAAACAGAAGTGACAACATGTAAGAAGATTATTTAGTAAATTCTTAGCATCAAAACATTTTAGTGAAATTTTAAGGAAAACACTAAAGATATTTTAAAATAGAAAAGTAAAAATCTTTTATATAAAACCAGAATTGAACTAAGAAGGTTTTCATAGTAAAAATAGTGATTTTATAAATACAATGGTGTCTTAAAATAGAGGATATATTGCACTTGAAATTGGGAAAAAATTTGGGACTTTCTCTTAAAACAAGTTTGCTTATTGGGAAGTATCAAGGAGGGATTCACTTAAAAGAATGTATATCCCCGAAATAGAATGAGGGATGGATCTTGAAACATGATTTTGGATCTTATGATCATCATGTATAAGTTTTACATAAAAAGAAAATACAAATTTATTTGGGTAAAATGAAAGATAGAGCAACCCGAAGAAAGGCGGTTTGGGTAGAATTCCTTACGGACTATCGACATGGCATCAGGCATACTTAAGAGGGCTTCATAAGAGAAAAATGGATTTCTAATAACTTATAAATCATTAGTTAGGTATGGGGGAGGTGAAAAATCATACCCCATAATTAGGGATTACACATAAAATGGCATAGCATATTGGACATTCTTGAATAAAAGTGAAATGAAGAGGATCCCTTAACTGAAATCCGGTGGTGTTATCCACTATTTTTTAATGACCTAAATAAAAAATTAGGTTTATTAATTAATAATTCAAGAAACTCTTATATATTTAATTGAATTATTATAACCCTTTTTTAGTTCATTCAATACCTTTTTGACTGGTTATAAGGTTCAATTTCATTGTTCGGGTCCGTTTTCTTCCTTGGTTTTAATAATCATTTCATGTTCTGATAAACACGTATGATGAAAGTAGTTGTAAAGAATTGAAGTTTTATGTTATTATTGAACATACAAGAGATTATGTGGTTATAAAAATTCATTTGGTTATTGGAAGTGAAGATGAATTATTATATAAAACCTTAGTGACAACCGTTTTGGTTAATCGGTGGGTTTTGATTACAACAAACATGTTTTGCTTTATAAATTAATACCATTTGTACAAAAAGATTAAAAAACCTTAACTAGGATATATTACATATATAATAATCTGGTTCCATCAAAACAAAAATGGTTTCATGACTATAATTAAAGATGATAATAGAAATTGATAAACCATTGTCCTTGAATGTGCTAGATTAACACATCTCAAACTGTGTTTTCATTTCTTTGAAATAAAAGGTGGGGAAAGGAAAGATGACAATGAAATATCCCATTAGCATAAAAAAATTCCAGTGAATGTATGGTACTGGATTTTTCATAGCATTTGGATGAGTATAGGTTAGGAAAGAAAAGAGAACAAAAGAACTTAAAAAAGAAGGAAATGGAAAGAGGAATTTTACCTCTTGAATCTACCTTCTTGAGAGCTTCTTAAAGGGAGATGATTTTGTATTTTGAAGAGACTAGGGGATTTTGGATGCGTGGAAGGAGCTTGGGAAGTGATTTGGGCAGAATATTGGCAAGACACAGGGCTTGAGAGGAGTGAAGAGAAGAGGTAAGAATGGGTGGTATTTATAGGGGAGGGGAGGAGGGTTTTCATAATATTATAGAAATCAATTTATTATTTCTTCACAATACAAGAAATAGTGAGTATTACATGACCTAAAATAGTAATAAATACATGTGAGTTTGAGATTTGGGTTCTTACATCACTTGTGATGTCAGGAATAGTGGATTTGAATTATAATGTATTTACATGGTAAATTAATGTATTTTACTATTCACTAAAAATTCAAGTATTTCAGAAAAAATCCAAAAATTCATCCTAACCATTTTTTGATGTGTAGAATCCAAAATGATATCAATTTTTCAAAAATAATTTTCTAAATATGATTAATTTAATATTTAATTAAAATCATAATTTATTCTAAAAAAATAGTTTTAAAAAATTTATTTACTTATTCCAAAATATAGGTTGATCATAATTTCACTTAAATATTATTTATACACTATCATGGGTAAGGATACTATTCATTAGGGTATTTCACTATTCATAAGGGTAACATTACTATTCATAATGGAATGTTTCTATTCACCAAAAATTAAGTTGGTCATATTAGACTCCAAATAACTTACTGATCACAACAATGTATGTCAAATTTTTGAAATTAAAATCATAGAAGTGAAAAACTTATGTTTATAGCACTTATTAGTTCATTATGTTGTGATTTCATGTGATTGTGACATATTTATAAGAAATAAATTTCCATTGAAAAACATTGGGTTGTTATAGTGTCACCAGCTTCGGCCAATGCCAGAATCTCAAAAGCAAAGAGATTCCTTGGACTATGGTCCAAGGTACCCCTATAATCACAATGTCATGGTGAAACCTCAGGTTCCACCACAATCACATAGTCTGGCACGACGTACCTCCCGAAACCTAATGTATCAAAGTACCGATGTCCGAAGGCATGCCCAAAAAATAGTATCCCGGTCCCACGGACCCCTTCTCGAAAGCTCACATCGGCCCATGGCATGAAAACCAAAGGAAAAATGATGTAGGTACTCAAATAAATATATAGGACCATGGCCTCAAGAATAAAGAGCCTCAGACCCCAACCTGATAGCCACATCACTATCAACTGAAGGCTCCTCACCTTCCATGCAGATTTCTATGGAAAGCACCCCCAACCATAAATACCTAAGTCATAACTATTTGGGGACTCTACCTACACAAGTGGTCAAAACCACCTCATTATGGAGTCAACCTATGTGCAAATGACTCAATCAATACTTTTTCTATCATGAGTGAGTGATATTCACCAAATAAGAACCTAAGCCACACCATCTCTGACACCTCGTTCCCCTATGATCATGTCGCTCAAATTCGATGGCCTTTCCATCCAAGTATCATAAGCCTTGCCTAGACTGATGGTATCACCACCTCAATCCTACATCCATGATGCCCAATACTATGGTCAAAATCACTCAAGCCAATCTGGGACAATAATAATCAGTAATCAGCATCACTCAATCCTGATGGCCATGCCATCCCAACCTCAGGCCAAGCCCATCAAAACCCCATTGTTATTAGCATATGTAATCTCAAGAAGTATATATATATATAAATCACATTAAAACACTTTAATCAACAATTTAATTTAAACAGATTGAATTACAGAAGTTAAAAGATCTAACATATTAGAATGGAGGTCTTGAATGCCTCAAATTAGCTTAATCAAGCCTTAAAAATTTAAACATACCGGTTAAAATCAAAAGAAAATAATTAAAACTATTTTGTAACCCCTGGAAAAAATAACCCAAGGAGAAAAGACCTCTAACCCGACCTAGCTAAAGTGTAATAGGAATTGGGCATGCTCACGACATCCCACATGGTCCAACAATTATTTTGACATGCTATAACAAGGTCTCTCTCAATACCCACCATTGCGCTAAAAAGATGAAACCCCCAAAATTCCACAAAAACTCAAATCAAGATATGAAGCACCTACCTTAGACTCATAGACATAGGCATGTCCAATATCGAAGTCCAATTTTACGCCGATCGACGTAGATTTGAGTTTCCATCTTTATCCCTGAAATCAGATTGAATGGAAACAACGGTCTGTAAGGTGAAAGATAAACAAAGAATAAGGGTGTGTAGGGTTATCCTTACTGAGGCAGTCTTATAGAGACCATTAGATCAAAGAATGGACGTTGAATAGAGGAACAAGACCAAAGTCCACCAGAGGAGAAAAGGGGTGGCTTTCCCCTACTGTGCGTGACCATGGAAGAAGAAAGAGGGAGAGAGGAGAGAAAAAGAAAGAAATAAAAGAAAAATAAAAATAAAAAAATTACTCAGCATTGGCCCCATGGTTTTCCAAACCATGCAGAAACCCTACAGAATCCACTACCTAAGTCTGCATGCCCGCACAACTACCCCACACGGTTTGAAAAATCGTGCGGTACTCGTGCGCTTGCACCTACAACTTCAAATCAGGCCATTCAGACTCCGATGCTCCCAAAACCAAACTGAAACACACGGGGAAATCTCCAAGCCCCTGGACCAACACAAAAATACCATTTAAGGTCAATGGAAATCTCGTATTTGAGTTTCGATCAACGAGTCAAAAAGTAGCATAACCACTATTTGAAAAATTCAAACCGGGTATGGATTTTGACCCATCTCAAAAACCCAAGATGTTACAATATTCCCATATTAACATATCTCATCCCCAATCTATCAAATAAAACCCAGAGATGGTACTAAACACACACATCCTGATAAAAGAAGGTCTTAAGGGTTCTTCCCAAATTCCTCAAGGGGATCTCCATCTTAGGAATTTACCAACTCACCCAACCAAAAATCAAATCAAAAAAAGGTCCATCAACCTATTTCTAGAACCATGGTCCTCCTGTGATGCATTGTCACCCCTGAACCTCATCAAATGCTCCCATGTCGATCCCAACACCCAATCACATCCCGCACCGCATCGATGCCCACCTCGAGCCCATGACACCCATGACACAATGAGGTCCATCATCCCATGGATTCTCAAAACAACCCGGTACCTTGCACCCCAATTACAAACCACATCCTTGATGCCCCGATGCCCAAGGAAACTCATGTAACCTGCATCCCTCAGATGCCTCGATGCCTAAGCACCTCAAAACATGCATCCAATGATGATCCTAATGCCAAGAACCTCTCTCTCTCTCTCACACACACAGACATATAATCACACACCCAAAATGGTACCAACCTACTGACCAATGTTTGGTTAGTCCGTATATATCTTTTGCACCTCATGCACTCAAAAGAGACATGCCTCAATAGGCCATGCCAAAAGAAAACAAAACAAAAGAAAGTCACAATCACACCCATAGTGTACCTCCGATCATTGTCGGCTCACCAGCCTGCTCAACCCTTGGAAACTACATAACATGCACCTGGTCTAACACATGGGTACCTGAATCTTGGCCTCTCTACAGTGCTACACCACTCACCAGCCACTGACCCCATGGATGGGTCCCACTATCTCTTTCATGTCCTCCGTGTGTAGCTGAACCTTAACTACCCTCACCTGGTACCAATCCAGAACCGATCTCTGAAGCCTATGCCTGCCTCGGTTCCTATCTGCTGGCTATCTGAGAAGGCTGCCTACAAAACCTATTGAGATGAACAACCTTCCCACACGATTGATACTCCTTTGGAGGCCTCTCACACTAAGTTCAAACATTCCATAATTTCCCACACTAAAATAAAACCACCACTGAGCTACCACGAGTTGGTCTAGATGGATCCTTAGCCTGACTACCTTACTCGAACTCATCCTGACCTCATTTCCTACCATCTGAACCATCACCTGAATCCGTCGCCTGGCTCAAACGTGACCTATCCATCAGGTTTCCCTCGGCTATGAGCACCTGATTAACCACCTCTAAAAACGAGGTCAGCCTAAATATGTTTTCTTTCACCTAAATGAAGTGTCGTGATCCATCTTCAAAGTGACTCACCCTTAAGGTATCATTACTTACCATACCTAGTGCAAAGCATGACAACTCAGTAAAAGTAGCTGCATGGTCCATAATGGACATGTCACCCTACCGAAGGCTCAAAAACTCTCGAGCTCACTCCACCCTCAGCGTCTCAAGGAAAAAGTGCCCGAAGAACCTATCCTCGAACTCCTTCTAAGACAATCCTTCATGTCTATGATCCTAAACCTGCATATCCCACTAGTGTTTAGATGTCCCTTTAAGCATATAAGTCACTAGATTGGCCCTACACCATGGAGGCGTCTCGAGTTGCTCAAAAATCATATGCATGATTTGTATCAATTTCTCAGCTGCCTATGAACCACCCTCACCCTGGAAAAGCGGCATGTCTAGTGACTGGAACTCTCACATCAGATACACCATTGATGGCTCTACCCCTAGAGCACCTATGTCGATTCCCTGTAAAACACATACTAGGCTAGACCAAAACTGCTCGTTGAGCCATGGTCTGAACGTTGTCAAGCTTGGCAGCTGTCCTGCATGCACAGGATCTTGAACCTATTCCTGCCTCTGAGCCTATACCTATGGATCATGATTTGCTTGCCCCTTAAGGGTCTGAACCTGATCATGATCCTGCGACATTGTACCATCACCCACCTGAAACTCCATTGAGCCATATAGAAGGAACCTTCTGAATACCATAAAATGGTCAGACATCCCATTTATATATATATATATATATATCAATATATTCAATGTAGATAGGGAAAACAATAAAAAGGAAATGCATCCTCACTACCCTTACCCCCCACTGAAACCATACCCCATGGCATCCCGGACTTGTGGCCTCCTTACCCACCCTTAATATATCCAAGTATCAAAATATCCCTGGGCCACACCCTTCTTGAGAACCACTGTTGCCTCAGTCTGATGACCAATTCACCCAATCCTGGTGATCAAAATCACCTCAATCATAGTACATGTCTGCTTCTATAAGGTCCAGGCCCATTCCTCTTTCAAAATGAAATTTCACATATATAGAATGCATGGAATATCACATTTCCACATGGAATTTGATATTATTTACATGGTATAATCATTTTACGAAGCATACATGCATTTATAAATTTGAGATACTCTAAAATGTGCCTATCAAAAGTCAAACAAACAAGCATCACAACCCCTTTTCCATACCGGGCCAAAGGTCCATCTCACCCATTTCCATACCAGGACAATGGTCCATGTATCAAATCATAACCAATAACATCACATTCCAAAAGATCCACTTAGGTGGAAATCATATAAATTGTAATCTGAGGAAAAGAAAAACAACATAAACCACCCAAGGTAACTCAATCCATCCCTCATACATGGGGATGCAGGCACCCAAGAATGAGTTTGAAATCCAGTTCTAACAACAACCTATCTCCAGTCTACCAGAACCCTAAATAGTAATACCAAGAACAGAGGTAAAATAAACTCCTCTGATACCACTTGTAGCATCATCGACCCGAATAAACACTCAAATAGTGCTAACGGGTTTGGTGCCACTGGCCTTAGACGCACCTCCTCGAACACCAAAGGCCGCTGACTAGCAATGAGGGTGTAAACATGTATTGCAGGGAGGCTATACCCTCTGAAAATAGATAAAGTACTGGTCCAAGTATAACAATGTAACATGAAGTGGGAATAAACAAATTAACATACTCGAACCAGAACTGCAAAGCAAAAGCACATTAAATATAAATAAACAAAAAAAGTAATATAGAAACAAAAAAATGGAAAGTAAACAGAACAACATGCCACAAATCCACTAAACAAAACAAGTCACAACATGAATTTCATATCACTCATATAACAAAATATCCAAGATACTTCTCATGGAAGACCACAATAGCTACATATAATAAGAATTCTAAAGAAAAAGGAAAACTAAACAAAAACTATATCTAGGAATTACCTCAAGTTCCATGCCAATCTCCATACAAAACAACACTATGATCTAGCTCCTGAAGCTAATCCTTTACCTGTATGTAAATTCATAAAGTCTACATGCATCCCAAAGGGCCTATGTAGGGTACGAGGTGAATATCAGTAGGATACCACCCAATAGTACGTACCTAGTATCAATGTTTAAGAGAATATACATCTATAAGTAATGTAAACAGTACAATGAAATAAATTAGCACAACCTCCACTGGTGCTCAACAGCCACCAGGGAGTGTCACCTATTTCAGCCAATTCTGGAATATCAGAAGAAAAGAGAGTCCTTGGACCATGGCCCAAGGTACCCTTATAATCACAAAGTCTGGGTGAAACCTTAGGTTCCACCTCAACCACATATCCTATCACCACGTGCCTCTTGAAACCTCTTGTCTCAAAGTACCAACATCCCAAAGGCACGCCCAAACAATAGTATCTCGGTCCTAAGAATCCTTGCATGAAAGATCACATCGGCCCATGGTATGACAACCAGAGGAACAATGACATCTGTCCTCAAATAAATATCCAGACCCATGTCCTCAAGCATGGAGAGCCTCATCCCCCAACCCAATAGGCTCATCGCTATCAACCGAAGGCTCCTCACCTTCCATGTGGCTTTCTACAACAAGCACCCCCAAACCGTAAATAACTAATCCACTACTATCAGGGGAATATACTCACACGAGTTGTCTAAACCACATCATTATGGAGTCAACCTATGTGCACATGACTCAATCGGCGCTTTGGCCATCACGAGTGAGCAATGATCATAAAATAAGAACCTAACCACACCATCTCTGGCACATCATTCCCCTGTAACCATGTCGTTCAAATCCAATGGCCTTTCCATCCAAGTATCATGGGACATTACCAACCTAAAAATCTCACCACCTCAATCTGATGTCCACGACGCCCAATCCCATGGTCAAAACTAATCAAGCCAATCCGGGCCAAGTCTAATCAATGATCAACATCACTCAATCCCAATGGACATTCCATCCCAACCACAAGCCAAGCTCGTCACAACCTTGTGGGTCTCAACATATGTAATCTCAAGTAGTAAAAATATATAAATCACATTGAAACAATTTAATAAACAATTCAATTTAAACATATTGAATCACACAATCTACAAGCTCTAATATATTAGCATGGAGGTCTTGAATGCCTATAATTAGCTTAATCAAGCCTTAAAATTTTAAACATACCAGTTCAAATAAAAATAAAATAATTAAAACCATTTTGGCACCCTCAACCAAAAGAACCCAAAGAGTAATGACCTCTAACTCGGCCTAGATCAAGTGTAACTGGAATTGGGCATGCTTACGACATCCCACATGGCCTGACAATCATTTTGACATGCTATAACAGGGTCTCTCCCAATACCCACCATTGCGCTAAAAATCCACAACCCCCAAAAGTCCATGAAAACTCAAAAAAGGTATGTATTGCCCACCTTAGACTGATAGATAAAGGCACATCTGATATTGAAGTCCAATTCGACGCCCATCAACATAAATCTGAGTTTCTGTTTTTAACCCTAAAATTAGACAGGACAGAAACAACGATCCATAAGGCAAAAGATAAACAAAGAAGAAGGGTGTGCGAGGTTAGCCTTACTGAGGCAGTCCTATAGCCACCAATAGATCAAAAAATGGAGGTTGGATGGAGGAACGAGATCAAAATCCATCAAAGGAGCAAAGGGGAGGCTCTCCCCTACTATGCACGACCAAGGAAGAAGAAAGAGGGAGAGAGGAGAGAAAAAGAAAGAAATAAAATAAAAAGAAAAATTAAAAGAAAATACCCATCACTGGCTATATAGTTTACTCGCACAGTTTTCTAAACCATGCAGAAACTATACAAAAGCCACTGCTTAAGGCTATAGGCCCACATGACTACCCTGCATAGTTTTAAAAATCGTGCAGTAATCGTGCGCCTGCACCTACAACTTCAAATCAGTCCATTCAGCCTCCGACGCTCCCAAAACTAAACCGAAACACCCAGGGAACTCTCCAAGCCCCTGGACCAACCCAAAAACACCATTTAAGGTCAACAGAACTCTCATATTTGAGTTCTGATCAACGAATAAAAAATTAGCATAGCCACTAATTGAAAAATTCAAACCGGGTGGGGATTTTGACCCATCTCGAAAATCCAGGATGTTACATTATATGTAAAAGATATTGAACCTAGAGCTATAATTGTAATTTTTTATGTGGATGATATAATTTTTGTTGGGGATAGAGAAGATGTTTGTAAAAAAATTCTGCAGAAATAAAGAAGAATTTTGAAATATCAATGTTGGGATAATTGACTTTCTTCCTTGGCTTACAAGTTCAACAAATGGAAAAATACATTTTCTTATCTCAAGAAAAGTATGAGGGGGAATTTTTAAAGAAGTTTGATATTATAGAATCCAAAGAAGTTTCAAATTCTATTTTAGTGAGCATAAATTTTAGTATAGATTAATCTAGAATAAGTATAAATCAAAAATACTTTTAGAAGCTGATAGAAGTATTCTTTACCTTAAAACCTCAAGGATTGATATTGTTTATGGTATGGATTTATGTTCTAGGTGTCAAATTAATTTGAAAAAATCACATATGTTGGTAGCAAAGAGGATTCTGAGATATTTCAAAGGAACTACTTTACATGGGTTATTATAAAAAACAAATAGCGAGATAAAGTTTCATGGTTATACTAATGCCGATTAGGATAGAGATTGTAATGATATAAATTCAACCTCAATAGGAACATTTTTCTTGGGTGAATGTTGTGTGAGTTGGAATAGTAAGAAACAAATTTCAGTAACTTTGAGCATAGTTGAATCCAAATATATTACAACTACTCATGATTGTACTAAAATATTGTGGATGAAAGTTCAACTAGAAGATTTGAAAGTAAAAGTTTCTAAACCATTGAAGATACTTTGAGATAATCAGAGTATAATTGATCTTTCTAAGAATCTTATCCAACATTCAAGATCAAAACACATTGATATAAAGTTTCACTTTATAAAAGAGAAAGTTTTTTTAGAGATGTTTTGATGGAATATATTTCAAAAAAGTATCATATTACTGATATCTTTACAAAAGCAATGTCGAAAGAAAGGTTTGTGAAATTGAGGCTGCAACTTCATGTTTAGCCTCCTACAATGTCTTCCTAAACCTCATAAGGAAGGTACCCCCACTGTGCTTTGGATTATGTTGATTAAGGGGGATAGAAAGTAACAAATTTATACTTTGTAAGAATTTTTTTACTTATCTTTATTTTATGAATCTGAAGTTGTGGTTATGATCAAATGAGTGAGAGAAAAAAAGCGAGAGAAAAAGACAAGAGTGAGGGGGATATTATATTTACATGGACACAAAATTTTCTTGTCACCGAGGGATAGAATTCCTTTAAAAAAATTACTTTATCCAATCGTGTGGTGTCAAGAAAATCTCTTTTGAGAAAGGATATCTTTTGATAAATGTCAAAAAAAACTTGAGTTGTTTACAAAAATTGAGTTGTGAAAAAATTATGAGATATGGAAAAGTTGTTAACAAGGTTTTTCAACAAATACAAAGGGGGAGATTGAAGAAGCTTTGTGATAAATTATTTTAACAAAGTTTTTATATTTGTTGAAAACTAATCTCTTTGTAAAATAATGTTTTCATTATTTTGGAATCAAAACCACATCCATCGTAATGAAAATTCATCAAACTCAGAGTATCATATGCATCTTCATCTGTTTCAGATCACCAGATCCACCAGAATCAAAGGAAGAAATTATTGATTGCTGGAAATTTACCTTTGTTGTAATCATAGAAAGAAATAAGTTATTGAGTTATAAAGACCAAATTTTCTAAGTGAAGAAGTCGTATTATTGTTGAAGAGATTTTAAAGAAGATTGTGAAGTTAAGAGTTAGAATTTTTTCATAATTTCTAAATAAAATCAAATGATGTGTTTCTAGTGATAAAGTTCTCACAAATCATGAAAACTCTCATGATAAAATCTTTTGATGAAATGGTGGAGTGGTTTGAAGAATTTCAGAGTTTCATAATGGGAATTCCATCATAATGGGAATTCCATTGTAATGGGATTTCCATAGTAATGGGAAAATCAATTGTAATGGGAATTCCATCGTAATGGGAATTCCATCATAATGGGAAAATCCATAATAATGGGAAATTATATCATAATAGAAATTCCCTCATAATGAGATGAAGAGGAAACTGAATTCATAATGAGATGAGAAGGAAACAAAATTCATAATGAGCTGAGAAGGAAACAAAATTCATAATGAGATGAGAAGGAAACAAAATTTGTAATGAGCTAATTATGAAGAAGAATAAAAAATAATATTCCAGATGTTTTAATAAAGATTTGAAGAGGTCAAAATTGAAATTCAATTTTGAATAAATCTTAGAGAAATATAAGGAGGATTGAAGAAGTCAAAGTTGAAGTTTAAATGCAAGAGATCTTCAAAGATTTTAAAATTTGAGGAAGTGGGGAAACTTTTCAAGTTTACCACTCTTGTTTTTTGAGTCACCTATAAATATTTTCTCAGATCATTTTTTCAATAGAGAACTTTCACACAAGTGGAAAGGGTGGAGCATTGAAGAAATCAAGTGAAAGTCATTGCTGGCCAGAGATCTCATGAGAGAGAATCAGACAATTGAATGTTTGTTTACCAGATTGAGAAAGATCATATTGAGAAGATCTTATTGATCTGATCAGATTGAGAAGATTGTATTGAGCTGATCAGACTAAGAAAGATAGTATTGAGAATTTGTGTAGAGTTTGAGTTTTGCAGACTGAGAATGGGTTCATTGTATTGAGTCCATCATATTAGGAGAATCAGATCCAGACTCATTGTATTGAGAGAATCAGATCCTGACTCATCGTATTGAGAGAATTAGATCCAGACTCATCATATTGAGAGAATCTAATCCGGAATCATCGGATTTAGAAAATTGGATCCAGTCAAATCAGACCGGGGATTTGGACCGAGAAATTGTGGAGCAGTTTCAAAAAAGTCTTTATTGTTTTGTTTGGATTAATTGTTTTATTAGAAAACATTGTAAAATGATGAGAGTCAGTATAATATTTCCTATCTATAGATAAAAATGTGTCTAATGGGAGTTGTCACAAGTTGTATTCACTTATTAATAATAGTGGATTTCTATGGACCCATGGGAGTGGCTATGGAAAGGACGTAGGTTCTGACATTGAGACTGAACCTTATAAATCTTGTGCGCTTTACTTGATTTCCAACTTTTTCATGCATGAGTATTTACTAAAAGTTGATAAGGAAATAAATATTAATAGGTTGTATGGGTTAAGTTTTGAAAAGTATTGAAACTTATAAAAAGTGAACAACTGATTCAACCCCCCCTTCTTAGTTGTTATTCAATCCTTTAGAACTTCAGAAGTTAAATTCTCATTCATGATGAGGTCATATACCACATACTTCACATGAATTTCCCTTATATCTTCCTCAAGAGACTCCAATCTGTCCAACAAAGGAAAAGTAGAATCTAACCCAGTAGTATTTTGTGCATTCAAGGCATGACTATCACTGCCCTCCCTTGCATTATATTCATTTTCAACAACAATATCTGACCAATGTTTTCTTTTTTCAGAGCAGTGTAAAAGTGTTGTAGACTGATTGCATTCAGCATTTACAGCCCCTACCTACTATCTAATGGAATTAACATCAATCTTCCCTGCATTAACATTTACCAGAGGAATCTTCATCTGTCCATAGCTACCACCTTCATCAACTTGATAATGCAATATAGAACTACCATGCCCTGCGAAATCATTAACAAGAACAATCTCTAGTTTCCCAGAAACAAAATTCTGAATAGGCAAGTCATTACTTACCGGATGAACTGCAACATAATCAATGGCCCAATGCCCAGAAACACCACCATTCACATTATGTTTAACCAAATCATAGGGAACAAATTTCTTACCTCCCTTATAGAATGTTATCTTTCCATGACCATGTACAAAACAATTCTCACAGACCATCGGTCTTCTACAACTTACTTGATCGTGCCCAATTACATTGCATTCCAAGCAGAATTTTGGAATCCTCTCATAAACAATCTTCAATTCGAACTCCTTATCATTAGTGGAAAAAATACTCAATCTACAAGAGTTGAACTTAAGTCAATCTCAACCAAGAACCAAGAAAAATGTCCATACCTTGTATCAACAGTCTCTTTATCCATCTTGATGGGGAGACCAAGCGACATTGAAATATCATGAAGAATTATTGGGTGCCATAACATCTAGTGAAGCCCATAAACATTAACCCAAACATGCAAATAAGAATTCCCAGCATTCATCGGATCAAACCTCCTATCCCATTCCTTTAAATGAGGAAAACCAGGCTTCAAAGAAAGAGAACCAAAGCCTAATGCCAGCGACTTAATTTCTTTGGAAGGGAAAAGAAAGTGAAAGAACCCACATCCCAACGAAACACAACGCCAATTTGAGAATCCTCAAATCCCCGATAGTCGTTTAACCAATAAATATATTTAAATAATAAATATATTTATTAATTTTTTAATTATTAACTTTTAATTATATAGAAATACTTTTTAAATTTATTTATTTATAATAATTATATATATATATATATAAATAATTATAAAATTACAATAAATACATTTATTATAACTTTATAAATATATATATTTATATATTAATATACATATTTATATATATATTTATAATAATGTACAAATATTTATAAATATATTTATTTATAATTATAATTTAAATAAATATATATTTATTTAAATAATTATAAAATTATAATAAATATATTTATAAATATATACAAATATTTATACATATATACAAATATTTATAATTATAATTATAAATAATATATATATATATATGAAAATAATTATAAAATTATAATAAATATATTTATTTATAATCATAAATATAAATAAATATATAGTTATTTAAATACTTATGAAATTATAATAAATATATTAATTATATTTTTATAATTATTTAAATAAATATGAAATTATAATATATATATATATAACTAAATTTATAATTTCATAATTATTTATGCAGTTGGGGGTGTGCCTCAGTGGTAGAGGTGCCCCGTGATTCTTACCCAAAGTTGAAGCCAATTTCACACCCGCCAAAGGGTGGGACATCTCAACAGATCCCACACCCATGGATTTTGGGCAAGAAACACCCTTATAGGCGTCAAATCTACCAAAAGGAAAGACCGAATCAGCAAGATTCGCACCAGATTTACCAGAATCTACTTGAAATGGGTCAGAAGAAACAAGGCCATCCTTGTCCGGAGCTAAAGACCCCACCAAAGGGAAGGATGTCACTATGATAGGTCCAGCACCTAGGGATGAGATGCCCTTAAAGGCGTCAAATCTGACTGAATGGATGACCGTATCAGTTAGATCTGTAGCGGATCTATCCACACAAGTTGAAACTCCACTGGAATCCGCATGAACCGACACCCTTGGGCAACACAAAAACAACATCGCACCCACAGTTGCAGCAACTCCTGCATGAACACCTCTATAGCTGTCGAAATTACCTCAAGGAAGGAAAAAAACGATAGTAGGATGATTGGGGATTTCCATCAGAAAAATTTAATAAATATATTTATAATTATATAGTTATATATAATTAATATATTTATTATATATAATTAAAAATATAATAAATATATTTATTAAAATTTTGAAATTATTTAAATAAACATATATTTATTAACATTAGATCTTTATCATCATTTTCTTAGTGTTGATAAAGATATACCTTTATCATCACTAAAAAAGCACTGATAAATGTTGGTTTTATCAGCACTTTCTGTTTTAACGCTGATAAAACATGCCTTTATCAATGCCTTCCAATAGGCGCTGATAAATGTCTTTCTATTTATTATAAAAGAAACCCTATTAGTACCTTACCGCCACTTTCTCTCAAGCTCTGGCGGAACCGGACCTCTGCCGCTACTTCCTCCTGCTGTCGTTGCCTCCGTTTCCTACCTCTGCTCCCTCTGGTGCCGCTACCACCGCCGCCAATGTGTACACCATAGCCACCACTGCCGTCACTGGCCCAGCTCTACTGTTTCTTCCACCGCCGCCGCTTCCACCAACCCTGACTGTGCCGCCGCCAGACCTCCCAATCTAAGATATGTTCTTATTTTTGGATTCTTCTTTCCTCTTTTTTGTTTCTATTTCTCTAAATGTCCATGAAATTCAACGAAATGTTTAATTATATTCTAAAACTTGGATTTTTTGGTTTCTAGGGTGTATGGAGTCCCTATCCATCCTTATCTACCTTCATTTGAAGGAAGTGATTCAATTCAACTTGTCTAATATTGGTGATTTTATACTCTTTCATTTATTTGACATATCCTAGGGTGGTTAACTGTTTTAAATTCATTGGGAAATAATTGGACTTATATAAATTGTATGATTTATTATTGATTTTAAAAAAATCATGGTTTAATTTCTTTTTTCAGAACATAAAGACTTGTTTTGATTGAATTAAAAATGTCATTATTTTATTTACATCTTATTTTTCATGCACTTTTTTATTTCTAATATATATTTGAAATTTTATCATGTTTAATTATTAGTGTGGATGTGTAAGTGGATGATTCAATGGATGTTATACCATGTTGACATGATAGTTTTATAAATGTGTTTCATCGATTATCAGTGTTTGGATTTTAGAAAAACATTATGGGGATATTTTGGTAGATATGTGGGAATTCTAGAGACATGAGTTTTAATATTATGGTACACATTTATAGTACCCCTATCTTAAGTCTCACACCAGCTATTGGAATTTCCTTCTTGATGAGGCCATCAATGGTGATTTTATTATGTTGCATTTGTATTGCAATAATATTCTAGTGTGATGATTCCCTTAATTTTTCAACTTAGATTATCTCCTTAGGACTTTGGGAGGTATCCCTTAATGGTTGATGCATGATATTTTGTTATTATTTTATCTTATGGTTTTATCTTGGTAAATTATATTTTATTTAAAAGAAAAATATATGTTTTGTTAGTTTTATTTACTCAAACCTATATAATAAAATTATTTTCATTATTTTCCCTAAAACTAGAATTTTTTGGTTTGTATTAAAAAATAAATGGTATAAAATCTTTGATGATCTCCTACTAGGATCTTTTCTCACACCATAAATATACACATTGATGCATATATAGACTTAGTTGTCCATGATACATGTAAAAGGAAAAGGTCAAACTTTTATAGTGGTGTTTCATAGTCACTTGTTAGAGATATAATGATAATGGGATATAAAGGCCACCATAGGGTATAAAGAGACAATAATCATTTTGTGTTATTTTAATATATTTACTATAAAGTTCCTCTCTTACAAATAAATTTATTTTTGGTTTACCTTTATATTTTTGATCATGTGTAAAACTTTTATAGCTTTATATTTTTTAAAATTTTGGTTATTTTTTATTCATGTATCTTTTATAAAGTGCCTCTCTTGGGATTTATATCTTTGTCACCATTTTTTTTGATTTTATAAAAACACTTTGAGGCTAAGTGTGAACCACAATATGAAGAAAAGAACCATAAGCAGGCCGGACTTGGAACCACACCCAAGTGGCTCTCTTAAAATGATTCAAGTGTTTTGAAATGTTTCTTAAAAAATTATATGTGTTCAACATACCCTTTTTTGGTTTTAAATAGCTTTAAAATGATTTAAACACTTGGAATGGACTTAGGTTTCATTCCAAGTGTTTTTCAACTCACATGATTGGCTTTCATAAAGGGATGTGAATGTTTTGAAAGCGTATTTAATGCTGGTTTCTTTTTAACAAGGGGTATGTGATGTTTTAAATGAAAATTTGTAAAATATTGAGGATTTTCACTCATTTTAAATGATTAAGACTGATGGTTCATGAAGTTTACTTGAATTCTTTTAAAAAAAGGAATTATGGTTTTGTAAAATAGTGCCTAGAACTGATTGGTTTATTTAAATAATGGTATGTTATTTGAAAGAGGAATTTTTATAAATGGTTGGGTTTTTTAATGGGATTTTAAGTGTGATTTTATAAATAGTTTTCAAAGGACATATAAAATGTAGTTTTCCCATAATCTTTTAAGTTTATATTTTTATAGAATTAGTAAAACCATTACATTATATAGGGACTACAAGTGGATTGATAATAACATCATGGAAAGGGCATGCCACTAACTCTGTCCAACCCATAGGATATCCATCATGAACTCACTCCCGTAAAAGGTGAATTAATGTTTAACCCCATTATAACTCCTAAACCTACTTTGCGTCCAACATCACCTGCATGGTTTAAATTTGGAGATTTCTCTACAATTATATATTCTTTCTGGTTTTGTGTTAGCATTTAAGGGGATGAGTCTCATGAAACAAAATAAAATAATAACTATCATTCAAATGTTGAGTTCCCCTTATTTGAAAGGACCCTTTTGTGAATTTATTTTTTTAAATATTAATATTAATAAATAAAATAGGATGGATATGAATAAATAATGGATGAATGGTAATCTTATGACAAAAGAGTATGAAGATGGAGTGAAAGAGTTCATAAAGTTTGCAAAATATCATGCATATGAACCTTCTAAAATCCTTTGTCCATGTTTACACTATTGTTATTCAAGACTAATTTGTAAATAGGAGTTGGAAGAATACTTGATCTATCATGGAATAAAACAAAATTATAAATATTGGAATAAACACAGAGAAAAAGAGAATATAGCTAGTGGTTGTGATAAAATTTCATTTTATGGATAATCTGATACGATTAGAAGTGTGGATAATGAAGAAGACTGTATCAAGGATGTGATTATAGATGTGAATTATGATTGAAATTGTATTGAGGAATTGAAAAGGGAAATTGAATATGAATTTCATGATTGTCCAATTTTTTTTTGAGAAGTTAAAGAGTTGTTTAAAGACACCATTTTATGCTTGTTTCACTAAATATAAAACATTGTCAGACGTACTGAAGCTGTATAATTTGAAAGAAGGAAATGAATGGAGTGATTCCAGTTTTACGTAACTACTTTATCTCTTGAATAAAATTCTCCCAGAAGATAATTATCTCCTTAGATGAGTATAAGACACAAAATTAATGCTACGCTTGATGGGTATGATCTCTGAAAGAATACACACATGCCCGAATGACTGTATACTATTTCGCAAGGGCCAAAAATCACTTATATAATGCTCAAAGTGTGGTGCTTCTTGATACAAGAAAGATGAATATGGTCCTATGAAAGTTGTATGGTAATTTCCAATCATTACAAGGTTTATAAACCTATATGTAATTGAGGAGACTGTAGGGTAATTGACATGGCACACAAATATAGGAAATAAATATGGGAAATTAAGTCACCTGAAAGACTCTCCTCAATGGAATAAAACTGATCATGAGTATCCTGAATTTGGAAACAGGCTAAGAAACCTTCATCTTGAATTATCTACAGATAGAGTGAATCCTTTTGGTTTTCAAATAAGCACTCATAGTACATGGCCAGTTATGTTGGTAAATTATAACTTTCCACTCTGATTATGCATGAAACAAAAATACATCATGTTATCTTTGCTTATATTAGGACCAAAACAACTGGGTAATGATATTGATGTTTATTTGGATCCATTGATCAAGGATTTGAAATTTTTGTGGGATTCAGGTGTTATATTGTATGATGCTTATAGAAATGAACATTTCACACTGAGAGGCATACTGTATGAGATGATAAATGAATTTACTACTTATGAAATTTTTTCAGGATATAACATTAAAGGAACTCAAGGGTGTCCCATTTGTGAACAAGGTACATAGTCAATTAGGTTGAAACATTCATCGAAGACTGTGTTTCTAGGACATCACATATTTCTACCCTGTCATCATAAGTACCGATATTGAACGACATAATTTGATGGAATTTTAGAAGAATGTACAACACCATCTTTACTAACAGGTGATCAACTATTTGAGAAAGTAAAAGATGCGGATGCTACTTTAGGTAAACTATTTTTGGAAAACCTTATGAAAACTGGCTGAAAAAGGAGATCAGTTTTTTTGAATTACCATGATAGAATTGTCTGCATGTTATACATTTTTTTTCATATTATGCATGCTGAAAAAAATATATGTGATAATGTCATAGACACATTCCTAAATGCACCCATAAAAATAAAGGATAGAATTAAGGCTAGGTTGGACATGGTTGACATGATAATATGAGAAGAGTTGGTGCGAGTGAAGGGTGAAAAACAAAATTTTCTTCCTCCAACTACTTACACTCTTTACAAGTAGGAGAGATATCAATTTTTTAACTTCTTTAATGATGTAAATTTTCTAGATGGGTATTCATCAAATATCAAGAATAACTTGTCAATGACCGATTTAAAGTTAAAGGTTCTAAAATCACATGACTTCCATGTTTTGATGTAAGACCTAATTCCTATAGCTTTACATTTCATTTTTCCTAAGAATGTACACTATACATCAACTAAGCTAATTTTATTCTTCAAAGCTATATGGAGCAAGGTTATAGACCTGGAGAAATTTTTAACTATGGAAAGATAAATTTCCATCATATTATGTGAATTGAAAATGTTTTTCCTGCTAGAATTATTTGATATGACAGTTCATTTGATGGTTTACTTCATGAGAGATATTTGGCTATGTGTTCTTGTATGCTATAGATAGATGTACCCCATTGAATAGTATATGAAGATTTTTAAAGGGTATTTCAAAAATAAAATTCATCCATAGGATTATATTGCAGAGCAATATATTGTTGAGGAAGCCATTGAATTCTGTACCAAATACCTATTCAGTGTGGAAATCATTGGTCTACTGAAATCCTATCACACTGGACGACTTGTGGGTGAAGGAATTTTTGGAATAAATGTTGTCACAATCAATATTATAGATCAGTAGTCGGCCCAACTTTACATTTTTCATAACTGTTTGGAGGTTTCCTTATATTTTGAAAGCCATAAAGAAATTATTAGAAATTTTAATCCATCAAGGTATGAAATATGGATATCAAATACACATAATAAAAAATTAATAGGATAGTTTCAGAACCATATTTTTAATGATTCAGATGAAAATCCAAAATTCAATTTCAGAACAAATTATATGGCTAACCAAAGGACCAAGTGTGTATTTATTACCTAACAATGGTTATATAATTAATGGTTATACATTCTATACAAATGAACATGATGAATACAGTGTAATGACCCAAAGTTTCATTAATGAAAATCCCTCTTGATCCAGTTAAATGTCTCTTTATGAAAAATGTTTTTATAAGATGTCAACTTCTTTGGTTTTATGTTAAGATTTGTGACCGTTACTTTTATAGCTGTTGAACAGTGATCACATGAGTAGTATAAATATAAGGATTTAACGAACCCAATTTTACACAGACAAAGGAACCGATGGCCTCATCCAGTAGAATTTCCCCATACGAAGCCCATTTGTCGGAGCTCGGAAAAGAGGTAGCGTCTTTGGGCTTCGCCCTTGACCAAGCCCAAGCTGAGCTTCATTATTTCAAGCTCGAACGGGACCGTCTACGGGAAAAGTGGAAGTTGATAGAGATTACCACTCGAGAGATGTTATCCGAGCCGCCCCAAGAGTCTGTCACCATCGCACACCTTACCCTTAGGTCTTATGCGACTATTTTAAGGGGTTATGTAACAAATAAGTAGCACCATATTCATGTACATTATTTTTTTATATAATAATGAATATAATTTCTAGTCATTTTTGATACATTATAATTAGTTTTTAAAGTACAAATGGTGTTTTTAGTTATTATTTAATTAAGAATTATATTTTATTAAATTAAAGTATTTTTGAATTAAATAATATTTTAATAAAATATTATTATTAATATTAAATTAATTTTTATTAAATATAAATGATCTTATAATTTTATGAATGCAATTAAAATTTTTATTAAGGTTTGAAAGCCATTTCTGTCAAAACCTGTGAATTTTTTATAAATGTTGGTTTTTATTTTAAAAGTAAAAATTCACATATTTAGAAAATTATTTAGATAGAATAAATATTATTTTTGGAATCAGGACGTCGAAATTATCCAACGGTGAATTTTTCATTATTTTCTGAGACAGTCAAATTTTTGGGTAAAAATTAAATACCATTTAAATATATAATGTGTTTTATGACATCATAATGACCCAATGGTGATGTAATAAAATACCATAATCCTTATGTTCGGCCAATATGTGTTTTATCATTAAAATAATGAGGTTTTGGGTTTGTTTGACTTACTTTTCAAAGCATTAATGGAGCCCTCAAGACTTATTCAACACTTTGCCTTTTTAAATTAATTTCCAAGGGAGTGTGACTCACCTCCACATAAGCAACCCTAATTTTTTAATAAGTTCAGACCTTGGCCTTGTAAAATATTGTTTTCCTATTTCCTTTTCCAGAAACCATGGGCAAATACCATGGGATGGTTTGTGGTTTGGATTATTTTAATATAAGGGGTCCCAAACATAAATAATAAAGAATTCCCTCACCTTTCCTATATAAACCCACCCAAGCTCCCACTTCCTCCCCACTCAAAGCCCTTGTAGTTCGTCCAAACTCTTCCCTACTCTCTCTAGAATCCTCTCAAGGTGCCCCAAGCTCCCAAGAACCCTCTCACAAGCCTCTCTCTAGCCTTTGGAAGCACACTTCCAAGTAAGGGTTTTTTCTTCCTTTCTCATTTTTTTCAATTTTCTTTAATTTGTATTGACCTTTTAATTTCAATTATGAATATTGGGGTATGGTTTTTCACCTCCCCCATAATGCCCTATTATTGTTTGAATGATGGGAGACCCCTTTCTCTCTCATTAAATTCCTCCCATGTACACCCGTTACTATGCCGAAATTCCGAAAGGAATTTTTTTCTCCTCTTTTATATTCAAGCAATACTTTTGTATCATGAATTTAAATTCCTTTTCAATTGTTGGGACATGTATCTATATGACCTCCTTACTTTCCATTACATGTAAATATTATGAGGAACCCATTTATCTCTCATCAACCATTTTTATGAATTCTTATGTCACGCCGTTACGCTGCCGAAATCGCACCAATTTTCTAAGCCAATGTCTTTGTGTAGTGAATACCGTGCCCATTTCTCCATAAAGGGTATTAAACTTTATGCACATTTACTTATTGATTGTAAAGTTTCATGTATGAATTCCAAATTCTTTTATCGTGGAATAAATGATTATGTTTTATGAATCCATGTTTTATGATCCATGTGGCACACTTATGCATGAAATGAAATGTTTAAGAAGGGTGCACCCTTATAGCGCTCCAATGCATTGGGTAAAGTATAGTATCATGATACATCATGTGCAATGAGTGTTGACTCATTCTAATTCAAGTGAAATGAGGGTTTACTCGTGATTCAAGTGCAATGAGGGTTTACTCATGCTCCATGTGCAATGAGCCTTGGCTCATGCTAATTCAATGTTAAGTGTTGTTGCCACATTTCCATGTTATGATTATCATGCTTTATCATGCCTTTATGTTCATGTTACTCTTATGCTCTATTGATATGCCCATTTCCTAACATGTATTGTACTCCTCATGTTATTCCATGTGTACTCCCTTACTGGGCTTTATAGCTCACCCTTTTCTTATGCATGTCCTCAGGTTATCCCATGCAATGCTAAGTACGAAGGAATGTAGTGGTCATGTAAAGGAAGTTTTCAATATAGATGTTGTATTTCAAGTTTTAAGTTTTTATTTAATGATCCTAAGCCCCAAAGACACTAAACCTCTCAATCTTCTTTGTTGTATCAAGTGAAGTTTTATGTAATAAAGCATGTTTAAGTTGTAATAAAAAGAAGGGTTGTCATAGTTGGTATCAGAGGATAGGTTTAGTTATTTTTTGGATTAGAAAACCCTAGTAAAGCCTTAGATACAAGACTAAGTATAATAAAAACATCCCTAATTTTTGGTAAATACTAATTAAGTGGTTTATCAAACAAATACATCCCTGTCTGGATACGAGTAGGTAGAGGCGGCTTTGGCACAGATGTATCCTAGGGGTAAAACCTGAAAACACCGCTTTGAGCTTGACTCGAACGAGAACTGGTGAACGAAAACGGGCCTTGCTGCACTCTTGGTTACGACACTCCCAGGGGATATGTTTTGATAAATTCACAATCTTAGTATGAACCCTTATTAAGGGAAAAATGCACCTAAGAATATATGTTAGAAGGTAGATCATGAAAAGCCTGGATTGAATCCTATAGACTCATGAGTTAAAGAGATTAAAGTTTATTTATAGGTCATCAACTTTTGTCTTTGGATTACCCTTTATGTGTTACCCGTAACTTTCCTTTTATTCCAGCCAATGGCCAGTAATAGGAGAACTCGGGCTAACAACCGTTGTGATGATCAGTGTGATGATTGTACTAATGAGATGCCCAATCCAATGGGAGCGGGAATCAAAAACTTTGTCACGCTTCTCTCTCAGCTAACTCAAGTTTTGAATAGAAACACAGGTCAAGAGGAACGTTCAAACCCCCCTAAGAAAGAACAAGTCACTATCGAGAGCTTCATGAGACAAAGGCCTCCTACTTTTAGTGGATCATCTGATCCCACGATCGCTGAGCAATGGATCAACTCCATTGAAAAGATCTTCTCTATCCTTCAATGTTCTGAACAAGAGAAGGTTCTCCTGGAGGCTTATCATATGGAGGGTGAAGCTGATCAATGGTGGACATTGATAAAAAATACGAAGCCTGAGGAGGAGATCAAGGCTTTTGAATGGAAGGAATTCCAGAAGATGTTTTTCGATAAATATTTTCCGCGCACCCTCCGTCTTAAGATGGAAAGGGACTTCCTTTCCCTCAAACAGAAAGATGAAGAATCCGTGGGAGCGTATGAGCCAAACTTCACAAGGCTTGCACGATACGCTTCCGGCTTTGTCGTTACCCCCGAATGCAAGGTTGACCGCTTCTTTTGTGGGCTGAAGCCTAGTTTTCGGAAAGCATCAGCGATCCATGACTTCGACATCTATGAGGAAATTGTCTGATGTGCCCTCAAGGTTGAAATTGAGATCGGAGAATCACAGGGGTATCCTGGGGACAAGAAGCGTAAGGTGGAATTCAATGCTGGTGGTCCGATGGATAAATCCAACGGCGCTAAGAAGTTCTAGCACCCCACCTGCCAAAAGTGTGGAAAGAAGCACCCTAGAAATTGCCTTAGGGGGATGAGAAAATGCTTCAGGTGTGGAAGAGAAGGCCACCTAGCTATTAACTGTCGACAAGAAGGACCCGCGGCTGCAACAGAGGAGAGGAACACTCCGTTCGAACCTCAACGCGTTGTTCAATGCTACAAATGAAAAGAACCGAGTCATTTTGAAAATCAGTGCCCTAATCCAAGGGTTATCAAAGGCAACCAGCAACCTCCAAGACAACAAGGAAGATCTTTTTCCATCACTTCTGCCGAAGGGAACCCTGAAAACGAAGTGGTGACAGGTACGCTAGTTATTCATTCAAGAATAGCGAATGTACTTTTTGATTCAGGTTCTACGCATTCTTTTATATCTCAAAAGTTTATTAGAACAATCCCTTCACCACCACAAATCATGGAAGTAAATATGTCAGTGAGTATGGAAAATGGGGAAATATTTTCATCCCATGAGTATAAGTCCTACCCTATTATAATCTGTGGATTGAATTTCCTGGCGAACCTCATCATACTCCCTCTGGTGGAATTTGATGCAATTCTTGGAATGGATTGGATTTCCTTATATAGAGCCAACATAAATTGTCGGGAGAGGGAAATCACACTCCATATGGAGAATCGACCCCCGATTGTTTACAAGTGTCAGGAAGAAGATGAATCTCCTTTAGTTCCATCATCTCAAGCATGAATATTACTGCCTTATGAGCACGCATATCTGGCTCATATGATTGAGTCCAAGGAAGAAACCACCCTTGAAAAAATGCCTATTGTGAGGGAATTCGCTGAAGTGTTTCCCGAGGAACTTCCTGGTCTTCCTCCAAGAAGATATGTTGAGTTCTCAATTGAACTTATACCTGGGGTGCTACCAATATCCAAGACTCCATATAGAATGGCTGTTGTTGAGCTCGAAGAGCTGAAGAAACAACTACAGAAGAATCAGGATAAAGGGTTTATACGCCCAAGTGCATCACCATGGGGTGCACCAGTCCTCTTCGTCAAGAAGAAGGATGGGTCAATGTGGCTTTGCATCGATTATTGTGAACTTAACAAAATCACGATAAAGAACAAGTATCCTCTCCCAAGAATCGATGACTTGTTTGATCAGTTGCGTGGAGCACAATACTTCTCCAAGGTGGACTTGCAGTCGGGATATTATCAAGTAAGGGTGAAGAAGGAAGATATCCCCAAGACTGCTTTTCGTACAAGGTACGGGCACTATGAATTCATAGTAATGCCTTTCGGACTCACCAATGCTCCAGAAATATTCATGGACTTGATGAATAGAGTCTTTAGAGATTACCATGACAAATTTGTGGTAGTCTTTATAGATGATATTCTAATATACTCCAAAACCAAGGAGGACCATGAGGAGCATTTAAGAACTGTACTGGAGACTTTGCGCAAGGAGAAGTTCTATTCCAAGTACAGAAAGTGTGAGTTCTGGTTGAAGGAGGTCTCATTCTTGGGCCATATCATCACAAGCAATGGGATATCTGTGGACCCCTCCAAAATAGATGCAATTGATGGATGGCCGATGCCAACATCGGTAACTGATATCCGTAGCTTCTTGGGGTTATCTGGATATTATCGACGATTTGTGAGAAATTTCTCATGATTGTCCAACCCTCTTACCAAGCTAACTCGAAAGGGAGTAAAGTTTGCTTGGAGTGATGAATGCGAACAAAGATTCAAGGAGTTGAAAAGGAGGCTTATCACTGCACCCGTGCTCACTTTACCCACAAGTGGGGAGCTTGTTGTGGTATTCAGTGATTCCTCAAAGAAGGTCTTAGGATGTGTGCTAATGCAGAATGATAAAGTGATATCCTATTCCTCAAGGAAGTTGAAAATCCATGAGCGAAACTATCCAACACATGATCTGGAGTTGGCGGCGGTGATCTTTGCCTTGAAAATCTGGCGGCATTATCTCTATGGAGAGAAATGTGAGATATATACTGACCACAAGAGTCTTAAATATATATTCACATAGAAAGAGCTTAATATGCGCCAGAGAAGATGGATAGAGCTCATCAAGGATTATGACTGTTCAATACATTACCACCCTGGGAAAGCGAACATGGTGGCAGATGCCCTAAGTAGAAAGGATCCAGCAATTCTATCAATGATGAGAATTGAGAAGGATCCAATATTCTTAGACTTAATGAAGATGGATGTGGGAATCATAAAGAAGGGAACATCATCAATCATTTCACAAATGATTGCTCAACCATCTCTTTTGGAAAGGTTAAAGGATGCTCAAAAGGATGATGCGAGAATCCAAGAAAAAGTGGAAGCGATCAAAAAGGGAAAATCCTCAGAGTTTAATGTTAATGAAGAAGGAATTATGCGGTTTGGGAAAAGAATATGTGTTCCATCAAGTCCGGAGATGAAGAAGGAACTTTTGGATGATGCACATAGATCAAATTTCTCTATTCACCCAGGGAGTACAAATATGTATCGAGATCTCTGAGAAAACTTTTGGTGGGATAATATGAAGAAGGAGATCGCTGAATATACATCAAAGTGCCTGGTGTGTCAGCAAGTGAAGGAAGAGAGGTAGAAGTCTAAGAGGATGATGTAACCATTGCCCATACTAGAATGGAAATGGGAGAACATCACCATGAACTTTGTCACTGGACTTCCAAGGACATCCAAAGGCAACAATGCAATCTGGTTTATTGTGGATCGTCTTACAAAGACTGCACAATTCATTTCTATTCGAGAGGATTTCTCTTTGGATCAACTGGCACAGATATATATCAGGGATGTGGTACGGTTGCATGGAGTACCACTATCTATTGCTTCTGACCGAGATCCAAGATTCACCTCTATGTTTTGGAAGAGTCTTCAACATGCTCTGAATACTGAACTGAACTTCAGTATGGCCTATCATCCTCAAACTGATGGCCAATCTGAGCGGACTATCCAAACACTTGAGGATATGTTGAGAGCATTCTCAATGGACTTTAAAGGAGGATGTGATCAACATCTTACTCTGGTTGAGTTCTCTTATAATAATAGTTTCCACTCGAGCATCCAAATGGCACCATATGAAGCCCTGTATGGGAAAAGGTGTAGAACACCGACATGTTGGGATGAGGTCGGTGAACGTAAGCAGCTTGGACCAGAAATGGTCGAAGAAATGGTGGAGAAGGTGAAAAACATTCAGCAGCATATCAAGGCAGCCCAAAGTCGACAGAAGAGTTATGCATATAATCATCGATGAGACCTTGAGTTTAAAGTCGAAGACATGGTGTTTTTATGCATATCTTCATGGAAGAAGGTCATGAGGTTTGGAAAGAAAGGGAAGTTAAGTCCAAGGTACATCGGCCCCTTAGAGATTCTTGATTGTGTTGGGGCTGTGGCCTATCGACTAGCACTTCCACCTACTCTGGCCAAGGTGCAGGATGTATTCCATATATCCCTATTAAGGAAGTACATACCAGACCCTTCACATGTACTCTCTTCCGAGGTGGTACAATTGGAAGATGATCTTTATTATGAGGAACAACCAGTGAAGATCTTAGATCGTAGAGAAAAAGTTCTACGAAATAAGACAATGCCCCTCGTCAAGGTATTGTAGAGAAACCACAAGTTTGAAGAAGCAACTTGGGAGTTGGAGGATATGATGAAGTTGAGTTACCCACATTTGTTTTAGTGTGGGAAAAGGAAAATTTTGAGGGTGAAATTTCTTAAGGGGGGAATATTGTAACGACCCAAAGTTTCATTAATGAAAATACCTCTTGATCTAGTTAAATTTCTCTTTATGAAAAATGTTTTTATAAGATGTCAACTTCTTTGGTTTTATGTTAAGATTTGTGACCGTTACTTTTATAGCCGTTGAACAGTGATCACATGAGTAGTATAAATATAAGGCTTTAACGAACCCAATTTTACACAGACAAAGGAAGCGATGGCCTCATCCAGTAGAATTTCCCCATACGAAGCCCATTTGTCGAAGCTCAGAAAAGAGGTGGCGTCTTTGGGCTTCGCCCTTGACCAATCCCAAGCTGAGCTTCATTATGTCAAGCTCGAACAGGATCGTCTACGGGAAAAGTGGAAGTTGATAGAGATTACCACTCAAGCGATGTTATCCGAGCCGCCCTAAGAGTCTGTCACCATCGCACACCTTACCCTTAGGTCTTATGCGGCTATTTTAAGGGGTTATGTAACAAATAAGTAGCACCATGTTCATGTACATTATTTTTGTATATAATAATGAATATAATTTCTAGTCATTTTTGATACATTTTAATTAGTTTTTAAATACAAATGGTGTTTTTAGTTATTATTTAATTAAGAATTATATTTTATTAAATTAAAGGATTTTTGAATTAAATAATATTTTAATAAAATATTATTATTAATATTAAATTAATTTTTATTAAATATAAATGATCTTATAATTTTATAAATGCAATTAAAATTTTTATTATGGTTTGAAAGCCATTTCTGTCAAAACCCGTGAATTTTTTATAAATGTCGGTTTTTATTTTAAAAGTGAAAATTCACATATTTAGAAAATTATTTAGATAAAATAAATATTATTTTTGGAATCAGGATGTCAAAATTATCGAACGGTGAATTTTTCATAATTTTATGAGACAGTCAAATTTTTGGGTAAAAATTAAATACCATTTAAATATATAATGTGTTTTATGACATCATAATGACCCAATGGTGATGTAATAAAATACCATAATCCTTATGTTCGTACAATATGTGTTTTATCATTAAAATAATGAGGTTTTGGGTTTGTTTGACTTACTTTTCAAAGCATTAATGGAGCCCTCAAGACTTATTCAACACTTTGCCTTTTTAAATTAATTTCCAAGGGAGTGTGACTCACCTCCACATAAGCAACCCTAATTTTTTAATAGGTTCGGACCTTGGCCTTGTAAAATATTTTTTTCGTCTTTCCTTTTCCAGAAACCATGGGCAAATACCATGGGATGGTTTGTGGTTTGGATTATTTTAATATAAGGGGTCCCAAACCTAAATAATAAAGAATTCCCTCACCTTTCCTATATAAACCCACCCAAGATCCCACTTCCTTCCCACTCAAAGCCCTTGGAGTTCGTCCAACCTCTGCCCTAATCTCTCTAGAATACTCTCAAGGTGCCCCAAGCTCCCAAGAACCCTCTCACAAGCCTCTCTCTATCCTTTGGAAGCACATTTCCAAGTAAGGGTTTTTTCTTCCTTTCTCATTTTTGTCAATATTATTTAAGTTGTATTGACCTTTTAATTTCAATTATGAATGTTGGGGTATGGTTTCGAACCTCCCCCATACTGCCCTCTTATTTTTTTAATGATGGGAGACCCCTTTCTCTCTCATTAAATGCCTCCCATGTACACCCGTTACTATGCCGAAATTCCGAAAGGAACTTTTTTCTCCTCTTTTATATTCAAGCAATACTTTTGTATCATGAATCTAAATTCCTTTTCAATTGTTGGGACATGTATCTATATGACCTCCTTACTATCCATTACATGTAAATATTATGAGGAACCCCTTTCTCTCTCATCAACCATTTTTATGAATTCTTATGTCACACCGTTACGCTGTCGAAATCGCACCGATTTTCTAAGCCAATGTCATTGTGTAATGAATACCATGCCCATTTCTCCATCAAGGGTATTCACCTTTATGCACATTTACTTATTGATTGTAAAGTTTCATGTATGAATTCCACATTCTTTTATCGTGGAATAAATGATTATGTTTTATGAATCCATGTTTTATGATCCATGTGGCACACTTATGCATGAAATGAAATGTTTAAGAAGGGTGCGCCCTTATAGAAATCCAATGCATTGGGTAAAGTATAGTATCATGATACGTCATGTGCAATGAGTGTTGACTCATGCTAATTCAAGTGCAACGAGGGTTTACTCGTGCTTCAAGTGCAATGAGGGTTTACTCATGCTCCATGTGCAATGAGCCTTGGCTCATGCTAATTCAATGTTAAGTGTTGTTGCCACATTTCCATGTTATGATTATCATGCTTTATCATGCCTTTATGTTCATGTTACTCTTATGATCTATTGATATTCCCATTGCCTAACATGTATTTTACTCCTCATGTTATTCCATGTGTACTCCCTTACTGGGCTTTATAGCTCACCCTTTTCTTACGCATGTCCTCAGGTTATCCCATGCAATGTTAAGTACGAAGTAATGTAGTGGTCATGTAAAGGAAGTTTTCAATATAGATGTTGTATTTCAAGTTTTAAGTTTTTATGTAATGATCCTAATACCCAAAGACACTAAACCTCTTGATCTTCTTTGTTGTATCAAGTGAAGTTTTATGTAATAAAGCATGTTTAAGTTGTAATAAAAAGCAGGGTTGTCATATACAGTACCATGAAAAATAGTGGAGTTACACTTGTGGCTGAGCGATGAATGTTTCTTATACTAAGGACAGAAATCCAATTTATGCAAATATGTCATACTTTGGCATCATAAAAAAATATGGGAGTTATATTATACAACATTCCAAGTTCCGAATTTTCAATTCAAGTGGGTTGATAATAAGAGTGTTGTTAAAATAGATAAATTAGTATTCATGAAAGTTGATTTTAGTATGATATAAAGATGAACCATTTATAATGGAATCAAATTTAGTGTAAGTATTTTATATTCTAGATCATACAAAATGAAAGTGGTTAATTATTATGTTATCGATCAAAACCACTGAAGGTTCAGATGAAAATTCAGCTAAGGGTGATCCTTTTATTTGGACGTCACAATCATTTCATAGTAGTCCCAATGCAGACATCATTTTGTATGTCATAGGAGATCGCAATGAAGGGATTTGGATAGCTGATAGATGGGTCAAATCCCTTCAGCCTTAAAAAAAGAGAGTTCAATAATCATGTTATTTTTTCTAATATACACTGTGTTAACTCATGTTAATATATGTTTGATGCTGTATTTATGTAATCTAAATTAAATGTTAAACCACTTATACAGATAATGAACTCTGTATGTGCTGGTGCTCCCAATCCTGAGGAACAATATGTCTCTCAACCTGCTGCTGCTCACAATGTAGAGGAACAACGACCTTCTACATGTTCTGGTGCTCCCAATCCTGAGGAATAATAGGGTTTTCAACCTGTTGCTGCTCCCAATATAGAGGTATAATAAACATCTGCACATGCTGATGCTACTATTGTAGAAGAACAATATATTGATGATGTTGAATCCAATGAAATGATAGGAAACGAAGGACCAAAAAAGCATAAAAAATTGGAGCACCTTAGTTTGACAGTGTTATGAAAAATCAATAAGACAAAAATCAAAAGAATCAAATATGAGTTCAGATGGAATGTGTGGGGAAAGCATGTTAACACCAACAAGGCCATATTTAGTAGTTACATTGGAATCATCACCCGATAATGCATACCGATTGATGTAGATTTGTGGCACCATGTTGTGCCCACGCTTAAGATAGTTATGTGGGAAGAGATTATGATAATATTATGATATCATTTATTTATTTTACTAAAAAATAAAATAACGAAACATTGATTTACTCTTCATCATCCCATATAAAGGGCATTTATAATAGATGAATCCCACAAAAAATATGTATTAATGCTTGCTGGAAGGATTCACAGAGGATTTCTCACAATTATAACAAGGCATCATCTTAAAAATGTTGAAGGAAAAATAAACCCACACCCATCGCTTATGTATGCACACCTGATAACCCAAGAAGCATGGGATATGTTTACTAGCCTTTGTGAAGATGTGTCTTTTTAGAGACATTGTGGCCAATAATAATTTTTTTTAAAGATATGTGTATTCATCACTTTGATTTAAATTTTTTTATTTATGAAACAACAAATGAGTGCTGAAAATGAGGAACGAGCAGCAAAACCAACATACCCCTACCGTAAAGAAAGGATGAGATACACTTCACCTGAAAAAAATTAGTACGTAATTTAAATATACTATAATACTTGTATGTGACATGAAACAACAACATAATTATGTTCCTTTGTTTATATGCATATTGGTGACTCCAAATCCAAAGCCACTTCCATCCCACATGATGTTCTATGGAAGGAGGAGCATGTAAATAAATATGGGTTATTAATAGTTGAAAACACACAAAAGTGGGGAAACATGTGTAAGTATGATATAATAAAAATTTATTTTTCTTTAAATTGATATTACATAACAATGATTACTTATTTTGAAATAATTTATATCCAACATTGTCATTGGAATTAGAAACACCTGTATCAGATGAACACCTACTCTCAGTGGCCTTGAAGTGGTCAGAACAGTATGGCTGTGTCAAAGGTGTGGGTTTTGGGTGACACCCTGAACATATTTTGAGAAAAAAATAAGAGGATAAATATAAAGAAATTAAATAGATTAAATAAAGACTATCTACCCTTGAAGAACAATTCCAATGGCAGAGATAGATGCTATAAACTTTTATGGGGGGGGGGGAGAAAAGAGAAGAAACAACTCAAGAACAACCATTGTGTGAAGATCCCACCCCACCCCACCAGCTTTGAGGCAATCAATTCCCCTCAAAGAGTTGTCTTAGTCATGGAAATCAATATTTAAATAATTTTTTTTATGAAATGTGAATCAGTTATACACTGATACCTTTCCTGTAATAATATTCTACAAGGTGAGAATGACTATAATTTATATCTATCAACACCCACCCATCACTTTGTTGAGATGGATATGATGTTCAATATCCAAGAAGACACTCTACACAGTAGACCACTTCTAACAAATCATGTGAGAGTGGCGATTAGCATAGCTCATGATCCTAGCACAGAGCTACCCATTTCACTTGATGAGGATGATATTTATATGGTTGACTGAGCTATTGGAACATTCGTCACATGATAATCACATCTTATAAAAAAACATATCGATAAAGAGGTATTAATTTCTAATTTATTTTTCAATCTAAACCTTTAAAAATTAATGAAAAAGCTCTGAATCAATGAATGTTATTACAGACGGACAAAGGGAAGAGGTGAAATGAAATACCAACTCAAAACCATCTAAAGGATTGAACAACCGATTGAAAAAATGAAATCACCTTTACTCCGCACGTTCCATATTAACATTTACTAACATTGAAGGTTCTTGTGGATAAAAAGTTATAAAATGGTAGTAGTCACATAGTTTATTTTGATGAAAATATGTACGGAGAGGAAGGTGAAGAATACATTGGTGTTGATAATGTAAATGAAATCCTCGACAATGATTGACTAGGCGCCTCAGTTATAAATGTATACACGAGGTATTTTTTCATGATTTGATTTTCCAAAAGTTAATATACTATGTTAATTATAACTAAATACATATCATATTTTTGGAATACATATATATGAACACCAATTGAAGGTATTTCCCCATGAAAAAAATGTTGGACTCATTAGTCCTCACACAATCTCAATAGAACAACAAAAAATAAAATTTAACAAAATGAATGAAATAGTGGCACACTTGGTCAAATTGTTTGAAAGAAAACTTTCAGATGATAGACTCTTCTTAATACCAATGATGCATGGGTAAAAATCTAAAATTTAATCATATCACATAAATTTTCATTTCTTTCATTACTTATTCATTTTTTTTTTGTTTTAGGAAACATTAGATGCTCATTGTAGTCAATTTAGATACTCCAAAGATTTATTTTCTGGATTCACTGCATGGATACCCAACAAACCGACCACACATGATGAAATTTTTCAATAAGTAATACACTAAATACAACATTTTATAACTAAAATTCAAGTTATATAATTTATATTATTTTTATGAGGATTCTGTTATGATAGGGTGATGCATCAATATCATGAAAAACAAGGAATGAGGCTAGGGGATATGAACAAGGATGATGAAAATTTATACAACTGGAAAATTATTAGGGTATATATAATAATATTTCACTATCCAAACACATATAAAAACAAATTACTTATTTTCTCCAATGTTTCTGCAGTATATATAATAATATTTCACTATCCAAACACATATAAAAACAAATTACTTATTTTCTTCAATGTTTCTGTAGTTTCTGAAACAAAAAAATGGAAAATAATTTGGTTATTATGTTTGTAAATTTATGAGAGAGATCATATTCCATGAACAAACTAGCATCCCAAAGAGGTATTTTTGAAGATAATTACTATTTCATTTAAAATATTTATTAATAATTTGTGTATTTTTATTTTTTCAGTACTATTATGACTGTAAGAAATACTCACATTAAAAATGAAATATAGATTTTCTTATAAACAAATGGACAACATAACTGATGATAAAATGTACATAAATAGCATGAATATGTGACTTATATAGAAGTAATGTATTATTTAATATTTATGTTTAATTTATTTCTTTTTATTATTACTCACATAATAATTGTTTTCTTATATAGGTGGATTCCTTTGTTCGAGTTGGGGTGGTTTGTTCGAAGCTGCTCATTCTCATGAGAGATTGGGCTTTGAGGCTGCAACTGAGATAATGGAAAAAAAGAAATAGGTCAAGAATGTATACAACCATCATGAAAAGTTGAATTCACACTACTTATTTAATTAATTTTGTCACCATTTTATCTAGTATTTGTAAATTAATTTCCTTATCATTTTTATCTAACACTTAGTATTTTCCTAGATCTTTATGCTTTCTATTGCTTCTCTTTGTCAAGTTTCTAACACTGCATATAATTGATGTTATTTAGTAGAAAAAAATTTCTTATTGAAAACCAAAAGAGTGGAGGAAGCTCACATTCTCATTGTGGTGAATTCTCATGATATATTGGGCACATGAGATTCCTACAATCTTCTGGATTTCAACAATGATAAAGGTTTTTCAGTTAATAACATCAAGTTAATATGCAGTGTTGATAGTTAGACATATAGAGAAAATAGAAATCTTGATAAAATTGACAGTTAAGGTTTGTTTTGAGACTTTGGGATGTGTAGGATCAGCCACACCTCAATCTAACACATAGTGTAACAGGTATGACTCCAAGTGCTTCTTTCTATTTAAAATTGACATAAAGTTTTGTAAAAAACCCAACCAACATACTCAAAAATAAGAAAACCTATTCATATTTCTTTGATACTTTAAGAAAATGGTCCTTAATTAATTTTTGAAATTTAAGAATCATCCACACCTGAATTTGATACACGATGTCCCCGATATGACTCAACACGTCTAGTTTTATTTAAAAATAATATTATTTTTAGTAAAGAGAACAAATGACATACTAAAAACTGAGAAAATAAATTTTTATTTTTTATATACTTTAGGAAAATGATCCATAAGTCATTTTTGTCATGTAGAAGTCAACTGAGCCTCAATATGATGCACGGTGTGACCGGTATGACTAAAAGTGTGTCTACTTATTTAAAATTGATATTAATTTTGGTAAAAAGAACAAGTGACATACTAAAAATTGAACAAACACATTCAGATTATTTTGATACTTTAGGAAAATTATCCATAAGTCATATTTGATGTGTAGGAATCAACCGAACCTCAATTGGATACACGGCGTGACCGCTATAACTCTAAGTGCATCTATTTATATAAAATTGACCTTAATTTTAGTAAAAAGAACAAGTGACATAATGAAAACCGATCAAACACATTCATACTATTTTGAACTTTAGAAAAATTATCCATAAGTAATTTTTATGTGTAGGAATCAACTGCACCTCAATATGATGTATAGTGTGACCGATATAATTCAAAGTGTGTCTATTTATTTAAAATTGACATTAATTATAGTAAAAATAACAAGTTACATATTGAAAATCAATAATATGAATTTAGATTGTTTTGATACTTTATGAAAACAATCCATAAGTCATTTTTGATGTCTAGAAATCAACTTCACCTCAATCCGATGCATGGTGGGACCGCTATAACTCTAAGTGTGTCTTTTTATTTTAAATTGACATTAATTTTAGTAAAAAGATAAAGTGAAATACTTAAATCCAAGAAAATAAATTTGGATTATTTTTATACTTAGTAAAATGATCCATAAATCATTTTTGATGTGTAAGAATCAACCACACCTCAATATGATGCATGGTGTGACTGGTATAATTTCAAGTGTGTCTATTTATTTAAAATTGACAATGATTTTAGTAAAAAGAACAAGTGACATAATAAAAACTGAGAAAACACATTAAGATTATTTTGATACTTTAGGAAAATAATCTATGAGTTATTTTTGACATGCCTCAATTAGATGCACAGTGTGACCAGTATGACTAAAAGTGTCCATCATCAATTTAAAATTGACATTTTAGTTCAAAATGTGTCACTCAGTAAAAACCAATAAAACATGATCTGATTGTCTTGATAATTTAGGGTAGAGATTCATAAGTCATTTTTGACTTGTATAAAGAAGGATCACATCAAACCAATGCATGGTGTGACTGATATGACTCAAAATACGTGTTTTCAATTCGAAATGAAATTTTAGTAAAGAAACACTACTGGCATACTAAAAATAAAGAAAACACATTCAGATTGTTTTCATACTTTAGAAAAATTATCTATAAGTCATTTTTGACATGTAGAAATAAACAAAACCTCAATATGATACACAGTGTGGATGATATAACTCAAAGTGTCTATTTTTATAAAAAATGACATTAATTTTAGTAAAAAGAACAAGTGAAATACTAAAAACTGAGAAAACACATTTGAATTATTTTGATAATTTAGGAAAACGGTCCATGAGTCATTTGTGACATGTATGAGTCAACCACACTTCAATCTGACACATGGTGTGACCGCTATGACTCAAAGTGTGTCTTTTTATTTAAAATTGACATTAATTTAGTTAAAAAGAACAAGTGACATGCTGAAGACTGATAAAATGAATTCAGATTGTTTTTAAATTTAAGAAAATAATCCACGAGTCATTTGTGACATCTAGGAATCAACCAAACCTCAATCTGATAAATGGTTTGACTGATATGACTAAAAGTGGCTGTTATCAGTTTAAAATTGACATTTTAGTTCAAAATATGTCACTCACTAAAAACCAAGAAAATCTGCTTTGATTGTCTTGATGATTTAGGATAGTGATTCATAAGTCATTTGTGACATGTATGAAGTAGTCTCACTTCAAACTGATGCACAATAAAACTGATATGACTCAAAATGCATGTTTTCTAGGTGAAATGACATTTTAGTAAAAAACAAAATTGGCATACTAAAAAATGAGAAAATAAATTCAGATTATTTTGATACTTTAGGAAAATGATCTATCAATAATTTGTGATAGGTAAGAATCAGATTCACCTAAATCCAAAACATGCTGTGACTAGTATAACTCCAAATGTGTCATTATTTAAAATTGACATTAATTTTAATAAAAGAACAAGTGACATACTCAAAATTGAGCAAATACATTTTTGTTGTTTTGATATTTTAGGAAAACGATCCATAACTCATTTGTGACATATAGGAATCAATCCCACCTCAATACGATGAACGATGTGACTGACATAATTCCAATTTTTTCTTTTTTATTAAAAAATGACATTTTATTAATGTATTATTTCATATTAATGTTTAATTTTTTTCTTTATAGTATTATTAACATAATATTTGTTTTCTTATATATGCAGAATCTTTTTCTTAAGTTGAGATGATTTGTTCAGCAACTGATACCAGGGGAATACATTTTTGAGAGGGGATCACGAGCGTCAAAAGATGAAACATTAATGTTTTTAAATGTTTGTTGGATAATTTTAAATGTAATTATAAAAAAAAATTGTTTGAAATGTATATAGTAGTGTTTTTTATATACCATGGGAATACATTTTTGTATTCATGATGTCAATTCAATGTATACAACATTATTTGAAATTATAAGTTTTTTCTGGGTGTAATGTTATATTAACAACACACTTGCAACAATCTAGTCCATTATCAGCATGGATAAATGACCCCTTTTATTATCACTACAATTAGAAACACCTTTTTAACATTATTAAAAGCCTTTTTTCAGGCCATAAAAGGGAATATCTGTAGTATTGAAGCCCTGCTTTAGGATGAATTTCACTAGAAACATTATTAACAGACCCCTGAATATGACCTGAATCTTTATTGTAAGTATCAGTCCCATATACACTAGGATGGAAATTGAAATGATCCATGGCAGGATCCTCCTGTGTAGAATAAACAACCAACTTATAGCACTGATGATTAATCAATACTATAGAAAATTTCAGACTTTGTACCTGTAAGATTCCTACCTCATGACGCATCATAGAATCATTATCAGAATTCAATAAAATTAAATTACTCTTCTTATTATCATAATACAATTCTTGAACAATTAAAGACACACTAATTTGGGGTTTGGACCAGTCCATAAGAGAAGAGAAATCCTCCTATGTAGATAAAATAACCCGAGTCTTAAGTAGCTTTGGAGTATCCATGAGACCTGAAATATGTTCCTGTGAAGAGATATCCTCCTATGTAGATGAAATAACCTGAGTCAGAGGACATATGATGTACACATTTTATTTTATTAGTGGAATAAATATGCATGGAATCATCAATCATAATAGATCCATGATTTATTCCTCTAGTGGAATTATTGTCATCTTTATTCAAATGGCCTGTAAAAGGTATCTTGGATTTGTAAGACTCAACCGAATGCCCAATTTTTTTGTATTTGGCATAGCGTAATCCTTTATGACATTTGTTAACAACATGCCAAATATTACAACATTTAGGAAAAAAGTTAGGTAGCTTTTCAATCTCAACATGCAACACAAATATGAAAGCAACATCCACCAAAACCATAGTATCAACAATGGTCTTATTTGTAAGAAAATAGGTTTTTATAAGGAATTAATCCCTTATTTTTCAGTTTGAATTCTTAAATATGACCTTATGTGAGTGACTAAATCGATCGTAGGTGTTTTGGAGGTGTCTGGGGCTTGTTCGGTGCCCGAAACCAGGTTTTGGGATGAAAGTGGCATGACGCATGGTTAGTAGAAACCGTGTAGGGAAGGACGCATGGTTTGACTAAACCGTGTGAGGCTGGGCATGGGCCTGTTATAGACTGTGCGGTTTGAATAAACTATACGAGTGGAGATGCATGGCCATGTGGCCATATCTTCAGTTTTTACAGAACTTGACAGAGGCCATTTTCACGGTTTACTCATGGTTTGTAAACTGTGCGGGTGAACTGTACAGGTGCCCCTTGGCCTACAGAAAATAGTGCAGCCCCTATATTTTGGTTTTTTAAATAATTTTAAGTTAAATTAATTTTATTTTTAAACATAATAACCCATTTTCACCCCACACACAGTAGAGGCTTCATTTTGAATATCTCCTCGATGAGCTAAGGTAGGATTTGAGATAAATCCTCCATTCAGTCTTTGATTCATGTGCAGTTTGTCTCAACGGATCCGCATCGATAAGACCTACATTAATTTTTAGCCTTTCTCAATTCTTTTAGAAATATATTGTGCTATTTGATTTTAGGATCATATGCCATAATATCACATTATTCATCTATTCTTTATATTTCTCCTAAACTGGGATGAATCAGGACTTGATACTGGATGATCACTGCACTACCGAGCTGAGGTAGGTGGTATATAATTTTATTTCAGCTTTTGGTGTTTTTTAGAGTGACCAATCGTTATGCTACCCACTTTAATTTCCATCATGACCCTGTTTTTGAGTGGGTTACTTATAGTAGATGTAATCAGACCTAGTGAGGATGACCATAGGTTCTGTTGTGGTGCGTTGGAACCCGTTATCTGAATTAAGTCACCCATGGGGTGTGCCTATTGAAAATGCCTTAGATATTTAATGTCTAATTGAATAAAAGGCTTAAATATAATTGTTTACATGAGTGGGTATACTCATTGGTTGTAATTAAATTTCTTAAAGGGAATTGTTAGCAATTGTGTTATTTAGGTGGGTAGACCCAAGTGATGTGATAAATGGTAATGGTGATAATATGGGTGGTTATACCTATATGAATTGATTAAAAGGTAGTGGAATCCATGAGTGAGTATACTCATGTTGTGTGTGACTATATGAGTGAGTATGCTCACTAAATTAATTACTATGGTTATAGGGGTGGGTATAACCTTATGATTATGTTTAAAGCCTTGTTTTAACTTGTGATCGTTGGGAGGGTAAACCCATGGTATATGATTAAATGGATGTTATAAGTGGGTATACTCAGATGGAATTGTTTGTGTTAAATGGAGTATGATTAAATGGATGATATGAGTGAGTATACTCATATGGAATGGAATTGTAAAATGGTTTATATGAGTGGGTATACTCATATATAAATGAAATGGTTTATATGAGTGGCTATACTCATATGGTTTGAATTGAAAGAATGAATGATAGATGCCATGAAATGCTCTCTATAGATCTGGAATGTGGTAGAGGATGCCTTGGGTTGATTATTCCCCTTAGGTCTTGATTCTGTGGGATGACTCAGGCCTTGCTACCCTGTGGATCTGTCTTGCTTGGACTCGTATAGGACATGTCGGTACACCTTCTCCTAGGACTCCAACCAGTGCCTATACCAAGTTTCCTCTGGGATTCCCATGGGACTCGACAAGGATGACGTGGTCTTCTATACCTTGGATTCGACCCTTTATGGTCTACAGTTAATTATACGGTGAGGCTATGTGATACCTGACTTCTTACTATGGCGAGGCCATGGGATACCTGACTTCTTACTATGGCAAGCTTGTGTCTTGTGATACACTTCATTATATGTCTAGGATGTGGGTTACTCGATATGGATGGATGTATAACAAGGCCGTGTGACTTGTTTACTTTATTTATAACCACCTTGTTAAGAGATCACACCTGTTGTAGGGAGCCTCGTGAGGCTGTTTGGCATTACTTATGTAGTAGACTTATGCCATGGGCATTCAATTTTATGTTACTGCTTTACTTACACTAGCTAGCACTTTCCATATTGCTTCTTAGAACAACATACAATTATGGGTGGTTACCTGTTGGGATGTTTATCTCACACCCTATTTGGGCATACTTAGGGACCCAAATAGATTATATGGTTGCAGGTGATAGTAGGGGAAAGTTCCCCGGTTCATGTTTTTGATAGTTTCTTTGGAGTAGGAGAGCATGAGACCAAGCTGAGGCTTGTGATGCTACTGGGACACCTTTTTGGTCTTTTTGTCTTTTTGGGAGACTTGTATTGTAATGTATTTCCATGTACTGTTCTGGATTCTTTCAAGATACATGTATCATCTACATCATTGTATATGTGATGTTCTTGGATTATATATGCATCCCAGTCTTATCTTGAATTTTAGTTTACTTCTTAATTATTTTCTTCCACTATTGAATGTGTTTGACTTCCTTTGTGATATAGTCTAGTAATGAGGGCATAGTCTCCCCAATGACTCACCTATTCCATCACTGCTAGTCGGTAGCCTCTGACGTTTGGAGAGATACTCTTGAGGCCATGTAGCCAACCGGGCTCGGGGCACTATTGAGTGACATCTAGGTCTGAGACGTTATAGTATTCATGTCAATCTCTACATGAATTCGAGCATAGTGGCTGAACCTTTCTCGTTCGATTTCCTTGTCAAATTTGATTGGGACTCCTATAGCCAAGGAAATGCCCCATAAGATCTGAGGGCGCCATAGGTACCAGCTGAGACCAAATACCCGAATCCATACTTATGTTATATATAAATACTTTTGAAATATATTTATTTATAATTATAATTATAAATAAATAAATATATATTTTAAAAAATAGATGTCTCTTATGAATTTTATCAATATATATATCACGAGATAATGATGATATTCATGAATCTGACTGTCGTTATTTATGTTTATATATTTATGTGTGAGTATAATTGATGCTATATGATCATAAGTTTATTTGTGGATGTAATAGTGAGTTTCTATGTTCCAAATGTAAAGATTACTATTATGATAACGTACGCATGCATATGTTTTGTATTCATCATTATGAATATGTTCATTTATACATTGACACCTGTATGATTCATTAATGTTATACCCATGAACTTATTACGTTCTCATAAATGCTTATAAAATTACAATAAATATATTTAAATAATAAATATATTTATTATATTTACAATTATATAAAAATATTTATAAAAATATTTATTTTTAATTATAATTATAAATATATATATATTTAAATAATTATAAAATTATAATAAATATATTTATTATATATATATATTTTTATAAATATATATAATTATATAAATATATGAAAATATTTATAAATATACACAAATATTTAGAATTATAATTATAAATAAATATAGATATATTTAAATAATTATATAATTATAATAAATATATTAATTATATATATTTATAAAATTATAAATATAATAATTATATTTATTATAATTTTATTATTATTTAAATGAACATATATTTATTTATAGTTATAATAATAAATAAATATATTTTTATAATTATAAATAAATATATATTTGTTTAAATAATTATAAAATTATAATAAATATATTTATTATATTTATAATTTTATAATTATATATAATAAATATATTAATTATATATATTTATAAAATTATAAATATAAGAAATATAGTTATTATAATTTTATAATTATTTAAATAAATATATATTTATTTATAATTATAACTATAAATATATATATTTATAATTATTTAATTAAATATATATTTATTTATAGTTATAATTATAAATAAATATATATATATATTTAAATAATTTTATAAAATTATAAAATTATAAATATAGTTATTATAATTTTATAATTATTTAAATAAATAAATAAATATTTATAATTATAATTATAAATAAATATATATTTATAAGTATTTAATTAAATATATATTTATTTATAGTTATAATTATAAATAAATATAAATTTATTTAAATAATTATAAAATTATAATAAATATATTTATTTTATTTATAATTATTTAAATAAATATATATTGATTTAAATAATTATAAAATGATAATAAATATATTTATTATATCTATAATTTTATAAATATGTATAATTAATTTATTTATTATATATAATTATAAATATAACAAATATAACAAATATAACAAATATATTTATTATAATTTTATAATTATTTTAATCAATATATATTTATTTATAGTTATAACTATAAATAAATAAATATTTATTTATAATTAATGCTTCATCCCTTTATCAGTACTAAAAAAGTGATGATAATACTATTATTTATCAGTGCTATAATTTTAGCACTGATATAGGGGTATCTTTATCAGTGCTAAAAAACGCTGATAAATATTAGTTTTATCAGAGATTTATATTTTATTGCTGATAAAACTACCCTTTATCAACATTTTTTGGAAAGCACTAATAAAATTCTTCCCCAATGTTATAAAAATAACCCTAACAGAGTTTTATTCTCTCGCACCTTCAAGCTTTCATGGAACCCCACCTCGGCCGCCGCCGCCGCTGTCGACCGCTGCATCCGCTACCACCGAACCCTACCACTACCAATGAACCACCTCCAATCCAAGGTATCCTCCCCCTTTCCTTTCTTTGTCTCTCACTCTCACCCTCATCCTTAACACTTTCTCACACACTCACACCCTCAACCTCAGACACTGACATGCCCTACAACATTGCCCCATGCTTATAGCTCTTAGCCACTCAAAACGACATGACCTACACGCACCACCATAGGTTTTTTATTTTCTTATATTCATCACCCTCTCATGAATAGAACGAGAGGGTTATTTTCTTTATTCTATTGAAAGCGTGATGAAGTGGAATTATATATGGTAAAGTATTTATAATCTTAATTTCAATTATTGTTGATTTCTTACACTTGTTTATTGACTGTGACCCCTTCCTTATTTCCTTTTGCCTGACCATTATAATTATGGGAAAGAGCGATCGATTTATTTTCTTTCTTTCTATTAAGCATGACCATTATTATTTTCTTGAGATAGATCTTTTTAGTGTGATTATTAGGGTGTAGGCTTACACCTTGACCATTGGATTAGTTTAAATCTATGTTTAAACATGGTTTTGGCTCACCAATTTTCTTAACAACCTGGAGTATTGACCATGAAAAATAGGAAGTTTTAAGGATAGAGAGTAATTACAAGGACCAAGGGAATTGGACCTGATGAAAACATCTTGATCTCTAAATCCATTTTTTTTCTACATCATGAACCTGCTGGATTTATAACTTCCAACACCCTTTTCATCTTTCTTCCAACACCATCACCATTCTCAACTCTTTCCAATTGAAGTAGATTTAGTTTCATTAATCATAGTTTAGTGTCTTAATTATTAAATTAGAGTGTTCTACCTTGTTCTTGTGAGTTCAACCTCATGAATCATATTTCCTATACAACATATTAGTTTTTGGTTGTGTGTTTGATGCATTATAAATTCTAAACTGGTTTGAATGTTGGAAGTAATGACACCATGTGACCAGACCACATGTTGAGAACTATAATTTCCTCTTCATTCTCTTCGCATGAACCCTTACTTAATACACTACCACATATTGATGCATCCACACACCATTGCCTCTTTCTTTTCCTCCCTTGTATATATGTTGTGAACATCATAACCCACACACCTAAACTCCAAGGCCACAACAAGTTGAACCCATATGGTATTTGGGTTCATTCAAGAGATAAATATGAAGATGAGAATTAATTGGAATTTTTGGGGAAGTGTTTTGATAATATTTTATGTTCCGATGATTTGGTAATGTATTATATATTCCTATAGAAAATCATTTATTTTTTTTTAATTTTATTAGTTATTGGTTTTGAAGGCTTAGTCAGTGTAGGGGGGATTGTGAGTTTGGGTACCATAGATTTGTTATGATAAAAAATTAAAATTCTTATTGGATTTTCTATCATGGAAGGGTGATTTTAATTTAGGTAAATGCTCCGTTTTTCATTTGGATGGGTCCTTTGTTACTTTTGGTATGTGTCCATATTTGTAAAAATATACTTTTAATAGATTATAATAGTAAAATTCACATTAATCCAAAGGTTGTAACACATCATAATTAGATAATTTTAGGTATTAGTAATGTTTTAAAGGAGATTCAATATCAAATTAAATAAATTAACCCACAATTGGTGAATTTCAATAGATGAATGGTTACCCAAACTATATATTTCACTATAGGGTTTATTTCTTGATTAATACTTAGTTTAGCTAATTGAGAATCCAAATCATGTATTTTGGAAAAAAATTCATCATTCTTACTTCTTTTAATTATAATAATTTTATAATTATGTTGTTTTGGAGAATACTTTCATTCAATAAAATATGGACAAATAAATGTATTTTAAATTAAAATATAAAATTTCATAAAAATAAAATAACATGGATAGTGTAGGACTTGATATTTCACTATAATAATCATTTAATACAATAGAAATTTTACAATACATGTTATTTTATTTCATTACTATAATGAAAAATAAAACTATGAAATTAATTTAACGAACAACTCAAGTAAAGTTTCCATGTCACCTGAGTCGATTTTTCATAAGGTCTGAAGTATGTTCTTGATCTCCACAGGATGAAAAGAAGAACCGAGGGAATAAAAAACTATTGAGAGTGACATAAGTTTCATGTGGACACTAAGAAAGGCATTCCTTGGACTAATGAGAGAGGAATTAAAGGAAACAATCTTAAGGGTGACATAAGTGAAATAATTACCATGTAATCTAAAAATAGATGTGCTGTGATAATCCCTAAGATGAGAACATGTCTTAAAATGGGTAAGAAAGGTGGTAAACCTAGATGAATATGGATATAGAAATTTGTTCAGGAAAGTTCCAACCTCTTAAATTGAATATTTATATTTTAAGCTGGGAAATTTCTAATGGGTATTTAAAAAATACCTTTGTATCCTAAGGGTTTTCATAAAAATGCTCTTCCTTGTGTTTTTAATAAAGTAAACCCATTTAAAATTCTCAGTTTATATCCCAAAATTTCAAAAATAAAATATTTCCCTATATTGTTTCAAAACCATCAAATTCAAATTTAACTTCCTAAAAAAGTTAGTAAAGTATTTATATCCATTTAAAATTATACTTCAAAACCCCTTATTAAATTTCAAATTTAGGTTTACACACAACATTTTAAATCTAGTCCCTTTTTCTATTACATTTTTTTTACTCACATCACTGTATTAAATCAATTGGGTATCATATAACGACCCTGATTTTCTCAAAGGTACGGATTATTGTTCTAAAAAATATAATAATTTTTTTATTTGAGAAACCATTATTATATTCAATATCCATATTTTCTATTATGAAAAGGGTTTTAAAATAATATAGATTTTATTTTTTTTATATTTCAATCACCACATTCAATAACTATATTTTTAAATTTCCTTCAATAAGTTTTTGTTTTTGATCATGTGGGATGATAAACCATTTTTCAATATTTCCATTTTATTTCAAGTAATTCATGAGATCCATCTTCAATTGAACATATTTTGTGTATTTATTTTTTTAAATATTAATATTACTTAATCAAATAGGATGGATATGAATAAATAATGGATATATTCTGATCATATGAAAAAAGATTATGAAGATGGAGTGAAAGAGTGCATCAAATTTGAAAAAGATCATGGATATGTCCCTTATAAAATCCTATGTCCATGTTTACACTGTTTTTATTCAAGACTAATTATTCTAGAGGAGTTGGAAGAACACTTGATCTGTCATAGAATAAATCAAAGTTATAAATATTGTAATAAACATGGGGAAAAAGAGAACGTAGCTAGTGGATGGGATAATATTGTGTTTTATGTATCATCTAATATGATTACAAGTGTGTAAAATGAAAAATATCATATCAAGTATGTGATTAAATATGTGAATGATGATGATGATCGTATTGAATAAACGATAAGGATAATTGAATATGAACTTCATGATTTCCCATAATTGTTTGAGAAGTTAAAGATTTGTATAAAGATGCCATTATATGATGGTTGCACTAAATATACAACATTTTCAACCATACAAAAATAGTATAATTTGAAATAAGGAAACAAATGGAGTGACACCAGTTTTACTGAACTACTTGTTCTCTTGAATGATATGATCCCAGAAGATAATGATCTCCCTATCCAAACACACAACTCTAAACGAATGCTATGATGGATGGGTATGATATCTGAAAAAATACACGCTTACTCGAATGACTGTATAATATTTCTAAAGGACTATAAATCACTTAAATAATTCCCAAAGTGTGGTTCTTCTTGATAAAATAAAGATTAATCTGGTCCTAAGAAAGTTGTATGGTACTTTCTATCCATTCTAAGGATTAGGTTCCTATATAGAAGTGAGGAGACTACAAGAAAATTGACATAGCACACAAATATAAGAAATAAATATGGGAAACTATGTCCCCTGATAGACTCTCCTCAATGAAAGAGAATTGATCATGAGTTTCTTGAATTTGGAAATAAGATGAGAAACCTTCATCTTGCATTATCTAGAGATGGAGTGAATCCTTTTGGTTTTAAAAGAAAAACTCACAGTACATGGTTGATTATGTTGGTAAATTATAAATTTCCACTGTGGTTATGCATTAAATGAAAATAAATCTTGTTATATATACTTATATTAGGACCAAAACAATTGGGTAATGATATTGATGTTTATTTGGCTCTATGCTTACAAAAATAAATATTTCACATTGAGAGCCATGTTGTACGAGAACATAAATGACTTTCCTGCTTATGTAAAATTTTTAGGATATAACTTTAAAGGAACTCAAGAGTGCTCTATTATGGAATAAGGTACATAGTTAATTAGGTTGAAACATCCATCGAAGACCGTGTTTTTAGGAAATTGCAGATTTCTACCCCGATGACGTTAGTATCGATCTTAAAAAACATCCTCTAAAAAAGGGAATTTCCCAGGTGTGGCCTTTTCAAACCCTCTACAGTAGGAAAACCCTTCCCCATGAAGGGATAACTATGGAGAGATCCCCAGATGGGAAGGATCCATTACCAGCCGAGATGGAAAAGCATCCTAGAGGGTAACGACCCAAGCAATAATGGTTCGACTCAGCAATCCGTCAGTACAGGTGGGTCACACCTCATTTTTCCCACCCAGTCAGAAACCGAGTGACCCAACAAGGAAAGTGGATCCTGGGGGAGTGGTTCACTCTAAAATAAGACTCCTAGGATTCAAACCCTATACCTCCCAAAGAACGACATGGTTATGCCCCTCTCCTTCACCATAGTGCCCCCACCGAAGTGACATCGATCTTAGACAACATCATTCAATGAAAGTTCAGAAGAATGTACAACATTGTATCCACTAATAAGTGATAAACTATTTCATAAAGTAAAAGATATAGATACTTCTATTGGTAAACCATTTTCTAAAAATCTTTTGAAAACCGATTGAAAAAAGTGATCATTTTTTTGAATTACCATACTGGAATTGTCTGTATGTCAGAAATTTTATTGATATTTTTCATGTTGAAAAAATATATGTGGTAGTGTAATCAACACATTTCTAAATGAAAATGAAAAAACAAAGGATGAAATTAAGTCTAGGTTGGATATGGTTTATATCGGAATATGAGAAGAGTTGGTGCTAGTGAAGGGTGAAAAACGAACATTTCTTCCTCTAGATGCTTACAATCTTTCCAGGAAGGAGAGATATCCATTTTCAACTTATTCTATGATGTAAAGGTTCTATAGGGGTATTCATCAAATATCAAAAATATCATGTCAATGATGGATTTAAAATTAAAGGGCATAGAATCACATGACTTCCATGTTTTGATGAAAGATCTAATTACAGTATATTTACATTGAATTTTTCCCAAGAATGTCCATCATACATTATCCAAGATCTATTTATTTTTCAAAGCTATATGCAATAAATTTATAGACCTGGAAAAATCAATGACTATGGAAAGATAAATTACCATCATATTATCTGAATTGAAAATGTTCTTCCTGCCAGCATTCTTTGATCTGATGGTTCACTTGATAGTTCACTTGGTGAGATAGATTCAACTATGTGGTCCTATACAATATAGATAAATGTACCCTATTGAAAGGTATATGAAGATTTTGAAAGGTTATGGATAAAATAAAATTCATTAAGAGGGTTTTATTTCATAGTGATATATTGTTGAAGAATTCATTGAATTTTTTAATGATTACCAGTCCTATGCGGAAAACATTGGTCTATAGAAATCTCATCACATTGGACGGCTTGTGGATGAAGGAATTTCTAGAAGATATGTTGTCACAATCAATATTACATATCAGAAGTAGACCCACCATTAGGTTTTGTATAGAAATTTAGAGGTTTAACCATATTTTGAAACCCATAAATAAATTCTTAGGCATTTGAATCCATCAGGGATTGAAATATAGATATCAAATACACATAATAAACAGTTTATTGGATGGTTTTAGGACCATATTTTTAAGGAGTCAAATGAAAATCCAAATTCAATTTTAGAAAGACTTATATGGTAGAAAAAGGACCAAGTGTGTATGTATTATCTTACAATGGTTATATAATTAATGGTTACTTGTTCTATACAAATGAGCATGATTAAGAAACACACCATGAAAAGTAGTGGAGTTAAACTTGTGGCTGAAGTGATGTATATTTCTGGTACTAATGATTGAAATCCAATTTACGTGAATATGTCATAATTTGGCATCATCAAAAAAATATGGGATTTGGATTATACAACATTACAAGTGTTGATTTTTCAATGCAAGTGGGTTGATAATAGGAGTGCTATTAAAATAGATGAATTGGGATTCATGAAATCATATTTCAGTAAGGAAGGGTATAAAGAAAAACTATTTATAATAGAATCACATGTATTACAAGTATTTTATGTTCCATATCCTGTAAAATGAAAGTGTTCAATTGTTTCATTATTGACCAAAACCACTAAAGGGTTAGATGAAAATTAAACTAAGGATGACCCTTTCATTGGGAAGTAACAATCATTTCTTAGTAATTACAATATAGATAGGGTTTTTTGTGTGAGAGGAGATCAAAATTAATGGATTTTTATTCTTGATAGATGGTTCAAATACCTCCATTATTTAAAAAAAGAGAGTTTGATAATTAAGTTACATATTTTTTGGAATATACATTGCATTACCTCATGTTATTATCTATTCACTACTATATTTATGTAATCTAAATTAAATGTTAAGAAATTTCTACAAATAATTACTTTTTCATGTGTTGGTGATCCCAATCTTGAGGAACAATAGGTCTCTCAAGTTGTGGTTTCTCCTAGTGTAGAGGAACAATGATATTCTATACATGATAATGCTACCACTCCATAGCAAAATAAGTTTATCAACTTGTTGTGGATCTTAGTTTTGAGGTACAATGAACTTATTCACATTCCAATCCTACCGCTCTAGAGGATCAATATATTGATGATGTTGAATTTAAGGAAATGGTAGGTGATGAAGGAATGATGATGCAAAAAAATAGGAGTTCTGTATTTTGATGGTGTTAGAAAAAATCATTAAGGTGAAGATAAAAGACATCAACTTTGAGGTCGGATGGAATGTGAGGAGACATCATGTTAAACCCAAAAAGGCCATGTTTAGTAGTTATATTGGACTCATCACTCAGAAACACACACTGATTGAAGTAGACTCGTGGAACTGTGTTGTGACCACTCTTAAGACATTGATTTGGTAAGAGATTATATTAACATTATGATATTATTTCTTTATTTTACTAAAAAAATAATATAATGAAACATTTAATTACTCTTCATTATCCCTTACAGAGTGTATTTATAATAAATTAATCCCAAAATAAATATGTATTAATGTTTTATTAAAGGATTCACAGAGGTTTTATCACAATTCTAATGAAATTTCATGTTAAAGATGTTGAAGGGAAAATAAAGCTGCACCCACCACTTATGTATGAACACCTGATAAGCCAAGAAGCATGGGATGCATTTACTGACCATCATGCAGATGTGTCTTTTCTGGTGCATTATGGATGGTAATATATTGTTTGATAATATGTGTTTTCATCACTTTTATTGATAATTTTTTATTTATGAAATAGGAACTGTGTGTTGAAAATAAAGAATGGGTAGCAAAACCAATATACCCCTACTGTAAAGCAAATATGGGGTATGCTTCACTTGAAAAAAATTGGTACACATTTTAAATCTATAGTAATACTTTTATGTAAAATTATATAACAATATAATTATGTTCCTATGTTTATATATAGATTTATGAATCCAAATCCAAATTCACTTCCATCCCACACCATGTGCTATGTAATGAGGAACATGTAAATAGATATGAGATACTAATAGATGAAAACACAAAAAAGTGTGGGAAACATGTGTAAGTATGTAAAAATAATTTTTTTCTTTAAATTAATATTACATAAAAATGATATCCTATTTTCCTATATTTTCTATCTGATATAGTCATAGGAATCATAAACACCCATACTGGATGAACACCTACTATCGGTGGCCTTGAAGTGGCCAAAATAGTATGACTGTGTCAGAGGTGCAGGTTTTGGGGTGACACCCCGAACATATTTTGAGAAAAAATAACAGGAGGATAAAGATAAAGAAATTATAGAGATAAAAGCAATATTAGTTTCCCTTAAAGTACAATATCATTGGCAAAATAAGTTGCTAGAAACTATTGGGGGGGGTATAAAAAAGAAGAAACAAATCAAGAACAACCACTGCATGAAGATTCCACCCCACCCCACCAGCTTTGAGGTGAGTCATTCCCCTCAAAGAGATATCTTAGTCAAGGTAATAAATATTCTAATAATCGTTTCTTTGAAATGTGAATCAGATATACACTGATACCTTTCCTATACTGATATTCTAATGGGTGAAAATGACTGTGATTTATATATATAAACACCCACCCATAACCTTGTAGCAAAGGCTACAATGTTCAATATAAAATATGAAATGCTACACAACAAACCACTTCCAACAGGTCATGTGAGAGTGGTGATTAGCATAGCTCGTGAGTCGAGCACCGAGCTATATTTTCCACTGGATGATGAATATAATCATAAGGTTGACCAAGTTGTTGGAAAATTCATCACATGGCCATAAGATATTGTAAAAACACATGTCAATAAGGAGGTATTCATTTCCAATTTATTTTTCATGCTAAACATTAACAATTAATGAAAAAAGATCTAAACTGATGAATCTTATTACAGACAGACAAAGGAAAGGGGGTGAAATGAATGTTTGACTCAAAATCGCCTAAAGGACCAACCAACTGATCAAAAAGATATTTCGAAATCACCTTTACCCCTTCCATTCAATATCCACATTTACTAACATTGAAGGTTCATATGGATACAAAGTTACAAAATGGTAGTAGTCAATTAATTGATTTTTAAGAAAAAATGTATAGAGAGGAAGGTATTAACTACATTTCTTATGAGAATGTAAATGAAATCCTAAAATTTTAATGGCTAAGAGCCTTAGTTTTAAATGTATAAATGTGGTGTGTTTTCATTATTTAATTTTCCAAAATATGATATAATATGTTAATTAGGACTAGATACATTTCATATTTTTTTCAGGTGTATATATCAATACTAATTGAAGGGATTTGCCCATAAAAAAATGGACTCCTTAGTCCTCATTCCACCTCCAAAAGAAAAATAGAATCTAAAAAAATGGATGAAATAGTGGCAGACCTATCCAGATCATTTGAAAGAAAACTTATGGATGGCATAATATTATTAATACCAACAATTTAGGGGTAAAACTCTATAATTTAATCATATCATATATATTTTAATTTCTATCATTTCTTATTCCTATTTGTGTTTTTACGAAACATCAGATGCTCATTTTAGTTAATTTGGATACTCCAAAGTTTTATTTCCTAGATTCACTACATGGATACCCAACAAACTAACCACACATGATGGATTTTTTCAATTTTTAATACACTAAATCCAAAATTTTAGAACTAAACTTCAAGTTATATAATTTATATTATTTTTTAATGAGGATTCTAATATGATAGAGAAATGTATAAATATTGTGAAAATAATGGTCTGAGGACAAGCATTGTGCACAAGGACCCTGAAAAGTTATGAAACTGGATAAGTATCAAGGTATATATAATAATATTTCATGATCCAAACACATATCAATACAAATAACTTGTTTTTATCATTGTTTCTGTAGTTTTTGAAACAAAAAATTGAAAATATTTTGGTTATTATGTTTGTAAATTTATGAGAGAGATCATATTCCATCAACAAACTAGCATCCTTGATGATGTATTTTCAAAGATAATTACTATTTGATTAAAAATATTTATTAATACTTCCAGTACTACTATGAATGTAAAAAATACTAATTTTCACAAGACGATAAATATTTTCTTAGAAACGAATGGGAAACATACCTGATCATAGAATGTACAAAAATAACATGAATATGTGACTTCCATATAAGTAATGAATTGTTTCATATTTTTGTTTATTTTATTTCTTTTTAGTATTACACACATAATAATTGTTTTATTATACAAGTGGATTCTTTTGTTTGAGTTGGTGTGGTTTGTTCTAAGATGCTCATTCTCGTGAGAGATTAAACTTCGAGGCTGCAACTAAGATAATGACAACAAGGAAATGGGTCAAGAATGTATACAACTATCATGAAAAGGTTAATTACTATTACTTAATTAATTAATTTTATCATCATTTTATCTTACATTTATAAGTTATTTTCCCTATCATTTTTATCTAATACTTATTTAGTTATTTTCATAGATCTTTTGGGAATCCATATTTTACTTTCAACTATATACAACAAGCCAACTAAGAGATAACATGTTCCTTTCAACCAATGTTATAATTATTTTTATTTATTTTATTTATTGACCTGCCAACACAGCATATTTATTCTATGTTCTTAGATGAAAAAAAATTCTTGTTATTGAAAACCAAAATAGTGGAGGAATATCTTGTGCATGTTGTGGTGAATTCTTATGATATAATGGGAATAAAAGCTTCCTCAACTCTTATGGTTTTCAATATTGATAAAGGTTTTTCAACAAAGAACATCAAATAAATATGTAGTGTTGGTAGTTTGATAGAGAAAGACAATTTTAATCATGGTAAAATTGGTATTAAGGATTTTTTCAGACTTTGGGATGTGTAGTAATCAATGGCACCACAATATGACACATGGTGTGATCGGTATAACTCCAGGTGGATCATTTTATTTAAAAATGACATTAATTTCAGTAAAATATACAAATGACATATTAAAAACTGAAAAAATGAATTAATATTGTTTTTGATACTTTAGTAAAATGATTTTTAAGTCATTTAGAATGTGTAGAAATCAACCGCACCTCAATCCGACGCACGGTGTGACCTGTATGACTCAAAGTGTCCGTTATTAGTTTAAAATATACATTTTGGTTCAAAATGTGTCACTCAATGAAAAACAATAAAACATGCTCATATTGTCTTGATAATTTATTTCATTAATTCATAAATCATTTTCAATGTTTAGGAATCGGTCTCATGTCAAACCAAAACACATTTTGAGTGGTATGAGTCAAAGTTCACATTTCTAGTTTAAAATAACATTTTAGTAAAAATGACAAGTGATATACTAAAAATAAATAAAACACATTTTTATTGTTTTTATACATTAGTAAAATGACCCATGAGTCATTTGGGATGTGTAGGAATTAATTTCACCTCAATTTGATGCACGATGTGACCGATATGACTCAAAGTGTGTATTTTTTATTTAAAATTGATATCAATTTTAGTAAAAAGGACTGCTGAGCTACTAAAAACCAATAAAAAACATTTGTATTATTTTTATACTTTAATGAAATTATCCATAAGTCATTTGAGATGTGTAGTAATCATCTGCACCTCAATATGACACATTGTGTGACCGATATGACTCAATGTGCATCATTTTATTTAAAATTGACATCAATTTTAGTGAAAAGGACAGTTGACCTACCCAAAACTAAGAAAATGCATTTATATTGTTTTGATACTTTATTAAAAATATTCATAAGTAATTTGTGATGTGTAGGAATCAACCTAACCTCAATACGACGCACGGTGTGACAGATATGACTCTAATTGTGTCTTTTTATTTTAAATTGACATTAATTTTGACAAAAGGATCAAGTGACGTACTGAAAACCAATAAAATGCATTCATATTGTTTTGATACTTTAGGAAAATTATCCATGAGTCATTTGGGATGTGTAGGAATCATCCTCACCTCAATATGATGTATGGTGTGAGCAGTATGTCTCTATGTGCGTCTTTTTTTATATTTAAAATTGACATCAATTTTAGTAAAAAGGACAACTGACCTACTCAAAACTGAGAAAATAAATTTTTATTGTTTTTATATTTTATGAAAATGACACCTAATTCATTTTTGACATTTAGGAATCAACCGAACCTCAATCCGTCTCATGATGTGATTGATATGACTCCATGTGTGTCTTTTTATTTTAAATTGATATTAATTTTAGAAAAATGAACAAGTGACATATTGAAATCCAAGAAAACACATTTAAATTGTTTTTATACTTTAGTAAAATTATCCATAAATCATTTGGAATGTGTAGGGATTATCCACACTTCAAAATGATGCACTATGTGATCGGTATGACTCCAAGTGAGTATTTTTATTTAAAATTGACATCAATTTTAGTAAAAAGGACAACTGACCTACTCAAAACTGAGAAAAAACATTCCTAGTGTTTTGATAATTTAGGTAAAAAATCCATAAGTCATTTTAGATATGTAGTAATCATCCTCACCTCAATCCGATGCATGGTGTGACTGGTATGACTTCAAGTGTTTCTTTTTATTTAAAATTGACATCGATTTTAGTAAAAAGGACAAGTGACCTAATAAAAATTGAGAAAATGCATTATGATTGTTTTGATACTTTAGGGAAAATATACATAACTCATTTTTGACATGTAGGAATCAAACTAACCTCAATCTGACACATGGTGTGTCACGACCCAACCCAACGGGGCTTGAGCCGAGACTTCCCAAGCCCGCCTCTACTGGCCAGGGGCTGATGACCAGTGCTGAGCAGGCTATCACACACAAGGAGGCCTTTTACTAAAGTACCGGTATACATGCACCCACATACACCTCCAAGAAATAGTGAAGATATATATAAAAAAACTTAAAACTAAAATGCGCGCATAAATCTATCCCAAACCAGAGTACAATAGAAGTACAAAAAGGAAAAATACATGGCCCACCAAAGAAAACTGTAAAATTGTCCAACCTGCTTAGAAGGAGGGTATCACTGTTAAAATCTCACTGGTAAGATCCTTGGCCCAGCTTCAGTAAACACCCTGGTCGGTCTAGCTCACTAAGATCTGCCTACTCTGTGTCCTCCTAGGACTCTGTTAAAAGGCATGTGGTCTTCATAAGACACAAGACATATGACAACCCTTATTTTTATCACACAATTAAACATAATTTTTTACATAAAATTCACTTGATACAACATAGAATATTGAGAGGTATAGTGTATTTGGGTCTTAGTATCATTACATAATAACTTAAAACATGAAATAAAACATCTTTTTTAAAAAATTATTTTTTCTGACCACTATATTCCCTTGTACTTAGTATTTCATGGGATAACCTGTGGACATGCATAAGAAAAGGGTGAGCTATAAAGCCCAGTAAGGGAATAAACATGGAATAACATGAGGAAAAATATACATGTTAGAAAATAGGTATATTGATAGAGCATAATAGAATCATAATAATAAAGGCATGATAAAGCATGATAATCATAACATGGAAATGTGGCAACAAATTTTAACATGGAATTAGCATGAGCCAAGGATCATTGCACATAGAGCATGAATAAACCCTCATTGCACATGAAGCATGAGTAAACCCTCATTTCACTTGAATTAGCATGATTGAACACCCATTTCACATAATTTATCATGATACTATACTTTACCCAATGCATTGGAGTGCTATTAGGGCGCACCCTTCTTAAACATTTCACTTTATGCATAAGTGTGCCACATGGATCATAAAATATTGAATCATTCAACATAATCATTTATTACACGATAAAATAATGTGGAATACATACATGAAACTCTTTAAACAATAAGTAAATATGAATAAAGGTGAATACCCTTAATAAAGAAATTGGCATGGTATTCACTACATAATAACTTTGGCTTGGAAAATCGTGGTGCAATTTCGGCAGCATAACAACGTGACATAAGAACTCATAAAAATAGTTAATGAGGGATAAAGGGACGTATCATCATATTTACATTACATAGATAGTAATGGGTTCATATAGATACATGTTCCAACAAATGTAATGGAATTTAGATTCATGATACAAAAGAATTGCTTGACTGTAAATGAGGAGAGAGGAATTCCTTTTGGAATTTCAGCATAGTAACTGGTGTACATGGGATGATTTTAACGAGAGAGAAAGGGGTATAAAATAATTAAAACATAAAGAGTACATTATGGGGGAGGTGATAAACTATACCCCAAAATTTATAATTTAAATTAAAAGGGTATAACAACTTAAAGAATATTGGGCATAAATGAGAAAGGAAGAAAACCCTTACTTGGAAGTGTGCTTCCAAAGGCTTGAGAGAGGATTGAGAGAGGCTTATTGGGAGATTGGGGTGCCTTGGGAGGATTCTATAGAAATGAGGGAAGAGTTTGTAAGAACTCTAAAGTTTTTGAGTGAGGAGGAAGTGGGAGCTTGGGTGGGTTTATATAGGAAAGGAGAGGGAATTGTTTATTATTTAGGTTTGAGACACCTCACATTAAACTAATCAAAAACAAAAACCAACCCATGGTTTTTGTTCATGGTTTTTTCCAAGGGGAGTGGAAAAAAATATTTTATAAGGCCAAAGTCCTAACTTCTTAAAATAATAGGGTTTCTTATGTGGAGGTGAGTCACACTCCCAAGGAAAACAATTTAAAAAGACAAAATGTTTAATAAGTCTTGAAGGGTCCACTAAAGCTTTGTAAAATAAATCTAACAAACCCAAAATCACATTATTTTAATTTTAAAACATATATTGTACAAACTTAAAGTTTATAGTTTTTTATTACATCACTATTGGGTCATTATGATGTCATAAAACACATTGTATATTTAAACGATATTTAATTTTTACCCAAAAATTTGACTGTCTTAGAAAATTATGAAAAATTCACCATTGGATAATTTCAACATCCTGATTCCAGAAATAATATTAATTTTATCTAAATAATTTTCTAAATATGTTAATTTTCACTTTTAAAATAAAAACCAACATTTATAAAAAATTCACGGGTTTTGACAAAAATGGCTTTCAAACCTTAATAAAAATTACAATTGCATTCATAAAATTATAAGATCATTTATATTTAATAAAAATTAATTTAATAATAATAATAATATTTTATTAAAATATTATTTAATTCAAAAATCCATTAGTTCATCAAAATAGATTTCTTAGTTGAATATTAACTAAAAATACCATTTATGCTTTAAAAACTATTTACAAGGTAACAATAATAGAATGAAATTATATTCATTATTATATAAAAAAATAATTTACCTAACCATAGTACTAGGGTCTTGTTACATAAAACCTTAAAACACTCGCATAAGACCGAAGGGTGAGGTGTGCGATGGTGATAAACTTTTGGGGTGGCTCAGATAACATTTCTCGGGTGGTAATCTCTATCAACTTCCACTTCTCCTGTAGGCAGTTCCGCTCAAGATTAACATTTTCAAGATCGGATTGAGCTTGGTCAAGAGAGAAACCCAATTAAGCCACCTCCTTTTCAAGCTCCGACAAATGGGATTCATACAGGGCAAGTCTATTGGATGAGATTATTGCTTCTTTTGTATGAGTAAATTAGATTTGTTAAAGCACATATTTATACTAATCATGTGATAACTGTTCAACGAATACAATTAAAATGATCACAATTCTTAATGGTATTTTGAAATACAAATACATAAAACAAAATAAGTGCATAAGTTGTATAACCATTTCACATATTAAGACATTTAATTAGATCAAGAGGGATTTTCATTGACATATGTTTGGGTCATTACAATATTCTCCCCTTAATAAATTTTGCCCTCAAAATTTCATTTTACATTCTAGGACACAAACAGATGTGGGCACTTTTCCTTCATTTCTTCCTCCAGTTCCCATCTTGCCTCTTTGCACTTATGGTTTCGCCATAGTACCTTGACCAGATGAGTAGTCTTGTTGAGTAGAACTTTGTCTCTATGATCCAAGATCTTCACTGGCTGCTCCTCATAAGAAAGATCATCCTCCAACTGTACCACCTCAGAAGAGAGTACATGTGAAGGGTCTGGTATGTACTTCCTTAAGAGGGATACATGAAAGACATCATTTACTTTGGCCATGGTTGGTGGAAGTGCTAGTTGATAGGCCACAACCCCGACACGATCAAGAATCTTGAAGGGGCTGATGTACCTAGGACTTAACTTCCCTTTGTTTCCAAACCTCATGACCTTCTTCCATGGAGATATGCATAGAAATATGATGTCTCCAAATTTAATCTCAATGTCTTGTCGACGGTTATCTGAATAAATCTTCTGTCGACTATGGGATGCCTTGATATGATACTAAATGGTTTTCACCTTCTCCACCATTTCATCGACCATTTCTGGTCCTAGCAGCTTATGCTCATCAACTTCATCCCAACATGATAGTGTTCTGCACTTCTTCCCATACAGGGCTTCATATGGTGCCATTCAGATACTCAAGTGGAAACTATTGTTATATGAGAACTCAACCAAAGGAAGATGTTGATCCCATCCTCCTTTGAAGTCCATTGATAATGCTCTCAATATGTCCTCAAGTGTTTGGATAGTCCGCTCATATTGGCCATCAGTTTGAGGATGATAAGCCGTAATGAAGTTTAACTCAGTATCTAGAGCATATTGGAGACTCATCCAAAACTTAGAGGTGAATCTTGGATCTTGATCGGACACAATAGATAGTGTTACTCCATGCAGCCTTACCACTTCTTTGATGTAAATTCGCATAAGTTGATCCAATGAGAAGTCCTCTCAAACTGTGATAAAGTGAGCTATCTTTGTAAGATGATCCACAACGACCCATATAGCATTATTTCCTCTAGATGTCCTTGTAAGTATAGTGACAAAGTCCATGGTAATGTTCTCCCACTTCCATGATGGTATGTGACGCATGCCTATCGTGGGGCATGGCAAAACAATATTTTATTTACCTAAGTATAGTATAGCAGTTGATCCTAGGTAGTCTCCCGAAGAGGTGTGCACACAAAACAAGGTTGTCACTTTTTGTTGGTTTTCGTAAAAATATTGGTTTTAATTAATTTGAATGACTATGAAAGAAACAAACAACAGAAATTGATTGATTTTAACAAATGATAAAGGCAATGATCGGATTGGGTTCGGCTAGACTTAGTGGTGTGCCATCATGGTTTCCAATTTTTATCTCTTCTTCTTCTTCCTTAAACTGGTAAGAGAGATGTGATGAGAATTTTCCTTTCTAAAACCTTAGATTGGTCTATCCTCCTTCCAATGTGTTTAGGGTTGTAGAAGGTATCTTGATTAATTAGAGCAATCCCATACCTGGAATTGTTGTTCCCTAATAAACCAAGATTTCAACATACAATCCTACACACGTGCTTGACAACCGTCGAGCAATCACCACCCAACCCTAATCATGTTCCACCGTATACAGATTAGAATTGGGTGGAGGGAGATGTGATTATCGACCAAAACAATTTATAATTTCAGAATAAAAACCTTAACACAACCGCATTCGGAATTTAATACTGAATTAAGAATTGGAACCAGAAGAAGAAATAAGAACAAATTTTATTCATTTCAAGCACAAAAACTCAAGCACAACACATAGGTCCAGCCTCCCCTCTTTCCGATCACTCAAATGAAATTACCCCTCCATGGATGGGGTAAGTGAGATAATGTGGGAGAGGAGAGAAATTTTAAAATAAAAGAAATAAAAGAAAAAGCTGAGAAGTTCTTCTCCTGGGTGCCCGGGAAGGAATGGGGTGGAGAATGGGATGTGTTGAGGGGGAGGAGCTCTCCTCCTTTTATAGGCAGAATTCGACCCCCGAAAGTTTGAGCGTTTTAGACCCCATTAATGACCTCTTCACGCGTTCCACACTTCATGAATGTTGTTCACAATTTTCTTTTCCGTCTCTCTCAAACATTTCAGCACATTTGAAAACTGGATTAAGGAGTTATGAATTTTTCATTCTAGATTTCTGTTTCTGGACGAAGTTTCCAGGATGGTTCCTCCAAATTTATGTCGTTTAATGGACTCCTTAATGACTTCCAAACTTCCCCAAATTTCTTGTAGAGTCGGAACTATATGTCATAGTCATATCCCAGGTAGAAAAACATCATTTACATATTTGTAGGCCGAGTTTGATGTCCTTTATTTTGGGTGGGTCCACGCTGTCCGCCCGAAAAAATCCCCAACTTTAATGAATTTTTAGGCCCTTTAGATGGCCGAATCAGCTCCTGGTCCAGAAGACAAAAATGAAGGAAATAAAATAAGGATTATAAAAAAAATTTAATCAGAAAATTTGGAATTTTATTTTTCCAGAAATGACCGAAATACCCCTGACTTAAAAATCTGTCAAAAATACAGAAATAGTCGTTTTTCACATTTGGGTTCAAAATAACACTAAAACCTAAAAACATGACAATTACCCATCCAATAACATTTTTTTGGGATTATAAACAATGATATTAAATATAAATTAATTGAAAATATTTTCTCTATCAGTATGGATAGTGGTTGCATCATCCCCTTAGAACTTTTTGTCTCATCCTTCACTTGCTAACATACCAGACACTTTGATGTATATTCGGCAATCTCCCTTTTCATATTGTCCCACCAAAAGTTTTATTGGATATATCAATACATCTTTGTACTCCATGGGTGGATAGAGAAGGTTGATCTATGTGCATCATTCAATATATCCTTCTTCATATTTGGATCAGATGGTATATATAATCTCATCCCAAATCTTACAACTACTTCCTCATTAACTTTGAAATCAGAGGATTTCCCATTTCTAACAGCTTCCACCCTTTTCTGAATTTCCACATCTTTTCTTTGAGCATCCTTTATTATATCCAAGAGGGATAGTTGAGAAATAATTTGAGAAAGGATTGATGATGTTACTACCTTAATTATTCTCATGTCCATCCTTTGAAAATCTAAGAAGATCATATCCTTTTCAATTCTCATCATTGATAAAGATGCAGGATCCTTTCTACTTAGAGCATCTGCCAACTTGTTTGCCCTACCGGGATGGTATTGGACTAAGAAATCCTAATCCTTAATGAGCTCTATCCATATTTATTAGTATATATTAAGCTATTTCTATGTGAATATATATTTGAGACTCTTGTAGTCAGTATATATCTCACATTTCTCCCCATAGAGATAACGCCGCCATATTTTCAAGGCAAAGATCACAGTCGCCAACTCCAAATCATATGTTGGATAGTTTTTCTCATGGATTTTCAACCTCCTTGAGTCATAGGCTATCACTTTATCATTTTGCATCAGCACACAGCCTAATCCCTTCTTAGAAGCATCACTATACACCGCAAAGAGTCTTCCACTTGTAGGGAGTGTGAGTACTGGCATAGTGATAATCCTCTTTTTCAACTCCTTGAAACAATCTTCACATTCCTATGTATAGAAAAACTTTACTCCCTTCCATGTCAGCATAGTCATTGGGTTTGACAATCGTGAAAAGTTATTCAAATATTGTCAATAATACCCAGCTAGACCCAAAAAGCTGTGGATCTCCATTACAGAAGTTGTCCTGGTCCACTCATCAATTGTCTTCATCTTGGTAGGGTCTACAAATATCCCTTTTCTGGTGATAACATTCCCCAAGAATGATACCTTTTCCATCCATAACTCACATTTACTATACTTTGCATACAACTTCTCCTTTCGCAAAGTCTTTAACACAGTTTTCAAATGCCTCTAATGTTCCTCCTTGCTCTTGGAGTATATCAGAATATCATCAATAAAGACTACCACAAATTTGTTGAGGTAATCTCTAAAGAATATATTCATTGAATCCATGAAAATTACTAGAGAATTAGTTAGTCTGAAGGGAATCACTATGAACTCATACTGTCCATACCTCGTTCGAAAGGCAGTCTTGGGAATATCTTGCTTCCTCACCTTTAATTGGTAATATCCCGACCGAAGGTCTACCTTAGAGAAATAACTTGCCCCATGAAGATGATCGGACAAGTCATCTATCCATGGAAGGGGTTACTTTTTCTTTATCACGATTTTATTGATCTCATGATAAGAAATGCAGAGGCGCATTTATCCATCATTATTCTTGACGAAGAGGACCGGCACACCCCACAGTGAAGCACTCGGGCGTATAAAACCCTTTTCTATATTCTCCTATAACTACTTCTTCAACACTTATAGCTCTACGGTGGCCATTATGTAAGGTGTATTTGAGATTGGTAGAGATCCAGGGATAATTTCAATTGAGAACTCAACCTCTCAGTCTTGAGGAATACTAGGAAACTCTTCAGGGAATACATCAGTGTAATCCCTCATGATGGGCATGTCTTCAAGTATGATTCTCTCCTTTGTATCAATTATTTGATCTAGATATGCTTACTCATAAGGATGTAATATCCACACTTGAGATGATGACTCGAAAGGTGATTCATCTTCTTCCTCACACTTGTAAAGAATTGGAGGATGCTTCGGGATGTGAAGAGTGATCTCCCTTTCCCAAAATTTGATAGTGGATTTGTATAAAGACAACCAATCCATGCCCAAGATAGCTTCAAACTCCACTAAAGGAAGTATGATGAGATTTTTTGGGAGGTTTAGTTCACAAACGTTAACCGGGGAGGAGTTATAAACCATGGACGTAATGATTTCCCCATTTTCTATTCTCACATATAACTTTTCCTCCAAATTTTGAGGTGGTGTTTTAATTGTTCTACTAAACTTGCAAGATATGAAAGAATGCGTAGAACCAGAATCAAATAGTATGTTCACTATTCTTGAATGAATAACTAGCATACCTATCACCACATAATTGTCCGACTCCACCTCAGCGGCAGTGATATCATATGCCCTTATTTCTTTCCTTGGAGTTTGTTGTTGATTTCCTCTGACAACCCTCAGCTTAGAGAAATTGTTTGAATAATGCCAAAGCTCCTTGCAGTTGTAACACTGCACTATCGACTGAGTGTTGATCTGAACCTTCTTTTCTTATTCTACATTAGCTGGATTTTTCATATCCCTTCGGCATTTCTTGGATAGATGACCAAACTTTCCGTATTTGAAGAAATTCATGGTTCCCTTGAGATAGTTACCAGGATATTTCTTCCCACAATTTTTGCAAGGGGAAAAGTCAGGATTCTTTCTATCATGGGATTTGTTTGATGGATCACTCATGTTGTTCTCCATTTTCCGCTTCTTGTCCCTGGGCCCATGATATGACTAAGAGTCTCCAATCTCCATTTCAACCTTGAGGGAACAATGGAAAATATCCTCATAACTATCGAAGTCTCAAATCACCAACGCTTTTTATAGACTCAACTTTAGTATGCTAAAGAATAGATACACCTTGATTTTTGTGATCATGACAAAGCCAAAGGCGTACCTTGAAAGCCTTTTAAAGTTTGCTTCATACGCCCCGACGGACCCATCTTTCTTCTGCTTGAGTCCGATGAACTCTCTTTCTATCTTGAGATGGAGGGTTCGAGGAAAATATTTGTTGAAAAACATCCTCTTGAATTCCTCCCAATTCATGGAATCAATTTCCTCTTGGGACTTTGTATTCTTGATCGGTTTCTATCACTGACCATCTTCCCCATCAAAATGATAGACCTCTAGTACAACTTTTTCCTCTTCCGAGCACTGGAGGATAGTGAATATATTTTCAATGGATTTAATCTATTGATCTGTGAGGAGGGGATCAGAAGATCCACTAAACATGCGAGGCCTTTGCCGCATGAGGGATTCTATGAAAACTTTCTCTTTCCATGGAGGAGGAGGGTGTTATACCTAATTAATGTTATTATTCCTAACTCGAGCCAGCTGAGCAAGTATTTTCATGAAGTTTTGAGCACCCGCTCCTGTCTTATCAGGCATATCATTAGGGAAATATTCACATTGCCTATCACATTGATTGTTGTAACGTGTTATTCTATTTACCTCCATTAACTACGAAAAAGAACGTATAATTAAAGGTCTTAAATACTTATCCCTTGATCCTAAAAATAATATAAAAGTATAAAATCATAAAGAAGAAGTATATCTTAACTTGTGATTTATTAGGTTTAAATTTAGGTTATCCTCAATCTATTTCTTAAATTATATTCTTATGGGATTTTTTGTCCCTTAATAATGGTTTGTAATAATATTGTGAATCTACCAAAGCCTATCCCCTGGAAGTGTCGTAACCAAGAGTGCAGCAAGGCCCATTTTCATGTACCAGTTCCCGTTCGAGTCTAGCTCAAAGCGGTGTTTTCAGGTTTTACCCCTAGGATACATCTGTGCCAGAGCCACCTCTACCTGCTCGTATCCAGATAGGGATGTATTTTATTAATAAAACACTTACTCAATACTCACCAAAACATATGGATGTTTTTATTATTCTTGTCTCTAAGGCTTCCCTAGGGTTTTCTAATCCTAATCCCAATAATAACTAAACCTATCCTCTAATACCAACTATGACAACACTGCTTTTTATTACACAATTAAACATAATTTATTACATAAATTTCACTTGATAAAACATATAAGATCTAGAGGTCTAGTGTCTTTGGGGATTAGGATCATTTCATAACAACTTAAAACATGAAATACAACATATTTATTGAAAACATTTTTTTCATGACCACTACATTCCCTCGTACTTAGCATTGCATGGGATAACCTGAGGACATGCATAAGAAAATGGTGAGATATAAATCCCAGTAATGGAATAAACATGGAATAACATGAGGAATACAATACATGTTAGAAAATAGGAATATCAATAGAGCACAAGATAAGAATAAATATAAAGTCATGATAAAGCATGATAATCATAACATGGAAATGTGGCAACAACTCTTAACATGGAATTAGCATGATCCAAGGTTCATTTCACATAGAGCATGAGTAAACCCTCATTGCACATGAAGCATGAGTAAAAAATCATTTCACTTAAATTAGCATGAGTTAAAACCCATTTCACATAACGTATCATGATACTATACTTTACCCAATGCATTGGAGCACTATCAGGGCGCACCCTACTTAAACATTTCACTTCATGCATAAGTGTGCCACATGGATCAAAAAACATTGAATCATTCAACATAATAATTTATTCCATGATAAACGAATGTGGAATAAATTCATTAAACTCTTTAAATAATAAGTAAATGTGCATAAATGTGAATACCATTTATAGAGAAATGGGCATGGTATTCACTACACAGTAACTTTGGTTTGGAAAATCACGGTGCAATTTCAGCAGCATAACATCATGACATAAGAACTCATAAAAATAGTTGATGAGGGAGAAAGGGGTGTATAATCATATTTACATGACATGGAAAATAAGGGGTTCATATAGATATATTTCCCAACAAATGTAATATAATTTAGATTCATGATACAAAAGAATTGCTTGAATGTAAATGATGAGAGAGAAATTCCTTTCAGAATTTCGGCATAGTAACGGGTGTACATGTGAGGATTTTAACGACAGATAAAGGGGTATAACATCATTAAAACAAAAATAGGGAAGTATGGTGGAGGTTATAAACCATACCCCACCATTTATAACTGAATTTAAAAGGGCATAACAACTTAAAGAATATTGGACAAAAATGAGAAAGGAAGAAAACCCTTACTTGGAAGTATGCTTCCAAAAGCTTGAGAGAGGATTTATAGAGGATTATTGGGAGATTATGGCACCTTGGGAGGATTCTAGAGAGTGGAGGTAAGAGTTTTGACAAACTCCAAAGGATTTGAGTGAGGAGGAAGTGGGAGCTTGGGTGGGTTTATATAGGAAAGGAGAGGGAATTGTTTATTATTTAGGTTTGGGACACCTCACATTAAACTAATCAAAACCACAAAAAAGCCTATGGTTTTTGCCCATGATTTTTTCCAAGGGGATTGGAAAAAAATATTTTATAAGTCCAAAGTCCAAACTTCTTAAAATAACAGTGTTGATTATGTGGAGGTGAGTCACACTCCCAAGGAAAATAATTTAAAAAGACAAAATGTTTAATAAGTCTTGAAGAGTCCACTAAAGCTTTGTAAAATAAATCAAACAAACCCAAAATCAAATTATTTTAATTTTAAAACATATATTTTCCAAACATAAAGTTTATATTATTCTATTACATCACTATTGGGTCATTATGATGTCATAAAACACATTGTATATTTAAACGATATTTAAATTTTACCCAAAAATTTGACTATCTCAGAAAATTATGAAAAATTCACCATTGGATAATTTAGATTTCCTGATTCTAGAAATAATATTCATTTTTTCTAAATAATTTTCTAAATATTTTAATTTTAACTTTTAAAATAAAAACCAACATTTATCGAAAATTCATGGGTTTTGACAAAAATGGCTTTCAAACCTTAATAAAAATTACAATTACATTCATAAAATTATTCGATCATTTATATATAGTAAAAATTAATTTAATAATAATAATATTTTATTAAAATATTATTTAATTCAAAAATCCATTAATTCATCAAAATAGATTTCTTAGTTGAACATCAACTAAAAATACTTTTTATGCATTAAAAACTATTTACAAGGTAACAATAATAGAATGAAAGTATATTCATTATTATATAAAAAAACAATGTACATAACCATAGTACAAGGGTCTTGTTACATAACCCCTTAAAACATCCACATAAGACCAAAGGTTGAGGTGTGCGATGATGACAGACTCTTGGGGTGGCTCAGATAACATCCCTCGGGTGGTAATCTTTATCAACTTCCCCTTCACCTGTAGGCAGTTCCACTCAAGCTGAATGTGTTCAAGCTCGACTTGAGCTTGGTTAATAGAAAAACCCAATGACACCATCTCCTTTCTGAGATCTAACAAATGAGCTTCATATGGGGCAAGTCTACTGGATGAGGCCATCGCTTCCTTTGTCTGAGTAAATTGGATTTGTTAAAGCCCATATTTATACTATTCATGTGATCACTGTTCAATGACTACAATAGAAATGGTCACAATTCTTAATGGTATTTTAAAATCCAAAAACATAAAACAAAATAAGTGTATAATTTGTATAACCATTTCACATATTAAGACATTTAATTAGATCAAGAGTGATTTTCATTAACATAAGTTTGGGTCGTTACAAGAAATGTGCAGGAAAAGCCCATATAGGGGTGGGTATAAATATACTTAGTAGGCACCCCAAAAACCCCAAACCAAAATGGGATTAACTGATTGAATCAGCTAGCTCAACGCAACCTGAGGAAACCCAATGATATAGAAACTCCATCTTGAGACCATCCTTGGCTATACCTGATTAGTTAGCTTGATGTCCCTGGCATGTCAACAAAAATGACACATACCATGGGACTTACAGAATAAAACCTAAATATACTTAGCTTTGCCTCCAAGTCTCATGGTCCTGACCATGGACTGTCCATGGTGAACAACTCGAGGTTCCAATGCAACATTCACAACAACCACATGAGGTACCGACATCATAGATAACAACAAGAGCCAATCCATCCCTGATATCTCACAAAATGAAAGGGGAAATCATCGACAACTTGAAGTCGATGAGCCAACCACACCATCCCAGACGGAACTCCACCAAGATATGCCACTCCATCGAAAAAATGAATAAAAAACACACTTGTCCAACCCTCATGATTCCTTTCGGTGAGGGCATGCTCGATGGACAGTGCCACGGAATAAGTCACCCAGTGACTAAAGTACCTATAGCTTGTTAGGTAGGGGATCACACCTAGGGTACTCTAGGGGATACTAAAACCCTAGTTGGAACATCAAACATAGAAAGGGTATCACGTAACAACCCAAATCTAGAACAACTCATCTCACAGAGGACCAATTCTCAAGTAGTGTTGGTCATGTCGATACTGAGAACTCCACTAAGGAAAACATGTAGGGATGTGAGAATCATACTGGGCCTCTTGAGGTGACACATGCTGCAAATCTGCTGAGTCTTCTATTGAAGCAGATTGAGACAACTCACTCCAGAAAATGGGAACGCACCCGCATTGCACGTATGCAAAGCAGTCAAAGAGGGGTCACTGTTCTGTGAAGGGGATGTGATACCAAAAACCTTCATAGCTAAAGGAACATGGGGACCCACTCAACCCATATGATTGAAATGTCGAAAACAGGAACTAGGGGGACCCACTGAACCCAACTAATCATAACTTCACTATCTAAAACTAGGGGGAACCACTAAACCCAGCTAGTAGTAACATCACCAAGAGACCAGGGGGTCCCACACGACCCTACTAGTTAGCATCGCTAACTCATGTGACCCAAATGACATCACCTGCACACCACGTCTCCTAGTTCGAAACCATGGCCAGCATTGCGTTCAATGCTAAAAAACACATAGGATAGGCTATTCACTCACCCAAAATGGACCACCGGTGAAAAGGGTACTATTCATTTCAACATGTCCTTATGGATCCCATTCCCCAATCCTAGAACACATTAAATGGATCAAACCATTATGATTCTCGTAAAAAAACACATTGGATCGACAACTCAGTCATCCGAATCAGATAACCGGTGAAAAAGTCACATTTCAAAGCCAACGCCCAAACCGGGCCTTGTGAGGCCTACACATCGATTTTGGTTTAAGAATTAGAAATCAAACTCGAAATGTATTCCTTAAAGTCAAGGTTGAAATGCTGCTGAAGGTGTGTCAATCAAACATCATTTGTAGAAGATACGTCTGATCTAAGGTTTTCCAAATAATAATAAATATATTATTATTTTAATAAATAGATGTTTCATACCCCCAAGAATTGATCCTAACTTAAAAATTCCTTAAAGTGACCTCAAAAGGTCTGGCTCAAAACAAGGGTCGTGTTGTCACAAACAACACACACAACGGACCCCTAGATTGAGAGTTACGGGGGTTTTAAGAACCCCCAGATGAAAACAGGATGGACCAGCCCACCCAAACCAGTCTGCCTCGCCTGGCCCGGCCTGCACCAGCCGGCCCGGCCTGAACTGTACCACATGCCCATCCCAAACCACCAGCCCGTCGACGCTCTATGCCGCCTCGCTCCCCTCCAGAATCTTCTTCACCCAACTTTCTACCACCATGCCACCACCTGATTCCACCATATCCATCACCATAATCCACCCTTGCCATTGGAAAACCTTCCACGAACCACCGAGACCACTCTGGTGGTCCAAAAATTAAATCAAGACCTTTTTTGGGACCCTCGGGACCAGGTCTACATAGACTCAATAAAAAATTGAAGAAAAACAATGCATAAATAGTGGGGTGGGGTGGGATCAAAGATTAAACCGCCTACCTTTTGGAGAAACGCTGACGCTTCTACGCCAGATCTACACTCCGGAGCTACTACTGCAAGATTCAGGAGTGTCCGCCGCCAAGATCTGAGGCTGACGACGCTTCGTTTGCTCGATCTGTTGTTCTTTAGAAAGGAGGAGGAGGGAAGAGACCTCCTACATGTGTACCACCTAGGGAAGAATGGGAGGGAGGGGATTTAATTTTGTTTTAATTAAATCCTCTCTACTTAATAGTCCGGCTCCTGAACGCCTCTGACCTGACACCCAATGTTGAAAAAGTTTATGTTGCATCTAGGGTAGACAGGGAATTCTGAACCCAACTGTGATCTCAAAATTTTGATTTGAGAATCCATTTAAGAGTTATTCGATCCAACATCCAAAATAATTTAATTTAATTTATTTATATAAATGACCTTGAATACTTTTTCTACAGTAGGCCCGTGCCTGAAAAAGTTATACCTCTCTTAGGGTAAATGACATTCTCTGGATGCAACCATGCCCTTATATTTCCGATCCAAGCTACCATTTAAGAGATAACCCATTTCTGGAATGTGTATAGTATTAATATACTTAATATTTTTGTAAAAGTTATTCCAAGAACACTGAGCCACGAAATCAAAGACCGTCTCTATGCCTAGCTCTGGAACTATTCGAAAGAATATTCCAAATCCTGACAAGGCCAAACTAAAGTTGCTATATCCTTCCCACCTTAATACGTTTTTGTCCCCAAAAATCAAAAGCCTTGGAACAAGGGAAAGGACCAGAGCCACTGGGACTCCAACACTAGCAAGGTCACAGGAGGTTCTCGTATTATAAAAAACACGCACTAAGAAGAACCACAACACCAACACACTACAAAGGAAGATACCACCTCAGCACATTGTCTTTACATGTGATTGGTGCCAATACCAAAACTCAGAAGGTTGACGTACTCCTCACCTTAAGAAAACTCCATCACCCACTGGATATCCCGTCACTCGAGACCTCACAATAAAACCACAACATTTCTAGGAAAACATCTCTGCCACCTAGAGAACAAATAGGGTTTATCAAGTGTACTCACGGGGTCTTACAAGCCCTTATGAAACCACCGCCAATGCACAGAACCGACCTCAAACTCACAGTTCGAAGGAATTCATCCTCCGCACCTCAACACTATCCGGTTTGGGTGGCACTATCTCGCCCACACATTTTTGGATCACACCTCAAGGATGCAACTTAATGTGGGAAGTGTCCATCCATCTTGTGAATTTGAATCCACAATGAACCACATGAAAATCTCCTCAAGCGTCTCATGTAAAATCCGATTCCGAGCATGCGAGGGAAATAAAAAACAACAAAGGCCTGCCTAGACGCTCACATTGGGTATTACTAAGCCCTCAGATACCATCACACTGCTAAGACTCATATACAAAATTCAAAGGGACTAAACCACCACACCTTGATACTATCCTCTTTGGCCAGCACTGACTCGCCTGCACAATTTTCATCGCATCACATAAATGAATCTCATTGGGGGGAAGGATCCCTCTTCCTCATATAGTTGAAGCTACATCAAACAACACCAACCCAGGGTCTTTCCAACACATCTCTCCCATTGCTAACCAAAACCCTGATGAAGAACCCTCAAAGTTTACCATCATGGAAACATTTTGAATAAATTCAAGAAGCACTACGTTAAAGAGTATATATGGGGAGCTAACTAATGAAAGATAAGAGAAACCCAAAACCCAGACCTATATGATGAATGTACCATTATTCCCCTATGACTGGTATCTTAATGTACTGAGTCAACAGGTAGGTTATCAGAGTCCTAATGTATGGATACGTCAGCCACCCGTACCAATATTGGAGTCTCTAGCTTGAAAGCTAAACTCAAAACATCCTAAAATTGATGCTATGTAACCCAAACCAATCTCATAGCTAGAAAAACTATGCTATGAGGTCTAAAAGGTGGAACATCCTCTAATACCACTCTATCATGACCCGACCCAATGAAGCTTGAGCCGCGAATCCCCAAGCCCACCTCTATAGGCCAGGGGCTGGAGACCAGCTCAGAGTAGGCTATCAAAAACAAGAAATCCTTAGCCTAAAGTACCTGTATACACACACCCACATACACCTCCATGAAATAGTGCAGAGATATATATAAAAACTGAATACAAAAATGCATGCGTACATTTATCCCAAACTAGAGTACAACAAAAGTAAAAAAATGGAAATACAGGTCCCACCAAAGAAAACTGTAAATGCGTCCAACCTACTTAGAAGGAGGGGATCGCTATCAAACTCCCACCAGTAAGATCCTCATCCCAGCTCTAGTAAACACCTTAGTCGATCTATCTCACTAAGCTCTATCTACTCTGGGTCCTCCTAGTACTCCATTGAAAGACATGTGGTCTGTACAAGACACAAGAAATATGTAGGAAAAGATCGTGCGAGGGTGAGTATAAAAATAATCAGTAGGCGCCCCAAAAAAACCCAAACCAAAATGGGAGTAATTGATAGGCATCAGTTAACTCGATCCAGCCTGAGAGAACCCAATGAGAGAGAAACTTCATCTTAAGACCATCCTCAGTTATACCCGACTAGTCAGCTCGATGTCCCTAGAATGTCAACTAAAATGACACATACCATTGGACTCCTAGAATAAAAACCAAATATACTCAACTCCATCACCACGTCTCATGATCCCAACCATTGACTATCCATGGTGAACATATCAAGGTTCCAACACAAAATTCTCAATGATCACATGAGGTACTGACCTCATAGACAACAACAATAGACAATCTATTCATGATAGATTGGAAAATGAAAGGGTAAAGCACTAAAATCTCGAAGTCATTGATCCAAACACACCATCCCATATGGAACTATACCGAGATATGCCGCTCCATCGGTAAAACTAGAAAACAAAACACCATACCAACCCTCATGATAATTGTCCGTGAGGGCACGCTTGACGGACATCACAACAGAAGAAGTCACCCGGTGACTAAAATACCTCCAGATCGTCAGTTTGGGGATCCCAACTAGGGTTTGCTGGGGGATACTAAAACCCTAGTCAGAACACCAAACACAGAAAGGGGTATCATGAAACAACTTGAATCTGGAACAACTTATATCACAGAGGATCAATGCCCAATTATTGTTTGTCATACCGATACCAAGAACTTCACCAAGGAAAATACTAAGGGATGTAAGTATTGCGTCAGGACTCTCCGGGAGACACATTCTCCAAATCCACTGAGTTTTCTATTGATGCAGATTGAGACAACTCACTTCATAAAATGGGAACGCACCCGCACTGCATGTACACAAAGTAGTCGAAGATGGGTCATAGTCCAGTGAATGGGTTGTGATACCGAAAACCCTCGTAGACAAAGGACCAAAAGACCCACTCAACCCAGCTGATCAAAACATCACAAGTAGGAACTAGGGGGACCCACTCAACCCAATTAGTTATAACATCACTATCCAAAACTAGGGGGAACCACTCAACCCAGCTAGTAGTAACACTGAAAAGAGACCAGGGGGTCCCACACAACCCCACTGTTCAGCTTTTCTAACTCAATAAACCCACACTACATTGCCTACACACCACGTCTTCTAGGACCAAACCATGGCCACAATTGTGTTCTATGTGGAAAAACATGTAGGATAGGATATTCACTCACTCAAAACGGACAACCAATGAAAATGGTAATATTCACTACAACGGATCCTCATGGGGCCCATGCCTCGATCTCGGAACACATCAAACCAATCATGCCTTTTTTATGCTCTCATAAAAACACACGGTATTGATTACTCACTCATCCAAATTAGACACCCGATGAAAAAGTCACATTTCATCGCCAACGCCCAAACCGAGGATCATGGGGCCCATATAGATATTTTGGTTTAAGTATCCAAAATAAGATTTGAAATGCCAGCCTTAAAGTCAGGGTCATAACATCATTGACAGTGCATCAATCAGATATCAGACGTAGAAGATACATTCGATCCAAGGTTCGCCAAATAATAATAAATATATTATTATTTTCATAAATAGACGTTTCGTGCCCCCATGCATCGGGCATGACTTAAAAACTCATAAAATCTTCCTCAAAAGGTCATCCTTAAAGCATGGGTTGCATTTCCATAGACAACACACAAAACAGACCCCTGATTTAAGAGTTACATGGGTTTTAAAAACCCCCAGACAAAAATAGGCTGAACCGACCCGCCCTAGCTGGTCCGCCTCGCCTGCGCCAGCCCACACCGGCTGACCTAGCTCTAACCACTCTGTGGACCTAACCTAAACCACCAGTATTCTGGCCCAATAGAGCTCCACACTGCCACCCACCAGCTAGGCTCCATTGTGCCCATCAGCCCTCTATTGTACCGCCACCAGATTCCACCATCATCGCTGTTAGAATCCACCCTTTCCACCGGAAAACCTTCCTCAAACCACCGAGACCACTCTAATGGTCCAAAAATTAAAAGAAGACCTATTCTGGGACCCTATAGACCACATCTACATAGAATCAATGAAATATTGAAGAAAAACTGCACATAAATAGGTGGGAAGAGACTAAATCTCAAACCACCTACCTTTTGGAAAAACATTGACTCTTCTATGCCAGATCCGTGCTCTGGAGCTACTGTTGGACGTTCTGGGAGTGTCCGCTGTCAAGATATGAGACCGACAATTCTTTGTTTTCTCGATACATCATTCGTTGTCATGGAGGGGGAGGGAGGAGACCTCCTACCTGCACACCACCTAGGGAAAAAGGGGAGGGATGGGATTTAATTTTGTTTTAATTAACTCCTCTCCGCTTAATAGTCCAACTCCTGAAAGCCTCTGACCCGACAACCGGTGCTGAAAATTTTTATATCGCACCTAGGATAAATACAATGTTCTGAACCCTACCCTGATCTCAAAATTTCGATCTGATATTCCGTCCAGGAGTTATTCGATTTGACGTCCAAAATAAATAAATTTAATTTATTTACAGAAATTCCTGTGAATAATTTTTCTACAGAATGTCTGTGCCCACAAAATTTATACCCTGCCTAGGGTAAACGACACGCTCCGGGCGCAAAGATTCCCTCATATTTATAATATGATCTACCATTTAAGAGATAAACCATTTCCACTATGTGCATAGTATAAAAATACTTAATATTTTTATAAAATTTATTCTGGGCTCACCGGGCCACAAAATTGCACACAATCTCTGCTCCTAGCTATGGAATTATTCGAATGAATATTCCAAAGTCTGACAGGGCCAAACCCGAGTCACTACATGTTGTAACTGATATGACCTCAGGTGTGTCTTTTTATTTTAAATTGACATTAACTTTTTCAAAAGGAACATGCGACGTACTAAAAACCAATAAAGCACATTCATATTATTTTGATAATTTAATAAAATTATCCATGACTCATTTGGTACATGTAAAAATCAACCAAACCTCAATCCAATACACGGTGTGACCGATATGAATCAAAATGCATCTTTTTTAGTTCAAATCAATATCAATTTTAGTAAAAAGGAAAACTAACCTACTGAAAACTACAAAAAGGCATTCAGATTGTTTTGATAATTTAGGGAAATTATACACAAGTCATTTGAAATGTGTAGGAAATATACACACCTCAATTCGATGCATGGTGTGATCAGTATGAATCCAAGTGTGTCTTTTTATTTAAAATTGACATCAATTTTCATAAAAAGGAATAATGAACTACTCAAAACTAAGAAAATGAATTCATATTGTTTTCATACTTAAGGAAAATGATCCATAATTTATTTTTGATGTGTACGAATAAACCACACCTTAATCCGATGCACGGTGTGACTGATATGACCCCATGTGTATCTTTTTATTTTAAATTGACATTAATTTTAGAAAAAAACAAGTGGAATACTAAAAAATGATAAAACAAATTCAAATTGTTTTGATACTTTAGGAAAATTATCCATAAGTCATTTTTGATGTGTAAGAATCACCTTCAACTCAATCTAATGCACGATGTGACTGGTATGACTCAAAGTGCATGTTCTCAATTTAAAATTGACATTTTTGTTCAAAACTTGTGACACTCACTGAAAACCAAGAAAATATGCTCTAATTGTCATAATAATTCAGGAAATAAATTGATAAGTCATTTGAGACATTTAGGAAGCAGTATCACATCAAACTAACACACGATGTGATCTATATGACTATTTCGTCCTGAGGTGACGTGTTTGGGGGAATGAAAAATGTTACGATGGGTGAAAATCATTTTTCTATTATTATAGAAAATTTCACATCACTGTTTTTATTCCAAAACAATTCACATCATTATCCTTTACGGGGAATTGGATTGACCCCATGGGGGAGTGGGTAGTTTATCCATTTTTCATTACGTAGGAGGTGCCACAGTCGAATGGTCCCAACGGGCGATTACAGGGAGTTAAGTATTTGTGTAATCAGCCCTCTTAGGATATGATTTCCTCAAATGGTCTCCAATGGTTTTAGTCATGGATCCAGAAACACCCAACAACCCTGGTATCTGTGATTCATGTACTTACTTTCTAATGGAAAGTGCTCTTTGGATGAAAATTTGGCCAAGGACACTTAAGGACTCCATTGGTTGAGAGGATGGGGGGTCGAGCTCATAAAAACCTTTTGGGGGGAATTATTTCATACTCTAGGAATCACTTATAGATTTAATCCATGTTCATATGTTTGTGAATCATCAGTTCATTCCTCAAGAGTGTATCCATGGGTTACCCCTGGGTTACAAAATCAGTCATGGATATGCATGGATTTGATGATATGAAGGCAGTGCTGACTCAATCCATGCAATGAGGAACTCTATATTTTATCATCATCTAGGAGGGATAGAAGGTGGTTTGATATTGGGGTCATACCCATAAGATGATCTTCCTACATATCCTGGTTGGAATAGGAATCAAAGTTCTCATAGTTCATTACTGGGGCATACATATAGAAGCTGCCCACTTGAAGGGGGCATGACCACTCATTTTATGGATGATATGATATGGATATTATGACTAGATTAAGTCTTACTATGTATCTTAGTCATACTGGGAAGCATATTTCTTATAGTTCATTATTGGGGATTACATGTAGAAACTTCCCATGTTTCTGGAACCATGAGGAGGATCCTGAATCATGATGATTTGAAGTTTTGATCGGGGATTACACCTAGGAGGAGGCCCATGTTTTGGGATTATGTGGGTTTCATGACCACTTACAGCCTCTAAGTCCACATGGGTCATACTCAGTGTGAGAAACAAGAGGATAAAATGGATTTGGAGATCTCACGTCCCACTTCATCTGCTGATAAATGGCACTAGATCCTGGGGGGGGGGGGGGGGGAGAGGGGCTTTGAATGTGTCAACCCGTCACCCATGTTGACATCTAGGATGGTTATGTCTGGAGAGCTATCCAGACACATCCTAGGTTGGGTTGGAGAGGGTGAAGAGTGACACATCTCCCAAAAGGATAAAGGCATACCTTAGGAGGATTGTCCTTTTACAGGTTCTAGTAAAGGGGAGGAGCATCATCCCTAGTCAAAGGGGAAGGAAAGAGTGACCTTCTTGCTTGTCATTGGATCTCATTAAAGGGAATGTAAAGTGGTTACCCCTAAACTTTAGGATAGTGAGGTTCACATTGGCATCCCAAATTTTGTCCTTGGTTCACCTTGATAATGTAGACTTAGAGACATTTCGAGGGTCCAAACCATTATAGGGACAACCTTCATGACTCTACTTACCTTAGGTATGTAGATTCAGAAGGGTGCGCTGGTATGCCTAATTATCTGATCATATGGGTCTGGTGGCTTTATAGGAGGATTATCCTAATGTCGGTGGATTGGTTCATAGATGATCTATGGAGGAATCGATGGTAGTGGAGGAGCATGATTGGATCTGGAGGGAAGGACACCCGAATACACCCCATTCCACGTACTGTTTTCTTATGCGGGATGGGGGAAGCCCCTGGTAGCGTAATACTATGTGGGTAGAGGGGTTATTCATGTACCAAAGTGGTACATGGACATGGGTATGGAACACCACATACTAAATGGGTACATAGTCCTAGATGTGGGTTTCCATGCCACACTGGGTTCCATCTGCGTACAGATGCAGTACATGGCGTAGGGTTCGATCCACATAGCGATGCGCTATGAAGAGTGCCAAATTGAAGAAGGGTCCTGGAGCCTGTGGTTCATGGGTAATTCATCCGTGAGGGATTTATAGTTCGCGATTACACCAATTAGGTTTGTGGTTCACTAATTATTATTAAGATCCTTCTTTTTATGGTTCGTAGTTGGTTATACCTGTAGAAAAGTGGTTCGAGGTTCTCACTTAATCGATGATTCGAAACTAAAGTCGTAATCTTATCCATATTTAGATTTTCTCTTCTAGACACTGTGGTCTCATTCATGCTCTATTACACTTGTCTCTCATTTTCTTTTCAATTCCTCTTGTGATCCTTTTATATATCACTAAGAAAATCATATCTGTGGGAATGCAACACCATTTTTAGAAGCCCATGAAGATATATTTCAACCCATGGAAGACTTGGTCAATTAGGGTTTGTGGAGGCTGTGATTCGTGAGACATGGTTTGCAGAACCCTGTCATATTACTTTATCTATGAATATATTTAGTTCTTAGGATGGTATGAAGATGTAATTTCTGCATTTGATTCCACTAATGACATGGTTTGTGACATGATGAGTTTGCTGGCCATCGCCCCGTGAGCCAGTGCCTCATGGGCCAATGCCTCACGGGTCCTTCTGCATACTGATGGTTTGCAGTTCATATGCCCCATGAACATTTCCCGGGGATGGTACATCATACACTAATAACCCTTTTAAAAATTTGATTTATTCAAGTTTCTTATCAAATTTTCAATCTAATTTTCATCCATTTACCTTGCTGGACTTGTAAGAATATTTTTTCCCTATGAAAAGTGATTATGGGAGTATTTACTTCCCTTTATGAAGTTTTTAGGACCCTAAAAATTCCCCCCATCAGAATGGGGTCCAATCATAATGAATAGGAGGCTATTCTGATGTAGAAGCGGTCCTAAACTGAAGTGGTTTATGATAGAAAAGGTAGGTACAGTAGGGGGACCACACTTATTTATAGGGGCCCAGGTCATTGGTATTTTACTATTTCTCATGGAGAAAAGTGATCTCGAACTCTCCTCATCTTCCTTTGCATCTGTGTACCGATTACGTTGTGAAATCCATATTCGTTAACCACTCCATAGGTTCTGCAAACCAAACTCTTCACAATTTCTTTTTCCTACGAACTGAATTTTGGGTCTATGAATTGCACCATGGAATTTAGAACTTAAGTTCATACCTCTACATAGGATTATTCTATGAGATTTTCATGTTCTGCACACTGAAATTTAAACCAGAGAATTGAAATTTAAACTCTATTAAACCAAACTTAAAATTTCAATCAACAAATTTAGAACATCTGTATAGTGAGGCCTTAGTTTGAAATTTCTTCATTCCATGAACCACTTAGTTTGCTATCCAACGCTCTGTGGGCCAAAACCTCATGGACCTTTTGCATACTGAGGTTGTATGTGAGAAATGGCTTCCACATACCAATGTAGTACGTGAGAAATGTCTTCCGCGTACCTTTTCCGGGAGCATTACATGGAGCCCCATGCATACCCTATTTTTTGAAGTCCTTTGGCCATTTTTGTGGCCTTTGTCCAACAAATTTCTCATTGGACTGATTTTTTTGTGGCCTTTTGGATATTTTTGTACAGACTACAATGACTCTTCCACAAACCTGAAAGGAATCAACTAGGATGAGAGAATCCTTGATTGAGGACACTAAGGACCATCTTCGATCTTACATTTTTCCTCAAGATAGTACCTTAAATTACCTCCTTATACTAGATCTTCTAGCTTACCCATTATCCATGCATCTACTGCTATATGTCTTTGGTATTTCTAATGATGTCCCTCTACCATTGGCTGACCATAATACTGCCTTAATTCTCCTGGAATCACCCCAAGGGAGCAACTGAGACAATAATTATTCAACAGGAGAAATTATAACTACTCCCATTTAAGAGAATGTGTTCACACTAAAAGGATCAGTGTGGACTCAAAGAAATAACAGTTTTCACAATATTTATTTAATACTAGTTGCTTAGGAGTACCCATCTATTATCAACCTTACCTAAGAAAACCCTAATGGTGGGTGGAGCACCAAATGGGACCTACAAGCCGGAGGATGCTTTTCCAACGAATGGGCCTAGGCATTTGGGGTACATCAAATCTGTTTGGATTCCCCCAATCAGTTGGAAGATGTGAACTTATACTAGGAATCTTGGGTCTCCCAATTTTTAGTTTTCTCTCCAGGAGAAATCCTACGCAAACTATTGAGCCCCTGGTGCTCAAGTACCAATACTTTCCATTTATTGCATGGAGAGGTAGGGATCAGCTTATGGGAAATATATCATCTTGGAGGGATAACCATTTTCATGAATATGTATGATGAGTTCCTTCTATAAACTAATACTCGGGACAATTCCAATCAAGTTTCATCACTGTCCAGGAGCCTACTGGTCACAACACAAGGATTACTTGGTCAACCCCTTCAAGAACACTCCCTTACCCCATTTGAGGATTGGATAAGGTCATTTTTGCAGGTGAATGGGCCTAGGTCAAGGGTCCTCCACTATCAAACTCACCCAACCTGAAAATGAAGACAAATTATAGTTTCATATTACACCACCCTTGAAGCAGGACGATACACTACTTGGGGATATGAGATTTAGTCGGACGTGCTTCCTACGCTTATATTAGTAGGTTTCTTCACTATGTTTTTGAGGGGATGGATCTTTATATCCTATGAAATTTATACTAGGGTCATATTCTGTACTCTGATTATGGAAGCTATGTTGGAAGATGGTCAACTAGTCAATCTGTCTATTCCTACTCTTGCCCGACTTTATGAGATGTTCGGGTAGATACAGGAAGGTAAAACTCTGCATTGTCTTAGAGGATCATTTCAATTTTTATATGGGTGGATGGAAGAATATTTCCCATGCTATGAATATTGACATACTATGAGGGTTCCTCATTCATACTTTCACCCCACCCTTCTTAATATTTCTGTTGTTCATACTATGACCTTAAGAATTAGCGATGTGGTCGAGCTACTGAATGATACTTCTCTCTTTTATTTTTCACCGTACCCTACCCCTCATGGGTCAGTAAGGGGTAATGGAAGTGGTTATTCAAAGGAGCATTCATATATAATCACACTTTAGGATGGGATGCTAACTGCTCACATAGATCAAGTGGCTATTTTTTATCCTTACACCCCCTACTTATTTTCTAGGAAATTCAGATTCCTTCAATAGACTGTTCTTCTTCCTACTGTTTAGTTGAGGGTAGAATCTAATCCTTCAATTATTCATCAATTATGGTTTATAATAATATGAGAAGGTGCTACCATGGAGTTCATCATACCTAATATGATAGGATACACCTTTCTATCATTGGATTATGCCCAACTATGGGTGGACTGTTACCCTGACAGGGTACTGGGAAGACCAATTCAATGGGTCCAAAATCCATTAACTTTACTTCACCATATCTTGAACACGACGACCACACCATCTATTCCTCTCCCTGCAGTGAGAAGATGCTCGATACACCATATAATGCATCTGGAAGGGGCTTCATCTGCATATCCCATTTCAATAGGGAGTGATTCAAACAGCTCCCCTCACGTGGATACTATTCACAACCCTAATGTGGCTGGCCCTAGAAGGGTGTCACCAGACATCCAAGAAGTCATGGCCAGTTCCCCATGTTTGGCTCCAGGGGCTGAACCATCTGTAGGGAGGGAGATACCCCTTACCTTAGTAACCTATCTTAGGTCTCTTTAAACTGATTCAATGATACTTCCTATCTATAGAGCTGTTTTATCAAGGGAGGACTATGGTCCTAGAACTTCGAGGAGGCATCAAGTGGTACGAAAATAGGCATAACATCAGTTATGCACCCTTGCGGAAAAAACTCCACAGGCTAACTTCACCGATGAAGAGGAAAACTTCCAAATATTATTTTCCAAATTGGGTTCAGGTTGATTTTATTACCGTCATCTACACATTCTTATTCACCAGATTTTCATAGACTAGGAATACATCGCTTATTGTGAGGACAACCTTGCTAGATTCAATTCTTCACATCATCAAGCAATGATATTTTCAGATGTTTCTTAGGAACTCAATCATCTGATGGATGAGGAGGCAAAGGATCATGACATGGTGGTCACCCAAACCAAAGAGCTATGAGAATTTGAGGCTCATGTTGAAGGCTAAACTGGCCTCCTCAGGTACCAACTATAAAGCTATCAAGTAGAAAAAGGTGGGATCTAAAAGCTGTTATGAAATGTGTATTCCTGATGATCGAATTTGAGGCAGAAGAGATTGATACTCTAGAGAAAACCCTTGATGAACCACGACCGTTTCTCTTAAATTTATTAGAAAGGTTGATCCAAGACTCACTATAATTTTAGAAAATTGTGATATACTCACTTTATTTTGATACCATGGAGGGACTCAAAAATGGGGATGTTACTCCATTTTTTTATGGAACTAATGGAACTATTTTTCTCTCCAATGATTCTCCTTTTCTTTTTTTCTCTAAAATGTAAATCAAACACAATCGACCATATGAAAAACATTTCGATCAGGTATTAATTTAAACTATGATTTGAAACTGGTAAATTGAAGTAATCCAATCATGCTCTAATTTTTTCCTGATTCGCGGGGATCAATGAGCATAGTTCGAATATAACTGGTGTCACATTGATAAGCTCACAGACTTTGTTCCTTTTTCATTATATCCCTAATTTTTTTCCTAAGCCTATTTGGTACTGTCTTAGTGGGTATAACTCAACTTTTTCTTAGGCTACCCTTTGAGGGTTTTCGACCCAACAAGATTTTTGTATCTTTTGAATATTTGATTGCTTGACATTTTTTGCTAAACCATATATAGTATAGGTTTAATGAGCTAGTACTCGACTTTCATCCAGGGGTTCCCTTTGCGGGTTTTCACTCTGGTGAGTATTGTGTGTTTTTCATTGGCAGTTTATAGTTTTGCTAATTAGACTTATTACTACTATTTTAGGTCAAACATATTTGACCAAAATTGATGGGTTAAGGGCCCCAATTTAAGATTCATCATCCAAGAATGTCTTGATAACTCCCATACATGAATGAGGGATTTTTCTTGACCATGAATTTTCTAGTTTTAGATGTATGTGTGGAATGGGAGCCATTTTAGGCATATGGAGGTAGGAGAGGACTATACTGAGGATGAATTTTCCTTTAATTAATGGTCATTTTATAGGAAACATATGCAGATCCAATGGGTATGATGTGCATAGTCAAACAAGGGTGTCTGTAGGACCCTGGCCTTCCATTTTCAATGGATTAGGAGATTTATGGGAATTTTGGATTTGTTTTGTGGCTTGAAGACCACAGTGGGTGGCCTATATGGGGGATTATGTATGAAAGTATTATGGACATTTGTATTGGCTTTGAGTGATAAACTACTCCCACATGAATTTCTATTGTGTAAGGGAGGGCCAATGAATGGTATAGTTTAACGTCATACAACTAGGACACTTGAAACTTATTTTGGGGGATCATTTTTCTCTAACTAAGAGAGATTAAATGATTCATCAATTCGACTAGAAATTATTTTCATCTTTAGAAATTTAAAAGGGGAAAATTATATAAACTGTAATCCAGGGGGTTTCTGAATCTAGGGAGTGATATGGGACATAAATGTCATTTGGGTGTACATAAATAGAAAAGGAATCTCCTGGGGATGACTTTGCATTTGGTTAATGGCTGTCTTGTAGGTAACTTATGCAGATCCACTAGGGAATGATGTTCATAGTCAAAAAAAGACTTCCACAGGACACCAACCTTACATTTCTGATGGTTTAGAGGATTATGGAGATTTGGACCTTTCTGAACATGGTGTATGTCTTATGCAAGGGGGTGCGCCTAAATATGAAATGGGGCATTTCTTTGGCTGAAATTTACTAGAAAAATTGGAAATAAGTGGGGGAATTTTGTTTTTTGTACGTGAATCAACTTCACGCATATGGATGGAGCATCTTTATTTTGTAGAAGCCTTAAGAGGCTGGAGGTGAACCGGGCCCGAATGTTCTGATATATCCAGGATGTGGGTGGGAAAGAGAATGTAAACCATGAATTTGAGGGTTCTTGAATCCGGAGGGATATAATAGGGCTTGGGAGCCATTAGGCATAATGAGGTAGGAAAGGACTCTCCTGAGGATGGATTTTCCTTTGGTTTACATCCATTTTATAGGCAACATATGTCAAACCTTTGGGGGAATGATGTACATAGTAAAAAAAAAGTGTCCTTAGGACACTGACTTTCCATCTCTGATGGCCATGGAGGGTTATGGGGATTCTAGATTACTCAAATTGCAGAGTTTGATGTGTGTCAGGAGTGTATCTGGATATATTAGAAACATTCGGGTTGTGATTTACTCATGGGATCAATTAATTGCCTACATAGATCTAGCTCATACGTAGGGTGAGGAATCTGTTCCATATTTGGAGTACCCTATAGTTTAATGTCATAAGACTAGGACCTGGGGTTCCTTATGGGGAATGGAACCATAACATGCCTTTTAGGGTTGTACTTCTAGGACCAAAATCCAAGACTGATTTTCCTTGATGCCATGGTGGATCTCCTTCTAAGGTCTCTAAGCTCACGTGAGTCATGCTTAGTGTGAGAAACAAGGGATGACAAGGACTTCATGTCAACACTTAAAAATGGAATAATCAATATCAGGGAGCATTTTATGCTCAGAACAATGTTGTGAAGTTTAACATCATGAATAAATGATGCATTCCAAACAATTTATCATCATGTGGGGTGGATGTAGGGTAATCCCAGTGTGAAAGAAGGGAAACATGATTACCCTTAAGTAGCCATGTAAATAGGACATTTATAGGGATTCTCTACTTTTATTCCATTCGTGCATAGAGAAGGGGACATTTCAATACTTTTTGTGGCTGAGTATAGATCATAGGATTCGAGTCTACCATACATCTATCATGGGAAAACTGAGTCACACAAGATTCCCAATGAACATTCCTTATAGAGTTCTAGCCCATACACAGGAATGAAATGAATTTTGTTTGAGGAGGCCGATACAAGATAAGAGTCTAAGCATTTCTACTATGTGGTGCAGTTTAATTTCATGCTGCTGGGACACTTCTAGAATTGCAGTTTATCGTCATTCGGTAAGGATGTTTGAATCACAATTTATCGTCATGTTGTGGAGTCAAATTTCCACAGAAGGCCATAAATAGATTTGAGTTAATCGTGGTTAGGATATTCTAGTATTCTTTAGACATGAGTGATGATAGAAGGCATAAACCACAGTTTTGGGTGGCCCATGGATAAGGTGGAATGACATGGGGATTAGAAACCATTAGGAGTACAAAAATATGAAAAGCCTCTCATGGGGAATAATTTTCCTTTGATTGACGGCCGTTTTGTAGGCCACATATGCAGAGACACTGGGGAATGATGTGCATAGTCAAATAAACGTATCCGCAGGACACTTGCATTCCATCTCCGATGGCTGTGAATGTTTATGGGGACCCAAGATTTCCTAGAGTATGGAGTTTTATGAATATGGAATATGTGTTTGGGAATGTAAGAAATATCCAGACCGTGATTAGCTGTGAACTACAGAATCTTATACATAGATCTAACTCATATGCAGGGGGAAGCATGATATTTTGACCACTTATAGGTGTTATAATTTAGAATTGGAATTTCCGTCATCTATTTGAATTTGTTATGTAGGAAATTAGGGGCATGTTCGGGATCTTGTAACGTAGAGAATCAGACCACACATGATTCTTGAGGAACCTTGTAGTTTTAATGTCACGCGGTTAGGACATTTCATGGATCCCCCTATGCAAGTTTGACCTATACACAGAGGAAGGGGATTTTGTTTTTGTTTTTTTAAATGGTAGCTGGACTAGGAAGGAGGATCTTGGTATCACTATGTATCCTTCAAGGGAATGAATCAAGTCACATAAAGTTTTGGAAAGGAATTCCCTATATAGGTTTGGACCGTACGTAGGGAAAAGGGGCATTTTTTGTTTCCTAGTGGCTGGAGCAAGATTTGGGGTGAAGGTGTCACTACGTATCCTATAAGGGAAGGAATCAAGCCACACATAGTTTTGGACATATCCTCCCTGTAAAATTCTAGTCAATACATAGGGAGGGGTAGGGCATTTTGAATGATGACTGAACCAGGATATGAGATCTAGGAATCACTACGTATCCCACTAAGATAGGAATCGAGCCATACATAGTTCTAGAATATTCCATGTAGTTTAATGTCATATAGTAAGAACAAAGGTAAACCATCATCAATTATAACCACATTTTGTTTGGGACCGAAACCTGGGATTCGGGCGTCACTATATATCTTGCTAAGATAAGGATCAAGACATATGCAGTTCTACAAATTACCTCTCTGTATAGGTCTATTACATTCATAGGGAGGGGGAATTTTTATCTGTTGTTGATAGATGGGCCATGATAGATGATCCCAATATCATTACGTATCCTGCAAGGGTAGGAATCAAGCCATACATAGTTCTGGAAAAGTTCCCTACTAATGTCTAGTCTATGTGTAGGGAAACAAGAGGGAATTTTTCTTTGATTGGTGATTGGGACAAGATGTTATCAAAGAATCACTATGTATCATGCAAGGGTAGGAATCAATCCATACATAGTTCTGTACACAATATACTCCCTATACCGATCTGACTCGGGCGTAGCAGTTGGAGCATTTTGGTTTCATCCTCTACAGGTGTCAGGTCAATCATATTACTCTATGGTTTTTCTATGCAAGGGGACCCTTACCACTGATTCGAATCTCACGTGAGTTATACTCGATGTGAGAAACAATGATTGAAAATAATTTCCCTCATAGAATGGGATGATAGAGGATATAATAGGGGCATTATGTTTCATGTGATGGCTGGGCCAAGATCAAGGTTCGAGGCGTCGCTACGTATCCCACTGATGAATGGGAATCAAGCCATACATAGTTCTAGAATTCCCTTACTATGTTGGTCTGACCTATGCAAAAAAAGGGGAGGGTATTCCCATCTTTTCCTCTCATGAATTTGACTTATACATGAAATATTTCTAGCTAGAACACAATACCTACCATGTAATTTTACATCTTTTGGTAAGGATGAAGATGATATCCAGTTTAGTGTCATACAACAAGGATGATTTTGGCCTTTCAGTTTAACGTCATGTGTTAAGGATGAAGATGCTATGAAATTTAGAATCATGCATCAAGGATGATTTTGGACTTACAGTTTAACGTCATGCGGTAAGGAATAAAATGATCATGTAGTTTCACATCCTGCGGAAAGGATGATTTTTACCCTGTAGTTTAACATCATGTAGTAAGGAAAAAAATGATCATGCAGTTTCACGTCATGAAATAAGGATGAAGATGGTATGCAGTTTAATGTCTTGCTGCTAATATGTATGTGTTTCTATTATGTGAAGTATTTTCTTTAGAAACCTTGCATTGGTGGGAGCTATGATGAGTTGTACATCCATTGATATTAAGGCATATGCTCCATTGAAGTAGACCTTATAAATGAAATATGGAACCTCCCACTTTGGATCAAGATTTGGGGATTTCTTCCCAAGTATCATCAGAGTTCTGAGGACCAACACCATCTCTCCTTTGAGGAAAGACCGAAGATGAACCTTTTTGTTGAAGGCTCGTGCGGTCTTATTTTGATAGACTTACAAATGGTGTAAGGTATGAAAACTTTTCTCATCCAGTCGCTCTATCTCATCAAACCGTTTTTGAGATTGATCATCTGTGGAAAATTGATCAAAAATGGCAATGCAGCGTGATGACAGTTGAACTTCGATGGAAAAAACTACCTCTGTCCCATATACCAATGAGTACGGGGTTTCTTGGGTGGTAGTGCGGGTCATGGTCCGGTAAGACCATAAAGTATGGGGGATCTTGTCTGACCATAATTTCTTGTCCTTTTCTATAATATTATAGAGTATGTTGGATAGATCCTTTTTGAAAGCCTCTATCTTCCCATTAGCCATTGCATGGTAGCGGGATGAACAATTGGATTTGATTATATATTACAAGTATAACTTGTCCAATTAGTAGAGCAGAAGTTGGTTCCATAATCCGTCAGTATTGTATGAGGGACACAAAATCTAGTAATGATGTTGGATTTTAAAAATATAACAATGATTCTTGAACTGACCTCTTTAAGGGGTACGAATTCAACCTATTTGGAGAAGAAGTTAGTTGCTGTGAGAATGAAATTGAATTGTCTGGCTGTGGAGGGAGGATACAGTCCCACAATATCCATCCCCATATGAAAATGGATATAAGTACTTAGCCATGTGAATTAGCTATAGGGGTTGGTGATTGAAATTGGCATGAATTTTGTAGGGATGACACTTCTTGACAAATGTGGCATAATCTTGTATCATAGTGGTCCAATAGTATCCAAGCCTTTGAATTTGATGGGAGAGCTTGGATGCTGATTGGTGTGCTCTACAAGTTCCGGCGTGCACTTATTTTATGAAAACAATAGTCTCTTCTCCATTGATTCACCTAAGGACTCTATCAAGGCCTCACTTGTAGAGAACCGTTTCTTGGTTTTCACCATCATACAAATCAAAATTGACTGACCACCTTCAGATCTATTTTCTTCCATCCCTATCTAGTGGGAGTTCCCCCCTCCATAGGTAATTTGAAATGGGATTCATCCAGCTGGTGGAATGACTATACGACTTAGGAACAAGGCTAATCTCATCTATTTCATCTATGTTGTTTTAAATGAATGACAAGACAATTCGATGGTGGGAAATGATGATGACTATTTCATCCAAATATGGACCATCCAGGACTATGGTTTCATTTTCCAATGCATCTGCTTGGTCATTTTGTGATTGGGGGATATAAGTCAATATTGGTTTTGATGGGAATTCTACCATCAGTTCTCAGACGTGGTTTATCAAAGGAACCAATACCTCTTTCTTGATTTCATAACCACCATTGACCTACTTTATGATCATCTCCAAATCACCTTTTATCTTTAGGAACTATGATTGTGCATGAAGTGAAAAATCCAAGCCTAAAATGAGGTCCTGGTATTCTACCTCATTATTTGTGCACCCCTCTGAAAGCAGGATGGAGTATGGCAAGACAACCTTTTCTGGAGATATGAGTATAACTCCCAGCTCCACTTTGTTGAGATTGGGGTCCTTTTATCTTTTTCCCTATAAGTCTTCTGAAGGCACCGTCAAAGTACATTTTCCATGCCTAGGGTCCTTCTTAGGTGGAGAATACTTCTTTATCAGGAAGTTAAGTATCCAGTGGGTTCATTTCTACTGAGGGGTGCTTTTCCAGGAAATATGCTAACACATGGAATTTGATGGATCTCTAGGGCACGTACCATATGTCGAACTGGTGTAGGATTACTGCCCACCATGATAGACATCTAGTTAGTAGATAGAGACTAAGGATATACTTGAGTGGGTTGCAGCAGGAGACTAGATGGACCTCATGGTGCTGTAGGTAATGGCTGAATTTTTGAACTACAAATATTATGGATAGATAGTTCTTTTAGATACCTTAATATCAAGTCTCAGCATGAATAATTGTTTGGTTGTGGTAATATAGACTATTATCACTACTGGCATCATTCTTCTGTGCGAGGAAAGCACCTAGCGACCATTCCAAGGTGGTTACATACAAAATGAGTGGTCTTACCTCAACTAGAGACATCATAACTGGTGGGATTATGAGATAACTTTTATGATTGTCAAATGATTCTTGAAAATCATTATCCCTCTAGTATGATATCCCTTTCTTCATCAACCTAGTGAAAGGAAAACACTTACCTACAAGGTTGGATATGAAGCACCGAATGTAGGCCAGGTGCCCCTGTAGAATCCTCAACTCAGTGAGGTTGCAGGGTAGTGACATGCCAAGGATGGATTTTGTCTTCTTAGGGCCGACTTCGATGTGATGATGGTGTATGAAAAAACTGAGTAATTTTTCGAAGGTAACACCGAAATCACACTTTAGGGGATTCATTTTTAGACTGTACAGCCATAGTTTATTAAAGAAAATTTCATGATCTTTCAGGTGGTTTGAGCACTGTTGTGATTTAATCACTAGTTCATTGATGTAGCACTCAATGAATTTTCCCAATAAGGGCTTGAAAATGAGATGCATGGGGCACTGATACATGGTGCTATCATTTTTCAGACTAAAGGGTATCACCTTATAGTATAATACTCCTTGGAGGCCATGAAAGCAGTGAATTCAACATCTTCTTGGGACATTTGGATATGGTTTTATCCAGAGTATCCATCGATGAAATTGAGGTTCTAATATAAGGTGGTAGCATCAATAAACAATTCTATGACCCGAATCAGGAAATCATATTTGAGGTGATTGAGATCCCTGAAGTCAATGCAGACTCTGATCTGTCCATTATTCTTTTGGACATGGACTATGTTTTCCAGCCAGATCAGATATTGGACTTCCCTAATGAAGTTATCTTTGATTATCTTGTCATTTTTAGCCTCTATTTTGGCTGCATGTGTCTGGTGAGTCCTTCTGACAGCCTGCTTGTAACCATGATGGTCTTCTGGAAGACCCAGGTGATGAGTGGAGACCTTAGGAATGAGACCTATCATTTCTATATAGTTCCAGGAAAAAACATATTAATTATTCTTTAGGAAGGAGGTATATGACACCTGCTCCTCAAAAGGCATAGCCACACTAATTAGAGTGGGTTGCGGGTCGTCTTAGATACCTAGGTTTATCTCCCTAAGTTAATCAATTGTGGTGGAGACACCTTCTTCGAATGTGGGAGGGGAATCTTTGATATTTTCTTCTTCTTCTTCTTCTTCTTTATACTCTTCATCATCATCTTCCTCTTCTGATGTGGAGAAGAATCTCGAGGTGAAATATCCATCATTGGGAGAGGAATCATAAATCTGATTTTTGGAAACTGAAATAGCTCCTTTTTCCTCAGCTGACTGTTGGGTATTTTATAGAGGATGAAATTGGGGTGTAGGAGTTTCCTCACTTTCTTTCATTGACCGAACATTTTCTTCTGCCTTAGTGAAAAAGGCATGAACTATCTGGGGCCCTGAGGAAAGGTTGAGATATTTTTTGTTTGATCCCTCACCGTCATCATGGGGGTTACACACTTTTCAATATCCTTGGGCTTGATGGCCATAAAGGATATCATGCATATGGATGAGTACCCTTCTGATATTGAACTTATGCACTCAACCTAATTGATGGGTAATATATAATATTCCACAACCTATTTGAGGGGATTGGCGGGAGCCATTTCCAATCCATTTGGGGCGGTGATCCAACCAATGTCGTCGACCAAAGACTACTTATCTTTTGGTTCATAGAACGCCACATCAATGTAATATGACTTAGAAGATTCAAATGTGGATTTATCATCGTCTAATATCCCATTTTTCCCATTAGTGAAATATTGGATGCATTGATGGTATGATGATGGAATCACAGCATGCTGATGCCCCCAACAAGATGCTGAAGGCTATACTTTTCCGCACTACTAGAAACTCAGAATCAGAAATGAGGTCACCAAGCCAAGTTTCAATCCTGATTTATCCTAATAGCTTCTTATCAATTTGGTTATATCCCAATAGAGTTGTGTTGCTGGGTGTCAGACTGTCCTCGTCATAGCCCAACTGACGAAGTGTTCGCAGCGAGAGTAGGTTAACTCCAGATCCATTATTGATGAAACTTTTCTAGATATCAGTGCCATTTATCTTTCTAGACACATATAAGGGTTTGATGTGTCCCTACGTGATGACATATTCATCATGATCTATGAAATAGATGACAATGTGACATTCTATGGGATTGGTCTCTATCCGATAGATTTCAGTAGCTGATACTTCAGCCTCGAATTCATGGGGACTTATTAAGGATTCAATGAGCACCTCCCTAAGATTTGATGATAGATTCAAGGCATCCAAGATTGACATATTTGTCGGTACTGAGGCTAGATGCTTCAAAATATCATATTACTTCTCTAAAGGTAGGTGCTTCCCAGCTTGGGGATGCTCTTTCATGTTCACTTTAGGGGCTTGAGCTTTGGATGTAGATGGTCCGACCTTTATGAAATGACTTGATGGTGTTATTGTAATTTCTGAGTTCGGCTGAACTGGTTTTCCAGAATGCCTTGGGTGATTAGACATTTTCTCTTCCTCTGATGGATACTCCAATATGGCTGGGCTCATATTTCTTTTGATAGGGGAAGAGAAACACTCTCGTTCTTATTGTGTCTGATGGAGGGCCCTTCTAAGAGTTTCTGAAACATTAATTGTTTGAGTTAAGGTGTGTCTGGGAATTTGACTCTTACCAAGATCACACCTTCTTGTAAACCCTTGGCCTCTGTGGCCTCTTCCTCCAACAATTCGGTTGGATGCGGGGAATTTAGGTTCATGGCCATAGTCTCCATTAGAGAAGGGATCCTTTAAGTGAATGACATTAATGGAGCCGAAGAACAGTTCTTGTCTGATAATGATTCCATCTGACTATATTATTATGATGATGTTGTTTGGTGGGGTGGTTCCCATTGTCCCATTTGGAAGGGCGGTGCTCATGCTTTCAAGTCTACTGGCATGAATTCTAAAATTGTCAAGAACAATTTTATCTTTGGTGCAATCTCATCTTCTTAATTCTGTTTTTTTCCTTTTCGGAACTAAGAGGATTGTGGGGATGAGGATGATGGTTGTGTTACATTAGGAGCTATTGGGGGTGCGGTTGGTTTCTTGAACAATATCTGGAGGATTCCATGAGATCGGTTGAATATTTTCTGAGTCATCCAACTATCAAAATTTGTCTCCTTTTTGCTGGTGATTTTTTGCTACTCCTCTCCCTCTCTTGGGTATAAGGTGGAGACATACGCCACTTGTGATGGCGGTGGACCTAACTTTACTTTTCTGGAATCCACCATATTTTTCAAGATATCCTTGAAGATTAATCACTCTTGGATGGTGTGTCCCAGTATCTGGTGGTAGGGATAATAATTTGGACGGTCATCGAGACCTACTTCATCGGCTCGCTTTGTCTCTAGTAGTTAGAGAAATTTGAAATTCATGGCGGCTATGAAGTATCTATAGACTTGGTCATCTCGGAAAAAGTATAATTTGTTTCTTAATTCCTCGTACTGATTTCTCTTGGAACCCCTTCACTCATCTTGCTGAAGTAGGAGTGGCTATTGGTATCTAGGGAGTGCTGCACAGTTTGGTGGAGGCCTCATAATTAGAGCTAGTGCTGGGGGTGGATTAAGCACGACATAAGCCGCTTTATCTTTTCTCGTTCTTTTTCTTGGGGCTGATGGGGCCACTCAGGACTTGAGATTAGTCCACTATAAGAAGTCTTCTATCCTTTGGGAAGTGGTGGAGAAATATCAGAATCTACTTGTATACTTCACTCGGATGAGTGGAGTTAGGAATTCATCATGAATATTATAATTTCACATAACGAGAATTTCATCCCGGGGGATTGTCCGGTTCAAAGAGTAAGTTAGGCCTTTCCATCTAGAAATTAAGTCTTAAACTATTTCATTCTCTTGCTTCTTACAGTTCATGAGATCACTGACTGTTGTCTTAGGCAATGATGAACTAAATTGGAAGAGAAACTATTGCCGAAGGTCCTCCCAAAATATGATTTATTTATATAGAAAACTAGTATACCACACAAAGGATGAACCCTACAGAGTTCGCATGAAGAACATAAGTTTCAATGCTTCTTATTGCTCTGGGGTGACCATCATGGGGTCACAGTAAGATACATAGTGAATTAGATGTTGCTCCAGGTCTCCTAAACCATTGAACACCTAGAATACAGGGTTCCAAAATTTTGGAAGTCATGGAACATATCTCACTCAATCAGGGTAAGGTTTGCGTTCTGGTTGTATTAGAATGTGCCTCCCTTCCATGGATTCCAGTAGAGCTATCAATTACTCGATGATATTCAGAATCCCTTGATTCATATCCTAGAGAAATTTATCTTGGGTGGGTGTAGTAGGGGGTAGAACTGGACGTGTCGGAACTACTGGAATTTGGGGTGGATACCCAGCTAGGGGTATCCTTTTTGGGTTTTCCGGAATATATTTTGGTTTCTTCCCAAGTGGAGGTAAGTCTTAATATCCTTCTGGGGCCAGATTCAAGTAGACTGATGGTCTCATTGTTGGATTGGATGGGCATCTGAACTTATTTTCATTTACCAAGATGAGTGCCTATGGCATAGGCACCTCTTCTGGGAATACCTTTTTACATTTCTCTTGAGGAACACATCTAGCAAGATAGCTTCCCCAACATAGCTTGACATTGATTCACATGAGCTCTTTCATTTCTTCCTCTAGCTTGGAGATCTTTCCTCGAGCATGAGGGACACATTCTCAGGGGGAGGAGGAGGTGGTTCATAGATGACTTGGGATTTATTCTTCTACTTGTTAGGGATTCTCAAGGGATGTAGTGATGGGTTTGCGGAGAGTGCATCCAAATTTAGGGTAGCTCTCTAGTTCTGGGTATGCACACCCTTAGGCTTAGTGTGGACCGCCTCTTGGAGGGAACCATCTTCTCTTGCATCCTATCCATTTGTACCATTTCCTATGAGGTCTGTGGGATTGAAGTTTACCATGTTCACTAATTCATACCACATTGGGGGTGGTGTACTCGGTATCAAATGGTAGGAGAGATTTTTGCATCCTTTGTTGGACTTTCTCCTTCCATTTTGTGGTATTATTTGGATTTTTTGGTGAAGAGAGACCCGAAGGGAGCCCTGATCTAACCTTTCAATATTATTTCATCCCGAGGGGGTATGAACCATGGGATGGGAATGAATGGGTGACCTCTTTTCTCATCATTCTTCCTAGACGGGAGAAGACAGACACCCACTGTGTGAGAATTTGTGGTAAAAATTCACCCAACCTTATGGGATGGGGTTGTTCCCATTCTTCCATTGACGTGCTATAGCCCAGATTCATTGGTCTTATAAAGGGAAATTTGAGTTAAAAATTCCCCTAGCCTTGTGATATGGGGCTATTCCTGTATTGTGGCGATAGATGCTGCTATTTACACATTATTTATTTCACACACTGCTGCATGGGTGTTAACCAAGTATAGCTCTGGATTTTCATGGGATTTATTTTCTTCCAAGGACATGAGCACTGTTCTTTGATTGGCTTCTCTGAGGTAAGAAGACTTCTGGTGTTTTTGGTTTCTTGGCACATAATCTTCTTGATGGCGTGCTATCATCTGGTATGACACTTTTGAGACTTACTCAAGGCCAGTTCTTGTTGAGCATTACACCTTTCCTGAGAATGGATTCCATTTTATTTCTTCCTTTGGGTAATGACATTGCAAGATGTGACTTCGAGTGAGTTTTAGAGGATGGGATGTGGGGTGAAGTGTAGAGATCCATGATCTCCCCATCCTTAAATGTGAACTCGAGATTGGGAATCACCGACGAGGCAATGCAAGTTGTGAAACACATGGAGGCTAGCCAGTTCAAGGTATTTATTTTTTCCTTTCTGATTGTGGCCGCTGTGTAGATGGTAGAGATTCCAGGTCAATTAGATGGCGAATCTCTCCCAGTATGTTGACATGGTTTGCATACCCTTCATAGGGTAAGAACTTTTCTTTTAAAAGGATGAGAGTTATCTAGATATTGAGACAAATGTTATGCATACATCCCTCAGACAACTCCCTTAGTATATTGAAGCGAGAAGTGGTCGTGGTCTAATACATCACTGGTATATCATCCCTAATTAGTTGTATTCTCACGAGGAACATATCCTGTTTTTCTTCTTCCGGGAAATCCTTTACTTAATATTCCCATCTTGACTGCTTCTTAATGATTTCATTCCAAGTAGCAGGGCTGGTAGAAGCCTCATTGATACGTGAGTGGTGTGGGGGTGGATCAGAAGATGAGCATGAACCCTGTATGTCTTCAGGTTGAGAAATGATATAACTCTTCATATACAGAGTATCTAACATATCCGACTCCATCTTTCTGAGTGCCTCAGCATAGGAGGGCTTCCTCATATTTTCCCCATCAAGAGGATGACCTTCTTGCTAGTGCGAATTTTGACTGTGGGGAGGACCTTTATAGTCCGTGCTACAATGGTGAGGATTACTATTGTAACTTAATGCCCAAATGTGGGGAATGTACCTATGACATATAACCTGGGGAGGAACTTCAGGGTGGGATTTAGTAGGAGGATGACCTTATTACTGCTTGCTATCACTATGTGGAGGACCTCCTTGATGACTACTATGATGGTGAGGACTACTATCACAACTTGATATCTGGATTTAGAGAGAATTTCTGTAGTGTACATTCTAGGGAGGGCCTTCAGGATGTACTGTAATGAGGGGAGGACCTTATCATTGCTTGATGTTACTGAGGGAAGGGCCTTGACAAAAACTTCTCTTGTGGGGAGGGCCTTTACAATGGATGTCATCAAGGTGAGGAATACCATCATGACTTGACATCCAACTACATGGAGAATCATATCTGCAACGTATACCCTAGGGAGGACCATTAGGGCAGATGATAGTAAAGGAGGGATACCCTGACATGCATCAGGAGATAGGCTCTCATGATCGATCATTCATGGCACACTAAGTAAGCCCCCGTGGGTGCTCTGGGGAGGACCTTCATAGCTTCTGGTAGCAACATTGCGGGGAGGTCCTTCGCAACTGGTACTTCCACTTCCATAATTGGTAATGGACTGAAAGTATCTTGGGCCTATATTGATATATGCTCAAGGGTGTCAAGAACTATAGCTTCCAATAAAGAAGAATCATATATATTCTATTCATGCTTCAGTTTCCTTTGGCGCATTTCATTTTTGGGTGCTCTCTTGCGGGTAACTGGGGCCGTCTGCTGTTGGTAACAACCTTCATATATGGGTCCCTATTTTTTTGGTTCTCATGATGCCTCCAAGATACTCCGATGAAAATCTTGAGTTTTGGTAGGGATATTTGCTTGCCCTGGAGTGGCCACCATGTTGGACCGACATCCCCCAATTGGATTGAGTATTTTTTCCAATCCGATTATACTTGTATCATAGGATATTGCCATTGACCCTCTTGGAATGGAGTAGGGATGCAGATCTACTATGGGGTGATTACCTGATTTTTTGGTTGAATCACCCCGCTTGAGGAGACCAGGTCGTGGGACCGACTCCTTGATTTTTCCGCTAACACAATGGAGTCTTGACATGTCTGGAGGATATAGTCTGGAATCGACATCTGATCTTCCATCATGGATAAGATATGTTGAGATACATCTTTGGCTAGAATGGGTATGAAGACCCATTTTGATGTGGGAGTAGGAGTTTGTGCCTACTCCATTCCTTCATAGGTTTCTAGTAGATTCTGGAAGTTCTCCTATGCCGGGATAGAGTAACAAGTCTACCACCAATTTCCTTCTCTAGTTGGTACCGTATATGACTGGTGGGATTCATATTTATGATCAGGAATTTTAATCTTCTCGCTTTTCGATGTATTTATCTAATGGGATTTTTATATATCTTTAGGAATTTGATTATGCTCATATTTTTTTGTCACCCTATTTGAATGGTGTTATTGATACACATTAGCCAGTGTTTGTGTCTACCTATAGCTAGTTTTAATCCTGTTTGGATGATGGAATTATTATGTAGCAGCAGATATTTTCATCTGCCTATAATTTTCCACTTTTTCTACACAGTGGGACCGATGAGAACTCACATGAATATGCACGTGCTCATATTATACTACCCTATTTTTGTGGTGGGCTTGATTGGAGGGGGAAGAGTTGTATGTATTCTTGTTGAATGCCGCCATGTTTGTATGGAGGAGTTTCTCCTTAGGAATCAGGGTGATTACCTTCTCCTGGTTATATTTTTTCTTCCCTCAGTGGGTGGTCTAAGGGCCCCATGTCCTTTGGATTTCAGAAGGTTCCCTTAGCATGAGATCCTATTCAGATTGAGGATACTTGGTCGAATGGAATTGGCAACGACGCTCTCTAGTAGGGGCCCATGAGTAATACCCCTGTGTAGCTGGGATGAAGTCATCATCATCAAATTTATCTGCCTCCCTGATATAAGGGAGGTGCTTGTTGTCTCATTCCGTGGATAGGCTCTTTAAATGGTTCAAGAAAACCACCAGGGACACCTTGTGTTGGGGTGACAACCGTGGATGAGGAGGTGGATAATGATCTTTTTCATATTGGAGGATTGTTCTTGTGGCCTCCATAGTGGGGAGAGTACTGTTTTGGTGGTACTCTATAATTAGTGTGTTGGATACCAAGCATGACGCTGGGTAGGTGAGGGGGTCCAACTCTTTATCAGGGCCCTGACCACCTGTGGGATTGCTGAGGTACATGTCTGTGTTAGTTTTCGAGATTTCATTTGGATCTAATGTTTCTCTGGAAACATGATATATATATATATATATATATATATATATATATATATATATGACATATAAAGACAACCAAACCCCGTCAAAGTAGCATATCTTGATCATATGCATAATCAACGATTCTAATTAGCCCCAAAATTTTTATGAGGTGAAGGGGCTTGAGGGGGGGGGGAACCACCACCTTGGTTATGGATTCATGTCAAGTTCACCATTTTCATTTTGGACCGAGGTGACACATTTGGGGGAATGAAAAATGGTCTGACGGGTGAGAAGTAATTGTCTATTATTATAGAGAATTTCACGTCACTATTTTTGTTCCAACCCAATTCACATCATTATACTTTAGGGGGAATTAGATTGACCATGTGTGGACTGGGAAATTTATCCCTTTTGCATTACAAAGGAGGTGCCACAGTCGAATGGTCCCAACAGAAGATTACAGGGAGTTAATTATTTGTGAAATCAGTCCTCTTAGGATATGATTTCCTTGGATGGTATCCAATGGGTTTATTCGTGGAGTCAGAAACACCCAACGACCTTGGTATCTATGATTCATGGACCTTCTTTCCAAAATCAGAAACTTTTTGGAAAAATATTTGTTCAACGAAACTTAAGGACTCCATTGGTCAAGAGGATGTGAGGTCTGGCTCATCACATCCTTTTGTGGTGAATTATTTCCTACTCAGGGAATATCTTATAGATTTATGCCTTGTTTATATGTTTCTGAATCCTTGATTAATTCTTGAAGAGTGTATCCATGGGTTACCCCTAGGTTGAAAAATTAGTCATGGATATGCATGGATTTTATGCTATGGTGGAAATGCTGAATCAATCCCTACATGGAGGTTTCTAGAGTTTATTGTCATCCAAGAGGGATGAAATGTGGTTTGATGTTGGGGTCGGACCCATAAGATGTGATTTCTATGTATCCTGGCTGGAATAGGAATCAGAGTTGTCATAGTTCATTACCGGGGATTACACGTAGAAGCTTCCCACTTGATGGGGCCATGACCTCTAATTTTATGGATGAGATCATATGGAGCTTGGGACTAGATAAAGGATCGCTACATATCCTATTCATGCTGGGAATCAAAGTTCTCGTGGTTCATTATTGGGGATTATGCGTAGAATATTCCCTTGTTTCTAGAACCACGGGGAGGATCTCGACTCACGATGATTTGAAGGTTTGATTAGGTATTACACCTAGGAGGAGGCCCATGTTTTGAGATTATGCGGGTTTCATGACCATTGCTAGCCTCTAAGACCACATAGGTTATGCCCAGTGTGAGAAAAAAGAGGAGGCAATGGACCTAGAGATCGAACATCCCACTTCATCTATTGATAGATGGTAGTGAATCCCAAAGAGAGAGATAAATAGGGGCTTTGAATGTGTCAAACCCTCACCCGTGTTGATATCTTGGATGGTCATGTCTGGTGAGCTATCTCGAAACATCCCAAGTCTAGACGGAGAGGGTGAAGAGTGACACCTCTTGAAAAAGGCTAAGGTCCTACCTCAGGAAGAGTGCCCTTTTACAGGTTCTAGGAAAGGGTAGGAGCATCATCCCTGGTCAAAGGGGAATGAATGAGTGACCTTCTTGCTTGTCATTGGCACTCATTGAAGGGACATGCCAATGGTTACCCCTAAACCTGAGAACAGTGAGGTTCACGTTGACATCCCAAAGTCGGTCCTCAGGCCACCTTGGAATGTAGACTTAGAGACATTATGTGGGTCCAAACTATTGTGGGGATAGCCTTTGTGACTCCGCTTACCTTAGGTATGTAGATTCAGAAAGGCACACTGGTACGCTTGATGATCTGATCATACGGGTCCAGTGGATTTGGAGGAGGCTTTAGCCTGATGCTAGAGGACTAGTTTGTAGTGGATCTTTGGAGGATTAGATGGTAGTGGTGGGGAATGATTGGATATGGAGGGAAGGACACCTGAAGACACCCCATTCCGCATACTGTTTTCTCACGCGAGATGGGGGAAGCCTCACGTAGCGTAATGCTATGTGGGTAGAGGGGTCATCCATGTCCTAAAGTGATATGTGGATGTGGGTATTAACCACCATTTACCTAAGGGGTATATGGTCCTAGATGTGGTTCACCACATCACTCTGGGTTCCATCTGCGTAATGATGCAGTATGCGGCACAAGGTTTGATCCATATAGAGATGCGCTATTCGGAGCACTGAATTAAAGAAGTGTCCTAGAGCCTTTGGTGCACATGGAATTCATTTATAAGGTATTTTTGGTTCATGATTGCACCAATTAGGTTTGCGGTTCACCATTTATTATTATGTTCTTTATTTTTGTGGTTTGTGGTTGGTTATACCTGTGGAAATGTTGTTCATGGTTCTCACTTCATCAATGATTCGAAACTGAAGTTAGAATATTCTCTGTATCCAAATTCTCTGATCCAGCCTCTAGGGTCTCTTTTATGCTCTCTTCCACTCGTATCTCCTTTTCTTTTCAATTCCTATTGTGATCCTTTTATAGATCTCTATGGAAATCATATATATGGGCACGAAACACCATTTGCAGATGTCCATGAAGATATATCTCAACCTGCGGAACACTCGGTCAACCATGTTTTGCAGAGGCTATGATTCGCAAGACGTGGTTTGTGGTTGCCTAATAGCTTACATTGTCCATGAATGTACTGATTTCATGTGATGGTATGTGGATAGAAAATCTATGTTCGATTTTGATAACGACATGGTTCATGATGACCTAGGTTTTCTGGCCATCGCCCCGTGGGCCAACACCTCGTGGTTCCTTTCGTATACTGATGGTTTGCAGTTTATATGCCCCACGAACCTTTCCTCATGATGGAACATGGTACACTAAGAACCCTTTGTAAAATTTTATTTATTCATGTTTCTTCTCAAATTTTCAATCCAATTTGCATCCATTTACCTTACTAGACTTGTAGAAATATTTTCTTCCCTTTGAAAAGTGCTTGTGGGAGTATTTACTTCCCTTTGCGAAGTTTTCAAAACCCTACAATGACTCAAAGTGTATTTTTCCAGTTTGAAATGAAATTTTAGTAAAAAAAAACAAGTGACATA